>JAWZYU010000013.1:39455323-40055323 GCA_038380435.1 Ryuthela nishihirai | reverse complement strand
GCACACGCGGCCACGGCTTAATGTCCCATCCGACGGACTGCGGTCTTTCCAAGCCCGTCGGTGTCCCCTACTGACTGTGGGCAGGGCGGGGAATTTTGCGGAGATAAGTCTCAACACTGACTCAGCTGGGACTCGAACCTGGCAACTGCAGATTATGAGCCTGGCGCGCTACCGACTGAGCCACCCCCGCCCATCTAATATAGGGGTTCTCAACGTTGGGATATGAGGTAAAATTTTTTGAGGTACCCCGTGAGAGCTCAAAATTCGCTAGTTGGGTTGTTTTACCTCTGAGTGGCACTTTTTTGCACACCATGTGCTAAATGGCCAGGTCACACAGACCCCGAAGACTCAGAGAAGGTTGGGAGAGGGGACCCACAGGAACAGCTTTTGGGAGACAGATGGTAGCCTCCCGTTAAGGCCATCCAGCGTATTCGTTAACGTGCACAGGGAAGGGATAGGCTCAGTCAGTAGCGCGCCAGGCTCGTAATCTGTAGTTCCCCCTCGCTCTGCCGCACATGGGGCCACGGCTTAACTTCCCATCCGACGGACGGCGGCATTTCCAAGCCCATCGGTGTCCACTACTGACCGCGAGCAGTAGTGGCGGGGAATTGTGCGGAGATAAATCTCAACGCTGACCCAGCTGGGACTCGAACCTGGGAACTACTGATTACGAGCCTGGCGCGCTACCAATTGAGTCACCCCCGCCCCCACTAGATATAGTAACAAAGCAAAAATAACCATTGTTATACTATAACTATAATTTTACCTATCTATACAAGGGGTTCGCCAGTTACATACACATTTCCAGGGGGTATATGAAGCATAAAAGGTTGAGAACCACTGATTTAATATATAAAGAAGAAAGTTTGTGCATCTGCGCTTATGCACTTATCCCCCATAAGCGCTAGAGACACCAAACTTTACACGAGAGCTCCCTTCACCAAGGGGGCGGGGGTGGGTCAGTCGGTAGCGTGCCAGGCTCGTAATCTGTAGTTCCCAGGTTCGAGTCCCAGCTGGATCAGCGTTGAGATTTATCTCCGCAAAATTCCCCGCCCTGCCCACGGTCAGTAGGGGACACCGATGGGCTTGGAAAGGCCACCATCCGTCGGATGGGACGTTAAGCCGTGGCCCCGTGTGCGGGAGATCCATACCCTGTGCACGTTAAAGAACACGCTGGATGACCTTGATGGGAGGCTACCATCTGTCTCCCAACAGCTGTTCCAGTGGGTCCCTTTCCCCAACCTTCTCTGAGCCTTCGGGGTCCATGTGACCTGGCCATTTAGCCCATGGTGTGCAAAAAAGTGCCGCTCAGAGGTAAAACAACCCAACCCTTCACCCAGGGGAAGAATATAGGCTATGTGCAAACTCGCTGGGGTCAACCAAAATTGGGGTGGGCGAGTTTGAATTTCTCAAAATCCCTATACTTAACATTAACGCTTGAAATTTATTCAAAATAACTGTTGCCACTAGTAAATTTCGAAAAGGGAATGCATCAAATTAAACTAATATCTCATTTCGCGTGATTAAACGTTAACAGTTGAGTTATTCAAAATAACTCTTGCCACTTTCAATTTGAAATAATGAATGCATCAAACTAATTTCTTTCTGATTTCGCGTGATAAATTCATTGTTCAGTTTGGGGGTCAAGAGCGCGAGCGTCGGTGGATGTGGAAGACGTTCTAATTAAGCACGAGCAGAACACGAGATTCAAAAATAAAATTCTTATAAATAAAATAATAAATAAATACCCCCTCAAGCAGCTGCTTGCCACAGAGGTCTGACAGGAGCCTGTCAGTCTATATTCCATAATAGGTCTGTGAGGATGGCAGGACCTCAGCAGAAAAACGACACATACATCCATGCCTTACCCGGGGCTCGAATCCAGGTCCCTTAGATCAGTAGCGTAAAAAATCATTAACTTAATTTGAAAAATATGCAAAAGCTAATAAAAATATATACAAAAAATTAATAAATGTTTTAAATATTATGTCGAGGAACGAATAATTTTGTTTAGTAATAATAATTTTTTGCACCTTTACATTTTTTATGCACCTCAGACCATAGTTAATTTTCTTTTGCTATAAAGTGACATATGCTTGGAAAAACGAGAAACTGGCGAGTACGAAGTGATTTTGAAATTTTGATTATCTTAGAGAGGGAATTCCGGTTTTTGGTTTAGAAACTTCTGACGTGAGGAGGATAAATGGATAGCTCGAACTATGTCCATTTCTTTCCTCTCCTAAAAGAGACGGAGAAATTTTTAACCGGAGGGGAAGATTGTGTTGTTTTACCTGTGAGCGGCACTTTTTGCACACAATGGGCTAAAAATGGCCAGGTCACAAGGACCCCGGAGCTCAGAGAAAGTTGGGGGACAGAACCCACTGGAACACTGTTGGGAGACAGAAGGTAGTCTCCCGTCAAGGCCATCCAGTGTGTTCTTTAACGTGCACAGAGTATGGCTCTCCCGCACACAGGGCTACG
This sequence comes from Ryuthela nishihirai, assembly GCA_038380435.1. NCBI lineage: Eukaryota > Metazoa > Arthropoda > Arachnida > Araneae > Heptathelidae > Ryuthela > Ryuthela nishihirai. The sequence goes on along the minus strand of JAWZYU010000013.1, from coordinate 40,052,842 downwards.
GCTTAACATTCCATCCGACGGATGGCGGTCTTTACAAGCCCATCGATGTCCCCTACTGACCGTGGGCAGGGCGGAGAGTTTTGCGGAGATAAATCTCAACGCTGACCCAGCTGGGACTCGAACCTGGGAACTACAGATTACGTGTCTGGCTCACTACCGACTGAGCCGCCCTCGGAGGGGGAGGAGATCGAGTGTAAGATATTTATGCCAAATGAAAGCTTGCGACGTGGGGAGTGACATTACTCTACATTTTAGAAAGTTTCAGACCCGACAAACGCCAGGTAATCTGCTAGTATTTATATATATATACTGCTAGTATTTATATGTATATAAAAAATTCGACCCATTTTTGAGTCTGATCCACCATGAGTGCCGAAAATGTATTTTATGGTTTTTATTACCATCTAATACAAAACATGTTACATTTTCTTGGCTGTATAAAACGAAGCTGGTTGCATTTCTTCGCTTTACAAACTGAGTTTACCATCGCGTAAACCAAACTGGTTACATTTTCTTGATCGTGTAAAACCTCAACCGTGTAAAGCGAAGGATGGGTATAATGTATTTAATTTTTGGCTCGCGTGATTCTTTCCATTATTAATTTGCAAAGTTAAACATGGACACTGCTAGAATCATAAAAACTGACCTTTTACTGAATATTATTTTTTACTTCTACTTACCCGGATATCTGGCATTTCTTGAGTATCCCACAAGGCAGCCGATTCCCAGTGTTGTTCTTGAAGTGACAGCAGCGCCATTTCCTCTTGCACGAGTTGATATTCAAGTTCGGTCACCTGAATCTGATCGTCTAGAGAACAGCTGAAAATATGGAAAAAAAAAATAATCGTGCTATGCTTTTGCTTTATTGTTCTGCGTAACTAGTACAAATAAAAAATAAATACCCCCTCAAGCAGCTGCTTGCCACAGAGGTCTGCCAGGAGCCTGTCAGTTTATATGCCACAGTAGAAAGTCTGAGAGGATGGCAGGACCTCAGGAACGTGTACAGCAACTGTACACGCTCCAGTTACCGTTCACAGCAAACTGGAGCGTGTGCAGTTACTGCACACGCTCCAGTTTGCTGTGAACGGTAACTGCACACGCTCAATATTTCTTGAGTGGGCCCACACGATCCAGGTTTTTGTGAGCTCACACGATCCAATGTAAATAAAATAAAAATAAATACCCCCTCAAGCAGCTGCTTGCCACAGAGGTCTGATAGCAGCCTGTCAGTTTATATGCCACAGTAGAAGGTCGGAGAGGACGGCAGGACCTCAGGAACGTGTACAGCAACTGTACACGCTCCAGTTGCCGTTCACAGCAAACTGGAGCGTGTGCAGTTACTGCACACGCTCCAGTTGCTGTGAACGGTAACTGCACACGCTCAATATTTCTTGAGTGGGCCCACACGATCCAGGTTTTTGTGAGCTCACACGATCCAATGTAAATAAAATAAAAATAAATACCCCCTCAAACAGCTGCTTGCCACAGAGGTCAGACAGGAGCCTGTCAGTTTATATGCCACAGTAGAAGGTCTGAGAGGATGGCAGGACCTCAGCAGGAAAAACGACAAACGTCCGTGCCTTACCCGGGACTCGAACCCAGGTCCCTTAGTACATAATAAAAAAAAATATATTTAAGATAAAGGAAGGTATAACAAATAATTTCCTCAGAAGCTGTAGATAATACAAACCAGTAGTACAAAAGCGTCAAATTAAATTAAAAAAATTTCTTTTGTGTATTTTTTTTTTGAAAAAAAAAATGTTTTTACTCTAATGAAAAGTAAAATATTCGTATTATCGTAGTTATAGTTAAACGTTATAGCTCAAAATATTAGCAGAATTTAGCTATTTACTAACCCTCGGGGGGGGGGGGGTTGTTGGGTTGTTTTACCTCTGAGCACTTTTTTGCACACCATGGGCTAAATGGCCAGGTCACATGGACCCCGAAGGCTCAGAGAAGGTTGTGGTAGGGGACCCACTGGAACAGCTGTTGGGAGATAGACGGTAGCCTCCCGTCAAGGCCATCCAGCGTGTTCTTTAACGTGCACAGGGTATGGCTCTCCCGCACACGGGGCCACGGCTTAACGTCCCATCCGACGGACGACGGCCTTTATAAGTCCATCGGTGTCCCCTACTGACCGTGGGCAGGGCGGGGAATTTTGCGGAGATAAATCTTAACGCTGACCCAACTGGGACTCGAACCTGGGAATTACAGATTACGAGCCTGGCGCGCTACCGACTGAGCCACCCCCTCGGGGCGGGGATAAGCTCAGTCAGTAGCACGTCAGGCTCGTAATCTGTAGTCCCCAGGTTAGAGTCATAATTGTGCCACCGTTGAAATTTATCTTAGCAAATCCCCACCCTGCCCTCGGTGAGAAAGGGGACATCAGTGGGCTTGGAAAGACGGCCGTCCGTCAAATGGAGGTTAAACTGTGGTTGCCGTGTGCAGAATTGGGTTAGGTTGTTTTTCCTCTGAACGGCACTTTTTTTTGCACACAACGAGCGAAATGGCCAGGTCATAAGGACCCCGAAGGCTCAGGGTTGGGTTGTTTTACCTCTGAGCGGCACTTTTTTTGCACACAACGAGCTAAATGGCCAGATCACAAGGAGCCGAAGGCTCAGGGTTGTTTTACCTCTGAGCGGCACTTTTTTTTTGCACACAACGAGCTAAATGGCCAGGTCATAAGGACCCCGAAGGCTCAGGGTTGGGTTGTTTTACCTCTGAGCGGCACTTTTTTTTTGCACACAACGAGCTAAATGGCCAGGTCACAAGGAGCCCGAAGGCTCAGGATTGGGTTGTTTTATCTCTGTGCGGCACTTTTTTTTTGCACACAACGAGCTAAATAGCCAGGTCACAAGGACCCCGAAGGCTCAGGGTTGGGTTGTTTTACCTCTGAGCGGCACTTTTTTTGCACACAACGAGCTAAATGGCCAGGTCACAAGGAGCCCGAAGGCTCAGGATTGGGTTGTTTTATCTCTGTGCGGCACTTTTTTTTTGCACACAACGAGCTAAATAGCCAGGTCACAAGGACCCCGAAGGCTCAGGGTTGGGTTGTTTTACCTCTGAGCGGCACTTTTTTTGCACACAACGAGCTAAATGGCCAGATCACAAGGAGCCCGAAGGCTCAGGATTGGGTTGTTTTACCTCTGAGCGGCACTTTTTTTTTGCACACAACGAGCTAAATGGCCAGGTCACAAGGACCCCGAAGGCTCAGGGTTGGGTTGTTTTACCTCTGAGCGGCACTTTTTTTTTTGCACACAACGAGCTAAACGGCCAGGTCACAAGGACCCCGAAGGCTCAGGGTTGGGTTGGGTTGTTTTACCTCTGAGCGGCACTGTTTTTGCACACAACGAGCTAAATGGCCAGGTCACAAGGAACCTGGAAAGCCAGAGAAGGTTGGGGGAGGAGACCCACTGGATAGTCTCCTAAAAGCTAACTTTTCCGTCAAGGCCATCCGACGAGCTTTTTAACGTGAACAGGGTATGGCTCTCCCTCACATGGGGCCACGGCTTAACGTCCCATTCGACGGATGGCAGTCTATTCCAAGCCCATTAGTGTCCCTACTTACCGTGGGCAGGGCGGGTCCGTGTGCAGAAGAGCCATACACTGTGTACGTTAAAGAACATGCTGGATAACTTTGACGGGAAGCTACCATCTGTTTCGTAACAACTGTCCAGTGGTTCCTTTTCCCCAAGGGTCGGGGGGGGGGATCAGTCGGTAGCGCGCCAGGCTCGTAATCTGTAGTTCCCAGGTTCGAGTCCCAGCTGGGTCAGCGTTGATATCTGTCTCCGCAAAACTCCCCGCCCTTCCCACGGTCAGTAGGGGACACCGATGGGCTTGGAAAGGCCGCCGTCCGTCGGATGGGACGTTAAGCTGTGGCCCCGTATGTGGGAGAGCCATACCCTGTGCACGTTAAAGATCACGCTGGATGGCCTTGGCGGGAGGCTACCATCTGTCTCCCAACAGCTGTTCCAGTGGGTCCCCTCCCCCAACCTTCTCTGAGCCTTCGGGGTCCTTGTGACCTTTCCATTTAGCCCATGGTGTGCAAAAAAGTGCCGCTCAGAGGTAAAACAACCCAACCCTTTTCCCCAAACTTTTCTGAGCCATTGAAGGTCTTTGTGATCAGTGGTTTATTACACCACTGGGGCCTCGGCACTCATGGGGGCTTCAAAACAGTAAAAACATTTTTTTCAGCCTTTTATTTCATAAAATATTTTACAATCGGTATAATCTACTACTTACATACTCCCCTCGTGTTTTTACTCAGATTAATACCAAATATAAAGTGATATTTTGATAAACACATTAAAAAAAGAACTATTTATTATTATTTATAATTTTTTTGTTCAATTTTCAGTATGGGCTAGTTTATATAATATTAAATTTTCTCCTTATGTAGTTCTGTAATTCAGTTTAGCCTGCGATTATACACTTTAGTATTTTTTATATATATATGTATTATTTTATTTAGAAATTCATTATCGTTTAAAATTCATTTTTTCGTTTACTTTTCAGTATGACTATATTTATATAATACCTTTAAATTTCCTATTTATGAATTTCCTTATTCCAATTATTTAACCTGCGGTTAATGTTACTGGAACTTTCGTATCTAGAATCTTCAGATACCTTAATCCTCCATTTCTTCTGACCTGGCTTTGGGTTGTTTTACCTCTGAGCCGCACTTTTTTGCACACCATGGGCTAAATGGCCAGGTCACATGGACCCCGAAGCCTCAGAGAAGGTTGGGGGAGGGGACCCACTGGAACAGCTATTGGGAGACAGATGGTAGCCTCCCGTCAAGGTCATCCAGCGTGTTCTTTAACATGCACAGGGTATGGCTCTCCCGCACACGGCACCACGGCTTAACGTCCCATCCGACGGACGGCAGTCTTTCCAAGCCCATCGGTGTCCCCAACTGACCGTGGGCAGGGCGGGGAGTTTTGCGGAGATAAGTCTCAACGCTGACCCAGCTGGGACTCGAACCTGGGAACTATAGATTACGTGTCTGGTGCGCTACCACTGAGCCACCCCTGTCCCTCTGACCTGGCCATTTAAACCATTGTATGCAAAAAAAAAGTACCTCTCGGTAATAAAACAACACATAACTTGCTAAATCGTACCCATTTTGAAGAGTAGAAGCAGGTAAGTGTAAGCTAAGAATGGTCGTTTACCGATTGGCTAACCTATTCTGTTCTTGTACAATAAGGTTGATTGTTCGCTATCCCATCTTGCCGCTTTAGTAAAAACAATTTAAAACGTTTAAGTGTGTTGTAGATAAGGTTCTTAAATGGGTCGCTGGAATTGATGATGCCACGCTTTGGTTATCAGTCGCACTTGTTCCATGATCTAAATTTCTCAGTAATTATAGGGTTGATGTATCGTAATGAATAGTCATCCAGCCGCAAAGTTTTCTAAGCTCAGTTGTTTCCTGCGACATCTTTCTCAGTAAATTACTTCCTAATCGATTCTGCCCTGTGATAGAGGTACTTTATCTTCTTGCAACACAAAGCTCGCATTTGGGAACAAATTACAAGACCAAGATATCATCTTCGATTCATACAGACTGTCATTTGTTGTAGTCTTATTGATAATATTGTATTCGTAATTGAGATTCATGATATCATTCACCAAAGGAATTCAACAACCTTTATGTTGTCACCAAGCAATTTCGAAGCATCATTTCTATAGGAAGTTAACATTCAGCAATAAAGATACAGTGGACCCCTGATATAACGCGCATGTCGGGCGGGAAACACCCGCGTTATAAGATGAACCACGTTATACCGAGCGGCGCGGTGGCGACACAATAAATTTCACACTGTAAACTTTTCTTTTACTCATCATGCATGCAATAATTAAACACTATCCAAAATACATGCAGGAACTCAATACATACACAATTACTCAATACGCAGTAACAATAAAATGCGATACTCGCTAACGCCGCACGGACCTGTATAAACATGTTTGAACTTATCGCGAACATCGCCCGCGCTATAACCGAGTGCGCGGTATAGCGAGCAGCGCTATAACGAAGGTCCACTGTATTTTTTTTTCAAAAGGATAAATGTTAGTTGAGTTGTTCTTTTGTTCTAGACAGAAATTACCAACATTTTTCTTCAGACAGATAATTTTCATGTTTTAATAATATATATAAAAAAAATAAAAAAATAATAAATACCCCCTCAAGCAGCTGCTTACCACAGAGGTTTGACAGGAGCCTGTCAGTTTATATGCCAGAGTAGAAAGTCTGTGAGGATGGCAGGCCCTCAGCAGAAAAAAGACACAAACAGCCATGCCTTACCCGGGGGTCCTTAGATCAGTAGCCAAGCGCGCTAACCACTCGGCCATGGGACGGCTTTAATAATATATGCAGTGGTATATATTATTAAAACCATAAAATTCCAATAGGAACTTTGTGACATGCTTGAGCCCCCAATTTTCGGTGGAATCTTTAGCAGATATGTATTAAGCGAGTGCTTAAATATTATATATCTTCTAAAGCTATTTCCCCCCCCCCAAAAAAAATAGGGGGGCAAGTGATTTGAGTTAAATGCGTGAGTGAAGCCATGATCGATCTGGAATGAAGCGGGAAGCTGTTCATGTATAATTTCTTCCATTCAGGTTTAGTAGGCTGTAAGAAAATTACCTCTGAGCGGCACTTTTTTGCACACGATGGGGTAAATGGCCAGGTTACATGGACCCCGAAGGCTCAGAGAATGTTGGGGGAGGGGACCCACTGGAACAGCTGTTGGGAGACATATAGTAGCCTCCCGTCAAGGCCATCCAGCGTGTTCTTTTACCTCTGAGCGGCACTTTTTTTGCACACCATGGGCTAAATGGCCAGGTTACAAGAACCCCGAAGGCTCAGAGAAGGTTGGGGGAGGGAATCCACTGGAACAACTGTTGGGAGACAGATGGTAGCCTCCCGTCAAGGCCATCCAGCGTGTTCTTTAACGTGCACAGGGTATGGCTCTCCCGCACACGGGTCCACGGCTTTACGTCCTATTCAACGGATGGCGGCTTTTCCAAGCCCATCGGTGTCCCCTACTGACCGTGGGCAGGGCGGGGAGTTTTGCGGGGGGGGGGGGAATTTTGGTTATCAAGGGTGGGGGAGGAAGGCATGACCACCCTTGCCCCTCCCTCTCTCGATCCGTTGGCGGGTATGGCTCAGTCAGTAGCGCGCCAGGATCTAATCCGCAGTTCCCAGGTTCGAGCCTCGCTGGGCTAGCGTTGAGATTTATCTCCGCAAAACTCCCCTCTCTGCCCATTGGTCAGTAGGGAATATCGAAAAGCTGAGAAATGCCGCCGTCCATCGGACAGGACGTTAAGCCGTGTGTGCGTGAGAGCCATACTTTGCGCACGTTAAAAAACTCGCTGGATGGCCTAGACGGAAGGTTTCCATTCTCTCCTAATAGACGTCCAGTCCTCTGAGCCTTCGGGTCCTTCTCATTTAGCCCATTGTGTGCAAATAAGTGCTGCTCAGAAGTAAAACAAGCCAACCCAAACCTAAATCAGACTGCTCAAAAGTGTGTGTATATGGGTGTTATATACTAATAAGTGCCCCTCAATTCCCATTGAGTGGAGCAGGGGCTAGCTCAGTCTAGCGTATCATGCTCATAATCTGCAGTTCCCAGGTTCGAGTGTCACTATGGTAGAATTGACATTTATCTTCGCTACACCCCCACCTTGCTCTCGCTCAGAAAGAAGCCATCGATGAACTTGGTAATGGTACCGTCCGTCGGAAGGGACGTTAAGCCGTGGCCCTATGTAAGTGAGGGGCATAGAGTAACACGCTGGATGGCCTTGAAGGGAGCCTAACAACTGTTTCCTAAGAGCCGTCGATTTTGTCCCCTTCACCAACCTTCTCCGAGCCTTTGGGGTCCTTGTAACCTGGCAAAAAAGAAATGATCATAGATAAAATAACTGAAATTAAATAATTTTTTAAATGAGCTGTGAAGCCTCGCTTTGGTATGAAAATCTTTGGACCCTAATCTTCCTCCAGCCCTGTGTACAGTCGCTCAAAAAAGTATCCGAACACTATGGTTGATCACAGAATTCAGAAAAAAATATCTAGCAACGATTTTTTTAGAAATTAGTGATCTGGCAACCTTCGTGTCACGTGATATTACAGAATTCAGGAAAAATATCTGGAGCGTGTACAGCAACTGTACACGCTCTAGTTACCGTTCACATCAAACTGGAGCGTGTGCAGTTACTGCACACGCTCCAGTTTGCTGTGAACGGTAACTGCACACGCTCAATATTTCCGTGAGTGAGCCCACACGATCCAGGTTTTTGTGAGCTCACACGATCCAATGTGCTCTGAACATTAACCGCTCCAGTTTGCTGTGAACGATAACTGCACACGCTCCATATTCATTGCATTATATATTCATACACATTATATATATTAAAAAATATCCGATGACAGGAAGGTTGCCAGATCACTAATTTCTAAAAAAATCGTTGCCAGATATTTTTTTCTGAATTCTGTGATCAACCATAGTGTTCGGATACTTTTTTGAGCGACTGTACCATTATCAGAAGTATCAAATCTAAATATCTCATGGATAACTAATTACGCGGCTCATCCATGCCGTTTAATAGAGGGCGCACTTACCTGACCGTCTTGCTCCGTTGCTCAAGCGTCGCCTTGAGATCAGCTACAGTGGCCAATTTCGCTTCGATCATCTTCGAGATGTGCATTCTGTTTTCCTTGCCGTTCTCTTCCATGTCCGCCACAGCACGTGTCCAGCGGATGGATCGGACAACTTGTCACGTGCAAATGTGTCCACTTGCTGCTGTCTGCAGTCACGGTCTTTGGACAGGCATAGATAGCTCGGTCAGATTTCGGAAGGAGGATCTTTGCTACTTGTTTGCGAGTGATGAGACGGAAGGGTATTCCTTTGAAACACCTGCGGAAAAGAAGGAAGAGGTTTAGAACTGTACGACTTCTCATTTACTTTTGCACACTTATTAATTTGTAAAGGAAGGGTTAATATATGGACATCAGTAGGATTTTGTTCTGGGTTGGGTTGGTTTACCTCTGAGCGGCACTTTTTTGCACACCATGGGCTAAATGGCCAGGTCACATGGACCCCGAAGGCTCAGAGAAGGTTGGGGGAGGGGACCCACTGGAACAGCTGTTGGGAGACAGATGGTAGGCTCCTGTCAAGGCCATCCAGCGTGTTCTTTAACGTGCGCAGGGTATGGCTCTCCCGCACACGGGGCCACGGCTTAACGTCCCATCCGACGGACGGCGGCATTTCCAAGCCCATCGGTGTCCCCTACTGACCGTGGGCAGGGCGGGGAATTTTGCGGAGATAAATCTCAACGCTGACCCAGTTGGGACTCGTACTGGGAACTACAGATTACGAGTTGGGTTGGGTTGTTTTACCTCTGAGCGGCACTTTTTTGCACACAATGGGCTAAATGGTCAGGTCACATGGACCCCGAAGGCTCAGAGAAGGTTGGGGGAGGGGATCCACTGGAACAGCTGTTGGGAGACAGATGGTAGCCTCCCGTCAAGGCCATCCAGCGTGTTCTTTAACGTGCACAGGGTATGGCTCTCCCACACACGGGGCCACGGCTTAACGTCCCATCCGACGGACGGCGGTCATTCCAACCCCATCGGTGTCCCCTACTGACCGTGGGCAGGGCGAGGAATTTTGCGGAGATAAATCTCAACGCTGACCCAGCTGGGACTCAAACCTGGGAACTACAGATTACGAGCCTGACGCGCTACCGACTGAGCCACCCCCGCCCCTCACAGATCACGAGCCTGGCGCGCTACCGACTGAGCCACCCCCGCCCCAAATTTTGTTCTGGAGGAGCCAAAAGCAAGCAAAATTTTCATAGAGATCGGGAAGCGTAATTTCATGGGGTAAAGCAAAAACAAAATAAATTTGTTCAGGGATGGAATCAGAATTAATTTATCCAGGATGGCGGGCTGGATTGTTTTAGCTCTGAGCGCCACATTTTTGTACACAATGGGATAAATGGCCGGGTCACAAGGACCCCGAAAGTTCAGAGAGTTGAGAAGAGACCCACTGGACATCGTTAAAAGACAGATGGTAGCTTCCCGTTAAGGACATCTAGTGTGTTCTTTAATGTTCAAGCCCGTAATCTGTAGTTCCTAGGTTCGATTTCCACTTGGGGAATCATTGAATTTATCTCTGTTAAGCCCATCATGCCCTTTATCAGTAGGGGACACTGATGGCTCGAAAAGGCCGCTATCTATCGAATGGGATGTAAAGTCGTGGTCCTGTGCAGGAAAGCCATACCTTGTGCACGTTAAAGAACACGCTGGATGGCCTTGATGGGAGACTTCCATCTGTTCCCTAACAGCTGTTCAGTGGATTCCCTTCCAAATACCTTATCTGAACCCTTGGAATTCCATCTTCCATTATCTTCCATTATCTGAGCCCTTGGAATTCCATCTTCCATTATCTTCCATTATCTGAGCCCTTGGAATTGGCCACGGCTTAACGTCCCATCCGACGGACGGCGGCCTTTCCAAGCACATCGGTGTCCCCTACTGACAGTGTGTAGGGCGGGGAAATTTGCGGAGATAAATCTGAACGTTGACCCAGCTGGAACTCGAACCTGGAAACTACAGATTACGAGCCTGGCGCGCTATCGACTGAGCCACCTCCGCCCCCATTTCATAAGGAAGTTACAATTCAATGCTCATATCCAGAATGCCAGTTGGGTTCGGTTGTTTCACCTCTGAGCGGCACTTTTTTTGCACACCATGTGCAAATGGCCAGGTCACAAGGACCCCGAAGGCTCAGAGAAGGATGGGGAGGGGACCCACTGTAACAGCTGTTGGGAGACAGATGGTAGCCTCCCGTCAAGGCCATCCAGTGAGTTCTTTAACGTGCACAGGGTATGGCTCTCCCGCACACGGCACCACGGCTTAACGTCCCATCCGATGCCCCTCTCATTCAGAAAACGGGTAATCTCCTAAGGAGAGCAGGGTTAACATCGCAGAAATAAATCTCAATGCTGGCATTAGGTGAGAGTCGGGCCTGGGAACCACAAATTACAAGCCTGGTGCGCTATCGACAGAGCCACTTCCATCCAAAGGTATTTCTACGTAAAGTCGGGTCTACTTAAGTTCGAGCCTCGCATAACCCGGGAAGTGTCTGTATTCCGTTTGGGATACTAAATAAATATAGCTTTAGTATTTTTTTTTACGAAAATTATCTTCTTTTCTCTTCGAAAGAATATTTTCATCTGAACTCACAAATTTTTCCTCGTACAAATGAGCAGCAACACGAGTCTAAAGAGCTACACAAGTCATTAACTTCCGATTGAGCACACAATTTTGAAATTTTGAATAATTTTCTGTTCCACGAGGCGAAAGCATTGTTTCCGAATAACGCATTACCACAAAAAAAGGAAGAAAAAAAAACATCCTCCTCCGCTGAAACGCAAAACTTCCACAACCGAAATACGTACTTCATGAACGTAGAATTATTTTCAAAAATGTTTTACTGGTCTGGTAAGTGAATTGCTCTGTTTACCTTTTATAAAGCTTCCTGGTGGTTTCATTTGACCATAATGTGGCTTTGTATGTGGGGGGGGGGGGGAAAGAATCATTTGCCTTGGAGGAAATAGAATCGAAGTTTATTCTGTTCTGTGAAGTGTAACACTTGCTGATTTTCCAGACAGAGAATGGATCTGGCCTCGACTGATATAAACTGCTTTTGTCGCATACAAGTCATAAACAAATGTTTTTTCGAAATAGAAATCAATTTTTGTCTCTCGGGTTTTATTTTAAATCTGAAGTCTTAACCAGTTATTCTGATGTGTGATGCAAAAACACGTGTGGGAAATTCTGATGCGGTTTTAGACACAGAAAGGATTGTTTTGGGTTGAGTTGTTTTACCTCTGAGCGGCACTTTTTTGCACACCATGGGCTAAATGGCCAGGTCACCAGGACCCCGAAGGCTCAGAGAAGGCTGGAACAGCTGTTGGGAGACAGATGGTAGCCTCCCGTCAAGGCTATCCAGCGTGTTCTTTAACGTGCACAGGGTATGGCTCTCCCACACACGGGGCCACGGCTAAACGTCCCATCCGAAGGACGGCGGCCTTTCCAAGCCCATCGGTGTCCCCTACTGACCGTGGGCAGGGCGGGGAATTTTGCGGAGATAAGTCTCAACGCTGACCCAGCTGGGACTCGAACCTAGGAACTGCAGATTACGAGCCTGGCGCGCTACCGACTGAGCCACCCCCGCCCCAGTTTTTCTGATGTGTGATGCCAAAACACGTGTGAAATTCTGATGCGGTTTTAGACACAGAAAGGATTGTTTTGGAAAACCACTTTAGAAGGAATTCAATGCAATAACGTGTGGAACGAACAGATTCGGAGACGCTCCGAAAGGGGTTGGGTTACCTCTGAGCCGCACTTTTTTTTGCATAAAATGGGCTAAATAGCCAGGTCACAAGGATCCCGAGGTGTCAAAGGTTAGGGGGATCCACTGGACAACGTTAGGAGGAAGATGGAAGCCTCCGGTCAAGACCATTCAGCGTGTTCTTTAACGTGCACTCGGGGCCACGGCTTAACGTCCCATCCGACGGACGGCGGCCTTTCCAAGCCCATCGGTGTCCCCTACTGACCGTGGGCAGGGCGGGGAGTTTTGCGGAGATAAATCTCAACGCTGACCCAGCTGGGACTCGAACCTGGGAACTACAGATTACGAGCCTGGCGCGCTACCGACTGAGCCATCCCCGCCCCACCCGACGGCAAAGTGGAGGTTTTAGCAGATATATATCTAACGTTGGCTCAAGTGGGATTCGAACCTGAGAATTTTAGATTACGAGCTTGCGCACTACCGACTGAGTCACCCCCTAGGAGAAATTGCTTCTCCCAACCCTCGGGGTCGTTGTGACCTGGCCTTTAGACCGTTGTATCGGTTCAGTTGTTTTACCTATGAGCGGCACTTTTTTGCACACCATTGGCTAAATGGCCAAGTCACAAGGACCCCGAAGGCTCAGAGAAACCCACTGGAACAGCTATTGGGAGACAGATGGTAGCCTCCCGACAAGGCCAACCAGTGTGTTTTTTAAAGTGCACAGAGTATAGCTCTCCCGAACACGGACCACAGCTTAACGTCCCATCCGATGGACGGCGGTCTTTCCAAGCCCATCGGTGTCCCATACTGACCGTGGGCAGGGTTAGGAATTTTGCGGAGATAAATCTCAACACTGACCTAGCTGGGACTCGAACCTGGGAACTACAGATTACGAGACTGGCGCGCTAGCGACTGAGCCACCCCAGTCCCTCTGGCAACGGTAGCAGATTCAAATGTTATGATAACCTTTACGCATCAATGCTGTTACGTTCACAGTTAGGGAGCAGTAAATGGCAACTAAATTTGGCAGCAATTACTGATTATCGCTTCCCGTATGAATGGCATGGTAAATATATATATATTCACTTCTAGAAAGTCTCCCTTTAGGAATTTAGAATTGAAATTTGGAACTGCAACCTGGAACACATCCAGAAACACTGTGAAATTTTGAAGCGTCAACTTTATTTTCCTATGAGTTATTGCGTTAAAAGTTCACAAGTACTGTCGCTCAAAATAGTATCCGAACACTATGGTTGATTACAGAATTCAGTTGTTTGGGTTGTTTTACCTCTGAACGGCACTTTTTTGCACACCAAGGGCTAAATGGCCAGGTCATATGGACCCCGAAGGCTCAGAGAAGGTTGGGGGAGGGGACCCACTGGAACAGCTGTTGGGAGACAGATGGTAGCCCCCTCCCCAGTCAAGGCCATCCAGCGTGTTCTATAACCTGCAAATGGTATGGCTCTCCCGCACACGGAGCCACGGCTTAACGTCCCATCCGACGGACGGCGGTCTTTCCAAGCCCATCGGTGTCCCCTACTGACCGTGGGCAGGGCGGGGAATTTTGCGGAGATAAATCTCAACGCTGACCCAGCTGGGACTCGAACCTGGGAACTACAGATTACGAGCCTGGCGCGCTACCGACTGAGCCACCCCCGCCCCACAGAATTCAGAAAAAATATCTGGCAACGATTTTTTTTAGAAATTAGTGATCTGGCAACCTTCGTGTCACGTGATTACAGAATTCAGGAAAAATATCTGGAGCGTGTGCAGCAACTGTACACGCTCCAGTTACCGTTCACAGCAAACTGGAGCGTGTGCAGTTACTGCACACGCTCCAGTTTGTTGTGAACGGCAACTGCACACGCTCAATATTTCCGTGAGTGAGCCCACACGATCTAGTATCAAAATAATATGACCACCTACAGTAGCTCAAAAAAGTATCCGAACACTAGGGTTGATTACAGAATTCAGAAAAAATATCTGGCAACTTTTTTTTTTAGAAATTAGTGATCTGGCAACCTTCGTGTCACGTGACACGAAAGTTGCCAGATCACTCATTTCTAAAAAAAATCATTGCCAGATATTTTTTTCTGAATTCTGTGATCAACCATAGTGTTCGGATACTTTTTTGAGCGACAGTACAAGTTTTCTTCATAAAACTAAAAACAAGTTATCCATTAAAATTGTTTCTGACATGCATTCACTAAACTACCCACTCAATGAATCAAACAAGTCATTCCGACAATGAAACAGTAAACGAAACATTATTGGAGATTCCAACAAAGCCACACAAGTATTGGTAAGAGCTGACTTTTGACCACGCAAGGTCATACCGATACGATCGACAACTTTTCGCCACCTGCATGTTTGAAATCTTTCGTCTCTGCATGCCTTCGTGCCTTCTCAAGACGTGAGGAAGAATCGCGTGTCAGACCCAGAGAGAGAGAGAACGAAGGAATATTCACCGAATCTTTACCTGAAACTGTCGTGCTGTTGTTCTTCACTCGACCTGTCTGGACCGTGAGATTTAACCATCCGCTCAACCTCAACCGTACCCGTGAGATTTAACCATCCGCTCAACCGCAACCGTACATCTCTTCCACCGTTGTTTATATCTCGTAGTGCTTGCCACTGGGTCACGACCGTTACCGACCGGACGCCCTTAACGTGACTCACGGAGGGTGGTGCGAGCTCGGCTCTGAACCGTGACAGGTGTTTTGATTCTGAGAACCAGGGGGGGGGGATGGTAAAAGGATTTGGGGAGGAGGGAAAGTTGTAAGTGAGTGAATGCTTAAACAATAGATGTAACCAACGGGCACAGTTGGAGATGCAACTAACCGATATTGATATAACGAATGGGTTGGGTTGTTTTACCTCTGAGTGGCATTTTTTGTGTACAGTCGCTCAAAAAAGTATCCGAACGCTATGGTTGGTTACAGAATTCAGAAAAAATATCTGGCAAAGATTTTTTTAGAAATCAGTGATCTGGCAACCTTCGTGTCACGTGACACGAAGGTTGCCAGATCACTGATTTCTAAAAAAATCGTTGCCAGATGATTTTTATGAATTCTGTAATCGACTATAGTGTTCGGATACTTTTTTAATATATATAATGCGTATGAATATATAATGCAATGAATATGGAGCGTGTGCAGTTACCGTTCACAGCACATTGGATCGTGTGAGCTCACAAAAACCTGGATCGTGTGGGCCCACTCACAGAAATAATGAGCGTATGCAGTTACCGTTCACAGCAAACTGGAGCGTGTGCAGTAACTGCACACGCTCCAGTTTGCTGTGAACGGTAACTGGAGCATGTACAGTTGCTGTACACGCTCCAGATATTTTTTCTGAATTCTGTAATCAACCATAGTGTTCGGATACTTTTTTGAACGACTGTACAATGGACTAAATGATCAGGTCACAAGAACCCCAAGGTCTCAGAACATTAGAAGAAGAGGCCATGGGACACTGCTAAAGGGCAGATGGAAGTCTGCTGTGAAGGCCATCTGCATATTCTTCAAGGTCATAACAGCTTCATGTCCCATCTGACGGACGGGAGCCTTTCCCAGCCCATCGGTGTACTCTTTCTCACCGGAGGCTGGGCGTGGAAATTTGGCGGACATAAATCTCAACGCTGGCCCAGATGGAACTCGAACCTGAGAACTACAGATTGTTAGCCTGTCCTTCTACTGACTGAGCCAACAACTCTACATTGGTCATGTAACCAAAGGGTTGGGTTGTTTTACCTCTGAGCGGCACTTTTTTGCACACCATGGGCCAGGTCACAAGTACCCTGAAGGCTCAGAGAATGTTGGGGAAGGGGACTCACTGAAACAGTTGTTGGGCGACAGATGGTAGCCTCCCGTCAAGGCCATTCAGCGTGTTCTTTAACGTGCGCAGGGTATGACTGTCCCGCACATGGTGTCACGGCTTAACGTCCCATCCGACGGACGGCGGCCTTTCCAATCCCTTCGGTGTCCCCTACTGACAGTGGGCAGGGCGGGGAATTTTGCGAAAATAAATCTCAACGCTGATCCAGCTAGGACTCGAATTACGAAGTTTGCAGATGACGAGCCTGGCGCGCACCAACTGAGCCACCCCCGCTCCATGTAACCAAAGACACACTGGACGTGTAAGCATACACACACTGGGCGTGTAACCATAGACTCACTGGGCGTGTAACCATAGACACACTGGACGTGCAACCATAGACACACTGGACGTGCAACCATAGACACACTGGACGTGCAACCATAGACACACTGGACGTGCAACCAAAGACACACTGGACGTGCAACCAAAGACACACTGGACGTGCAATCAAAGACACACTGGACGTGCAACCAATGGATACACTGCAGATGTAATCAAAGACACACTGGACATGTAATCAAAGACACACTGGACATGTAATCAAAGACACACTGGACATGTAATCAAAGGCACACTGGACATGTAACCAAAGGCACACTGGACATGTAACCAAAGGCACACTGGACATGTAACCAAAGGCACACTGGACATGTAACCAAAGGCACACTGGACATGTAACCAAAGGCACACTGGACATGTAACCAAAGGCACACTGGACATGTAACCAAAGGCACACTGGACATGTAACCAAAGGCACACTGGACATGTAACCAAAGGCACACTGGACATGTAACCAATGGATACACTGCAGATGTAATCAAAGACACACTGGACATGTAACCAACGGGAACACTTGAGATATAACCAAATGTAGCATTAGGGATGTATTGTCCTACCGAAATATTAGAGAATTTCTCTATCAGTGGGAATCTAATTTCCAAGTTCTATACACTTCTAAAATCTGCATTTAATGGAAAAATGTGACTGAAGAAAAATTAAAGATCATAATCAAATCTATTTATGTAAATCTCGATCAACAATATTCGTTCAGTATTCCGAGAATTATGGAAACTGGATATATTTCAAACAATGAATTTTCATGTTTTATAAAAAATCATTCATATTTTTCTAAATATTGAAATAATCATTTCGGAAACTTCTAAAATGTATATTTATTTTATTAAATGGCTTGAAAGAATAGTAAATAATTTCCGAGTTAAATTCTTATTACGCTGTTGTGGGATATTCCAGCTCCCATAACTCTTTAAATCCACAAATTTCGAAACCGAGATTTAAATAGATTTGATTATGATCTTTATATCCGTTACATTTTGCATTAAATGGGTATTTTAGGAGTAATAGAATTTGAATATATTCCTATTGACATAACATGGATTCAGTTGTTTTACCTCGAAGCAGCACTTTTTTGCAAACAATGGGCCAAATGGTCGGGTCACAAGGACACCAATGGCTCAAAGAAAGTTGGGGGAAGGGTTGGATTGGATTGTTTACCTCTGAGCGGCACTTTTTTGCACACCATGGGCTAAATGACCAGACCACAAGGACCCCGAAGGCTCAGAGAAGGTTGGGGGAAGGGGCCCACTGGAACAGCTGTTGGGAGACAGATGGTAGCCTCCCGTCAAGGCCATCCAGCGTGTTCTTTAACGTTGGGGTTTTTTTACCTCTGAGCGGCACTTTTTTGCACACCATGGACTAAATGGCCAGGTCACATGGACCCCGAAAGCTCAGAAAAGGTTGGGGGAGGGGACCCACTGGAACAGCTGTTGGGAGACAGATGGTAGCCTCCCGTCAAGGCCATCCAGCGTGTTCTTTAACGTTGGGTTTTTTACCTCTGAGCGGCACTTTTTTGCACACCATGGACTAAATGGCCAGGTCACATGGACCCCGAAGGCTCAGAAAAGGTTGGGGGAGGGGACCCACTGGAACAGCTGTTGGGAGACAGATGGTAGCCTCCCGTCAAGGCCATCCAGCGTGTTCTTTAACGTTGGTTTTTTTACCTCTGAGCGGCACTTTTTTGCACACCATGGACTAAATGGCCAGGTCACATGGACCCCGAAGGCTCAGAAAATGTTGGGGGAGGGGACCCACTGGAACAGCTGTTGGGAGACAGATGGTAGCCTCCCCTCAAAGCCATCCAGCGTGTTCTTTAATGTGCACAGGGTATGGCTCTCCCGCACACGACGCCACGGCTTAACGTCCCATCCGACGGACGGCGGCCTTTCCAAGCCCATCGGTGTCCCCTACTGACCGTGGGCAGGGCGGGGAAATTTTGCGGAGATAAATCTCAACGCTGACCCAGCTGGGACTCGAACCTGGGAACTACAGATTACGAGCCTGGCGCGCTACCGACTGAGCCACCCCCGCCCCTGGGGGAAGGGAACCCACTGAATAGATGCTAGGAAACAGGATTCCCCCCAGGGAAGCTTGGTCAGCGTTGAGATTTATCTCCGCAAAACTTCCCCAGGTGGGAGTCGAACCTGGGAAGTACAGATTACGAGCCTGGCTCGCTACTGACTGAGTCACCATAGTCCTTCTATTACCTCGAGTTTCTACGAATTATTTCTAGCATTTGTTTGTCCAGATAACATCACGATTTTTATTAGGTCTTTAAATAATTAAATTTCCAGGTTCGGGTGCAACTTAGGCTAGCGTTGAGATTTATCTTCTTAAAACTCTCCCGCCTTTCCGAAACCGATGTTTCGGTCAGTAGGAAATACCTATTGACAGAGAGCAGTACTTGAGAATGCCGTGGCCCCGTCACGGCATTCTCAAGTCCTGCTCTCTGTCAATAGGTATTCCCTACTGATACGTGAAAGAAAAATGTACACGAACACGTCAAAGAACACGTCAAAGTCCATGTTAACATGCACACAAACATGTTGGATAGCACACCTTAATAGTACACGGTGAAGAACATGTTGGATAGCCCTGCACATGTTAAAGAACATGTTGGATAGCCCTGTACACGTTTAAGAACATGGGGGATAGCTTTGACGGATGGCCTTCCTTCAAGGTTATCCACCATGTTCTTAAACGTGTAAATGGTATGATTCTCTTAATAATAACTATCTATTCTATAATAATTATAATATAATAAACTCTATAATAATTATATTATTTTAAAGTTTGCAAATAACGTACAGTACCAATAATTAAACAATAATTAAACCTATCTTTATTTATATCTAACACTGGCAAGAAGTCGTTGTAAGCGTCCCAAAATCATTGATATAAAAGAGAACAAATAATTTTGTGGGAAGTGAGTTTCTGTTTTTGCAATTGTTTTTGTAGCTATTTATAGAATTTCCGTATCGTTAATTACTTTTTTTTTCTGAAGGATTCCTTCGAACTGATATCTTTTCCTCTCAAGACTGACACTGTCAGGTCATTTGAATCTCAATATCCATCATTTTTTCCTTCCTCAGAAGATCACATTTCTTTTTTAATAAGAGTTTGTATCAGTTTTTCCTTTCAATTGCTGCACAAACTGAAAGAATAATAACACGCAGATTTGGTCTCGCCCAATTTCTTATGTCGATTATTGATTTAAAAAAAAGAACACTTGACCACAAGAACGACCCTTTGAAAATTATAGCATCCTATGAAAATTCAAAAGGTTAAAATTTAGTAAAGAAATTTCTGCGTATATTTTTTTTAATCCGTTTGTTACATATACGTTTTTGCCACAGAGAGTGGGGCGGGGTGGCTCAGTCGGTAGCGCGCCTGGCTCGTAATCTGTAGTTCCCAGGTTCGAGTCCCAGCTGGGCCAGAGATTTATCTCCGCAAAACTCCCCGCCCTGCCCACGGTCAGTAGGGGACACCGATGGACTTGGAATAGACCGCCGTCCGTCGGATGGGGCGTTAAGCCGTGGACCCTTGTGCGGGAGAGCCATACCCTGTGCACTTTAAAGAACACGCTGGATGGTCTTGACGGGAGGTTACCATCTGTCTCCCAACAGCTGTTCCAGTGGGTACCCTCCCCCAACCTTCTCTGAGCCTTCGGGGTCCTTGTGACCTGGCCATTTACCCATTGTGTGGAAAAAAAAAAGTGTCTTTCAGAGGTAAAACAACCCAACGTAAAACATATATATACTGCCTTACTAAAATATTAAAGAATTTCACTGTTTAGTCAATAGCAAACTAACTTTATGATAATTATGATCTTTATATACTCAGTGATATTTTCCCCTTAAATGCTTATTTTAGAAATTACAGACCTTCAAAGTTAGATTCCAACTGCATGATATGGAAATTCTAATATTTTCGTAACTCATTGTATATAAGAATGCAAGCCCGTTAATCATTTTTTAATTCTTTCTATTAAAATAGTTTTAAATATAATCATAAGCTTTAATTTATTTATTTGGAGACCAAATTAATTTCTTAATGTTATTTGAAGTGAAGAATATTACAAAAATATTTTATAGAGGGCGTTCAAAAAATTCTTGAAACGTGTCTGTAGTTTTTGCATTTGTTCCTCCGAAATTAACGACCTACGACTTGTTTGAAAGCGTGTCTAAACTTGTCATTGTGTGTAAAAAATAAAGACCATATGATCAATTCTGTATTCGCTAGCTGCGCATAAAGTTCGGTCTGCGAAATCTGTGCGTTGTTGCTATGGAGCCTATTGAAGAGGGGGGGGGGGGGAAAGATTTTACATTTTTACAAGGATGCAGCTTGGGGACGACTCGAAAAAAAAAATCATCCCGATTTATCAGAAGTATATGGGGATCATGCCTGTTCATAGGGCACTGTTACAGGACCAATGAGCAAATTCATAAAAGGATCAATGAGCAAATTCATAAAAGGACGGCAGAGCTTTGAAGGCCTGCCTCGTGTAGGAAGACCGAAGGAGGCCGTGAACGAGAGACCCACTGAACAGCTGTTAGGAGAGAGACGGTAGACTCCCGTTAAAGCCATCCAGCTTGTTCTTTAACGTATAAAGAATATGGCTCTTTTTTTTAAAGAATATAATTTTTATTCTTAAGAGTAAAGAATACAAATACATTTACAATTTGACCCGCAAAGCTAAATAGCTTATCTGCAGGAAAATGAATAAATTATATTAAACATAGGTCATTCAGCCACAAAAATGGTGTACAGTCGCTCAAAAAAGTATCCGAACACTATGGTTGATTACAAAATTTAGAAAAAATATCTGGCAACGATTTTTTTTAGAAATGAGTGATCTGGCAACCTTCGTGTACGTACACAAAGGTTGCCAGTTCACTAATTTCTAAAAAAAATCGTTGCCAGATATTTTTTTCTGAATTCTGTAATCAACCATAGTGTTCGGATACTTTTTTGAGCGACTGTACATCAAATAAATCCACAAAACACAACACTTAATAATCAGCTAACTAGAAAATACCAAATAATTTTTTAATTCCATTTTAAGTCTTCTAAAAGAATCTATATTTAGTAATTCTTTTGGAATAGCATTAAATATAAGTGGTACTTGATATTCAGAGGTATGTTTCCCGTAATTATTTCGAAAATTTGGCAGTTTGTAATAACCTTGGTTTTGAAGTCTTGTATTTTTGTTATGTTGAATTTTTAGTTTGTAAGTTTCGTCAAAAATTTTTTAATTATTACATTATATTTATATAAATTGCTGTAGGATAAAAGATTTAAAAATTTTAATCTATCGGTGGAAGTTTTATAAATTTTTTGCAAATGAGACTGAATAATATTTTTAGCTATTATAGACTGCAGTTTTTCTATTTTATTTATGTTAGTTAAGTTAGTTGTTCCATGCACAATTATTCCATAATTTCAAATAGATTCGCATATTGCTTTATAAAATATTACACAGGTTTCCATATTTAATACGTATTTCAATTTTTGAATGCGAATTCTCTTCCGCATACGAAGGAAGAACGCTCATTTATCTGAAGGAAGAACGCTCATTTATCTGAACGCAAGCCCAGCCTTTAACTTTGAACATTACGAGTCTGGAGCGCTATCCTGAGGAACCAACCCTCGCTTTTCCAATAGCTTAAGTGGTTGTGAAAAATGGGGAGCAAGTTGGCTCAGTCAGTAGTACTCTCTTCATCAAATCCAGGGAAGGTTTCAACGGACTGGACTCTCGCTAACCCATTATTAAAAAAATAAGCACACCCCACCTCCCTTTGTCTCCGACACCACATCTTCGATCAATTTATCTTAACTTCCAAATCATCAGATCTCTATCATTCCTTGGCCGAGTAGTTAGTCAAAGGTAACTTGGCTTCAGTCATGAATGTTTGTGTCGTATTTCTTCTGAGGTCCTGCCATCCTCACAGACCTACTATGGCATATTAAACTGACAGGTTCCTGTCAGACCTCTGTGGCTTGGGTTGGGTTGTTTTACCTCTGAGCGGCACTTTTTTGCACACCATGGGCTAAATGGCCAGGTCACAAGGACCCCGAAGGCTCAGGGAAGGTTGGAGGAGGGGACCCACTGGAACAGCTGTTGGGAGACAGATGGTAGCCTCCCGTCAAGGCCATCCAGCGTGTTCTTTAACGTGCACAGGGTATGGCTCTCCCGCACACGGGGCCACGGCTTAACGTCCCATCCGACGGACGGCGGCCTTTCCAGACCTCTGTGGCAAGCAGCTGCTTAAGAGGGAATCGTTTTTTTATCATCTCTGACATCTTTCAATTCGAAAAAGATTATTGTTTCGTTTCAAAATCTTAGAGTAATAAGTTAAGTAGCGGCGAGCGAGGTTAACAACCTCTATGTGAACGAAAGGCATTTCGAAAAGTCTCATAATACGTCTTTACATCGCCATATACTCCCAAATGCAAATTCTACTGATAGCCTTATTCAATTGGCTGCTAGAAACAAATGAAACAGGTCTACCTCGGATGTCAAATTTGAAGCGTCTTACCTGTGGGAACGTCGAGAAGTGGCTCGTAAATCTTCTCATATTTCAGAGTAAATCTGACGTAAAGACGCGTCTGTGAAATCCATCACCCTGCACGAGTACACAATCGATAATGTAACATTCGTTTGTTTCCCCTCGAGTGCTGGATGACGAGATGAACGTCATCGCAGTC
The DNA here is from genome assembly GCA_038380435.1 of Ryuthela nishihirai. Lineage (NCBI taxonomy): Eukaryota > Metazoa > Arthropoda > Arachnida > Araneae > Heptathelidae > Ryuthela > Ryuthela nishihirai. The sequence goes on along the minus strand of JAWZYU010000013.1, from coordinate 40,029,536 downwards.
GTTGTTGAGAACAATGAGTACAGCAGACAGTTGGCGATGATACAAAGAAAGAGGAGAGTCATAATTCATTCCTCGGCATTGTTTTTGCGGCCATTTTTTCAGACACTTTCCACACGTGATAGACCGTATCCGACCTTGTGACCGTGATACATCGTTACCCACACTCGGAAGTTGGTCGTGCTAACGAAGCAACTTTGTGTACTCCAAACCATGATTGGAAATGCAGCCTGGTACTCACTAGAGATGAATTCGGACGCTGTATCGAGCACGAGCGCTCCAGGGTACGAACCACTTCGACAATTAATGAGTCCGGGTATTAAAGGCCTGAACTTATTCGACAGTTATTTAGCTCGGTAGACACGACCCGAACTACTTCGACAATTATTGAGCCCGAGTCTGCTGGGGCACGAACCACTCGATAATTGATCCAGAGTCCTCTCGTGTCCGAAACACTTCGACAATTGATCCCGAGTCCGCTCGAGACGGAAACACTTTGACAATTCAACCCAACCTCCGAATTGAACAATAAATTTCTGCGATGATTCATAAAGTATATAAAAAGAAACCCACACCACTAAATCATTTAATTCTTCACGTTATAGGCTATTACAAACTTTAAAATAATAAATCATTTTATGAGAAAAATTAAATTCCTACTTAAATAGATTAAGAATACTTATAGGTAACCTGAAAATTCTTGGACCACATCATTATAAATGGATGAAGGGGGGGGGGGGGAGGTTAAAAAGGGCTATTCATTTATTCAAGTTAGAGAATAAGTAAAAGACAATAAAAGGATATATGATGCTTATTTTTAAATACTAAAAACTGGATTGTTTTACCTCTGAGCGCACTTTTTTTGCACATTATGGGCTAAATGGCCAGGTCACATGGACCCCGAAGACTTAGAGAAGGTTGGAGGAGGAGACCCACTGGAACAGCTGTTGGGAGACAGATGGTAGCCTCCCGTCAAGGCCATCCAGCTGTTCTTTAACGTGCACAGGGTATGTCTCTCCCGCACACGGGGCCACCGCTTAACGTCCCATCCGACGGACGGCGGCCTTTCCAAGCCTATTGGTGTCTCCTACTGACCATGGGCAGGGCGGAAACTTTTAAGGACTGAAAAAAAAAAGTAAGTAAATGGAAAACGTCCTTCCCTTTGAAAACGAGATTCCCATATGCGCCAGAAGCGATATGCGTTCTTCTAGTTAAATAACGTATTTTCTTAATACTTTGATAGTACAGTGTAGAGTGACGAAACGGTTACCAGATTTGGGTTACCTCTGAGCGGCACTTTTTTGCACACCATAGGCTAAATGGCCAGGTCACATGGACCCCGAAGGCTCAGAGAAGGTTGGGGGAGGGGACCCACTGGAACAGCTGTTGGGATGCAGATGGTAGTCTCCCGTCAAGGCCATCTAGCGTGTTCTTTAACGTGCACAGGGTATGGCTCTCCCGCACACGGGGCCACGGCTTAACGTCCCATCCGACGGACGGCGGCCTTTCCGAGCCCATCGGTGTCCCCTACTGACCGTGGGCAGGGCGGGGAATTTTGCGGAGATAAATCTCAACGCTGACCCAGCTGGGACTCGAACCTGGGAACTACAGATTACGAGCCTGGCGCGCTACCGACTGAGCCACCCCCGCCCCACGGTTACCAGATGATCTCCTTCCTTTCACCTTAGAGGTTAACCAAATAAAAGCAATGAATTACGGAATGAAAGCGGAAGATTGCTAAAGAATAAATTATTAATATATTCCAGAAAAACTGCTTATCTGACTCTTAGATGACAGAGAAGACGACCCTAATGGGTGCAAAAGAACAAAAAATAAAAATGGAAATAAGGATGGCGGAAAGGATTCCTATCTCAGCATTCAGGTTACTGGATATCTTGTGATCATACATAAGAGGAAGTTCAGTATTGTCTGCTTTCAGAGGTTCAATTGCATCTGAAGATATAACAATCAGTGATGGGTTGAATATTCGGATGAATCGCAATTATTATGCTTTAAGGACGACAGTATTCTAAAATAAGAAAAAATTGGAAGCATCAGAATTGGAAAAATTTTGACCTTTGCACTTTAAGTCATAGTAAGTCAGTTGTTTTTTTTCCGTGTCAGAAAATGGAACTGTTTTACTTCTGAGCGGCATTTTTGCGTCCACAATGAGCTAAATGGCCAGGCCTTAAGGATCTCAAAGTCTCAGAGTTGAGATGGAAAGGGTGGCCCACTGGACAGCTGTTAGGGTTGAACTTGAGATGGAAAGGGGGCCCACTGGATAGCTGTTAGGGTTGAACTTGAGATGGAAAGGGGGCCCACTGGACAGCTGTTAGGGTTGAACTTGAGATGGAAAGGGGGCCCACTGGATAGCTGTTAGGGTTGAACTTGAGATGGAAAGGGGGCCCACTGGACAGCTGTTAGGGTTGAACTTGAGATGGAAAGGGGGCCCACTGGACAGCTGTTAGGGTTGAACTTGAGATGGAAAGGGGGCCCACTGGACAGCTGTTAGGGTTGAACTTGAGATGGAAAGGAGGCCCACTGGACAGCTGTTAGGGTTGAACTTGAGATGGAAAGGGGGCCCACTGGACAGCTGTTAGAGTTGAACTTGAGATGGAAAGGGGCCCACTGGACAGCTGTTAGGGTTGAACTTGAGATGGAAAGGGGGCCCACTGGACAGCTGTTAGGGTTGAACTTGAGATGGAAAGGGGGCCCACTGGACAGCTGTTAGGGTTAAACTTGAGATGGAAAGGGGGCCCACTGGACAGTTGTTAGGGTTGAACTTGAGATGAAAAGGGTACACAATCCCCATATCTGGTACAGCTGTCCAGTGGGCCACTGGACAGCTGTTAGGGTTGAACTTGAGATGGAAAGGGGGCCCACTGGACAGCTGTTAGGGTTGAACTTGAGATGGAAAGGGGGCCCACTGGACAGCTGTTAGGGTTGAACTTGAGATGGAAAGGGGGCCCACTGGACGGCTGTTAGGGTTGAACTTGAGATGGAAAGGGGGCCCACTGGACAGCTGTTAGGGTTGAACTTGAGATGGAAAGGGGGCCTACTGGACAGCTGTTAGGGTTGAACTTGAGATGGAAAGGGGGCCCACTGGAGAGCTGTTAGGGTTGAACTTGAGATGGAAAGGGGCCCACTGGACAGCTGTTAGGGTTGAACTTGAGATGGAAAGGGGGCCCACTGGACAGCTGTTAGGGTTGAACTTGAGATGGAAAGGGTACACAATCCCCATGGAAAGGGTACAAAATCCCCGTATCTGGTACAACTGTCCAGTGGGCCACTGGACAGCTGTTAGGGTTGAACTTGAGATGGAAAGGGGGCCCACTGGACAGTTGTTAGGGTTGAACTTGAGATGGAAAGGGGGCCCACTGGACAGCTGTTAGGGTTGAACTTGAGATGGAAAGGAGGCCCACTGGACAGCTGTTAGGGTTGAACTTGAGATGGAAAGGGGGCCCACTGGACAGCTGTTAGGGTTGAACTTGAGATGGAAAGGGGGCCCACTGGACGGCTGTTAGGGTTGAACTTGAGATGGAAAGGGGGCCCACTGGACAGCTGTTAGGGTTGAACTTGAGATGGAAAGGGTACACAATCCCCATGGAAAAGGTACAAAATCCCCATATCTGGTACAACTGTCCAGTGGGCCACTGGACAGCTGTTAGGGTTGAACTTGAGATGGAAAGGGGGCCCACTGGACAGCTGTTAGGGTTGAACTTGAGATGGAAAGGGGGCCCACTGAACAACTGTTTTAAGGTTGAACTGTTTTAACTGGGAGCAAATTTTTTGTTTTGCACCCAATGGCCGAATCACAAGATTCCGAGGTTTCGGAGAAGGGCGTGGAAAAACAGCTGTTAGAAAACATGAAAAACTCCTTTTAAAGTGACGCAGCGTGATCTTTAAAATGGGTTGGATTGTTTTACATCTGAGCAGCACTTTTTTGCACACCATTGGCTAAATGGCCAGGTCACAAGGACCCCGAAGGCTCAGAGAAGGTTGGGGGAGGGGACCCACTGGAACAGCTGGTGGGAGACAGATGGTAGCCTCTCGTCAAGACCATCCACAGCGTGTTCTTTAACGTGCACAGGGTATGGCTCTCCTACACATGGGACCACGTCTTAAAGTCCCAACCGACGGATGGTGGCCTTTACAAGCCCATCGATGTCCCCTACTGACCGTTGGCAAGGCGGGGAGTTTTTCGGAGTTAAATCTCAACGCTGATCCAGCTGGGACTCGAACCTGGGAACTACAGATTACGAGTCTGGCGCGCTGCCGACTGAGCAACCCCCCGCCCCATTGGAAACAGATGAAAGTCTCTCTTCTAGGCTATTTAATGTGTTACTTAACGTGTACAAGTGATGGCACTCTCATGCACACTAGTGCCACGGCTTAACGTGCCATCCAAAGGACGGCAATCTTTCCATTGCTGTCTCCTTTCTTATCGAAGGCAAGCTGAGGGTAGCGGAGATAAATCTCAACGCAGGAACAGTTGGATTGGATTCTTTTACTTCTGAGAGGCACTTCTTTTTCGCACAATGGGTTAAATGGCCAGGTCACAAGGACCCCGAAGGCTCAGAGATGCAATCGAAATCGTATGTAAATAAGTTAGGACTCGAACCTGGGAACTAAAGATTACAGACTTGGCGCGCTACCGACTGAACCAATCCAATTTAATCAGACCTCCCCACCCCGAAAAAAAATGAAAGAATGAACCAGATTCAGTTGGGATGTTTTACTTATGAGCGGCAATGCTCTAAATCTCCAGGTCACAAGGACCCCGAAGACTCAGAAGGTTGGGGCTGGAACACCTGTTAGGGAGATAGATGGCAGCCTCCCTTTAAAGCCATCCAGCATGTTTTTAAAGTGCACAGGGTATGGCGCACTTTAAGCGTGGCGTATTTTTTAAAGTGCAGGACCACCCCTTAACGTCCCATACGACAGAAGGCGATCTTTTCAAGCCCATCGGTATCCCCCACTGACCGAGGGCAGAGCGGGGAGTTTTGCGGAGATAAATCTCAACGCTGGTCCAGCTGGGACTCGAACCTGGGAGCTGCAGATTACGAACCTGGCGCGCTACCTATTGAGTCACCCCTGTATATTGCTGATTGCTGATTTGTTTAATGATCTGCACGCGGCTCATGAGCTGCGGTTTGGCCAGGAGTGATCTAAAAGATTAGCAATAGATTTGAACCACCTTTCCCATACAACAGAGGGCGGGGGGTGGCTCAGTCGGTAGCGCGCCAGGCTCGTAATCTGTAGTTCCCAGGTTCGAGTCCCAGCTGGGTAAGCGTTGAGATTTATCTCCGCAAAATTCCCCGCTCTGCCCACGGTCAGTAGGGGACACCGATGGGCTTGGAAAGGCCGCCGTCCGTCGGATGGGACGTTAAGCCGTGGCCCCGTGTGCGGGAGAGCCATACCCTGTGCACGTTAAAGAACACGCTGGATGGCCTTGACGGGAGGCTACCATCTGTCTCCCAACAGCTGTTCCAGTGGGTCCCCTCCCCCAACCTAGTATGAGCCTTCGGGGTCCATGTGACCTGGCCATTTAGCCCATAGTGTGCAAAAAAGTGCCGCTCAGAGGCAAAACAACCCAACCTATACAACATTTCCTGCTATAAGCTTTGAAAAAAAAAAACTTCAGGTGGTTTGGCGTCGCATTCATAGGAAGGTTTAATAATATGCGTGTTGTGCGAAGGCAACAAAAGGAAATGTCGCAACCGCCGACTGAAAGGAAATGCACCAATCACTCACTGTACCTAACCAACATCGAAGTTCAAGTTCATTGTGACAATGGTCGTCCTTCAAGTTGTTATTATCCATCGTGACACGTCAGAGCGAGGACCACCTGAGCATGCGACGGAAAGGTGAAGGGTTAAGGGGGGAGGAAAGGGGAGGAGGCAGAAGCCATTCCCTGTCAGGTGGAGGTATGCTCATCACTAAAATACGACAAGTAGTGGCGACCTTGTCCACCTCCCACGTGAAACGCTTTTCTCTGTGAGTCATTAGGTAGCGATGAGGAGAATATTCGACGATGCGCGCAGATAGAGTTAATGAGGGGTGGAGATGAGGGGGTGAGAAGGTAACTGATGATGATGTCGGACTGGAATAAAGATGAGCTAGTTTCGCAAGGCCAGCAGTCAGGGGTTTGGAAGTTATATACAAAACCATCTCAATGTATGACGTGTAGGAAGTTGTTTGGATTTTTGAAGGCTAGAGTGGTTTTGGAGGGTTAGCTTAGGCGAGTGAGAAGGCTGGGTTGAATTTGGGTTCAGGAGGAGAGATTTTTGTTTGCTTTTCATTTGTGTGATGACTAAGGAGTTGGGAAAATTGTAGAACTTTTTGGAAAATTGTGATGACTAAGGAATTTAGGAAAATTCTGGTGTACGGTAGAACTGTACATCCAGAATAATTGAGATTAAAGTTGGGTGTTTTTAAGTCTGAGGGGTAATTTTTATACCTATAATAGACCAAATGGGCAGGTTACAAGAACCCCAAAAGTTCAGGGAAAGGGATCCACTGTGTAGTTTTTAGAAGATAGATGATGACTTCCCGTTAAGGCCATCTAGCGTGTTATTTAACCCTTTCAGGACCATAAGGTTTCTAAGAGTAAATATTAGTATGTAACTGTTTATTTTAGTTTGTTTAAATGTAAAATAAATAAAAATCATAAGAAAAATACATAACAATGTGTAGTTTTTTTGGAATTTTATGGGAAATATTTTTCCCAATGGACTATAAAGGTAACACAAATTATAGTTAGGCTTATTATGCAATGTCTTTTATTTATTGGTTTATTAGAACAAAATGTTAACTAAAATAATACAAAATTATGAAATAAAATTACTATACAAAATGATGTGCTAATTATGATATTCTGCGAAGCAATTTCTTTTGGTAGTGAGGCAAAGATGGACATTGCACATAGTACATATATTATGCGTCCTGACAGTTCTGTTTTTGTTTTCTAAACGTTCCCGTTTACGTAATTGCGTTCGGCATACGTTCTATTTTGACATTCTGTATAAAAAATGCAGATAAGGTTATAATTAAATACGACAATCACCAATTTTAAAATGGGAAAAATGTTTCCCTTTGTCGTGAAAGGGTTAACGAGCATAGGGTATGATTTTCTTACACACTGGATAACGGTTTTATATCCCATTCCCATCCAATGGGCGACTGCTTTTCCAGGCTCATTAGTATGTCCTTTCTCACTGAGGGCAGATGGGGATTGCCCTCAGTGAGATCCTTTTACTAATTTATTCAATTCGACACATTTCAGCACAACTAAAGTCATGTTTTAGCATCTACTTTCTCATCGAAAGACAAAATTTGGAATGGATTCTCGTCTGGTAGTTTTACCTCTGAGCGGCACTGTTTTACACACAGTGGGCTAAATGGTCAGGTCACAAGAACCCCGAAGGCTCAGAAGGTTGGGGGAAAGGGACCCACTAGAATAGCTGTTAGGGAGATAGATGGAAGCTTCCCGTCAAGGCTATCCAGCGTGTTCTTTAATGTGCACAGCGTATGGCTCTCCCGCACACGGGGCCACGGCTTAACGTCCCATCCGACGGACCCTTATGTGCAAGCCCTCTGTGCACGTTGGATGGTCTCGACGTGAGGCTTTCATGTGTCTAGAATAGGTTTAGATTAGATTGTTTTACCTCTGAGCGGCACTTTTTTGCATACCATGGGCTAAATGGCCAGGCCACAAGGACCCCGACGGCTCAGAGAAGGTTGGGGGAGGGGACCCACTGGAACAGCTGTTGGGAGACAGATGGTAGCCTCCAATCAAGGCCATCCAGCGTGTTCTTTAACGTGCACAGGGTATGGCTCTCCCGCACACGGTGTCACGGCTTAACGTCCCATCCGACGGACGGCGCCCTTTCCAAGCCCATCGGTGTCCCCTACTGACAGTAGGCAAGGCGGGGAATTTTTCGGAGATAAATCTCAACGCTGACGCAGCTGGGACTCTAACTTGGGAACTACAGATTACGAGCCTGGCGCGCTACCGACTGAGCCGCCCCGTCTAGTATAGGAGTTCTCAACGTGGGGTACGCGATAAAATTTTTTGGGTACGCCGTGAGAGCTTAAAAGTCGCTAGATCTAGTAACAAAGTCACAATTTCACTGATTACTTAGTAAAATGTTTATAATTTTATAAGATCTGTTAAATTGTTTATGTCATTTTTTGTGTTTATCGATATATGTAATTTATGAAAAAAAATTTAATGTGTTTATTTTAATATGTTTTATTTTATATTTATTTAATATGTTTTATTTTATTCCCATTATTATACTATAACTATAGTTTTATCTATCTATACAAGGGATACGCCAGTTACATGCACATTTCCGTGGGTACCTGAAGCATAAATGGCTGTGAACCACTGGTCTAGGGGCGGGGGTGGCTCAGTCGGTAGCGCGCCAGGCTCGTAATCTGTAGTTCCCAGGTTCGAGTCCCAGCTGGGTCAGCGTTGAGATTTATCTCCGCAAAATTCCCCGCCTTGCCCACGGTCAGTAGGGGACACCGATGGGCTTGGAAAGGCCGCCGTCCGTCGGATGGGACGTTAAGCCGTGGCCCCGTGTGCGGGAGAGCCATACCCTGTGCACGTTAAAGAACACGCTGGATGGCCTTGACGGGAGGCTACCATCTGTCTCCCAACAGCTGTTCCAGTGGGTCCCCTCCCCCAACCTTCTCTGAGCCTTCGGGGTCCATGTGACCTGGCCATTTAGCCCATGGTGTGCAAAAAAGTGCCGCTCAGAGGTAAAACAACCCAACCCAACCACTGGTCTAGTAGATCCCTTTCCCCAACTTTCCCTGAGCTGGCCAATTTGTCCATTATTCACAAAAAAAGGAGCCGCCCAGAGGTAAAACAACCTAATAGAGATGAATTTGGCTGAATTTTTGTATCCCGCGCCATCCCGAAATTATTGAGTCCGAGTTCGCCCGAGCCATTTCGATAGTTGTTGACTTTGACTCCACCTGATTTCGTAAAAAAAATTCTCTAACGTAATATATATATACAGAAATGCTAATCATTTGTTTTATTCTTACATTGCTAATTATAATCATTTTACGACAAAATTAAAATGTTAATGCTATTTAGGAAGGAAAATATTAGGGATGCTCGTAGAAAGTAAAAGTTCGTGGGTTATATCATTTATAAACACAACGTGCCATTCATTTATTAAAGATGGAGAATTAGTAAAAAAAATAAGTATCTGCATGGTGATTATTTTTAATTACTAAGGAATGATTAAAAGCTTCAAATTATAATAACAAGAATTGGGTTGTTTTACCTCTGAGCTGCACTTTTTTTCACACCATGGGCTAAATGGCCAGGTCATATGGATCCCGAAGGCTCAGAAAAGGTTGAGGGAGGGGACCCACTGGAACGGCTGTTGGGAGACAGAGGTTGCCTCCCGTCAAGGCCATCGAGTGTGTTCTTTAACGTAAACAATGCTCTCCCGCACACGGAGCCACGGCTTAACGTCCCATCCGATGGACGGCGGCTTTTCCAAGCTTATCGGTGTCCGCTACTGACCGTGGGAAGGGCGGGGAATTTTGCGGAGATAAATCTCAACGCTGACCCAGCTAAGACTCGAACCTGAGAACTGCAGATTACGAGCCTGGCGCGCTACCGACTGCCCCTATATAATAACAAGTTACCCCAAAACTCCCCGCCCTGCCCACGGTCAGTAGGGGACACCGATGAGCTTGGAAAGGCTGCCGTCCGTCGAATGGGACGTTAAGCCGTGGCGCCGTTTACGGGAGAGCCATACCCTGTGCACGTTAAAGAACACGCTGGATGACCTTGACGGGAGGCTACCATCTAACAGCTGTTCCAGTGGGTCCCCTCCCGCCAACCTTCTCTGAGCCTTCGGGGTCCATGTGACCTGCCCATTTAGCCCATGGTGTGCAAGAAAGTGTCGCTCAGAGGTAAAACAACCCAAAAATAACAAGATATTTGCTATTTTTACTTTTTTTCATAATCGAAAGAAATATTTGAAATTTAAATTATTCCTAGCTCCCTGAGCCTGAACTGACCTCTACAAAAATGTAGAGGTCAGTTGTTGGGCTGGGTTGTTTTACCTCTGAGCGGCACTTTTTGCACACCATGGGCTAAATGGCCAGGTCATATGGATCCCGAAGGCTCAGAAAAGGTTGGGGGAGGGGACCCACTGGAACGGCTGTTGGGAGACAGATGGTTGCCTCCCGTCAAGGCCATCGAGTGTATTCTTTAACGTAAACAATGCTCTCCCGCACACGGGGCCACGGCTTAACGTCCCATCCGACGGACGGCGGCCTTTCCAAGCCCACCGGTATTCCCTACTGACCGTGGGCAGGGCGGGGAGTTTTGCGGAGATAAATCTCAACGCTGACCCAGCTGGGACTCGAACCTTAGAACTACAGATTACGAGCCTGGCACACTACGAACTGAGCCACCCCCGCCCCATTTTGCGGAGATAATACCAACGCTGATACAGGAGACTCCAACCTGGGAACTGCAGATTACGAGCCTGGCGCGCTTTGCACCGAACCGCCCCACAACGCAACCTGCATACAGTTATAATCAACATAATATGGTATTTTTTTTATACTGCCAAAGTCTCATTTTTACTCATAATCATCAGAATTTATGACTTTGTAAATTCCCTCATAAGCGAACGAGGAGCGTTGAAGCATGCATCAGTCCCACCACTTGGCACGAGTCCCCAATCCGCGATATGACAATAAACGTAGTCTCACCTGAGCCACGTGAACAGATGATAACCGTCGCTGCATTCGACGTCGTTGGTGGGAACAATGAGAAAATCTGAGGCAATAATAACTGACAATTGACGAGGATGCAAAGAAAAGGAACACGAATTAATTCATCCCTGCATCTCATTAGGAATTTCAAGCCTCGATTCACAACTCGGACGGATTTTTGACTAACGTGACACGATTGCTTCTGAAGATTTAAATGACATTTCACATTGAAAAGAATAGGGCAACCAACGAATTCTCAGCAACCAGATAAGTGATGAAAAGATGTCAGTTGGGTTGTTTTACCTCTGAGTGGCACTTCTTTTGTACACAGTAGACTAAATGGACAGGTCACAAGGACCCCGAGAAGATTGAGTGGACCCGGACAGCCGTTAGGAGATGGTAGCCTTCCTTTAAGGAGATGGTAGCCTTCCTTTAAGGAGGTGGTAGCCTTCCTTTAAGGAGGTGGTAGCCTTCCTTTAAGGAGATGGTAGCCTTCCTTTAAGGAGATGGTAGCCTTCCTTTAAGGAGATGGTAGCCTTCCTTTAAGGAGATGGTAGCCTTCCTTTAAGTAGATGGTAGCCTTCCTTTAAGCAGATGGTAGCCTTCCTTTAAGGAGATGGTAGCCTTCCTTTAAGGAGATGGTAGCCTTCCTTTAAGGAGATGATAGCCTTCCTTTAAGGAGATGATAGCCTTCCTTTAAGGAGATGGTAGCCTTCCTTTAAGGAGATGGTAGCCTTCCTTTAAGGAGATGGTAGCCTTCCTTTAAGGAGATGATAGCCTTCCTTTAAGGAGATGATAGCCTTCCTTTAAGGAGATGGTAGCCTTCCTTTAAGGAGATGGTAGCCTTCCTTTAAGGAGATGGTAGCCTTCCTTTAAGGAGATGGTAGCCTTCCTTTAAGGAGATGGTAGCCTTCCTTTAAGGAGATGGTAGCCTTCCTTTAAGGACGTGGTAGCCTTCCTTTAAGGCTACCATCTCCTAACAGCGTGTTTTTTAACATGCATAAAATATGGCTCTATCTCACACACTGGGCCACGGCTTAACGTCCCATCTGACCGACGGATCTGACAAACCCATAGACCCATCAAACTCATCTGACCTCGGGTTGTTGGGTTGTTTTACCTCTGAGCAGCACTTTTTTGCACACCATGGGCTAAATGGCCAGGTCACATGGACCCCGAAGGCTCAGAGAAGGGTGGGGGAGGAGATCCACTGGAACAGCTATTGGGAGACAGATGGTAGCCTCCCGTCAAGGCCATCCAGCGTGTTCTTTAACGTGCACAGGGTATGGCTCTCCCGCACACGGGCCACGGCTTAACGTCCCATCCGACGGACGGCGGCCTTTCCAAGCCCATCAGTGCGCCCTATCTTACCGAAGACAGCGCGCGCCAACTTCCAAGAAGGAAATAAATTTTAATGCTGGCCCAGATGGGACTCGAGCCTGGGAAATGTAGATTAAGAGCCTGGCGCACTACTCACTGATCCAACTGTACCTCCGAATAATGGAGTAGAGTGCCGATCATTAAGGGTATTAAAATCACTTTTTCTCATTTCAGTTCACGGAAATAATAAAATAAAATTCCGATTAAAAAGCAATTTAAAATAAATTCTTTTTCCCATGAAAGAAGTGGCGGGGGTGGCTCAGTCGGTAGCGCGCCAGGCTCGTAATCTGTAGTTCCCAGGTTCGAGTCCCAGCTGGGTCAGCGTTGAGATTTATCTCCGCAAAATTCCCCGCCCTGCCCACGGTCAGTAGGGGGCACCGATGGGCTTGGAAAGGCCGCCGTCCGTCGGATGGGACGTTAAGCCGTGGCGTCGTGTGCGGGAGAGCCATACCCTGTGCACATTAAAGAACACGCTGGATGGCCTTGACGGGAGGCTATCATCTGTCTCCCAACAGCTGTTCCAGTGGGTCCCCTCCCCCAACCTTCTCTGAGCCTTCGGGGTCCATGTGACCTGGAGATTTAGCTAATGGTGTGCAAAAAAGTGCCGCTCAGAGGTAAAACAACCCAACCCATGAAAGAAGCGAATCATTTTGCGTGGGAAAACGCAGCAGTCGGTACCTTAAGCTTTTCTATCATGTCATGGTTGACACTCGGTGCCATGTGTCTAACCGTTGCCCCGCATAGGCGTGCCCTTCGCCCTATTTTAATTAGAAGCATGGGCCATGACACCTTTAAGCATTCCACTGGAGAGACCCATTAAACGAAGAATGCGACATCTCTGTTCGTAGCCATGGAGTAACAGAGGTGACGACAGAAAAGACGCTCTGCAACATCGAATGAGTTGGGCTGGGACACGAGACTTTTGGGCGTTCGCTACTCTGCTACACTTTCTATTGTGCAAGTTGGCTAAATAGCTAGCTGTCAAGGATTTCGAAACAGGGAGATTGAAAGAGATTCTTTCACAGAACACGATTTACGAACGCAATAACGCAACAACTGCTGCATTCAAAAACGTATCGTATTTTACAATCACGTGGCTTCTTGGAAGTTGGCTGGCAAATTCTCGATCTTTGCATTTGATTACACACTGATCGAGCAAAATATTAGGGTTGAATTGATTTACCTCTGAGCGGCACTTTTTTGCACACCATGGGCTAAATGGCCAGGTCACAAGGACCCCGAAGGCTCAGAGAAGGTTGGGGGAGGGGACCCACTGGAACAGCTGTTGGGAGACAGATGGTAGCCTCCCGTCAGGGCCATTCAGTGTGTTCTTTAACGTGCACAGAGTATGGCTCTCCCGCACACGGGCCACGGCTTAACGTCCCATTCGACCGCCTTTCCAAGCCCATCGGAGTCCCCTACTGACCGTGGGCAGGGCTAGGAATTTTGCGGAGATAAATCTCAACACTGAGTTGGGTTGTTTTACCTCTGAGCGGCACTTTTTTGCACAACATGGGCTAAAAGGCCAGGTTACAAGGACCCCGAAGGCTCAGAAAAGGTTGGGGGAGGGGACCCACTGGAACAGCTGTTGGGAGACAGATGGTAGCCTCCCCGTCAAGGCCATCCAGTGTGTTCTTTAACGTGCACAGGGTATGGCTCTCCCGCACACAGGGCCATGGCTTCGTCCCATTCGACGGCCTTTCCAAGCCCAACGGTGTCCCCTACTGACCGTGGGCAGGGTGGGGAATTTTGTGAAGATAAACCTCAACGCTGACCCAGCTGGGACTCGAACCTGGGAACTACAGATTACGTGTATGGCGCGCTACCGACTGAGCCACCCCCTGCCCCGCAAAATATTAAGGTATTTCCGTGTTATTTTCATGGGTTGGGTTGTTTTACCTCTGATCTGCACTTTTTGCACACCATGGGCTAAATGGCCAGGTCACAAGGAATCCGAAGGCTCAGAGAAGGTTGGGAGAGGGGACCAACTGGAACAGCTGTTGGGAGACAGATGGTAGCCTCCCGTCAAGGCCATCCAGCGTGTTCTTTAACGTGCACAGGGTATGGCTCTCCCGCACACGGGACCACGGCTTAACGTCCCATCAGACGGGCGGCGGCCTTTCCAAGCCCATCGGTGTCCACTACTGACCGCGAGCAGTAGTGGCGGGGAATTGTGCGGAGATAAATCTCAACGCTGACCCAGCTGGGACTCGAACCTGGGAACTACAGATTACGAGCCTGGCGCGCTACTGACTCAGCCACCCCCGCCCCGCAAAATATTATGCCATTTCCAGGTTATTTTCATGGGAATCTAACTCTGAATCTCTATAACTTCCAAAATATGCATATGGTAGAAAAATGTAACTGATAATAAATTAAAGATCATAATCAAATATATATTTTACATTATTATATATTTTATTTCGATATTAAACAATTTTGAATGATTCTTTAAACAATAAGCCAGTTTATTGTGAAATATTTCAACTTCCATATTTCTTTAAACACTAAACAAATATTTTTGAAAATTGAGTTTTAAATAGATTTATGATCTTTATCTGAGGTCGCATTTTTCGCACTAAATGAATATTTTAGAGGTCAGATTACCACTAACATGGTAATTGTCAAATATTTTGCAGCACAGTGTATTTATTCGGTGCTTATAATGTTTAAATTTTATGCAGTCCGCCCACCTTCTTTGGAAGGGGGTTTGGCTCTGTACCGAGTGCACCAAATTCGAAATCTATTGATCCAGGTTCGAATCACCATTGTTACTGTATTGAGATTCTGTCCGTTGATCTCCTTCTGCTCTTGAGAAGGGTAACCGATGAGCTTCGTAAGCTCCACCATCCGTCGGTTAGGCCGTTAAACCGTGGCCCCGTAAGCAGGGTTGGATTGTTTTACCTCTGAGCGGCACTTTTTTGCACACCATGGGCTAAATGGCCAGGTCACATGGACCCTGAAGGCTCAGAGAAGGTTGAGGGAGGGGACCCACTGGAACAGCTGTTGGGAGACAGATGGTAGCCTCCCGTCAAGGCCATCCAGCGTGTTCTTTAAAGTGCACAGCGTATGTCTCTTCCGCACACGGAGCCACGGCTTAACGTCCCATCCGACGGACGGTGGCCTTTCCAAGCCCATCGGTGTCCCCTACTGACCGTGGGCAGGGCGGGGAATTTTGCGGAGATAAATCTCAGCGCTGACCCAGCTGGGACTCGAACCTGGGAACAACAGATTACGAGCCTGGCGCGCTACCGACTGAGCCACCCCCTTGTAAAGATATAAGATTATTATTATATTTGTTGTTGATGGTACACGCTGGATGGCCTCCCGTCAAGGCCATCCAGCGTGTTCTTTAACGTGCACAGGGTATGGCTCTCCCGCACACGGGACCACGGCTTAACGTCCCATCCGACGGACGGCGGCATTTCCAAGCCCATCGGTGTCCACTACTGACCGAGCAGTAGTGGCGGGGAATTGTGCGGAGATAAATCTCAACGCTGACCCAGCTGGGGCTCGAACCTGGGAACTACAGATTACGAGCCTGGCGCGCTACCGACTGACCCCCCCCCCCGCCCCCCCGTAAGCAGGAGAGAGCCATGCATTGTGCTTGTTAAGAACACACAAGCTCATGGTTTGTGTGGAGTATCAAGATCGTGCTGAAACGGAATTTCGGTATAAATATTTTTTTCCTCCGTTTTAGCGGTCTTTAAAAAAAGCGTTTTGAAAAACAGGCATATCTGTTTAATATATCTTATTTCCTTCGCCCCCGTTCCCAGTTGCTAGCATTCTCAAAAAACCGGGAGTGGGGTTAGGGGGTTTTGCACTCCCCCTAAATCCTCTCTACACTGAATCATGGTCTTAAGTCCATACTGATAGACTTGGAATGGCCGCTGTCCATCAGATATGGCCCTACGTGCAAGAGAGCCTTACAATGACCACCTTAAAGAACCTGCTGGATGGCCTTGACGAGAGGTTTCCATCTAGTGGCACCCCTTCCTCTAACCTTGTCTGAGCCCTTGGGGACCTTGTGATCTGGCAATTTCGCCCATTGTGTGCAAAAAAAAAAAGTTCCGCTCAGAGGTGAAATGACGCAAACAAGAGCATTTTGGATGCTGTGCACGTTCAAGAATGCGTCGGATGGCCTTGCCAATAGGTTACTGCCACGCGTCTCCTAACAGCTGTCTAGTGGGTTCCCTTCCCCCAACCTTGTGCTCGTTAAAGAACACACTGGATTGCCTTGACTGGAAGCTACCATCTGTCTCCTAACGACTGATTAGTGGGTCCCCTCCCCCAACTTTCTCTGAGCCTTCGGGGTCCCTGTGACCTGGCCATTTAGCCCATGGTGTGCAAAAAAGTGGGGCGGGGGTTACTCAGTCGGTAGCGCGCCAGGCTCGTAATCTGTAGTTCTCAGGTTCGAGTCCCAGCTGGGTCAGCGTTGAGATTTATCTCCGCAAAAATTCCCCGCCCTGCCCACTGTCAGTAGGGGACACCGATGGGCTTGAAAAGGCCGCCGTCCTTCGGATGGGACGTCAAGCCATGTTCCGTGTGCGGGAGAGCCATACCCTGTGCACGTTAAAGAACACGCTGGATGGCTTTGACGGGAGGCTACCATCTGTCTCCCAACAGCTGTTCCCGTGGGTCCTCTCCCCCAACCTTCTCCTAGCCTTCGGGGTCCATGTGACCTGGCCATTTAGCCCATGGTGTGCAAAAAAGTGCCGTTCAGAGGTAAAACAACCCAATGTGCAAAAAAGTGACGTTCAGAGGTAACCCAACCCCCAACCTTGTCGGAGACACTGGAAGCCTTGTCACCTGATCGTTTAGTCTATCGTGTACAAAAAAGTGCTGCTCAAAAATAACCTAACCTAACTCTGCCAATCGTATCTGAGAACCACTAACTACGAATATAACTTTCCATTTTTGTGTCACTTCCTGTTATCCTCGCTGCCATTCTACGAAAGCGAAAAACCGCCTTTGAGAGACGAGAGTGAAACAAAAAGCGTGTGAAAGTGATCGGAAAAGATCTCATCGTCTTCAGTGATCAAGAATAATAACGATCAGTGTTCAGGTGATGTCAATAACCTCTCTCAACTCTGTATCTCGTCGAAACGGACTCCCTTCCCGGAATCTCCCAGAGCCAGCGAGTGCTCGCCGATTCGTTCTCACGGTGCCATGAGCCGGACGTCTCGTTTCTCGCTCCATGACGCATCGCGATTTCCCGAAAAGCTTTCGGGATGGGAGGGAGAGAAACAGAAACTTGCTCTTGGCGGTCCTCATTTGCGGAGCGTGAAGTATGAGGAAATGGATTCGGAGGTTGATTTAGTGTGAGAAGAATGTTATAATGAGGAGAAGAAAAAAACGTATAATAATGAGAAATTATGAAATTATTTATCGAAAAAAAAAAATATCAAATTGCAGGAAATTTCTAAATTGAAAAATCAGGTTGCAGGATATTTTTTTTATATACCACATACAGTAATGGGTTGGGTTGTTTCACCTCTGAGCGGCACTTTTTTGCACACCATGGGCTAAATGGCCAGGTCACATGGAC
The DNA here is from genome assembly GCA_038380435.1 of Ryuthela nishihirai. Lineage (NCBI taxonomy): Eukaryota > Metazoa > Arthropoda > Arachnida > Araneae > Heptathelidae > Ryuthela > Ryuthela nishihirai. The sequence continues at coordinate 40,011,853 of JAWZYU010000013.1, read as the reverse complement.
CCCGAAGTCTCAGAGAAGGTTGGGGGAGGGGACCCACTGGAACAGCTGTTGGGAGACAGATGGTAGCCTCCCGTCAAGGCCATCCAGCGTGTTCTTTAACGTGCACAGGGTATGGCTCTCCCGCACACGGGGCCACGGCTTAACGTCCCATCCGACGGACGGCGGCCTTTCCAAGCCCATCTGTGTCCCCTACTGACCGTGGGCAGGGCGGGGAATTTTGCGGAGATAAATCTCAACACTGACCCAGCTGGGACTCGAACCTGGGAACTGCAGATTACGAGCCACATCCAAAGCAGTAAGTTTTCATTTTAAATGATACTCAATATTATCGACTCCGTGAGAGATTTTCCTCCACCTATTTTTTGAGTCAAAAAGTAGGAGACACAATTTGAGATAGCCCGTAATATTCCCCGCATAAGTAGATTTCATTTCAAGTAAAACTCGTTAGGCTCTATAATCCGGCTGTTCCTCCGCCTCCGAAAATCCGGTCTTCTTACACGAAATATCAAACTTGTCTATCTGCTCTGAAACCCAAAACACTTGTCTTTTTATATTTTTATTTTAGCCCCGTATTTTATGTCCAACTCTAAAGACAGATTAAGAAAAAAAAGATTAAATAAAATCTCATTGCATGTAGAATATCCTTTTAACTTCTCCAGTCCGGTGGAATATATTAGTAATTGGGAGACCCTAATCCAGAATTATTCTCAAATCTCCCCTCTCTTGTTTATGGATGAGGAAGTTTTAAAAGATTCCCTTGAACCCTTGAATATTAACAATATCAAGTTTTAGTCCGAAAACCAAAAGTAATAAAAATGCTGTTGGGTTGGGTTGTTTTACCTCTGAGTGGCACTTTCTTGCACACCATGGGCTAAATGGCCAGGTCGCATGGACCCCGAAGTCTCAGAGAAGGTTGGGGGAGGGGACCCACTGGGACAGCTGTTCGGAGACAGATGGTAGCCTCCCGTCCAAGGCCATCCAGCGTGTTCTTTAACGTGCACAGGGTATGGCTCTCCCGCACACGGGGCCACGGCTTAACGTCCCATCCGACGGATGGCGGCCTTTCCAAGCCCATCGGTGTCCCCTACTGACCGTGGGCAGGGCGGTCAGTAGCGGGGAATTTTTGCGGAGATAAATCTCAACGCTGACCCAGCTGGGACTCGAATCTGGGAACTACAGATTACGAGCCTGGCGCGCTACCGACTGAGCCACCCCCGCCCCCAAAGGCAGAAAGAGGCATGGTGTTCGAAATCTACTTCTTTGAAGGTAAGGATGTGATTTCCGTTAACGCAGTTATGAAGTGTCAAGGGGGAAATCCTTATGGAAAATTCGGACCAAACATTGAAATATTTATAAAGCTATGAATAATATAAAAATATGAAATCAAAGTCGAAACATAAACTGTCCCAAAACTGATGTAAAATGACGTCATTCTTTTGATACGTCATTAATCCACGAGTCTAACATGAACAAACTGTTATGTCATATCAAAGTGCACTGTTAGAAATAGCGGTTATTATTTTTTGGGATACTGGGGACTTAATTTTATGGGGTCCAAACCTTTACGTTGGACTGGGTTGTTTTTCCTCTGAGCGGCACTTTTTCGCACACCATGTGCTAAATGGCCAGGTCACATTGACCCCGAAGACTCAGAGAAGTTTGGGGGAGGAGCCCACTGGAACAGCTGTTGGGAGACAGATGGTAGTCTCCCGTTAAGGTCATCCAGCATGTTCTTTAACGTGTACAGGGTACGTCTCTCACGCACACGGGACAACGGCTTAACGTCCCATCCGACGGACGGCGGCCTTTTCAAGCCCATCGGTGTCCCCTACTGACCGTGGGCAGGGCGGGGAATTTTGCGGAGATAAATCTCAACGCTGACCCAGCTGGGACTCGAATCTGGGAACTACAGATTACGAGCCTGGCGTGCTACCGACTGAGCCACCCCCCAAACCTTTACGTTTCACTTACGATGATATGAAACTGTAAATCAAATTTGGTGGTCCTACCTCTTACCGTTTAGGAGTTCTTGAACAGACATTCAGATTCCCTCAAATATAGAGTGGATGGTAATGAATGGTAACTGCCCAATTGCGAAAGTTTTCGATCGTAACCAATCCATAGTGAAAATACCACATCAATCAAAATCTTTTCCACCATTTTAACACGACATGTGTACGCACATCAAACTCCCGTCACGTAGTTAAAGAAGTGTGAAAAACACACATTAGAACTAAACCGAAAATAAGATTAGAGATCTGAAAGACGATATCTCCTCAACCGCCTCTAACCATCATTCGGAATTTCATCATTTCCGAACCGCCACGTAGCGTACTTTCGTCAAAAAACCGTTTGTATCCAGGAAAACGCGGTGTGGAGTTGGAGTCGATGTTTTTGGTCGGATACAGCGCCTGAAGGGACGTCTTCAACTCTGAATGACGGTGATTACGAAATCCGTTCGTAGCTGCGGGCGAGGCTATCTGAATTATTCACGCTTCTGTTCTTACGTTAGTGGGACGGAGAGCAATTTCTTTCCACACATCAGTGCCAATGAAAGAAATTGTTGTGTTGAATACAAATGGTAAGGAAAAATGGTTGTCGTTTCAGGCAAAATACAGTTATTTTGGTATTCCTGAGGGTGAAAGTTGCTCACCACCAAAGACTGGAATTTTAAGGTCAGTAACTTTCGATCAGACGGGCCTTAGGGAAATTTATATCAAGATTTTTCACTTTGTCTGTCTCTCCATGAAACGCGCCTTTTCGTCGATGGTATATCCGTGATGTTGCGTTGGGTTGTTTGGGTTGTTTTACCTCTGAGCGGCACTTTTTTGCACACCATGGGCTAAATGGCCAGATCACATGGACCCCGAAAGTTCAGAGAAGGTTGGGGGAGGGACCCACTGGAACAGCTGTTGGGAGACAGATGGTAGCCTCCCGTCAAGGCCATCCAGCGTGTTCTTTAACGTGCACAGGGTATGGCTCTCCCGCACAGGGGCCAGGGCTTAACGTCCCATCCGACGGACGGCGGTCTTTCCAAGCCCATCGGTGTCCCCTACTGATCGAGGGTAGGGCGGGGAATTTTGTGGAGATAAATCTCAACGCTGACCCAGCTGGGACTCGAACCTGGGAACTACAGATTACGAGCCTGGCGCGCTATCGACTGAGCCACCCCCGCCCTTAGGGAAATTTATATCAAGATTTTTCCCTTTGTCTCTCCATGAAACGCACCTTTTCGTCGATGGTATGTATATCCGTGATGTTGCATGCAAAAAATTGAAGAGTTGATATTCTTGATAGAACTGGCTCATTTGAAGAGATAGTGTAAAAGCGAATCATTTTGATTAGAAAATGTATTGTCTCGCTTTCTACACAGAAATATTTGAGAAATAAATGGGTTGTTTTACTTTTCGGCTGCACTTTTGTGAATAAAATGGTTTTAATGTTCTGGCCAGAAAGATCCGAAACGCTCCGAGTTGTGTAGGCGAAGTGGACCACTGGAACAACTGATAATATCTCAGTCTGATTTATGGTAATTGCTTTAATAAATCAACTTTTTCTATTTTCTCACTCAACTGTATAAGTCTGTATAAAAACCTTGATGAGATCTTGGTAACTTTAGAAAGTAGTAGTTTTCTATTTGATACTCTTGTATTTGTGGAAACATGGCAAAATAACAATATTCCACATATCAATGGTTATACTGGTGTAGGTTTGGGAAGAGAGGCTCGCAAAGGTGGAGGAGTAGCACTTTATTTCAGAGAAAGCTTTTCTTTCAAGATATTAAACATTTGTCAGTTATTACTGATGATTACGAGATTTTGCTTGCTAAATCAGGAAATCTGATTGTGGGCAGTATTTATCGACCACCTCAGGGTGATGTACAATTATTTCTGTCACATCTAGAATTTGTTTTAAACTCATTACTTAAACTGAAATCGATCTTTATATTAATGGGTGACTATAACCTTGATATTATGAACCAAGATAAAAATGTATTAAATTTAATAGACCTAGTTAATTCATATGATTGTTTTGTTTTAAACAGTGGATTACCAACTAGAGTTGGAAATCAAAGTTCTACACTAATTGATTATGGAATTTCGAATGTAGATTGTCAAAATGGAGTTCTGATGTCAAAAATTACAGATCATTTCCCCACATTTTTTCTGGTCCAAAGGGCAAATTTTCAAATGCTACCTAGCAGTTATAGATATAGAGAAATCAATGACAATAATATTCTGCAATTGCAATATAAATTAAATCGTATTGATTGGCAATTCCTTTACTTAATCAGCGATGTAAATGAAGCATATAATTATTTCATAAATATTTTTATAAATCACTATAATAAATATTTGCCCACGGGTATTAAGAAGTTCCAAAGGCCAAATAAATATGCTCCTTGGATGACGAAAGATCTGAAAAAATTAATAACTAGAAGAGATAATTTATACAAAAAAGCAAAAGAAACCCATTTGGAGGATGACAGTTCTGCATATAAAGAATTTCGTAATTTCGTTACTGCCCAAATCAGACAAACAAAGAACGCCTATTATAACAGTAGATTTGATTCTAGCAAAAATTCTAAACAGAAATGGAAATATCTCAACGATGTTTTGGGTAGAAATAAATGTAAGTCAATAGTAGGAGACATTTCTTCTGATGATGCAATTATTGCTGATGACTATGCGAAGTCCAATGCCTTCAATAGCTATTTTCATGATACCGTTAACGAATTGATACTGAACCAAACTGAAAAATTTCATGGCAAATATAAATATCAAATTGAGTGCATAGACCAGACATTTTATGTCATGCCAATTGTTACTCAAGAGATCAGTAACATTGTGAATGATCTAGGAGCTGATAAGTCACCAGGTATAGATGACATAAATATTAATGTAATTAAAAAGATTATACATACAATAAAAGAACCTTTGTGCTATATATTTAATTTATCAATAATAAACGAAGTATTCCCGGATAAACTGAAAATTGCCAGAATTCTTCCCATACATAAATCAGGTGATAAAGAAAACATAGAAAACTACAGACCAATTTCAATTTTGCCAATCTTCTCGAAAATCTTTGAAAAGATAATTTGTACACGTATGACTAAATTCCTAGATAATATGAAAATTATCACACAACAACAATATGGTTTTCAAAATAAAAAATCTACTCAGACAGCCATTGCAGATTTATATGAGCATATTGTCAATCATTTGGATGCAGGTCACATTGGATTAGCTGTATATCTTGATTTTACGAAAGCATTTGACAGTATTAACCATGAAATTTTGTTAAAGAAAATTGAATTTTATGGCCTGAGAGGTAAAATAAATAACTGGTTAAGAAGCTACTTATTTCAGAGGAAAGCTCTTGTAGAAGTAAATGGTAGTATATCAGATGAACATTTTATTTACAGAGGTGTGCCTCAAGGTTCGATTCTTGGTCCGATCCTTTTCCTACTTTACATTAACGACTTAGCAAAGTTACACATTAATTCAAAGATGTTATTATATGCTGATGATACAAGCATTGTCGATTTCAACCAAGATTCTGCAAGCCTGATTAGCAGTGTTAACTACTCTCTAAATATTATATCTGAATGGTGCAGACATAACAATTTATTAATAAATGTCAAGAAATCCAAATACATGATTTATAAAAATAAGAACAAAAATATCGATGAGACATGTTTCGATGTGAAGATTAATGAAATTAAACTAAAGAGATGCACTGAATATAAATTCTTAGGAATATGGATCGATGAAAATCTGAACTGGTCATTTCACGTAAAGCAGCTGAGAATCACTCTGTCGAGGAATATTGGTATGATTGGTAAAATACGTCATCTGGTTAACAAACAAATTTTGACAAATTTATACTACTCTTTCATTTATTCTTATATAACATACGGAATTTTAGTCAGGGGTAATACTTTTGACTATAATCTGAATGCTATATATCGTCTTCAGAAAAGAATTGTTAGATATATTGTTGGTAAAAGATATTATGATCCCGTGGCACATTTATTTTCTGAGGTTAAAATTCTTAATGTCTATAATAATTACAAACTGATATCAGGAAACTTTGTGTATTCGATTACAATGAGATTGATTAAATTGGATAGATTTAAAGACTATTTTCAGAGTCTTTCGAATTTTCATAATTATGAAACACGTCATAGAGAGGATCTGAGTATACCTATGTGTCGATTGTCAATTGGGCAGAGATCTATCAAATACAATGCAGTAAAAATTTGGTCTGAATTTCCTGATGATGTTAAAAATGCAAAATCTTTAAAATTATTTAAAATCAAATGTAGAATGTTTCTACTTACAAAGCAATGAAACCTTCTATGTATCAGTGTAATATGTCTCATAACCATTTGACCTTTTATACTATTGAATTATTGTTCTATTTGAATTATTGTATACTTTACTGTTGTCATAATTGAACTTTAAAGGAAATAGGGAGCATTAACTAAAAATAAGCGTCAGCTTACTATGCTCTCCTTTTTTGTTTCGCCTTTCCTATTAAACACCAATATTTAATACGATTGTTATTTACTTTTTCTGATGCAATTGATATTTCTCAGCTATTTCACTTCTCAATTTTTTCATGTATATATTAATTGTTATTAGATAATTATGCTATGTAAATGTATATTGTATTGACTGGCGGAATAAAATAAAGATTATTATTATTATTATTAAACCAGTGTTTTTCAGTCTTTTAATATTTGCTATACACTTCTCAAGTAGTCCATTACCGCAACACATTTCTGAAGTAGTCCTTTTACCACGACACACTTCTGAAGTCGTCCTTTTTATCACGACACACTTCCGAAGTAGTCCTTTTACTTTCACGCACTTCTGAACTAGTCCATTTACCACGACACCTTCTGAAGTAATCTTTTTACCTCGAAGCACTTCTGAAGTGCATTTACCTCTACACACTTCTGAAGTGGTCCATTTACAACGACACACTTGTGGTCAATAGTCAATTTTTTTTTGCTTTGTTACATAACTTAAAAATTAAATTTATTTAAACAAAAACGTATACTGAACTCAACATTTGACAAAAAGAAAACATAATAAAAAAAGTTGAAAACGTTTTCAAGTACAAATTGTTATGTAGTATTATTTTTCTTTACGTTTAGCGACACATCTGGACCTTGGACTCAACTCATCGGTTGGGAACCAATTTTGTAGATGGTTGAAATTTGGCGAAAGAAGAAATTCCCGTTTCGGCCGACAGCTCCCATTGCTTATGCAGGCAAAAGATTTATTTCGGCCGCAAGCCTGATTAGTACAGAAATAAATTATGTAGATTTACATACCTATCCACAATGTACTAAGAGACAGATGAATGGCCTGCCCTAAAGGCCATCCAGCCTGTTCTTTAACGTGCACGTAGTATGGCTCTCCTGCACACCGAATCCCAGGTTTCGACACTATGTAGAAAATTTAGCTGTTCCATCCTGGGATCTGGCTCTGGATCATGGGATTAGTTCAGTATTTCTGGTCTCAGAGAAAGGGATATTATTATTTCGGTTTCGTATTTTTAAGTGAAGCATCTTACATAAATTGCTTACCACCCTTAACTGTATAACACTGATATTAACCATTCACTGTGGAGCGGGGATGGCTCAATCGGTAGCGCACCAGGCTCGTAATCTGCAGTTCCCAGGGTCGAGTCCCAGTTGGGCCAGTGTTTGCAATTTATCTCCATAAAACTCCCTGCCCTGCCCTCGATCATTAGGAAATATCGATGGACTTGGAAAGGCCGCCTTCCTTCAGATGGCACGTTAAGCTGTGGCCCTGTGTGCCGCAGAGCCACACCCTACTCACGTTAAAGAACACGCTGGATGGTCTTGATGGGAGGCTATCATCAGTCTCCTAACAGCTCTCTAGTTAGATCCCTTCCTCCAGTCTTCTCTGAGCTCTCAGGGTCTTTGTGACCGGGCCATTTATACCATTGTGTGCAAAAACGTGCAGTTCAGATGTGGCCAGACAACCTTTGGCTGACCAAATACACAACAGAATGTAGGTATCAGGAACGTACGCAGGATTTAATTTCGTATGAAGAGAGGTTCCCAATTACTAAAATATTCCATCATCATCCTCAAGCAGCCATGGGCTACGGAGGTCCAACCAGACCGCGCAATTTAGTTCTCCAAGCAAGTCTGTCCTGAGCTACATCTACTGCATCTGGCCACTGCACACCAATTCTAACAAGGTCCTGTTTGACATTGTCTGCCCACCGCATCCTAGGTCTCCCCCTCTTTCTGAGGCCTTTAGGCACACTGTTCATAACCCTATTCGCCAATCTATAATTATTCATACGGGCAACATGGCCAAACCAACGGAGTCTCTCTCTGCACAGTATGCTGCTTAAAGGAGGTTGCAAACTCCTTTGCCTCATCATTAGTTACAAAGTTGAACCACCTAATGCCCAAGATACTGTGTAAGCATCTGGAATCAAAAGCATCTAGTTTCCTGTTATCTTGTTTACAAAGTGTCCAAGTTTCACTACCATAACTAACCCTAGAAAGAACCAAACTATTATACAGTCTAATTTTAGTCTTTAGGTGTATACGCCTATTTCTCCACACTCTCCATAGATTCTTAAAAGTCCCGGCAGCAATCCCTATTCGTCTGTTAATCTCATGCCGCATATCACCATTATCTGTTACATAGCTCCCAAGAAAATTAAACTGTGACACCTGCTCAAGACTGCAACCATTCAGATTAACTGAATTACAACTTGCCTGACCAATTTTCATCACTTTAGTTTTCTCTCTGTTTATAACCAAACCTACTCTACTACCAGTTTCATCAACAGCTCGAATGAAAGAGTTCATCTCATCAACATCAATTGCCAAGAGGACTAAATCATCAGCATAATCTAAATCAGAAATTTTCGTATCTCCAGCCCATTTCGTTTCCTTAAATTCCTTTGGCATGCTATCGTGGTCTAAATTTTGGGTTACAAATTCCTATCATGCCATCGAATCTTTTGAGCAATCACTTCTGCCACGCCCAATTTCATTCCTGAAACATTGAACTTCGAAATCAGCCCCTTTGACTCTCAGCTAATGCAAAAAAGAAAATTGCCCTCTCTAGGAATCCATTTCCTGACAAGTGCCTATCAGTATAATGAGGCATAGAGAAAATCTGTGAGAAGGCCAGACATCAGCGAAAGGACAACAGAGGGTTTTAAGGGAGTGGTTTAAGAAGGGTTTCGTTTCATAGATATCAGATGAGGGTTGAGACGAGGAGTGGCTGGGTGGGTTCCTGAGTTGGGTTGTTTTACCTCTGATCGGCACTGTTTTGCACACCATGGGCTAAATGGCCAGGTCACATGGACCCCGAAGGCTCAGAGAAGGTTGGGGGAGGGGACCCACTGGAACAGCTGTTGGGAGACAGATGGTAGCCTCCCGTCAAGGCCATCCAGCATGTTCTTTAACGTGCACAGGGTATGGCTCTCCGGCACACGGGACAACGGCTTAACGTCCCATCCGACGGACGGCGGCCTTTCCAAGCCCATCGGTGTCCCCTACTGACCGTGGGCAGGGCGGGGAATTTTGCGGAGATAAATCTCAACTCTGACCCAGCTGGGATTCGAACATGGGAACTACAGATTACGAGCCTGGCGCGCTACCGACTGAGCCACCCCCGCCCCTGGTGGGTTCCTCAAAGTGGCCGAGTGTTTTACAGAGGTTTTTTGAGTAGGGGTAAGGATTTATTTCGATTTCCGTGTACGATTTCAAGGATGAATCAAAATTCGAATCACAGCCTAGAAGGCGCTTTGGTTCGCTGTGACACTGCAACTTCTAGGGTCAGGGTTCGAGTTACGGCTATGGCATGGTCATTTGTTCTGTCATTAAAAAAATAAATACCTCCTCAAGCAGCTGCTTGCCTCAGAGGTCTGATAGGAGCATGTCAGTTTATATGCCAAAGTAGGTCTGCGAGGATGGCAGGACCTCAGCAGAAAAACAACACAGACATCCATGCCTTATCAGGGGCTCGATCCCAGGTCCCTTAGATCAGTAGCCAATACTTGCAAATAATCTTGGTAGCTTTGCGAGTCTGATCACGAAATTGGGGCGGGGGTGGCTCAGTCGGTAGCGCGCCAGGCTCGTAATCTGTAGTTCCCAGGTTCGAGTCCCAGCTGGGTCAGCGTTGAGATTTATCTCCGCAAAATTCCCCGCCCTGCCCACGGTCAGTAGGGTACACCGATGGTCTTGGAAAGGCCCCCGTCCATCGGATGGGACGTTAAACCGTTGGCCCGTGTGCGGGAGAGCCATACCCTGTGCACGATAAAGAACACGCTGGATGGCCTTGGCGGGAAACTACCATCTGTCTCCCAACAACTGTTTTAGTGGGTCCCCTCCCCCAACCTTCTCTCAGCCTTCGGGGTCCTTGTGACCTGGTCATTTAACCCACAGTGTGCAAAAAAGTGCGCTCAGAGGTAAAACAACCCAACTGATCACAAAAATAAAAAATATAGATATATCCTTTCTAAAATTTTCTAAATTCTGTATTTGGTTCGAGTTCCAATTTGACCAACATTGAGATTTTCCTCTGCAAAACCCTCCGCCCTTCCCCAGGTCAGTAGGGGGCACCAATGGGCTTGATAAAGGCCCTCCAATGACACGATAAGCGGTGGCCTATGATGTGCGGTGAGAGCCATATCCTGTGCATATCAAACAACTCACTATATAACTTTAACGGAAGGCTGCCATCTGTCTCCTAACAGTTGTCCAGTATGTCTCCCCCCCCCTTCCCTCAACGTTTTCCGAGTTAGGTTGTGTTGTTTTACCTCTGAGTAGAAATTTTTTTTCACACGATGGGCTAAATGGCCAGGTCACAAGGACCCCGAAGGCTCAAAAAAGGTTGGGGAGGGGAGAGGACCCACTGGACAGCTGTTGGGTGACAGATGGTACTCTCTCGTTAAGGCCATCCAGCGTGTTCTTTAACGTGCACAGGGTATGGATCTCCAGCACACGGAGCCACGGCTTAACTTCTTATCAGATGGACGGCAGCCTTTCCAAGATCGTTGGTGGCCTCTACGGGATTTGCGGACATAAATCTCAAAGCTTGCACAGCTGGGACTGGAACCTGGGAGCTACAGATTACGAGCCTGGCGCGTTACCGACTGAGCCAACCTCGCCTCATTTAAAAGTATTATGCGGATAAAAGATTATTGTCGTAGAGTAAAGCGGGTAAAAAAAAAATGTTTAGCGAGGATAAAATCTGTAGGACGAATAGGAGCAAATATTATTGCATTTATTGATGGTTGGTATGAGTGAAAAAAAAAATGCTTTAAATAATGAAAAAAAATGAAAATTCACACTTCCGTATTCATTTTATAAAAAAAAATAATGGGGAATAAAACATTGTTAAAAAGCGACAAATTACAGAGATGACTTATTTTTTGTGAAAGAGATCTTTTTGCTCAAAAAGGAGAATAGGAGTTAAGAAAAAAAAAACTATTCGAGCGTTGCGCAGAAAACTGAATTAAATATGAGTTGGGTTGGTTGTTTTACCTCTGAGCGGCACGTTTTTTGCACACCATGGGCTAAATGGCCAGGTCACATGGACCCCGAAGGCTCAGAGAAGGTTGGGGGAGGGGACCCACTGGAACAGCTGTTGGGAGACAGATGGTACCCTCCCGTCAAGGCCATCCAGCGTGTTCTTTAACGTGCACAGGGTATGGCTCTCCCGCACATGGGGCCATGGCTTAACGTCCCATCCGACGGACGGCGGCCTTTCCAAGCCCATTGGTGTCCCCTACTGACCGTAGGCAGGGCGGGGAATTTTGCGGAGATAAATCTCAACGCTGACCCAGCTGGGACTCGAACCTGGGAACTACAGATTACGAGCCTGGTGCGCTATCGACTGAGCCACTCCCGCCCCCACATACAGTAATGAGGAACGAAGGAGATAACTCCTATCTGATTCTGGTGGGTTGTGTTTGCGTCTTGAGTGACACTTTTTTGCACACAATGGGCTAAATGGCCAGGTCACAAGGACCCCGAAGGCTCAGAGAGGCTGGGAGAGGGAACCCACTGGAATAGCTGTTGGGAGACATATGTAGCCTCCCGTCAAGGCCATCCAGCGTGTTCTTTAACGTGCACAGGGTATGGCTCTCCCGCACACGGGGCCACAACTTAACGTCCCATCCGACGGACCATCGGTGCCCATCGGTGTCCCCTACTGACCGTGGGCAGGGTGGGAGTTTTGCGGAGATAAATCTCAACGCTGACCCAGCTGGGTCTCGAACCTGGGAACTACAGATTATGAGCCTGGCGTGCTACCGACTGAGCCATCCCCGCCCCCGTTTTTAAATATGAGAGAATCACGAAATTGACAGAGCGAAATGCAGAAAAGAGCTATTGCTTATTAAAAAATAAAGTGTCTTCCCATAATAATGGATAACTGCATTAAAAAAAAAGGCAAAATTATCTCAGAATTTTCAATATCACATTTAGGTAAATTTTTATGTAATATTTAGTAAGGTATATATATATTTAAGTAGTCTTTTTTATTACAGTATATTTTTTCGGTTAATTATTAGTCATTAAAAATCCCAGTGAACTGTAAGAATCAATCAGTAATAAATTCAAAGATTACCTGTTGATATTTAATTCAAGAAATAATTTTGTGGAAAAACGATTCGCCGACGAGTGGAATTCGAACCCACGCCTCTCAGTTACATGCCATGTGCTTTTGTTCTTACATTAATAACGCTTTAGTGTGAATGATATCCTTTTGAATGTCTGTATTTTGAGCAATATCGGTAAGTTGCTTTTCCTGATAATAGATGGCGCCATGAGGGAAAAGACAACAGAATTAAAAGTCACAACTAAGTGGAAAAATGACAGAGCTGGTAATGGCTTAATGGTTAGAGCAAAGTAACTTGGAGACCTGGGTTCGAATTCCACTCATCGGCGAAACTTTTTTTTTTCTTCATGAAATAATAACGAGTAAACTGATTTCTTTTAATCGTAAATAAACATTAGACCTGAATAATTTTCAAAACCTCGACGAAAAGTAGTCGATATACGCGGGTGCTTATCTGGTATTGTGGATGGGATAAGACATTGGAATTAATATTTAATTTATAAAAGATAAATTACTCTTCAAGTAGTCTATTTGTCAAGTGTAACAGGGAGCCTCTCAGTGCAACAGTAAAAAAAAACTTACAAAAGCGAGACGTTGTATGGATTGGGTTGTTTTACCTCTGAGCGACACTTTTTGCACACCATGGGCTAAATGGCCAGGTCACATGGACTCCGAAGGTTCAGAGAAGGTTGGGGGAGGGGACCCACTGGAATAGCTGTTGGGAGACAGATGGTAGCCTCCCGTCAAGGCCATCCAGCTTGTTCTTTAACGTGCACAGGGTATGGTTCTCCCGCACACGGAGCCACGGCTTAACGTCCCATCCGACGGACGGCGGCCTTTCCAAGCCCATCGGTGTCCCCTACTGACCGTGGGCAGGGCGGGGAATTTTGCGGAGATAAATCTCAACGCTAACCCAGCTGGGACTCGAACCTGGGAATTGCAGATTACGAGCCTGGCGTGCTACCGACTGAGCCACCATCGCTCCCCGTGTAGACGGAGCACGATATTCTCCCCGGGGGGGGGGTGTACTTCGGGACCCCCTACCCCACAACAGAGGGCTTGTTGTATTTTTACAAAGAACGAATAGAATTTCAATTTTTGGGAAAGAAAAAACAATGCGCATTATTAAGAAATTAAAAAAAATATGTATCTTAGAGTGAATCTTGTTAAGTAAGATTGAATATGTTATATTCTTTCTGGATCTCGTCATGCAGAAGGTTAAGAGTGGCCTCGCCTGGACAGGTTTATTTCTCATGAAGATTTGAATTGCCTCTGGCTCATCCCTGCTCTTTAGCAATTCAGGTCAGGTGCGTTTGTTTAAAAGCATGTCAGTCCCTGTCTGGCCCGGGGCAAAAAATTAACTTTAACAGGCATTAAGTGGCATGTGTGCTTGTGTTTACCCGATGTTCTAATAATGCAATTCCGATTGTATTTTCATTTGCAATTTTATGACTGAATATAAAGAGAGACAGGATTATAAGTCTCCTTATCAAAAATGTATAAAGATCTCTCTCTATACAATCATTAAGGAACTTTTATATTATGTCGAAATAAAGTCAAATTAAAGCTCAATATTCTGAAGTACTGGGTTGTTTTACCTCTGAGCCGCACTTTTTGGTACACAATGGGCTAAATGGCCATGTCGCATGGACCTTAAAAGGGTTCAAAGAAAGTTGGGATAAAGGGGCCCACTGGACAACTGTTAGGAGAGAGATGGTAGCCCCTGTCAAGGCCATCCATTCAATGGGTATAGGGTGTGGCTCTAATGAACGGGGAGAGGGCGGTTGGCTCAGGCGGTAGTGTGACAGGCTCTAAATCTGATGTTTCCAGGTTCGATTCCAACTGTTCCAGCGTTGAGATTTATCTTCCCCCATTTGACCTTGGTGAGAAAGGGGGCATTGATGAGTTTAAAATGGCGTTCCCTCCGTCGGATTGGATTTTAAGCCATGGCCCCTGTACAGCAGAGAGAGAGAGATATCCTCTGCACGTTAAAAAGCACGCTGGGTGGCCTTGTCGAGAGGCTATCATCTATTTCCTAACAGCTATCTAGTTATATCCTTTCCTCCAGCCTTCTCTGAGTTCTCGGGGTCTCTGTGACCTGGACATTTAGTACATTGTACAAAAAAAGTATCGCTCAGAGGTAAAACAACGTAGCGGAATTTATTCAGAGGAGCCACGGCTTAACTTCCCATCCGATGGACGGCGTCCTTTCAAAGCCCATCGGTGTCCCCTTTCTCATCGAGGGCAGAACGGGAGTTAGAGGAGAGAACTGTAAATTACGAGCCTAGTGCTTTACCGACTGAGGATCCTTTCCTTATATCTTGATGATTTAGTTGGTTGTTTTACCTCTGAGCGGCACTTTTTTGCACACCATGGGCTAAATGGCCAGGTCACAAGGACCCCGAAGGTTCAGAGAAGGTTGAGTGAGGGAACCCACTGGAACAGCTGTTGGGAGACAGATGGTAGCCTCCCGTCCAAGGCCATCCATCCATATGGCTCTCCCGCACACGGGGCCACGACTTAACGTCCCATCCAACGGACGGCTGGCCATCCCAGCTGGGACTCGAACCTGGCGCGCTACCGACTGAACCACCCCCCGCCAGCCTGGGAATTGCAGGTTACGAGTCTTTGTTGCTACCGACACAGCCATCCCCACCCTCAAAGTAGTAGACTAAACCTCAAAGTAGTAGTAGTAGAAAAACCTCAAAGTAGAGTAATGTCTGTATAATATTTTTTCATCATTAATTTTATAACAGCTAGTGTTTTCATCTTCGAAACTAGTGGATGCCTTCCTATCACGTCCCACCACTGAAAATGATTCTGTCTGACGGGAGAGAAAAGAGAAAGTGACCAAAGAGACTGTAATTTTACTGTAATATAACATTTTGCCTCCGTAGAGATCTTTAAAATCATTTTTAAAAGTACATGAAACATACATGTTTAATATTTTTCCATTACCCTTGGCAGCATTCTCAGTGGAAGGGGTCAAAGTTCGATGAGAAAGGGCTATCGAGACTTCTCTCATATTGACCCTCGCAGTCATAAGGGGGAAGCGCTATCCTCCCCTTAAATCCGGCCCTATATATTGGCGGGGAAATCGCGCATTTAAGGAATCAAAAGACTAAAAACAAAAATCTACATTTTTAATTTGATCAAAACAATCGGAAGAACTGAACCAGATTTAATAAAATGATTATTTGTTTTAAGATCCGTTGTCATCTTAAACACTTGTGCAATGTCTTGTTTGTGACTAAAATATGGATTTGTTGAAGTACTTTTCCACTCAATTGTTCTCAGATCTAACTTATCTAAGGGGCGGGGGTGGCTCAGTCGGTAGCGCGTCAGGCTCGTAATCTGTAGTTCCCAGGTTCGAGTCCCAGCTGGGTCAGCGTTGAGATTTATCTCCGCAAAATTCCTCGTCCGGTCCACGGTCAGTAGGGGACACAGATGGGCTTGGAAAGGTCGCCGTCCGTCGGATGGGACGTTAAGCCGTGGTTCCGTGTGCGGGAGAGCCATACCCTGTGCACGTTAAAGAACACGCTGGATGGCCTTGACGGGAGGCTACCATCTGTCTCCCAACAGCTATTCCAGTGGGTCCCCTCCCCCAACCTTCTCCGAGCCTTCGGGGTCCACGTTAAAGAACATGCTGGATGGCCTTGACGGGAGGCTACCATCTGTCTCCCAACAGCTATTCCAGTGGGTCCCCTCCCCCAACCTTCTCCGAGCCTTCGGGGTCCACGTTAAAGAACATGCTGGATGGCCTTGACGGGAGGATACCATCTGTCTCCCAACAGCTATTCCAGTGGGTCCCCTCCCCCAACCTTCTCCGAGCCTTCGTGGTCCATGTGACTTGGCCATTTAGCCCATGGTGTGCAAAAAAGTGTCGCTCAGAGGTAAAACAACCCAACCCTAACTTATCTAAGTTTAAAGGGGATCAAACAGATCTACGTTTGTCCTTGACAGTTCTGGTTTTATCCTCGAAACAATCGCACATTTTTGATTCTTGTAGTCGCTATAACTGAATCAAGAGTCCTCCTACAAAAACTTGTTTCTCTGACGCAACTCTAAACAAAGACTTAACAATACGTATCACGAAAAAACACCCACCTCTGAATTCCCAAGGGCGCCTGCTCAATCTCACATAGATCCAAGTTCCTTCCGCCAGCGGCCACTCTAACACTCTGACTCGCTCAACAGCACGCGTCGCGTTTGCATGCCTGCACTGCAAGTGTACCCCGACCATCCAAACATTTTGCCTCACCGCAGCGCCCTCCCGTAGTTCCTCGTGCGCATGCGCCTGACAGAGAGAAAACAGGCGTGTTAAATCAAAGCCACATCTCTAACTTCATTCGATGCTGATGGAGGAAACTATAGCTAAAAAATTTCTTTAGTTCTTTTGCATTTCATGTAGCGGAACTAACGTGTGTGATTGATTTTGGACGATTCTGCGTCTAGTTTTCTTTTGTTGATTTCCTCCCCCTCTCTCTCCCCCCGCTGCTGTCCAAACATCAGTTTTTTATTCATTTTCATTTCGTAACCGCTGGCATACGACAGTGATATGACCGTGAAATTCCGGCATGGACAACCAATCCAGCAAGCAGTAATTTTTCCACACCTGTCTAAATTGCCTAGGGAGGATTTTTTTCCCTCTGTGGTTGCGCTCCCATGGCAACGGAAAGAGGTGGAGTTGATCCGTTAATGTTCCTCAATAGAGATGCTTTCTGTTGCGCACTTCAGTCTTCTTCTGACGATAAAAAGGTTATGAATAATCATAAGGACATTGACGCTGAGATGGTCTTCGCAAAGTGAAAGTTCTTTGCTCAAGGTAACAGCTTTTCTCTCTGATAGAGTTGGTCATATGCATTTCATTAGATGCCTTATCGCAATTGGTTTCTTGCACTGAGGGATTATGTTATCAGATTATTTATTTCGATAAGGTTAAGACCTTAATGCGAATTCTTTTCACTTGGGAAGATCAGGGTGAAGCGTATTCTCTAAGATATGATAATGAGCGAAGAACAGCGTGGAAAATCACGAAATTATCTAAATCTCGTTTTTAAAGACATTCTTATATTGAAATTTGAATGATTATTTTATTCGTGATGTAACAGTTCAAAATGCTGCAAAATGAAAAAGAGATAAAAACCGAAATAAACTTATCAACAATAGAGATAAATAGAAGAACGCATATCGCTTCTGATTCATGGTGCAGGGGTGGCTCAGTCGGTAGCGCGCCAGGCTCGTAATCTGTAATTCCCAGGTTCGAGTCCCAGCTGGTCAGCGTTGTGATTTATCTCCGCAAATTTCCCCGCCCTGCTCATGGTCAGTAGGGGACACCGATGAGCTTGGAAAGGCCGTTATCCGTCGTATGGGACGTTAAGCCGTGGTCCCGTGTGCGGGAGAGCCATACCCTGTGCACGTTAAAGAACACGCTGGATGGCCTTGACGGGAGGCGACCATCTGTCTCCCAACAGCTGTTCCAGTGGGTCCCCTCCCCCAACCTTCTCTGAGCCTTCGGGGTACATGTGACCTGGCCATTTAGCCCATGGTGTGCAAAAAAGTGCCGCTCAGAGGTAAAACAACCCAACCCTCTGATGCATATGATAATCTCGTTTTCAAAGAGAAAGAAGTTTTTCCTTTACCTACTGTTTCATTCCTTAAAAGTTTTAATTTGAGCTAGCGGATAATTGGAAGGTTTCAAATAGTATTTTATTAGTAATTATATAACATAAAAGTATTCGTCTTTTAATTCTTAAATCTAAAAAGTTGCATTTACCACATCTCAGAAAAGTGGATAAATTGTGGTTGTTAGTGGAATATATCTTAAAAACTACCGCTAATTTTTCAAATTTCTATTCTATACATAATATTTGTAAAACTCAAGAACAGCTCTGGCGTTTCATTATTTCAGTAATTTGCAAAGATAGATAATACATTAACACTATTAAGTATTTGAAAAATGTGAATTATAATATTTCATTAGTACCAATCAAAGTAAAAAAGAGTTTTGTAATATCATTTTCATTGTTTCCAACTGAAACTTCATGACATTAACATTCCACCACCAAAATTTCATATTTCAATCAATCAATCAATTTTATTTCATCATCATATACAATTTATAACATAGAAAAACATGAATGAACCCAAAAACCACGTGGTTTGTCTGGGCCACTAAAGGAAATTAATACAAAAATCAATAACGACTTATTCACTACAAGGATTGCAAATAATATGTGTCATTTTTCCGATATATGTACAATACAATTTTACTTTACACTTGAGTATTTAACATAGGTGCAACATCTTTGAAAGAAAAGAGAAAGCTTTTTAAATTACGCTTAAACATATTAAAATTTTTTTCACTTCTAATTTCAAGAGGCAACTGATTGAAGCTTTTAGGTGCGATATACGAATAATGTTTATGAGCAATTTCTTTTTTGGTCAAAGGAACTGAATATTTTGGACCTTTATCTCTGAAGTTTTATAAATCAGGCTGAATGAGAAAATTAAAGCAATTTTGCCTAAAAAATAACATCACTCTAAAAACAAATATATGTTTAATTGGTAGAATTTTTAGCATAGAGTAACGACTGAAATTGTTTAAAATATCAGTGTTATTTTTTGCAATTAGTTTAATAATTTTGTTTTGCAGAGACACCAGAGGTTTAAAAACCGAGACATAAGTTCCACCCCAACAAACCATATCGTATTGAAATGCTGCTTGTATCCATGAGAAGTACAATGTTCGCAGCATATTAAGATTAACTTTGTATTTCAAGTGGTGTAATTTAAACAGTTTGTAGCGTGCTTTACCTCTGATGTAGTCAATATGTTTCTTCGATTTCAGATTATTATCTATGAAAATATCTAAATATTTAATGCTCTCAACCTGTTCTATGTCATCACAATGGCAATCATTATGTTTAGAGCATTGAGGTGAATGCAGTTTAATGAGAAAAGTATTTGCAGCATTTTGGCTATTTTTCAACTTGTAGAAAACAAATTTAGTTTATTCTTATTAATTGAGAGTTTATTATTTTCGAACCACATATTAACTTTCTCAAGAACATTATTGACATTGGACAATAAATCTGCATTAGTTTGGTTACTAAACGTTAATGCAGTGTCATCTGCAAAGGTTGTAATATTAAATTTTAATGTTCATTTCACAAAGGTCATTAATATAAATATTACAAAATAGGGGACCAAAAACAGAGCCCTGCGGAATGCCATATTTAGTTTGTTTAGGAATGCTGAGGCAGTTTTTTAATTTAACTAATTGAGTTCTATTTGTTAAGTAACTGATAAACCATTCTAGAGCAATCCCTCTCATACCCAAATGCTCCAGTTTTTCAAAAGCAATGAATGTGTTACGGTGTCAAAAGCATTTTCAAGATCTAGAAAACTGATAGAGTTAAATTTTCTTAGTCCATTGATTTATAAATAAAATTTGTAAGTGCCCTTACCCTCAGTGAACCAAAACTGATTTGACGAAAAGAAATTTATTTTATTTAAATAACTCAATACTCTGACTTTTACCAGTTTTTCCACATATTTTGAAAAAAACAGGCAAAAGCGAGATCGGTCTGTAGTTTGAAAGGCAGTTTTTATTTCCCTTCTTGTAAATCGGAAGTACAAGAGAGGTTTTGAGATCGTCTGGAAAAATCCCAGTTTGAAAAGAAAGATTAAAGATATGAATTAAGAGATGAATAATGAAATTTTTACAATTTTTTACTGTAGTTACTGAAATTTCCTCGATTCCTGGGCATTTGCCTTTTATTAGATTTGTCTAGTTAGTTTATTTGATTAGTCTTATCTAATTCTTGTACGGTTATAGGAGTAAAAAAGATAGAGCAATCTGTTTTATAATAATTTTTATAACATTCATTTTCAGTAGGTTTATCATTAAGTATTTTGCTAGATAAATCGACAAAATAAGTGTTAAAATTCATTTGCTGCATCTCTAATTTCGTCAGTGTTACAGTCCTCAATATTATTCATTCTATTCGGTAGAACTTTCATCTTTTGAGTTATTCCCTATTAAATTATTTACGAACTTCCATTGTTTTTTTTTTATATAACTATTACATTTTAAAAATTCTTTCATGTAATATTTGTTTTTGGCCTCCTTAATTTTAGATCTTAAGTTATTCCTATGTTCTTAAAATTGCTTCTCGTGGTCCTCGTTATATGGATATTTTTTAAAATTTTTATATAGCTTATCTCTATGCTTAATCGCATCACAGATTTCATTTGTCATCCAAGGCTTTTTCAGTTTCTGAATGTTTCTTTTTCCATAGTAAGATGAATCCTTAATTACTTTACACAAAATTTCTGAAAATGTTTTGTATGCATTATTAACGTCAGTTTCCGGTGTTATTCCCTCCCATTTATAATCTTTTAAATATTATTAATTAAAATTCCCATTTATAATTTTTTAGTGATCTGGCAACCTTCGTGTCACGTGACACGAAGGTTGCCAGATCACTAATTTCTAAAAAAAAATCGTTGCCAGATATTTTTTCTGAATTCTGTAATCAACCGTAGTGTTCGGATACTTTTTTGAGCGACTGTACTATGATCAAAGAATAATAAACAGAAACTAAGTCTGCACAATTTATTTGGACAATGCAAACTTTAACTACAATGAAATAATCCAATTTTTACAAAACACGAATCTTTTCTATAGGATTTCAGAGGTTTTTTTTTTCTGTTATGTGACATAAAAGTGATCAGCTTCTTGGCATTACTCAATCCTACCACGGACTGGAAGAGAGGATCGCAAGGTCTCGAACTTATCCAGAGGAAACATTTGCTTTTTTTTTGCCTAATGGTGAAATCCTGTATGAAATTCTGTAATCTTAAATATATTTAACATTACTCATTTTTAATTGTAACCAAATGCTCATAAATACATTTTGTAACAAAAAGAAAAAAACCAAAGGAAGACAAAAACCTATTTTAGTTGCAACGATGTTCACATTTCTATATGGGAAACAATTTAATTTTTTTTTTCTTAAATTTAGAGAAAATATTCTTACACTTGTTTTTCGTATGGTCAAGTAAGAACTACCCTCGATCACCGATTGGCTCAGAAAGACTGCTGTCCGTCGGGAGAGCATTAGGCCATCTTACTACGTGTAGGAGGTTGGAAGGATTTTACCTTTTTTTTGTTGGGTTGTTTTACCTCTGAGCGACACTTTTTTTACACACCATTTGCTAAATGGCCATGGTCACAAAGACCCCAAAGGCTCAGAAAAGGTTGGGGGAGGGGATCCTGGAACAGCTGTTCGGAGACAGATGGTAGCCTCCCGTCAAGGCTATCGAGTGTGTTCTTTAACGTGCACAGAGTATGACTCTTCCACACACGGGGTCACGGCTTAACGTCCCATCCGACGGAGGGAGACCTCCCTCTTCCAAGCCCATCGGTGTCCCCTACTGACCGTGGGCAGAGCGGTGGGGGAGTTTTCGGAGATAAGTCTCAACAGACTAAGCTGGGACTCGAATCTGGGAACTGCAGATTACAAGCCTGGCGTGCTACCGACTGAGCCACCCCAATGTATCACCTCTGAGCAGCACTTTTGTGTAACACAATGAGATAAATGATCAGTTCATAAGGCTCAGAAATGCTTGGGGAAGATGACAACCTGGACAGGAATCAGATGAAAGACTTCCATCAAGGTCATCGAGCGTGTTCTTTAACGTGGGTTGGGTTGGATTGTTTTACCTCTGAGCGGCACTTTTTTGCACACCGTGGGCTAAATGGCCAGGTCACATGGACCCCGAAGGCTCAGAGAAGGTTGGGGGAGGGGACCCTGTTGCTGGACAGGGTCCCCTCCCCCAACCGCTGGAACAGCTGTTGGGAGACAGATGGTAGCCTCACGTCAAGGCTATCGAGTGTGTTCTTTAACGTGTACAGGGTATGGTTCTCCCGCACACGGGGCCACGGCTTAACGTCCCTCCGATGGAGGCGGCCTTTCCAAGCCCATCGGTGTCCCCTACTGACCGTGAGCAGGGCGGGGAATTTTGCGGAGATAAATCTCAACGCTGACCCAGCTGGGACTCGAACCTGGGAACTACAGATTACGAGTCTGGCGCTCTTTAGCGTGCACAGCGCTCTCCTTCACACTGGTCCACGACTTAACGTCCTATCCGACGAAGGCGGCCTGTTCCAAGCCCACTGGTGTCCCACTCTGACCTGATATCTGATATCTTAAATTAATTTTTAGTGCTCCAAGCCTTGGGCTTATATCTCAAAGTCTAAAATAGTGCCTTATTATCAATAACAAGTTAAAACACATAAACCCCAAAGGGGCCACAAGGGCAAGACAAATTTGATATAAAAAGCACAACTAAAAGTTAAACATGTGAGTGTCAAACACCATAATTTTAGGACGCTTGAATTGGTTTAAAACCAAGGGATCGTAATTGATCAAAGATCTTTTTATACCCACTCTGGCCGAGAGCAGGCTGGGGTTAGCGAAGATAAATTAACGTTGGCACAGGGGCGACTCAAACCTGGGATACTAACGTCGCACGCTATCGACCAACTGCTTCCTACTCCCGGGTACAGAAGAGCCGCACTTTGTACGCATTAAAAGAGTACAGTCGCTCAAAAAAGTATCCGAACACTGTGGTTGATTACAGAATTAAAAAAAATATCTGGCAACGATTTTTTTAGAAATTAGTGATCTGGCAACCTTCGTGTCACGTGATTACAGAATTCAGGAAAAATATCTGAAGCGTGTACAGCAACTGTACACGCTCCAGTTACCGTTCACAGCAAACTGGAGCGTGTGCAGTTACTGCACACGCTCCAGTTTGCTGTGAACGGTAACTGCACACGCTCAATATTTCCGTGAGTGAGCCAACGATTTTTTTTAGAAATTAGTGATCTGGCAACTTCGTGTCACGTGACACGAAGTTGCCAGATCACTAATTTCTAAAAAAAAATCGTTGCTAGATATTTTTTCTGAATTCTGTAATCAACCGTAGTGTTCGGATACTTTTTTGAGCGACTGTACAATCGATGGCCTTGATGAGAGGCTTCCATCAATCTCCTAATCGCAGTCCGGTAGATCCCCAACTTTCTTTAATTCCCTTGGGATCGTTATGACCTGACCATTGAGTCCATTGCGTGCAAAATATTGCTTCTCAGAGATAAAATGACCCAACACGAATATTTTAAAAATCAATATTTTAATAGATTCGACAAAAAACTTTATTTTAACTTCAACCCCATTTTGCAATAAAAAATTAATTTCGCAAATTACTGAGCTCTGAATTTAAACTTCCTTTTCACGAAACTTGGATCTGTTCCTAATAAAGTGTCCATTGAGTCAAAACCCGTAGCAGGCAGTTTCGGTTTCAAAACATTTCATAAAAAAAAGCAGTCGTTGTGTATAAACAAACAAAAGTATTACTCGAAAAGGAAAAAAAAAAAGATTTAAATAACAAAACGAAAGATTGATTCGAAATGCCACAGTCGATTAAGCATTGCTCCATTTTCTCGGAGAATCAGGTGATTGTGTTCCGCCTTTTGTTTCTAATAATTGGAAAACTTATTTACTTGTTTTACAGTAAACTCTTCTAGAATGTCCCACGCTGTCTTCTTCAACTAATAGACAATGTATTGCCTGATTCACATTCGAAACTTCAGGTATCATTTCCAGAAACTAGGTTAGATGTCCTTTAATCTTATCAAAGCTTTTTTTTTTATTATTTTCTTGAAATGTAAACAAGTCAGAATCTTAGAGAAAAACGATTATGCGATTAAGGATAAGGTTTCAGACTTAAAAAAAGATTATTTGGATCTAGGTCTAAATAGAAAATTTCAGGGAGAGGAGCAAGCAAATAGATTAAGCCAGAAAAGACCACAACACCTTTCAGTACTTTTTCAATCAGAAGTTATTCACTCTGGATAACGCAATATGCGTTGAAATTCGAGGAAAACGCTCTTGAACACGAAACTTTACAGTTAAAGCAAAAATTATCTTGACTGAGTGGGATACGAACCCACAACTGCTGATTTAACTATGCAAAACTGCCCGCTCTGCGCTTGGTCAGTATGAACACTGATGTGCTTGGAACGTGGCCATGGCTTGGAAAGGCCGATGTCATCGGATGGGACGTAAAGCCATATGGTCTACGTGTGCGGGAGAGCTGTGCACGCTGAAGAACAAACTAGATGGGTTGGGTTGTTTTACCTCTGAGCGGCACTTTTTTTGCACACCATGGGCTAAATGGCCAGGTCACATGGACCCCGAAGGCTCAGAGAAGGTTGGGACCCACTGGAACAGCTGTTGGGAGACAGATGGTAGCCTCCGGTCAAGGCCATCCAGCGTGTTCTTTAATGTGCACAGGGTATGGCTCTCCCGCACACGGGGCCACGGCTTAACGTCCCATCCGACGGACGGCGGCCTTTCCAAGCCCATCGGTGTCCCCTACTGACCATGGGCAGGGCGGGGAATTTTGCGGAGATAAATCTCAACGTTGACCAAGTTGGGACTCGAACCTGGGAACTACAGATTACGAGCCTGGCGCGCTACCGACTGAGCCACCCCCGCTCCACAAGCTAGATGACTTTGATAGGAGGCTACCATCTATCTGCTAACAACTATACAGCGATTCCCCTTCCCCCAACCTTCTCTGAGTTCTTGGGGTCCTTATGACTTGGCTATTTAGCCATAGTTCTACATTTAATTCACAGAGATAAATAATGCTATTTTTATGTAGAAATGTACTATTTTTCTCAATGTTTTTGTTTATGTCATTGTTTTTACAAAGCAATATTTATATTTTCCCTTTTCGTGATTTTTTGTTTTACAATTAATAGTCTATGATGATTGGTTGTGATGTGGTGTGTGTGTGTGGGGGGGGGGGGGGACGTAATTGAAAATTTTCGCCCTAGGGAAAGAACATCTAGTTCTGTTATTATGTTTTCCATTCAGTATTCCGTTCCTTACATCCTTGAGCCGTCCCATGGCCGAGTGGTTAGCGCGCTTGGCTACTGATCTAAGGGACCTGGGTTCGAGCCCCGGGGTAAGGCATGGATGTATGTGTCGTTTTTCTGCTGAGGTCCTGCCATCCTCTCAGACCTTCTACTGTGGCATATAAACTGACAGGCTGCTGTCAGACCTCTGTGGCAAGCAGCTGCTTGAGGGGGAATTTATTTATTCCGTTCCTTACAAATTTTTTCACAACTGTTCCGGAAGAAGTGAATGGGGGGGGGGGGGGGGCTTACGTTTCTGTGATATAGACATCCCCACAACTGTAACCAACAATCTCCCCTTTTTTAAAAAAAAAATTCTTTAAATTCTACTCTTTGTCCATTATTTTTTCACGTTTCCGTTACACATTACAGAAACTTCATCATGAACTGAATTCTGTCTGAGTTGTACACTAAGAAGCTTTAATTGCTCCCTCTCATTTATTCTTCAGCAGAGGCTGCCTGTTCGTAAATTCAATGGCCACTGAGCGCATTTAATCTATATTTCACTTAAAATATAAAATTCTACATTATAATAATAATTGCTATAATATTAAAAATTAACATAATTTATTCTACAGTGTCCTTGTTTATTCTCGCCTTTTTTCTAATAAAGCTACCGACACAAAGATTAACAAAATCATATATGTTAAAGTGAGTTCAAAGGGAATAACATTTTATTGCATGATTTCAATCTGGAGCAGTTTCTGTTAATGCAGAAACTAAATTCATTGAAAAAAAAAAGTGGTGTCTGACGTCCCTTTTAGATCCTCCATCATCATCATCATCATCGTGTATTCAGAAATTCAGTAGAGCTTGGGTGTGATCGTAATTCAATGCCCACTGAATGTATATATTCTACATTGAAGGTGATGTCATCCCCGTCCCAGTAACCGTTCCGATTGTGGCGAGAAGGCCCGCAATGGCTGACCTTTTCATCTAAGAGAAAGCCTTTACCTATATTTCGCTATTCAGCCTGCTTCTGCATTTAAAAAGGGCGTTGAGACACCATCAGGTCACGGAAAAGAAAATATTCCTCTTTCACGTGATTCAAACGGAGCGCTTTTGGCAACGCCTCTGTTTTACGTGTTCAACACGGGTAACGGAAAGTTAAAAGAAAAATTCCTTGTTGATTATTCGCTCTTAGGACAAGTTTCAAATTTTTCGTCTAATGCTTTACGTACTAGACACATGGAAATGGAGTTACGATATTTTTGAAATTACCGAAATACTTGCTGAGGAAGATGATCTTGATGATGGAAGGTTTTGGGGTCACATTCGTCAACCATTTGATTGACGAGGTCACTTTGCATTTTTTGATGGGGAATTCAATAGTTTTACTACAAAAAAGGGTATTGATTTTGCTCTTTCGTCACTGGTTTCCATAAATTAAGGAAAATCCTTCTGTTAAGTCAATGGGAAGCTAACGTCAAAGCTCTATAACTTCTAAAATAAGTTTTTTTGTTTTGAAAAATGTGATTGCAGATAAAGATCTCAATCCAATAAATCAATATCTCGATTTTCAACAATATTCGTTCAGTACTTAATGAGTTATGGAAGTTTGAATATTTAGCGATAACTGTCTTAAGAAACTTATACAAAACTGAAGAATAGTGAAAGAATTCTTTACACAAAGTTCTAAAATACAAACTTATTTTATTAAACATTTTGATACAATACTTATTACTAAGTTTTAATTAACTTCTGAAGTCAATTTTTTGTGGCTGGCATTGTTATCGCTAAATATTCAAACTTTCATAACTCATTAAATACTGAATGAATATTGTTCAAAATCGAGATATTGATTTATTGGATTGAGATCTTTATCGGCAATCATATTTTTGTCTTTAACCGATTTTAGAATTTACAGAGCTTCGACGTTAGCTTCCCATTGGCAGAACATAGGATTGTTCCTTAATTTATGGAAACCAGTGTATAATAGGTATATTCCCGAAAAAATTCACATTTATTGCCTAATCGAAGTTTGCTTGTTGTTCAGTTGTTCTGCCTCTGATCGGAACTTTTAATTCTACATATTTGGGTAAATGGCCAGGTGAGTTGGGTTGTTTTACCTCTGAGCGGCACTTTTTTGCACACCATGGGCTAAATGGCCAGGTCACATGGACCCCGAAGGCTCAGAGAAGGTTGGGGGAGGCGACCCACTGGAACAGCTGTTGGGAGACAGATGGTAGCCTCCCGTCAAGGCCATCCAGCGTGTTCTTTAACGTGCACAGAGTATGGCTCTCCCGCACACGGGACCACGGCTTAACGTTCCATCCGACGGACGGCGAAATTTTCCAAGCCCATCGGTGTCCCCTACTGACCGTGGGCAGGGCGGGGAATTTTGCGGAGATAAATCTCAACGCTGACACTCGAACCTGGGAACTACAGATTACGAGGCTGGCGCGCTACCGACTGAGCCACCCCCGCCCCCAATGGCCAGGTGATAAGGACCTCTCAGGCTTAGAGAAGGTTGTGGAAGGGATCCACTGAAAAGCTGTTAAGAGACGAAAGGAAGTCTCCCGTCAAGATTATACGAAGTGTTGTCTAACGTTTCGTAGCAATCCCTTCTTGATGGATCATTTGATAATTAACTGAGTACACCTGCAGTTCTAAACCAATTTCGGTAATGAACTCCTGGTTATTTTTTTAAATTAGCATGAACTCCATCCACCACACACGCACACATACAATAAAAATGCACACCGTACCCCTACCATAATATGGGGTGGGGTGGCTCAGTCGGTAGCGCGCCAGGCTCGTAATCTGTAGTTCTCAGCTGTATGATATTTATCTCCGCAAAATTCCCCGCCCTGCCCACGGTCAGTAGGGGACACCGATGGGCTTGGAAAGGTCACCGTCCGTCGGATGGGACGTTTAGCCGTCCTCTATACACGTTAAAGAACACGCTGGATGGCCTTACGGTAGGCTACCATTTGTCTCCCAACAGCTGTTCCAGTGGGTCCCCTCACGCAACCTTCTCTGAGCTTTCGGGGTCCTTATGACCTGGCCATTTAGCCAATGGTGTGCAAAAAAGTACTGCTCAGAGGTAAAACAACCCAACAACCTACCATTATACACATATACACCGTACCACAGATGACAGGGGTGGGTTTGGCTCGTAATTTGTAGTTTCCAAGTTGGAGTCCCACTTTGGCCAGTAAGGGACACTGATAGGCTTGGAAAAGCCGCCGTCCGTCAGTTAGCATATTAAGCTGTGGTTTCCCTGAACAGGAGAAAGCCATATCCTGTGCACGTTAAAGAACACACTGGATGGCCTTGATCAGAGGCTGCAATCTGTCCCTAACAGCTCTCTGTAACAGTTCCCTTCCCCCAACCCTTTCTGAGCTCTCGGCGTCCTTGTGACCTGACAATTAAGCACATTCTGTGCTAAAAAGTGTCACTCAGAAGTAAAACAACTCACAGCTGATGAGCTCCAATTGGATGTGTTGTTTTACCCCTGAGAGGCACTTTTTTTGCACACAACGGGCTAAATGGCTAGGTTGCAAGGGCTCAGGTCCCTTGCGACGTTTGTGGCAGGTGTCGTAGTCCGATGGTAAGGGAAGCGTTGGGTTGGGTTGGGTTGTTTTACCTCTGAGCGGCCCTTTTTTGCACACCATGGGCTAAATGGCCAGGTCACATGGACCCCGAAGGCTCAGAGAAGGTTGGGGGAGGGGACCCACTGGAACAGCTGTTGGGAAACAGATGGTAGCCTCCCGTCAAGGCCATCCAGCGTGTTCTTTAACGTGCACAGGGTATGGCTCTCCCACACACGGGGCCACGCCTTAACGTCCCATCCGACGGACGACGGCCTTTCCAAGACCATCGGTGTCCCCTACTGACTGTGGGCAAGGCGGGGAATTTTGCGGAGATAAATCTCAACGCTGACCCAGCTGGGACTCGAACCTGGGAACTACAGATTACGAGCCTGGCGCGCTACCGACTGAGCCACCCCCACCCCCGGTAAGAGAAGCGACGCAGATATTTATTTCTTCACATGAAATTAAATATTCTGCTTGAACTGCACCGAATATGGTGTTGGGCCAGATGACAATTAGTCCCTTGATTACCTTCACCTTTATTTTGGTGAAATAACATGTTCGTAGATTGTTACACCCGTACCGACATATGCCTCAGACTTGCTGCGCCAAGTGATGTATAGAGATATGTCCAACAATTCACGCACGAGAGTTGTATAGGGACGACACAGTTTATTCACATTTATATGTAATCATGTGCTGGGGATGCACTTGACTCCATAGGCCTTTTCTGCTGCAAACAATTATGCAATGAGGTGGAGAACTGCACTTTGCAGATTCTCGCTTTATCGACCTCAAACTCGGCGAAAGGAAATGCAACTCTTGCCTATAATGTGGTCCACACAGAAGTCACTTCAGTTCCACAGAACTGTATTTGATTCACCAAGAACCTTGATTCTCATATAGAATCGAACCCTCTCCTTAAGGGTTTCGTTTGAGTAAGCGTGACGTCCCCTGATGCGTGTTCAAACGTCCTTCCTGTTTGACAGGGATGCTCAAGACTTGTTTACTCTCGCTGCCAAAGGGGCGGGGTGGCTCAGTCGGTAGCGCGCCAGGCTCGTAATCTGCAGTTCCCAGGTTTGAGTCCCAGCTGGGTCAGCGTTGAGATTTATCTCCGCAAAATTCCCCGCCCTGCCCACGGTCAGTAGGGGACACCGATGGGCTTAGAAAGACCGCCGTCCATCGGATGGGACGTTAAGCCGTGGCCCGTGTGCGGGAGAGACATACCCTGTGCACGTTAAAGAACACGCTGGATGGCCTTGACGGGAGGCTACCATCTGTCTCCCAACAGCTGTTCCAGTGGGTCCCCTCCCCCAACCTTCTCTGAGCCTTCGGGGTCCATGTGACCTGGCAATTTAGCCCATGGTGTGCAAAAAAGTGCCGCTCAGAGGTAAAACAACCCAACCCAACTCGCTGCCAAAGTCTCCAGCGCCCGAACTCGCGCCCCAGGCTAGTTGTATATAACCATAAAAAGTCTTTTCGGACTCGGGATGTGCAGGCAGCCAGCTCAGACCCGAAAACAACCTCTATGAGTAGCATCCCCACAATAGCACTTCCAAAAATACACTTAATACATAAAAATATTTACAACAACGAAAATACAATAAAAATGCAACAGTAAATAAAAATAAATAAATTAGAGGGAAATGACAGGAAAGGACTGTGGTGGCGGTGTGGGAGGGATGCAAATTCTTACTTCGTTACGGATAATTACTTATGCTGCGGACTGAACTGCGCCGAATGTCGTGCTGGGCTATATGACATTAATTTCGTTCTTTATTAGAGGAGATCAACTAGTTCCTTAATTTCTTTCACCCTTACCTAGGTGAAATCACAGGTTCGCGGTTTGTTACACCCGTACCCACAGATGCCTCAGACTTGCTGCGTAAAGTGATGTGTAGAAGAGGGTCCAACATTTCAAGCACAAGAGTAGTATATGGACGACACAGTTTAGTTATATTTATATAGAATCACGTGTTGGGGATGCGCTCGATTCTGTGGGCCTTTGGCTGTTTTGCTACTGCAAATCTTCATGCATTGAGGAAGAAAACTGCGCTTCACAGATTCTCTTGACAGACCTCAAACTCGGCGAAACGATATTCAATCCTTGCCTACAACCTGGTTCACACGGAACCGTACCTCAGTTCACCCAGAACTGTATCTTGGTTCACACAGAACAGATCCCTCTCCTTAAAGGTGTTGGTTTTGAGCGACGACCCTTGAGGAGTGTTCAAACATCCTTCCAGTTTGATAGCGACGTCCCTTGAGGCGTGTTCCAATGTCCTTCCAGTTTGATAGCGACGTCCTTTGAGGCGTGTTCCAACGTCCTTCCAGTTTGATAGCGACGTCCCTTGAGGCGTGTTCCAACGTCCTTCCAGTTTGATAGTGACGTCCCTTGAGACATGTTTCAACGTCCTTCCAGTTTGATAGTGACGTCCCTTGAGGCATGTTCCAACGTCCTTCCAGTTTGATAGCGACGTCCCTTGAGAAGTGTTTCAACGTCCTTCCAGTTTGATAGTGACGTCCCTTGAGGCGTGTTCCAACGTCCTTCCAGTTTGATAGCGACGTCCCGTGAGACGTGTTTCAACGTCCTTCCAGTTTGATAGTGACGTCCCTTGAGGCGTGTTCCAACGTCCTTCCAGTTTGATAGCGATGTCCCTTGAGATGTGTTTCAACGTCCTTCCAGTTTCATAGTGACGTCCCTTGAGGCGTGTTCCAACGTCCTTCCAGTTTGATAGGATGTCCCTTGAGGCGTGTTCCATCGTCCTTCCAGTTTGATAGCGACGTCCCTTGAGGCGTGTTCCAATGTCCTTCCAGTTTGATAGCGACGTCCCTTGAGGCGTGTTCCAACGTCCTTCCAGTTTGATAGCGACGTCCCTTGAGACGTGTTTCAACGTCCTTCCAGTTTGATAGTGACGTCCCTTGAGGCGTGTTCCAACGTCCTTCCAGTTTGATAGCGACGTCCCTTGAGACGTGTTTCAATGTCCTTCCAGTTTGATAGTGACGTCCCTTGAGGCGTGTTCCAATGTCCTTCCAGTTTGATAGCGACGTCCCTTGAGGCGTGTTCCAACGTCCTTCCAGTTTGATAGCGACGTCCCTTGAGGCGTGTTCCAATGTCCTTTCAGTTTGATAGCGACGTCCCTTGAGGCGTGTTACAACGTCCTTCCAGTTTGATAGTGACGTCACTTGAGGCGTGTTTCAACGTCCTTCCAGTTTGATAGCGACGTCCCTTGAGGCGTGTTCCAACGTCCTTCCAGTTTGATAGCGACGTCCCTTGAGGCGTGTTTCAACGTCCTTCCAGTTTGATAGCGACGTCCCTTGAGGCGTGTTCCAACGTCCTTCCAGTTTGATAGGATGCCCCTTGAGGCGTGTTCCAACGTCCTTCCAGTTTGATAGCGACGTCCTTTGAGGCGTGTTCCAATGTCCTTCCAGTTTGATAGTGACGTCCCTTGAGGCATGTTCCGACGTCCTTCCAGTTTGATAGCGACGTCCCTTGAGGCGTGTTCCAACGTCCTTCCAGTTTGATAGCGACGTCCCTTGAGGCGTGTTCCAATGTCCTTCCAGTTTGATAGCGACATCCCTTGAGGCGTGTTCCAACGTCCTTCCAGTTTGATAGCGACGTCCCTTGAGGCGTGTTTCAACGTCCTTCCAGTTTGATAGCGACGTCCCTTGAGGCGTGTTCCAACGTCCTTCCAGTTTGATAGCGACGTCCCTTGAGACGTGTTTCAACGTCCTTCCAGTTTGATAGTGACGTATCTTGAGGCATGTTCCAACGTCCTTCCAGTTTGATAGCGACGTCCCTTGAGATGTGTTTCAACGTCCTTCCAGTTTGATAGTGACGTCCTTGAGGCATGTTCCAACGTCCTTCCAGTTTGATAGGATGTCCCTTGAGGCGTGTTCCAACGTCCTTCCAGTTTGATAGGATGTCCCTTGAGGCGTGTTCCAACGTCCTTCCAGTTTGATAGCGATGTCCCTTGAGGCGTGTTCCAACGTCCTTCCAGTTTGATAGTGACGGCCCTTGAGGCGTGTTCCAACGTCCTTCCAGTTTGATAGCGACGTCCCTTGAGGCGTGTTCCAATGTCCTTCCAGTTTGATAGCGACGTCCCTTGAGGTGTGTTCCAACGTCCTTCCAGTTTGATAGCGACGTCCCTTGAGACGTGTTTCAACGTCCTTCCAATTTGATAGTGACGTCCCTTGAGGCGTGTTCCAACATCCTTCCAGTTTGATAGCGACGTCCCTTGAGACGTGTTTCAACGTCCTTCCAGTTTGATAGTGACGTCCCTTGAGGCGTGTTCCAACATCCTTCCAGTTTGATAGCGACGTCCCTTGAGACGTGTTTCAACGTCCTTCCAGTTTGATAGTGACGTCCCTTGAGGCGTGTTCCAATGTCCTTCCAGTTTGATAGAGACGTCCCTTGAGGCGTGTTCCAACGTCCTTCCAGTTTGATAGGATGTCCCTTGAGGCGTGTTCCAACGTCCTTCCAGTTTGATAGCGACGTCCCTTGAGGCGTGTTCCAACGTCCTTCCAGTTTGATAGCGACGTCCCTTGAGACGTGTTTCAATGTCCTTCCAGTTTGATAGCGACGTCCCTTGAGACGTGTTTCAACGTCCTTCCAGTTTGATAGTGATGTCCCTTGAGACGTGTTCCAACGTCCTTCCAGTTTGATAGCAACGTCCCTTGAGACGCGTTTCAACGTCCTTCCAGTTTGATAGTGACGTCCCTTGAGGCGTGTTCCATTGTCCTTCCAGTTTGATAGCGACGTCCCTTGAGGCGTGTTCCAACGTCCTTCCAGTTTGATAGCGACGTCCCTTGAGGCGTGTTCCAATGTCCTTCCCGTTTGATAGCGACGTCCCTTGAGATGTGTTTCAACGTCCTTCCAATTTGATAGTGACGTCCCTTGAGGCGTGTTCCAATGTCCTTCCAGTTTGATAGCGACGTCCCTTGAGACGTGTTTCAACGTCCTTCCAGTTTGATAGCAACGTCCCTTGAGGCTTGTTCCAACGTCCTTCCAGTTTGATAGCGACGTCCCTTGAGACGTGTTCCAACGTCCTTCCAGTTTGATAGCGACACTCAGACTGTTGTTCATTATTGCCGCGCTTGTCTCCTGCGCTAGCACTCGCGCCCGAGTCTAGCTGTAAAAGTGCTTTCCCTCCTATGAGAATACGCAAGTCCTCCAGCTCCTGAGTCACATCCCCACATCAGCAATTCCAAAAATACGCTTATTACAGATATATATTTACAACAGCAAAAATACAATAAAAATAAATAAATTAGAGGGACATGACGGAGACCCATTGGACAGTTGTTGGGAGACAGATGGTAGCCTCGTGTCAAGGCAATCCAGTGTGTTCTTTAACGTGCATAGGGTGTGGCTCTCCCGCACATGGAACGTCCCATCCGACTGACGGCGGCCTTTGCAGTTCGAGTCCGAACTATACCAACATTGAGATTTTTTCCGTTATGTCGCGTTCTACCCTTGGCGAAAAGAAGACACCAATGGGCTTGGAAAGACCATCATTCGTCGGATTGTAGGTGAAGCCCTAGTGCCGTGTGCCGGATAACCATACCTTGTGCACTTTAAAGAACGTACTAGATGGTCTTGATGGAAGACTTCGAACTGGCATTAACAGCTGCCGAGTGCGTTCCCTCTCTCTACCCATCACTGATCCTTGGGGTCCTTGTGACCTGATCATTTAGGTTATTGTGTGCAAAAAAAGTAGCTCCCAGAGATAAAATAACCCGACATATTTTACATCTTATTCGAGTCAAGTTCACAAGTGGTTGAATTGTTTTACTTCTGAGCAGCACTTTTTTTCGCACACAATGGACTAAATGACCAGATCACAAGGACCTCAAGGGGTGAGAGAAGGTTAGGGAAAGGTCCCACCAGAAAACATATGGAGCCTCCCATCAAAGTGATCCAGCGTGTTCTTTAACATGCACAGGGCAAAAAGACACAAGCACACACACTCGATCTTATTATGAGTTACGTTATGTCACCTTCGAGTTCCGGAATTTTCCAGCTTATCTCAGTGTGACTGAACGCTGCGATATATGTGATTCAGAACACTGCCTAATTGCAGATGAAGAACTTTATGGACAAATTTTTGTTTGTTTCTTCAAAAATCCAGTGATGAACTTTGTCTCATATTTATTACTACAAAAAACGCTGCTCTAACAAACCTGAAGAATTGGGTTGTTTTACCTCTGAGCGGCACTTTTTTTGCACACCATGGGCTAAATGGCCAGGTCACAAGGACCCCGAAGGCTCAGAGAAGGTTGGGGAAGGCGACCCACTGGAACAGCTGTTGGGAGACAGATGGTAGCCTCCCGTCAAGGCCATCCAGCGTGTTCTTTAACGTGCACAGGGTATGGCTCTCCCGCACACGGGGCCACGGCTTAACGTCCCATCCGACGGACGGCGGCCTTTATAAGTCCATCGGTGTCCCCTACTGACCGTGGGCAGGGCGGGGAATCCACCTTCGAGTTCCGGACTTTTCTAGCTTATCTCAGTGTGACTGAACAGTGCGATATATGTGATTCAGAACATTGCCTAATTGAAGATGAAGAACTTACGGACAAATTTTTGTTCGGTTCAAAGTTGCCTCAGCAGCCGAAGGACGGTCTTTACAAGTCAGCGAGAGAAAAAAAATATAAAAGTTCAATGAATATGTTTATATTCATTCATATACTTTTGGAACAGAGGTTAGCTCAACAGGTAGCGCGCCTGACTCGTAATATGCAATTCTTAAAGTCGCAGCGTTGAAATTTGTTTCCGCCACCTTACCACCCCGCCCTCGGACAGAAAGGGCAAAGCAATGGGCTTGGAAAGGTCCTCGTTCGTCGGATGGGACTTTAAGCCGTGATTCAGGGTGCAGGTGAGCCATGCTCTGTGCCTTGAAGAACACGCCTTTGACGAGAGGCTTCTACGTGTCTCTGTGAATGGCCTTGCCGGGAGGTGTGTGGACGACCTTGTAAGGGGATGCTTACAATCTGTCTTCTAATAGCTGTCTATTCCCAACCTTCTCTGATCCCTTGGTGTGCTTCTGATCTGCCCATTGTGGGCAAAAAAAGTACCACTCAGAAGTGAAACAACTCAAAACTCATATATTAAAAACTCACGTAATTAAAAATAATATAAATTAAAACAACTCGTGTAACTTTAAACAAAATCCCCTCCATATTGGAAATTAAACATAAATAAATGAATAAATAACTAAATCAAAGCACCGATCTTATACCACCTTTATCTGATTACAAAATTGTTGCTAACAATTTAAATTTTTGTACAAGTTCAGAAATATGTCGAGGTTCGAGTCCCAGCTGGGTCAGCGTTGAGATTTATCTCCGCAAAACTCCCCGCCCTGCTCAGGGTCAGTAGGGGACACCGATGGGCTTGGAAAGGCCGCCGTCCGTCGGATGGGACGTTAAGCCGTGGCTCGTGTGCGGGAGAGCCATACCCTGTGCACGTTAAGGAACACGCTGGATGGCCTTGACGAGAGGCTACCATCTGTCACCCAACAGCTGTTCCAGTGTGTACCCTCCTCCAACCTTCTCTGAGCCATCGGGGTCCTTGTAACCTGGCCATTTAGCCCATAGTGTGCAAAAAAGTGCCGCTCAGAGGTAAAACAACCCAACCCAAAAATATGTTAATTTCATTTAAAACAATGCCAGTTATTAGCACGTAGCATAGGGGGCATCTTTCCCTCCCCTCCCCCAATCTGGTCCTGACGAAAAATGTCATTTGCCACCTCTTGGATTCATCATTTACATATTCGAAGATGGGAGAAGGGAAAGTGAATTATTTCTCGTCGCAGTTGCAAGTTTTAAAAAAAAATCCCTGACACAAATAGCACAAATTTAGAATACAAAAATTACCATTTAATGATCGTGAGGAGGAACTTAAGAGTTTCCGTGACTAAAAAAAGTCTTCATCTTGTAATCATCTTCATTAAGCAGGTCTGTTGCTTTTCTAAAGATCATCAAACAAGTTAAACGGTGAGCATCGGAGAGTAGAAGCGGCCTTTTTCTTCCGAGCGAGTTTCCCTAATCAGTTCTGCTCTCCGGAGAGAGACGGACTCAGAAAGCTCTCCTCAAAAAGCCGCAACTCTTTTGTTTCGCCCTGCTGAGCCTGACCCTTCCGCATTCTGCTCGACTTGGCGACATTCAGACGTAACAATGTCTGTCCGCTTGCCCATAGATCGCCACGCCACGTCCCGCTGCAGTCGCAGACTCTCTAGACTCACCGAGCCAAGAAATGAAGAGCAGCAGGCGTGGGAGCTCGACCATTTCCTCGTTCTTTGCAGAAGTAAACACCGTGTAACGAGCAATTACGAGCGCCGCCGCTTGTCGAGTGCGCCTTGACAAATGGAGAAGAACCGCCACTGCGATGTTTGTCCGCGTTTTACAGCTGTCAGACGAAGGGGGAAAAAGGACGACATTTGCTCGTCAGTATCACAGATCGTATCGCAATGTCGTCAACGAATTTCTCTTCGGGCAGATGCATGACAGGAAAGTTCAATAAACTCGTAAAGAGTCCAGATTATAGAGGCATGATCCATGAGGGGCGGGGGTGACTCAGTCGATAGCGCGCCAGGCTCGTAATCTGCAGTTCCCAGGTTCGAGTCCCAGCTGGGTCAGCGTTGAGATTTATCTCCGCAAAACTCCCCACCCTGCCCACAGTCAGTAGGGGACACCGATGGGCTTGGAAAGGCCGCCGTCCGTCGGATGGGACGTTAAGCCGTGGCCCCGTGTGCGGGAGAGCCATACCCTGTGCACGTTAAAGAACACGCTGGATGGCATTGACGGGAGACTATCATCTGTCTCCCAACAGCTGTTCCAGTGGGTCTCCTCCCCCAACCTTCTCTGAGCCTTAGGGGTCCATGTGACCTGGCCATTTAGCCAATGGTGTGCAAAAAAGTGTCGCTCTGAGGTAAAACAACCCAACCCAACCCATGATCCATGATTTGGGAAACTGATCGTTTTCTCTATTTGATTAAAACTACATTTTTTCTTTTGGCTAGCAATTCGCCAGAGTGAAAAATCTTCTTATATTGAGACAAGATCTGACCTAAAGGGCACTTTTCTGCTATCAAAATTATTGAATTTAATTATTATTGAAAAGTCCCATGGAATCAGATGCGACTCCTACTAAACGGTATTTTTATACTATCAAAGCTATTTACCAGAGCGAAACACTTTCATATATTCAAAAAGTGAAAGATCTAAACCAGTGTTTATCGACCACTGACCACTTGTGGTGCCCATTGACCGCTATATCTAAATTACGCAAAGGTTGTCCATGGCTTACAAAAGGTTTTATTCTGCTCCAAAATTATTGACCACAGTGAAAGTCTCTCATAGATTCAGAAAGGGCTGAATCTAAAAAAATGTTCCACCAAAATTATAGACCAGAATGAAAGTCTCTCATAGATTTAGAAGGGCTGAATCAAAGATTTTTCAATACCGAAAAACATCGATCTGTTTTCGGCTACCAAAGGGGCGGGGGTGTCTCAGTCGATAGCGCGCCAAGCTCGTAATCTGCAGTTCCCAGGTTCGAGTCCCAGCAGAGAGCGTTGAGACTTATCTCCGCAAAACTCCCGCCCTGCCCACTGTCAGTAGGGGACACCGATGGGCTTGGAAAGACCATCGTCCGTCGGATGGGACTTTAAACCGTGGCCCCGTGTGCGGGAGAGCCGCACCCTGTGCACGCTAAAGAGCACACTGGATGGCCTTGACGGGAAGCTACCATCTGTCTCCCAACAGCTGTTGCAGTGGGTCTCCAACCTTCTCTGAGCCTTTGGGGTCCTTGTGACCTGGCCATGGGGGGCGGGGGTGGCTCAGTCGGTAGTGCGCCAGGCTCGTAATCTGTAGTTCCCAGGTTCGAGTCCCAGCTGGGTCAGCGTTGAGATTTATCTCCGCAAAATTCCCCGTCCTGTCCACGGTCAGTAGGGACACCGATGGGCTTGGAAAGACCGCCGTCCGTCGGATGGGACGTTAAGCCGTGGCCCCGTGTACGGGAGAGCCATACCCTGTGCACGTTAAAGAACACGCTGGATGGCCTTGACGGGAGGCTACCATCTGTCTCCCAACAGCTGTTCCAGTGGGTCCCCTCCCCCAACCTTCTCTGAGCCTTCGGGGTCCACGTGACCTGGCCATTATGCCATGGTGTGCAAAAAAGTGCCGCTCAGAGGTAAAGCAACCCAACGCAACCCTGGCCATGGTGTGCAAAAAAGTGCCGCTCAGAAGTAAAACAACCCAAACCCAACCCAATCAGTTACCAAAGTTTATTGACCAGAATAAAAGTCCTGCATAGATTCAGAATCTGGTGAATCTAAAAAAACTTCCTTCTTCCGAAGTTATTAACCAGAGTGAAAATCCCTCATAAATTGGGGAAGGGCTGGATCTATATAAACATTTTTCTTCTGCGAAAAAATCGCCGACAAGAGTGAAAGACTCTCATATTCAA
The DNA here is from genome assembly GCA_038380435.1 of Ryuthela nishihirai. NCBI lineage: Eukaryota > Metazoa > Arthropoda > Arachnida > Araneae > Heptathelidae > Ryuthela > Ryuthela nishihirai. Next base: position 39,972,217 of record JAWZYU010000013.1, on the reverse strand, counting down.
ATTGACTAGATCTAAAGGACACTTTTCTTCTACCAAAACTATTTATCAGGGTGAAAGTTCTCTAAAGATTTAGGCAAGATTTGACCTAAAAAAAACTAGGGTGAATGAGTAAGTTGATTCGACCAGAACGGATCAGAAATTATGTCGCCTCTTTTTTAGAAACTGTTTTCCCCAAAACAGGGCAAAACGTTTTCCCTGTGTTCTAGTGACGAAAATTTCCTAGACGAAAGACGAACAGCTACTTTTTAACGACATTTCCCCCGTTTTGATTAATCACAAATATAACTCTTTTTTTTTTCTTATTATTATGTGTTTTTATATTGAAAATATGATATAATGACCACAGCGAAATGAACTACAACGTCGTTCACGATTTTTGGTTTGATTTTCCTATCTTTTTAAGAAAATAACTTTGCAGAATATGTCAGATGCAAAAATTTATTGTTCCGCTCCGCATTTTTCCCGGTTGTTAGAGAACTATCAAAGTTCACAAGTGGTTGGGTTGTTTTACCTCTGAGCAGCACTTTTTTTCGCGCACAATGGACTAAACGACCAGGTCACAAGGACCTCAAGGGCTGAGAGAAGGTTAGGGAAGGTCCCACCAGAAAACATATGGAGCCTCCCGTCAAACTGATCCAGCGTGTTCTTTAACATGCACAGGGCAAAAAGACACAAGCACACACACTCGATCTTATTATGAGTTACGTTATGTCACCTTCGAGTTGGGTTGTTTTACCTCTGAGCGGCACTTTTTTGCACACCATGGGCTAAATGGCCAGGTCACATGGACCCCGAAGGCTCAGAGAAGGTTGGGGGAGGGGACCCACTGGAACAGCTGTTGGGAGACAGATGGTAGTCTCCCGTCAAGGCCATCCAGCGTGTTCTTTAACGTGCACAGGGTATGGGCTCTCCCGCACACGGGGACACGGCTTAACGTCCCATCCGACGGACGGCGGCCTTTTCAAGCCCATCTGTGTCCCCTACTGACCGTGGGCAGGGCGGGTAATCCACCTTCGAGTTCCGGACCTTTCCAGCTTATCTCAGTGTGACTGAACATTGCGATATTATGTGATTCAGAACACTGCCTTATTGAACTTTATGGACAAATTTTTGTTTGTTTCTTCAAAAATCCAGTAATGAACTCTGTCTCATATTTATTACTACAAAAAACGCTGCTCTAACAAACCTGAAGAATTGGGTTGTTTTACCTCTGAGCGGCACTTTTTTTGCACACCATGGGCTAAATGGCCAGGTCACAAGGACCCCCAAAGGCTCAGAGAAGGTTGGGGGAAGGGACCCACTGGAACAGCTGTTGGGAGACAGATGGAAGCCTCCCATCAAGGCCATCCAGCGTGTTCTTTAACGTGCACAGGGTATGGCTCTTCCGCACACGGGACCACGGACACCGCTTAACGTCCCATCCGACGGACGGCGGCCTTTCCAAGCCCATCGGTATCCCGTACTGACCATGGGCAGGGTGGGGAGTTTTGCGGAGATAAATCTCAACGCTGACCCAGGCGGGACTCGAACCTGGGAACTGCAGATTACGAGCCTGGCGCGCTATCGACTTAAAATTACGAGCCTGGCGCGCTATCCCCAAAAATTATGTTTAACCACGAAGATTGATCATTAAACTCTGGACTACATGTACAAGGACCTTAGACGAAGAATTGAATAAAAGAAACGCCAGAAAAGGAGCTACTTGACGATGACAAATGTTGCGAGTCCATTGTTTATGAATCTAAAACAGAAAAAAAAAAAAATTCTAGAGACCTGTAAGCAATTTATCATAGAATTAAGGTTAAAACGGAAATAAACCCCAAACGGACTCATAAAATCACAAAGCCGAGAAATCGTTTGCAAAAAGAGAATCTAAATCAGTTCAGGACCTTGGGGCTTTAAAGACATTCAAGATTCTTCACACTTGTTGTCTTTAGGAGTCAAAAACGAGATCAACCACACATGTCTCGTGGTGCTAAGATTCAGCGAAGGCTGATGAAATTAGTATTACGCTACTTAGTAAATGGGGCATTTAATCCTGCGTGACTATGAACTCAGAAAAAGTTTTAATAATCATCATTATGCTGCTGATTTGATGCGAAGCGGAGAAATCAACAAAGAAAGGATTTATTAAATCTTAAAGCTCGAGAATTTTATTCAAGTATTTAAACAAAAATGCGCATTTTGCCCGACTTATTTGTTACGGGCATGCACAAAACTGTTGCTAGATAAAGTTGCATCTGATTAGTAACAAACAATTCAACCAAAACAAATTTCCACATGGGGTGAAGAATATATAAACGATATCAGCAGCATCAACAATAGATCAGAATTTTTCTTTCGAGTGGGAAGTCTTTGAATATCAAATTCAAATCTTGGGAGAGAGATTAACTAACAGAGTTGGTTTCCATGGGAGAACTCATGCGAGAATGTTGCATGGTGGGAAGTATCTCGGTTGATAAATTCTGACCCTAGTGACAAATTCCTCTCCATCTGTCAACGGGTTTTAGAATCAGTCCAGCAAACACATAAATTCAGGATTTTCTTACTAGGTAGAACAAGCACCACAACCAACGAAATCATTTTTTCGCTCCTGTATTCTTTCAAGTGAGACGCAACTTCTAGGTTTACGTCGAGGGCTTAATATTTAGAAATTTCCCCCAATTTCATTCGCCAAGAAAATGACAAGGAAAGGATTAGTCTCGATGCATTTTTTTTGCTTCTATAATTCTCGAATTCTCGTCTTTAACTTGAAGCATACAAATAACAAATAATCTGTGTTATTTCTTTGGGGCTTCCATGGGGAAGATAAAAGTGATTAAATAGAGTTCAATGCAGTTTGCTAAACATCAAGATTGACGGGGAAACAAATTGTTTACTTGCATTAGGTATTCTCACAGCCAGTGGATATATCGTTTATATTTGATTTATTTATCCCTACAAGCCATTTTCAAAGAGGAAGTGATCGCAGCATTAAGGTTTTATGAATGAGAGGTAAATGGGATGATGTTGGATGTGGGTGTCAACGGCCGTTTCGGGTAAAAGGTTTCTTTTAATTCATGTTGTCGCAAAATGCAATTTAAGGCTTTGAAGGTTGCTGATAATTAAAGAAAATAGCTTGAAAGAGAAGGAAAGATTTTCTAGAGCAGTGCTTTTCAAACGTTTTTGACCGCGACCCATAATAAGAAATACAGTTTACATCGCGACTCAGATATTTTCTTTTCTATTTCATTAAAAAAATGCTGGTCGCGACTAACTAAATTGATTTCACGACCCACAATTTAAAAAACGCGACTGTCGTAGGCGAAAAACCGCCATCAGTCGCAGGTCCCAGAGCAACCTAGTAGGAAAGTTTAGTTTGGGTTGTTTTACTTCTGAGTGGTACATTTCTTTTTTTTTTTTGCACACAATGCACTAAATGGACAGGTCACAAGGACCCCTAGTGTTCAGAGAAGCGTTGAGGGAGAGGACCCACTAGACAGAGCTTTTGGGAGACAAATGGTAGTTTTTAGAAATATAAACATTGATATGTCATAGCGCCACAATTCCTACGCTCCAACACTCAAAGTGATATCGTGTGGAGAAAATACCACGCGCATAAGTATAGAGTGTTTCTTGAGGCAAAACGTGGCTAGAAGCTCCAGGCGCTTGCGCGGCCACACTACACCTGTCCCTGGCCCCTGACACACTGGAAAAAAAATTGCCCGTTCCCCACATCAGAAAGGGTTGATTGGGTTGTTTTACCTCTGAGCACCATGGGTTAAATTTTTTGCACACCATGGGCTAAATGGCCAGGTCACAAAGACCCCGAAGGCTCAGAGAAGGTTGGGGGAGGGGACCCACTGGAACAGCTGTTGGAAGACAGATGGTAGCCTCCCGTCAAGGCCATCCAGCGTGTTCTTTAACGTGCACAGCGTATGGCTCTCCCGCACACGGGGTCACCGCTTAACGTCCCATCCGACGGACGGCGGTCTTTCCAAGCCCATCGGTGTCCCCTACTGACCGTAGGCAGGGCGGAGAATTTTGAGGAGATAAATTTCAACGCTGACCCAGCTGGTGCTCGAACCTGGGAACTACAGATTACGAACCTGGCGCGTTACCTTCTAAGCCACCCCCGCCCCAAGCAAATTTCCCCGCCCTGCCCATGGTCAGTAGGGGACACCGATGGGCTTGGAAAGGCCGCCGTCCGTCGGATGGGACGTTAAGCCGTGGTCCCGTGTGCGGGAGAGCCATACCCTGTGCACGTTAAAGAACACACTGGATGGCCTTGACGGGAGGCTACCATCTGTCTCCCAACAGCTGTTCCAGTGGGTCCCCTCCCCCAACCTTCTCTGAGCCTTCGGGGTCCATGTGACCTGGCCATTTAGCCCATGGTGTGCAAAAAAGTGCCGCTCAGAGGTAAAACAACCCAACAACCCCCGCCCCAATATATATTTATGTAGGCAAGGAGGAGCGGCTTAAACTAAGATAAGAAAAAGAGGTCACAAAACTGTAAACTAGTGGATGTATGATGAATGATAGGGTGTATGATGAAATCAATTTTTTATGTTCCCTCTTTAATTGGTTGTTGCAATCTTCATTATTATCATCGCTTACTTTTAAGGAGAGTCTCCGATTCATCTACAGGTACAAATCTCCAGACCTTGCTTTGAGTTAGGCAATGATGACTGGCTCATTAGATGACTCTGCATGATATCTCATACATGTTGTATGATATTAACATGTGGGGGATGTGTTGGTCGCGGAAGAGATGTCTTGTTTTTATTATACCTCTAAGTGGCACTTGTTTAGCGCACAATGGACTAAATGACCCATGTCACAAGGACCCTAAGGGTTCAGAGAAGATTTGGTAAGGGAATCCATTGGATAGCTGTTAGGAGACAGATAGAAGTTTCTCTTGAAGGTCATGAATTGTGTCCTCTAACGCGAAAGGAAGGCTCTGCTGCACATGGGGCCACGACTTAATCGAGTCCCCTGGCTTGGAAAGGCCGCCGTCCGTCGGATGGGACGTTAAGCCGTGGCCCCGTGTGTGGGAGAGCCATACCCTGTGCACGTTAAAGAACACGCTGGATGGCCTTGACGGGAGGCTACCATCTGTCTCCCAACAGCTGTTCCAGTGGGTCGCCTCCCCCAACCTTCTCTGAGCCTTCAGGGTCCATGTGACCTGGCCATTTAGCCCATGGTGTGCAAAATAGTTCCGCTCAGAGGTAAAACAACCCAACCCAACTAATCGAGTCCCAGTTGCTCATGGTGGAGATTTATCTCCGCAAAACTCTTCGGCCTGCTCTCAGCCAGTAGGGGGACACTGATGGGCTTAGAAATACTGCCGTCCTTCGGATAAGACGTTAAGCCGTGGACCCGTATACGGGAGAGCCATACATGATCCTGACAGGAGGCTGCCATCTGTCTCCTAACAGCTGTGCAGTGGGTTTCTTTTCCCCAACGTTCTCTGAACCCTAGGGGTACATGTGACTTGGCCGTTTAGCTCATTATGTGCAAAAAAGTGTCACTCAGAGGTAAAACAATCCAACAAAAACCACGACTTAACGTCCCGTTCGACAGACGGCGGTCTTTCTAAGTCAAAGGTGTCTTCTTTGTTCCTGAAGACAAGGTAAAACTCTCCGCCTTGCCCACGGTCAGTAGAGGACACCGATGGGCTTGGAAAGGCCGCCGTCCTTCGAATGGGACGTTAAGCCGTGGCTCCGTGTGCGGGAGAGCCATACCCTGTGCACGTTAAAGAACACGCTGGATGTCCTTGACGGGAGACTACCATCTGTCTCCCAACAGCTGTTCCAGTGGGTTTCCACCCTGGTCATTTAGCCCATGGTGTGCAAAAAAGTGCCGCTCAGAGGTAAATCAACCCAACCCTGAAGACAAGGTGCGAGTTTACGGAGATAAGGATTCTTGATTCTGGGAGAACAGCAGATTGTGAGCCTTGTGCACTACCGTCTGAATCGACCTCCGGTTCACCCTGGCAGAATCCAACTCCATAATATATGATTTTAACATACAGGGTGATTCAGAATTCATCATCAATATTTGGTGGGGAGGTAGGTAATAAGAAACGAAGGAGATTTCACATAGGAAAGCATGGGCGCATATGCCATGTAGTAGGGCAAAATGACCCCAGTTCAATGATGGAAAGAACACATAAGAAGGAAGTGGTAAGGAAAAAACATTTATTATCTTACATGTAACATTTCTTTGCATTGGTTGTACAGACTTACAAGAGGTGCTCGAACTGCCGACCATGTGCTAGAATGCATGATTCACAACGGCGTTGCACGCATATCAGTTGCCGGCATGGACAGCCGGACCCTGTGGAAGATGCCTGGCATTTCCCGGATGTTTGAGGCAGCAACTGATATGCGTGCTACAAGATCCATAGCACTATCAACAGGGGTCTCATACACCATGTTTTTCATAGCACCCCATACAAAGAAATCGATTGGAGATAAATCCAGTGAACGTGGTGGCCAAGAAACCGGTCCACCGCAGCCAATCCATTGACCACCGAACTGTCTGCGTAGGTAAGCACGCACAGCATTTGCGAAATGTGCAGGAGCGCCGTCATGCTGGAACCACATTCGCCGGAGACTACCATCAGGAACCTCGTTCAGAAGATCCGGTAACACAGTCTGAAGAAATGTTAGGTACTTGGCACCGTCCAAACGGGATGGTAGTAATTACGGGCCCAACAAACAGTCACCGACAATCCCAGTCCACACATTGACAGCAAAACGTTGTTGCGCAGCTCCAGGTCTTGTACCGTGTGGGTTCCGATGAGCCCACACATGCCAATTGTGTGTGTTGAAGACACCCTCTCGAGTGAACAATGCCTCATCGGTGAAAAGAACATACGTTGGGAAATTGGGATCAACGGCTGTTCTCTGCATGAACCACTGACAAAAAATAACACGCTTGGGATGGTCGTCTGCTGCCAATAATTGCACTCTTTGCAGATGAAACGGATGTAACCCTTCATCGTGTAATATCCGCCACGCTGTTGCTTGCGAAATTCCAAACTGCCTAGCCATACCTCGTGTGCTAGCACCAGGTTGTTCCTCGATTTCCTGTAGGACAGCTTCCTCTACTGCTACTGTCCGTGCCGATCTGCGCCTCCCTCGATTAATATTACTAGCAGCAAACGATCCTGTTTCACGCAGTTGGCGATGAATACGTGAAAACATTTGATGCTGTGGCACACGGTGGTTTGGGAAGCGCGCTGCATACAATTGCCTGGCTCGAAGACATCTTTCTGCTGCCGCACCGTAAGTTACATGCATATCTGCACATTCATTCCACGTATACCGGTTCATGTTACTTCTGCAAATTCACCTTGTCGAATGACAACTGACTGCACGCGTCAAACAGCTGTGCTTCTGTATGAGAGGTGTGTACACACAGCGCCCTCTACACCACCATGCGTTCGTCTGCCCCCATACTTTCCTATGTGAAATCTCTTTCTTTTCTTATTCCCTTCCTCCCCACTAAATATTGATGATGAATTCTGAATCACCCTGTATATGATCTAGATTACATCAGTGTCATTACATAAAATGAAGGAGGAAAAAAAGAATAAATGAATAAAAAAAAATCAAATGATAAAGTATTCCGAATAAAAACATCATTTTTTCGTCAACCACTCAAATAATTTTTCTTTAGCATCAGAAATTTTACTCAAGTATATAATTTCCTTAGGAAGCAAGTTAAGTAGGTAGGGAATTTGATGTTCTTTGAAATTTCGTCCGTAATTTTTATAAAAGTTTGGTTGTTTCAAACAATTAGCATTTTTCTAGTAAACTTATCGTGGCAAGTACCTATTTTGCTTATAGGTATTATTAAAGAAGTTATTGATAACACAAACAAGCACTTATAAACTTTCAATAGTTAAAATTTTGAACAAACTAAATATATCATCTTTTTGTAAGGGAATATTAACTTCTATATTGCACAATCCTTTTAGCAGATTAATTTATATTCTTTTAATTTTATTTAATACTGTCTTAAAGGCTGTCCCATAAACTGTTATTCCATATCTAATTATAGATTCAAAAAGCGCATTATATACTAAAATAATCAATTGTGTATTAACAAACAATTTTCCTAATTTTAAATGCTAAAATCGTAATCTTCAACATATTCAGTCAATATGTTTATTCCATTTCATTTTTGAATTCATTTTCAAGCCTAGGTAAATTATTTCATTTGCTTCTTCTATTTTAGGACAATTGCACATATCAGGTAATAAACCATCCAAGACAACAACATTAGAACAACTGATTCGATGTTAACTAATGCTTCTATTAGGTATACATTGTTAAAAACTAACACATTTGTTTGTTTGTTTTTTCATTTACATTCAGTTTGCTAAGAGCAAACCATTTAACTGCTTTATTTAAATCATTTTGTACTGCAAATATCAGTTTCCAAATCTGGGTGGAAGTTGATTAGCACCTGTCATCAGCATACGTATATAATTTACTATTGAAATTAATATTAGTCAAATTGCCATTAATAAAGCCAGACTGGTACAGTCGCTCAAAAAAGTATCCGAACACCATGGTTGATTACAGAATTCAGAAAAAATATCTGGCAACGATTTTTTTAGATATTAGTGATCTGGCAACCTTCGTGTCACGTGACAGAAGTCTTGTTGCCAGATCACTAATTTCTAAAAAAAAATCGTTGCCAGATATTTTTTCTGAATTCTGTAATCAACCATGGTGTTCGGATACTTTTTTGAGCGACTGTAGGTGGTCATATTATTTTGATACTAGATCGTGTGGGCTCACTCACGGAAATATTGAGCGTGTGCAGGTACCGTTCACAGCAAACTGGAACGTGTGCAGTAACTGCACACGCTCCAGTTTGCTGTGAACGGTAACTGGAGCGTGTACAGTTGCTGTACACGCTCCAGATGTTTTTCCTGAATTCTGTAATCACGTGACACGAAGGTTGCCAGATCATTAATTTCTAAAAAAATAGTTGCCAGATATTTTTTCTGAATTTTGTAATCAACCGTAGTGTTCGGATACTTTTTTGAGCGACAGTACTCGCCGATGAGTGTCCTTCATCAAAGACCCGTTGAAGATCAATTCAAGTTGAGAACCAAAGGTGTAGAATATCGAATTAAATTTTTCAAAAAAAATCCTCAGTGATTTGACTGGTAAAGGGATGGCCGTTATAAAAACTTATAGCTGATTTTTAGCTCCTGTAAAAAAAAACACGAGCTAATATTTTTAGTTTGCTTCTCCGTCTGTAGACATAAAACATTGTGTTTTAAATTATAAATGAAATATTATTTTGTGACGGATATAGCTATTAAATCAAATTAGAATTCTATTTCCATTTTCCAACTTCTCCATTAGTTTAAATTCTCACCGTTAAGGATCGCTAAGATTGGGAGAAGATAAAAATCATTTTTATTCACCAGGGTCCTAGTTTTTCTTGATTCATGTTTTTCACAATATAAATGGTTCCTGATAGTATGGATGGTGTCATCCTTATTGGTTGGGTTGTCTCTGAACAGCCCTTTTTTTCGCACAAGGGGCTGAATGCCTAGGTCACAAGAACCCCAAGGGCCCAGAGAAGGTAGGGCGAAGCGGACCCGCTAAATAACTGTTAGGAGACAGATGGAAGCTTCCCGTCAAGGCCACACAGCGTGTTTTTCAACGTGATGTAACTCTCTAACAGGGAACCACCTTGACGTGGTGGCGGCGGCGGTGGTGGTGGTGGTCTGTGTGTGTGTGTGTGTGGGGGGGGGGGGGTTGAAGGCCCATCGAGGTCGACGAAGGCTCTGCTGACCGGTTTGGGCCCCGGTTGGACAGGCTAAGACCTCAATCTCAGGAGAGTTGTTAGGGGCCCTGACTGACTGACTTGGTCCAGTTATGTTGGACAGGGCCCCGACAATAGGGCCCAGCTAAAGAGTTCCCACCACGGGAGCCGAGGCAACTTGGATCTACATATCCTTGCTTGTGGCTAACCAGGGCGCAGATTAAATTTAGGTTTTGACCGATGGATGAGCTATACTCCTATAGTACTCTTCGCCATTAGGTAGTCGGGGATGAGCTATATCTATATGGTACTGTCTTGCCCTTGACCGTAGTTAGTGGTGAATATGGCATTTCCCTATACTGGTAGTGCTTGGATTCTATCCTTGTTTGTGGCGGTCAGTGACATAGATTAAATTTTAGGTTTTGACCGATGGATGAGCTATACTCCTATAGTACTCTTCGCCATTAGGTAGTCGGGGATGAGCTGTATCTATATGGTACTGTCTTGCCCTTGACCGTAGTTAGTGGTGAATATGGCATTTCCCTATACTGGTAGTGCTTGGATTCTATCCTTGTTTGTTGCGGTCCGTGATATAGATTAAATTTTAGGTTTTGACCGATGGATGAGCTATACTCCTATAGTACTCTTCGCCATTAGGTAGTCGGGGATGAGCTGTATCTATATGGTACTGTCTTGCCCCTGACCGTAGTTAGTGGTGAATATGGCATTTCCCTCTACTGGTAGTGCTTGGATTCTATCCTTGTTTGTGGCGGTCTGTGACATAGATTAAATTTTAGGTTTTGACCGATGGATGAGCTTTAGTCCTATAGTACTGTTCGCCATTAGGTAGTCGGGGATGAGCTGTATCTATATGGTACTGTCTTGCCCTTGACCGTAGTTAGTGGTGAATATGGCATTTCCCTATACTGGTAGTGCTTGGATTCTATCCTTGTTTGTGGCGGTCCGTGACATAGATTAAATTTTAGGTTTTGACCGATGGATGAGCTATACTCCTATAGTACTGTTCGCCATTAGGTAGTCGGGGATGAGCTGTATCTATATGGTACTGTCTTGCCCTTGACCGTAGTTAGTGGTGAATATGGCATTTCCCTATACTGGTAGTGCTTGGATTCTATCCTTGTTTGTGGCGGTCCGTGACATAGATTAAATTTTAGGTTTTGACCGATGGATGAGCTATACTCCTATAGTACTCTTCGCCATTAGGTAGTCGGGGATGATCTGTATCTATATGGTACTGTCTTGCCCGTGACCGTAGTTAGTGGTGAATATGGCATTTCCCTATACTGGTAGTGCTTGGATTCTATACTTGTTTGTGGCGGTCCGTGACATAGATTAAATTTAGGTTTTGACCGATGGATGAGCTATAGTCCTATAGTACTGTTCGCCATTAGGTAGTCGGGGATGAGCTGTATCTATATGGTACTGTCTTGCCCTTGACCGTAGTTAGTGGTGAATATGGCATTTCCCTATACTGGTAGTGCTTGGATTCTATCCTTGTTTGTGGCGGTCCGTGACATAGATTAAATTTTAGGTTTTGACCGATGGTGAGCTATACTCCTATAGTACTGTTCGCCATTAGGTAGTCGGGGATGAGCTGTATCTATATGGTACTGTCTTGCCCTTGACCGTAGTTAGTGGTGAATATGGCATTTCCCTATACTGGTAGTGCTTGGATTCTATCCTTGTTTGTGGCGGTCCGTGACATAGATTAAATTTTAGGTTTTGACCGATGGATGAGCTATACTCCTATAGTACTGTTCGCCATTAGGTAGTCGGGGATGAGCTGTATCTATATGGTACTGTCTTGCCCCTGACCGTAGTTAGTGGTGAATATGGCATTTCCCTATACTGGTAGTGCTTGGATTCTATCCTTGTTTGTGGCGGTCAGTGACATAGATTAAATTTTAGGTTTTGACCGATGGATGAGCTATACTCCTATAGTACTCTTCGCCATTAGGTAGTCGGGGATGAGCTGTATCTATATGGTACTGTCTTGCCCTTGACCGTAGTTAGTGGTGAATATGGCATTTCCCTATACTGGTAGTGCTTGGATTCTTTCCTTGTTTGTGGCGGTCCGTGACGTAGATTAAATTTTAGGTTTTGACCGATGGATGAGCTATACTCCTATAGTACTGTTCGCCATTAGGTAGTCGGGGATGAGCTGTATCTATGTGGTACTGTCTTGCCCCTGACCGTAGTTAGTGGTGAATATGGCATTTCCCTATACTGGTAGTGCTTGGATTCTATCCTTGTTTGTGGCGGTCCGTGAGATAGATTGAAGTTTAGGTTTTGACCGATGGATGAGCTATACTCCTATAGTACTGTTCGCCATTAGGTAGTCGGGGATGAGCTGTATCTATATGGTACTGTCTTGCCCTTGACCGTAGTTAGTGGTGAATATGGCATTTCCCTATACTGGTAGTGCTTGGATTCTTTCCTTGTTTGTGGCGGTCCGTGACGTAGATTAAATTTTAGGTTTTGACCGATGGATGAGCTATACTCCTATAGTACTGTTCGCCATTAGGTAGTCGGGGATGAGCTGTATCTATGTGGTACTGTCTTGCCCCTGACCGTAGTTAGTGGTGAATATGGCATTTCCCTATACTGGTAGTGCTTGGATTCTATCCTTTTTTGTGGCGGTCCGTGACATAGATTAAATTTTAGGTTTTGACCGATGGATGAGCTATACTCCTATAGTACTGCTCGCCATTAGTTAGTCGGGGATGAGCTGTATCTATATGGTACTGTCTTGCCCCTGACCGTAGTTAGTGGTGAATATGGCATTTCCCTATACTGGTAGTGCTTGGATTCTATCCTTGTTTGTGGCGGTCCGTGACATAGATTAAATTTTAGGTTTTGACCGATGGATGAGCTATACTCCTATAGTACTCTTCGCCATTAGGTAGTCGGGGATGAGCTGTATCTATATGGTACTGTCTTGCCCGTGACCGTAGTTAGTGGTGAATATGGCATTTCCCTATACTGGTAGTGCTTGGATTCTATACTTGTTTGTGGCGGTCCGTGACATAGATTAAATTTAGGTTTTGACCGATGGATGAGCTATAGTCCTATAGTACTGTTCGCCATTAGGTAGTCGGGGATGAGCTGTATCTATATGGTACTGTCTTGCCCTTGACCGTAGTTAGTGGTGAATATGGCATTTCCCTATACTGGTAGTGCTTGGATTCTATCCTTGTTTGTGGCGGTCCGTGACATAGATTAAATTTTAGGTTTTGACCGATGGATGAGCTATACTCCTATAGTACTGTTCGCCATTAGGTAGTCGGGGATGAGCTGTATCTATATGGTACTGTCTTGCCCCTGACCGTAGTTAGTGGTGAATATGGCATTTCCCTATACTGGTAGTGCTTGGATTCTATCCTTGTTTGTGGCGGTCAGTGACATAGATTAAATTTTAGGTTTTGACCGATGGATGAGCTATACTCCTATAGTACTCTTCGCCATTAGGTAGTCGGGGATGAGCTGTATCTATATGGTACTGTCTTGCCCTTGACCGTAGTTAGTGGTGAATATGGCATTTCCCTATACTGGTAGTGCTTGGATTCTATCCTTGTTTGTGGCGGTCCGTGAGATAGATTGAAGTTTAGGTTTTGATCGATGGATGAGCTATACTCCTATAGTACTGTTCGCCATTAGGTAGTCATGGATGAGCTGTATCTATATGGTACTGTCTTGCCCTTGACCGTAGTTAGTGGTGAATATGGCATTTCCCTATACTGGTAGTGCTTGGATTCTTTCCTTGTTTGTGGCGGTCCGTGACGTAGATTAAATTTTAGGTTTTGACCGATGGATGAGCTATACTCCTATAGTACTGTTCGCCATTAGGTAGTCGGGGATGAGCTGTATCTATGTGGTACTGTCTTGCCCCTGACCGTAGTTAGTGGTGAATGTGGCATTTCCCTATACTGGTAGTGCTTGGATTCTATCCTTGTTTGTGGCGGTCCGTGAGATAGATTGAAGTTTAGGTTTTGACCGATGGATGAGCTATACTCCTATAGTACTGTTCGCCATTAGGTAGTCGGGGATGAGCTGTATCTATATGGTACTGTCTTGCCCTTGACCGTAGTTAGTGGTGAATATGGCATTTCCCTATACTGGTAGTGCTTGGATTCTTTCCTTGTTTGTGGCGGTCCGTGACGTAGATTAAATTTTAGGTTTTGACCGATGGATGAGCTATACTCCTATAGTACTGTTCGCCATTAGGTAGTCGGGGATGAGCTGTATCTATGTGGTACTGTCTTGCCCCTGACCGTAGTTAGTGGTGAATATGGCATTTCCCTATACTGGTAGTGCTTGGATTCTATCCTTGTTTGTGGCGGTCCGTGACATAGATTAAATTTTAGGTTTTGACCGATGGATGAGCTATATTCCTATAGTACTGCTCGCCATTAGTTAGTCGGGGATGAGCTGTATCTATATGGTACTGTCTTGCCCCTGACCGTAGTTAGTGGTGAATATGGCATTTCCCTATACTGGTAGTGCTTGGATTCTATCCTTGTTTGTGGCGGTCCGTGACATAGATTAAATTTTAGGTTTTGACCGATGGATGAGCTATACTCCTATAGTACTGTTCGCCATTAGGTAGTCGGGGATGAGCCGTATCTATATGGTAATGTCTTGCCCTTGACCGTAGTTAGTGGCGAATATGGCATTTCCCTATACTAGTAGTGCTTTAGGCGGAACTGGTGGGATTTTTTCCATAACTCTATTTACCTGTACATTTGAGGTCCGGAACATATGCAAGGCACAAAACAACACAATCGATCACTGACATTTTGAGAATTTTAATCAATTCACTTTTAGTATAAAACTTCTCTAGAAAATCCCGCGCGCTCTAAATTCGCCTCCCACCCCCAACAGGCCAATTGAACAAGTCCCCGCTTGGGGCGGGTATTTGTTCAGTCTATTTTCTCAGATCTCCTCTTCATAGATCTTTGTCCGTAGCATGTTGCACTAAGAGGCTCCTATCAGACATCCGTAACAAATGGATTGACTGAGAAGCAATTTACACTGGTTTCCATAAATTTAGGAAAATCCCCGTGTTAAGTCAATGGGAAGCTAACGTCAAAGCTCTATAACTCAAAAACAAGTTTTTCTGTTTTAAAAAAAATGTGATTTCAGATAAAGATCTCAATCAAATAAATCTATATCTTAATTTTCAACAATATTCATTCAGTATTTATTGAATTATGGAAGTTCAAATTTTTAACAACAGCAATGCCAGTCTTAAGAAATTTATACAAAACTGAAGAATAGTGAAAGAATTCTTTACGCAAAATTCTAAAATAAAAACTTATTTTATTAAGCACTTTGATACAATAATTATTACTAAGTTTTAATTAATTTCTGAAATCAATTTTTGTGGCTGGCATTGCTGTTGTTAAATATTCAAACTTCCATAACTCATTAAATACTGAAGGAATATTGTTGAAAATCGAGATATTGATTTATTTGATTGAGATCTTTATCTGCAATCACATTTTTCAAGACAAAAAAACTTATTTTAGAAGTTATAGAGCTTTGACGTTAGCTTCCCATTGACTTAACAGAAGGATTTTCCTTAATTTATGGAAACCAGTGACGAAAGAGAAAAATCAATACCCTTTTTTGTAGTAAAACTATTGAATTCACCATCAAAAAATGCAAAGTGACCTCGTCAATCAAATGGTTGACGAATGTGACCCCAAAACCTTCCATCATCGAGATCATCTTCCTCAGCAAGTATTTCGGTAATTTCAAAAATATCGTAACTCCATTTCCATGGGTTGGGTTGTTTTACCTCTGAGCGGCACTTTTTTGCACACCATGGGCTAAATGGCCAGGTCACATGGACCCCGAAGGCTCAGAGAAGGTTGGGGGAGGGGATCCATTGGAATAGCTGTTGGGAGACAGATTTTGACAGATTGGATTCTCTCCCCGAACTTTCTCAGAGTCCTCGGGGTCCTTGTGACCTGGCCATTAAGCCGTGGTCCCATGTGCATGAGATCCATACCCTCTGTACGTTAAAGAGCACTCTGGATGGCCTTGATGGGAGGCTACCATCTGTCTCCTAAAAGCTGTCCACTGGACTCTCTCCCCGAACTTCCTCAGACTGGACTCTCTCCCCGAACTTCCTCAGAGCCCTCGGGGTCCTTGTGACCCGGCCATTAAGCCCACTGTGTGCAAAAAAGCGACGCTTAGAAGTAAAACACCCAATCCAAAATCCGGCGAATGACGTCAGTTCAGATTCTATCAGAGTATCGTTCATAACCTAGGAGAGAGCAGATTTCGCGTAGAAAATCTGTGGAAAAGAGAGCTTCTTTTGATGCATGCTGAGAGTTCCAGTGAAGAGTTGACTTCGTTTACCTAATGAGTTCTTTGCTAGTTAAGCAGAGTAGTCAGGCAATGACGATCACGTCCATGTTCATCACTAACCAACCACATCATTCCGTGACAGCTGCACTTAAGAGTGCATGGCAATTGTGGAAGCTGACAGGTTTCAAACAAGATGAATCGAAAAAAGAATGGTTAAGAATTGGAATTTTTCAGATGACTAAAAGAACATTGGCCGATTGTGGTTAGACATGTTTTATTTATCCGCTGTTAATGCGCATCGGATATTTTTCTGTTATTGATGTTAGATGGAGGAAAAGAAATCAAGATCTTGGGGTAAACATAAATCCGAATACCTTCAGGCAGTTGCACTTTTTAAATTGTTCATTAAATAAGAAAGGGAGGGGACACGGGAAGGGGGGAGGATCAGTAGGTAGCGCGTCAACTAATGCGCAGTAATCTGTAGTTAGCAGGATCGAGTTCCAACTGTTCCAGATTTGAGATTTATCTCCGCTAACCCTCAGCCTGCCCTCGCTGAGAAAGGATTGGATTTTTTGCACACAATGGGCTAAATGGCCAGGTCACATGGACCCCGAAGGCTCAGAGAAGGTTGAGGAAGGGGACCCACTAAAACAGCTGTTGGAAGACAGATGGTAGCCTCCCGTCAAGGCCATCCAGCGTGTTCTTTAACGTGCACAGGTATGGCTCTCCCGCATATGGAGACACGGCTTAACGTCCCATCCGACGGACGGCGGTCTTTCCAATCCCTTCGGTGTCCCCTACTGACAGTGGGCAGAGCGGGGAATTTTGCGGAAATAAATCTCAACGCTGATCCAGCTGGGACTCGAATCTGGGAACTACAGATTACGAGTCTGGCACGCTACCTACTGAGTACCGACCCGGTGAGAAAGGAAACACCGATGGGTTAGAAGGGGCACGCACCGTCCGTCGGATGGAAGGTTATCTACAAACTGTGTCTTAACAAACTGCCTGTAATATGGCACAGTCCTGATATTTGGAACAGTAACCCATGGAAGCATGGTGAGTTGTTCGGTATCTTTGAATTCCTTAGTTTTGCTCCCTGGAGACCCTTTATAGAGTGTTTTCAAAGTGAGTTGCTTTGTCTTTGTTCAAATAATTTTTAGAGTATGGCTCTCCCACACACGGGACCATGGCTTAGCGTCCCATCCGACGGACTGTGGTCTTTCCAAGCTCATCGGTGTCTCCTATTGACCGTGGGCAGGGGTTTATAACGAAGCCTTTGTGGGTCAGGGCATTCAACGACTTGACCTGTAGTGCAGTGCAGGCCCAGTGACCTTGACCTAACATGATCCCTCAGCTTGGCCTTGGCCAAAACCTCCTCTCTCACTTGGCACAGTACTGTATTACACATCATGGAAAATCCGATTTGTGGAGACTGCCGAAAGGTAATTCTCAACGCTACAGAAGTGCTGAAATGTGTAGGAAATTGCTCATTTCGATTTCATAATTTTTGTCAAGGGATTTCCGAAAGCAACTACAAAAAAAATGAATTCAGAGAGAAAAATGTGATGGAGATTTACTGAATGCAAATCAGAAAAAAACTACTGAAAGTGATCGTGACATCAGAGTTGGGTGGAGAAGAAACTCGGACATAATAAAAATTGTTAAAGATGCATTAAGAAAGCAAACCACCGCTTTTAAAAATGAATTCAATGAATTTAAGAAGGACGTTTTGGCAGATGCGAATCTTTTCCATAGGATTTAAGAATTTTTTATCAAGGTTTTTTTAACATAAATGTCATCAGCTTCTTGGCATTATCTCCATCCTAGCCATCTGGAGGAGAGGGTCGAAAGACTGGAACGTATCCAGAGTAAACTTTTTTTTTTCAAAAACGTAACCAGAGGGAACTTTTTTCAAAAACGTAACCAGAGGAAACTTTTTTTTTTTTCAAAAACGTAACCAGAGGAAACTTTTTTTTTTTTGTTTTTTTTTTTTCTTTTCTTTTTTTTTTTTCCAAAAACGTATCCAGAGAAAACTTTTTTTTTTTTTTCAAAAACGTAACCAGAGGTTACTTTTTTGACTGATGATTGATGAGCTTATATAATGCAAACAAAGCTCAGAATTTTGTTCCGACAAAGTGGACGATTTCCTAAAAATTACTTCAGAAGTTACGAAAGAAATAAAAGTATTAAGGAAAAATAATGAAGATCTATATGAAGGAAATTTTGTAATCAATAGCTTAGAACAGTACAGCAGAATAAACAATCTGGAAATTGTGGAAATACCGGAAACTAAAAATGAGAACATTGAAGCAATTTTAAATAAAATTGCCACTTACTTTCAGGTTAAAAAACAATAAACTGATGTGCAAGCTGCCCATAGAGTTCCATCCAGAAACAAAGAAAAAAAATAGACCAATCATTGTCCAACTTACTTCACGAAAATTAAAAGAAAAATGGATGGCACATTCGAAATGAAAGGCATCTTTAAATTCTAAGGCCATCTGTGATCACCTGGAGGATTCTAAAGTGTAAAATTAATGAACACCTAACTCAAGAAACCAAAAAACTACTGCGCGAAACGAAGAGAATTCAGAAAGAACTAAAGTATAAATTTGTCTGGGTGAAAGAAAGTAAGATTTTTATGAGAAAAATGGAAAGATCGCAAATGTTCAGGATAGCTGAATTGGGCGATTTGCA
Organism: Ryuthela nishihirai; assembly: GCA_038380435.1. Lineage (NCBI taxonomy): Eukaryota > Metazoa > Arthropoda > Arachnida > Araneae > Heptathelidae > Ryuthela > Ryuthela nishihirai. The sequence goes on along the minus strand of JAWZYU010000013.1, from coordinate 39,953,404 downwards.
ATTAATTAAGTAATTTTAACATTTATATATTTTTATACGTTTTTTTTTTCGTTTTCTGTGCTTGATATGTGTATTAACATTTATTATCAGAATGTCAGAGGTCTATGGTGGCTCAGTCGGTAGCGCGCCAGACTCGTAATCTGTAGTTCCCAGGCTTCACTGCACAGATTTCAATCAGTTCTGCTCAATCTCTAAATTCAAAGAAAACATAGAAAACGCCAGTCTTTACATTCAGCTTTTTAAGACGTCTATGAATCCCCAAATAACATGACCTTTGAACTCTCTCTTCGACTCAACTTACACTCAATTCGTTCAAAAGGGTAAATAAAAGTACGGTCACGTAAAAGGCGTTTCGAACCTTTTAACATTTTCAGCATTTTAATATTTTCTGGCGTCTTGAAGCAAACCAGCAGCTGAACAGGCTCTAATTTCTAAATGCTTTCGTCGTTAGTAATGGTTTTGTTAGAAGACGATAGCAAGTTTGGACAGCTCAACATTTGGGTTGGGTTGTTTTACCTCTGAGCGGCACTTTTTTGCACACCATGGGCTAAATGGCCAGGTCACATGGACCCCGAAGGCTCAGAGAAGGTTGGGGGAGGGGACCCACTGGAACAGCTGTTGGGAGACAGATGGTAGCCTCCAGTTTTATGCCATCCAGCGTGTTCTTTAACGTGCACAGTTTATGGCTCTCCCACACACTGGGCCACGGCTTAACGTCCCATCCGATGGACGGCGGCCTTTCCAAACCCATCGGTGTCCCCTACTGACCGTGAGCAGGGCGGGGAATTTTGCGGAGATAAATCTCAACGCTGACCCAGCTGGGACTCGAACCTGGGAACTACAGATTACGAGCCTGGCGCGCTACCGACTGAGCCACCCCCGTCCCTGGACAGCTCAACAGGCTCTGAGATTACCTACGTTGTTGCTAATCGTTTTGCTGTAAAAAGTCAGAAAGTTTCAACAACTGAACAGGTTATAGTTTGCTGTAAGATCACATCCGTCATTGTTAGTAATGGTTTCAGGACGATACAAAAGTTTATAAATATTGATTCCCCTAAACTGCTCGAAACGCTTTTGTGTGTCCGCAAGCAAGAACGATCTGGTTTTGTTGTAGATCTGATAGACACGTCAAAGAATGCCTCGGAGGAAACCATAAACGTGATCAGAAAACAAATCTGGACGTCCGTGGGAAATGCTGGGAACCAACTCTGAGAGTGTGCTGCGAAGCCTCTTTTTAGCGTCAAGAAGCTTCCTAGGTAACCATGGTGACAAGCTGTTATCTCCCTGACTGAAGTCATCGGTCGTCGATGCAAGTCAGTGATGTGGAGCACCTGATTCAGTTAAGTCATCCAGATGACGCCCAATTCTCCCTTTTTCTTATTATGTCAATTCTATGTTTTTAGGTGAGACTGAGAAGAGAAACCAGAGCGAAAATAAATGCCAAAGGGTTTACCTAGAGGGGAGATTGAAAGACGTTGCTGTCTTCTAATGCTGGGAAAGAAAATTGGAGCACCCAACAGAGGAAACAAAAAAAAAAAGGGACACCAAAGACATTTCTTATTTAAAGTAGGTGATGAAGCTTTCTGCTTGGTTGGACGAAACGTCTCCAGAGAGTACAGAGATGATGTAAAGCGGAGATTCCATGTTTGTCCTACACAAGTTTTGGGAATGAATGAATGATGAGGGAGCATTGAGAGAAATAAATTAGGATCAGTCTCATTCTGCATCGGAATGGGGGGGGGGGAAGAAAGGGGAGTCATTGAAGGAAGCGGAACGCTTTGGGCGATTGCGAAGATCAAAATAAACTCAATACTTAGGTTTCGGGAGGAAAGGGAAGAGAAGGTTGATGGCTCGTGCAACTAAGTTGTTGCCTTTTGCACTCTTGGCGGAAGACAGAAGGGAGTGCGATTTGAATTGTGATGATGAGGTTAGAGATAAAGATGCTGTTTCTTAAAAAGTATTTCACTTGTTGAGGAGTTTTGACCCTTTCAATCCCGGATTAATTTGGTTAGACCAGAGGTTACCAAACTTATTTGTCCTACCGCTCCCTATTAAGAAAAAAAAATTACTCATTGCCCCCCTGGAAATCTACCTTCTTTAAGCGAACAAACAGAAAGATGCAGTGAGAAATTTGCGTTCTTTTATGTATCTATATTTCTACCTACGTCCTACAACATAGTAAAGAAAGATGTTGTTGTAAATAAGACACCTTAAAAGCTTGAAATTATAAAAAGTTTTATTAAAATCAACCATAGTAACATTTGCATTACACACAGAAAATTAAGATAACGAAGGATAATTTTATGTGTTTATTTGGAAAATAAAGTGATCACTACGACTTTAACTCTATGTTCCACAACAAATGAAACATGTACGAACGGTTTTTCAAAAATTTCTTATCTTCCCTTCTTTCTTTATGCTTCCACCGTCCCCCATTGCACCCGAAGCTACTACAGACCCCCTGGATCGTTCGAACGCCCCTCAGGGGGCGGTTTCGCCCACTTTGGGAAACACTGGATTAGACTAACAATGTTTGCAGTGCTGTATAATTGTTGTTCTGGTCCAAACAAACATCTATATCTCCTTGAAGAAAAAAAAAACATTATTAATTGTAAATACACTTCCTTACCAAAATATTAGTGGGTTGGGTTGTTTTACCTCTGAGCGGCACTTTTTTGCACACCATGGGCTAAATGGCCAGGTCACATGGACCCCGAAGGCTCAGAGAAGTTTGGGGGAGAGGACCCACTGGAACAGCTGTTGGGAGACAGATGGTAGCCTCCCGTCAAGGCCATCCAGCGTGTTCTTTAACGTGCAAAGGGTATAGCTCTCTCCCGCACACGGGACCACGGCTTAACGTACCATCCGACGGACGGCGGCCTTTCCAAGCCCATCGGTGTCCCCTACTGACCGTGGGCAGGGCGGGGAATTTTGCGGAGATAAATCTCAACGCTGACCCAGCTGGGACTCGAACCTGGGAACTACAGATTACGAGCCTGGCGCGCTACCGACTGAGCCACCCCCGCCCCAAAATATTAGTGAACTTCAATGTTAGATCAATGGGAATCTAATTTCGAAGCGCTATAAATTCTACAATAATGATTATTTCAATATCAGGCAACTGTGGGAAACTTACAAAACAATATGATTTATTGCTATATTACATAAATCTTTAAATGTTGAAAGAACATTGTTGAAAATCGAGATTCAAACAGATTTGAATATGATCTTTATCTTCAGTTACATTTTTTTTCGAAACAGGATAATTTATTGCTAAACATATATAACACTGGGCAACACACAAAAATGCTTTGAAATAAAAATAGCCAATCTTTACTAATTTCGAGGTGCTGAACACGAAAATGACAATAAGATTTATCGATTGGCTCTTGTTTAGGAAGGACAGAGATGGTCATGTATAAACGACTCAGTCCGCATTGAGTACATAGGTAACCATTTCGCAACGCTGTATTTTAAACTCCAGATTGCAACATATTGCGTTGTATTGCGTCAGCCCGCCAAACACACAACTCCCGGAGGTATTGCATCATTGACTGATGCAATGTAGTTGAGTCATCACATCGCGGCTTTACGATCGCAGACAAAAGATGATGCAATCGTTAGTTGTAAGCGATGTCTCGTAGGGTGAGCAAGTCTTTTGAGCGACTCCCATTCACCTCTGAGTCGTAAGAAAAACACAAGTGATCCTTGCAGTTTTAATCAGCAGTAGTGATGCCTCGTAACTGTGTTAATAGGGCAGATACATTTTGTTACATTTGTGAGGAAGTGACGTTTGCAAACCAAAAAAGGGCGCGGTGGCTCAGTCGGTAGCGCGCCAGGCTCGTAATCTGTAGTTCCCAGGTTCGAGTCCCAGCTGGGTCAGCGTTGAGATTTATCTCCGCAAAAATTCCCCACCCTGCCCACAGTCAGTAGGGGACACCGATGGGCTTGGAAAGGCCGCCGTCCATCGGAGCCGTGGCCCCGTGTGCGGGAGAGCCATACCCTGTGCACGTTAAAGAACACGCTGAATGGCCTTGACGGGAGGCTACCATCTGTCTCCCAACAGCTGTTCCAGTGGGTCCCTTCCCCCAACCTTCTGTGAGCCTTCGGGGTCCATGTGACCTGGCCATTTAGCCAATGGTGTGCAAAAAAGTGCCGCTCAGAGGTAAAACAACCCAACCCAACGCAAACCAGAAAAGAGCCATCACTCCAATAGTGAAAGCGGCGTATGAGTTTTATTTTGGATGCAAGATCGGAGACCAGGACAAGGCCTGGCTCCCACACATATGCTGCACGAAATATGCCACACATATGCTGCACGAAATCTTCCGAAGTGGCTGAAAGGCAAAAAGTGGTGATGCCGTTTGCTGTTCTTATGGTTTGGAGAGAGCCAAGCAATCATGCCAATGACTGCTACTTCTGCATGGTGCCACCTGTTTCTGGAGGCATCAGAAGAAAAAAGGAAGTGGATAATAGCGTATCCGAATATACAGTCTGTTCTCCGACCAGTTCCTCACGGCAAAGGCCTTCCCGCTCCCAAACCTCCAAAGGAATTTTCCATCGATTCAGACTATGAGGAGGGAGGCTAACTGACGTCGGGTTCTCCACAGCCTTCGGTGTCTAATTATGATCCATATGTCTATCATAGTACGTTATTTGTGCCACATATTCTTACCGAAGAAGAAATGAATGATCTTGTTCGCGATCTGGAGCTGTACATAGACAAAACAGAGTTACTTGAATCAAGACTTAAACAATGGAATCTTCTCAAGGAAAATGTCCGAGTGACTTTTTTTCGAACTCGTCATGAGCAATTGGCGACTTACTTCAGAAAGGAAGATGACCTTGTGTTCTGCTCCGATGTAGATGGCCTGATGAATGCTCTCGGAATCAAACATGACCCTCAAGAATGGCGACTATTCATAGACTCTTCGAAATTGAGTTTCAAGGTGGTGTTGTTGCATAATGGAAATCGACTTCCATCCATTCCCGTCGGACACGCTGTCTACATGAAAGAAACCTACGACAACCTAAAACAGCTGTTGAACTGTCTTCAATACAGCAAGTATGGCTGTCATCTCTGTTATGACTTGAAGGTAGTGGCTCTGTTGATGGGTCTGCAGCTGGGATATACGAAGTACTGCTGTTTCTTATGTGAATGGGACAGCCGAACAAAGACTTTGCACTACGTGAAGAGAAACTGGCCTCAGAGGAAATCTCTGAAGGTCGGAGAGAAGAATGTGGAACATCCAGCACTGGCAGAAACTCACAATATCCTGCTACTTTCCCTACACATCAAATTCGGTGGGACGAAAAACTTCGTAAAAGCCATGGATCAGACTGCATCAGCTTTCAAGTACTTGGCTGACAAATTCCCTCGACTCAGCGAAGCGAAAATTAAAGAGGGAATTTTTGCGGGTCCTCAGATCCGCGAGTTGTTCAGAGATCAGATGTTCGACAACCTGCTTCAGGGTGACGAGAAAAGGGTTTGGGACGCGTTTCGTCTGGTGTCAACTAAATTCCTCGGAAATGTCAGCGCAGACAACTACAAGGAAACTGGTTAAAAACATATTGTCTCTGTATCACAAACTTGGCTGCAATATGTCCTTAAAGATCCACTTTCTCCATTCCTACTTAGATTTCTTTACCGATAACTGCGGCATGGTTAGTGATGAGCACGGTGAACGTTTTCACCAGGACATTGCAACGATGGAGAAATGATACCAGGGAAACTGGTCCACTTCAATGTTGACTGACTACAGTTGGACGCTCGCCAGAGATGATCCTGAGCAGCTGTACAAGCGATCTCGCCAGAGATGATCCTGAGCAGCTGTACAAGCGAATTTGCCCGACAATTCGCTTGTACAGCTGCTCAGGATCAATCGATGTCGGAAGCAATCGATGTCGGGCAATCGATGTCGGAAGGCAAATCGATGTACTATTAATCGTAATGTTAGCAATCAATCGTGCCATTAATCGTAATGTAACTTTATGATGAGAAAATAAAGATTCATTTATTACAAAAAAAAAAAAGCCGCCATCCGTCCGATGAAGGATAGCCATATACGTTAAAGAACACGCTGGATGGCCTCGACGTGGGCTACCATCTGTCTCCCAACAGTTGTTCCAGTGGGTTTCCTCCCCCAACCCTGCTCTGAGCCTTTAAGGTCCTTATGACCTGGCCCTTTAGCCCATTGTGTGCAAAAAAAGTGCCGCTCAAAGATGAAACAACCAGACTAACCCTGTGTCTTCTAAGAGCTGTTGTTCAGTGGACTTCCTTCCCCAACCTTCTCTGAGCTCTTGGAGTCTTTGTGACCTGGCCATCTAACCCATTGCGTGCACAAAAGTTCCTCTCAGAGTAAAACAATCCAACCCTTCTTTAACTTAAGCCCATGCCCCTTTGATTAGCAGACAAGGGCTGTAACCACTCGGTCTGTAATAACATTTAAACTACCCATAATCCTTTCCTCTGTGTCTCTGTGTCTCGAGTGCTTCTCTAATCAAGAGGCAATTTCTCTTCGTGACCTTCTCTCATAAAAAGTTGGCACGTTTCTCTCTCAGGGTTTCTCCGTTCTTGGCTTCCGCGTTGCCTCCATCGCACGCCATCCGATGCTCAGGATTCCATCTCCTCAGCCGTCGACTCTTTGTTTTCTCTAGCAATCGATTCGTCCTCTATATGGCTCGTTGGCTACCTTGGTACCTGATCGAATCTTTTTTTAACTCCGAAGCTAAACGACTAGGTCAAGGATGTCCATCTTTAAATAGCGTAGCCGCCCTGGGTTCTCCGCTTAAACTTTATGCACTCTTTATACAAGTATGGGATAATGCGCCTACTGTTAACAGCTATCCGCTATAAACTTCTATATGCTCAAAATAAGGTAAATACACCAATTATACCAACGGTTCCCATGGAAAAATATATTTGTGTTGCTTCATTAATTGACAAGAATACAACAGTTGTTTTACGAGTTGGGTTGTTTTTACCTCTAAGCGCCACCTTTTTTGCACACAACAGGCTAAATGGCCAGGTCACAAGGACCCCGAAGACTCAGAGAAGGTTGGGAGAGGGGACCCACTGGAAGAGCTGTTGGGAGACAGAGAGTAGCCTCCCGTCAAGGCCATCCAGCGTGTTCTTTAACGTGCACAGGGAATGAGCTCTCCCGCACACGGGCCACAGCTTAACGTCCCATCCGACGGACGGCGGCTTTTCCAAGCCCTACTGTGTAACCTACTGACACAGGGGATCGGTGTCCCCTACTACAGCTGGGTCAGCGGAGATAAATCTCAACGTCATATGAGCGTCAAAAAGAGTGAAATTTCAAAGTCACCTAGCTAAAAAAGTAACCATTCTTGATAGACAAAAAAGCTAACTACTGTCGGTTAGAGCCCCAAAAAGACACTGCAAAAGACAGAACGTAAAAAAGCCTCAACGCTGACCCAAGTGGGACTCGAAACTGGGAATTACAGATTACGAGCCTGGCGCGCTACCGACTGAGCCACCCCCGCCCCTCGTCTTGCATGTCATTTCGATGTTCATTATATGATGTTGAGTACCGATGGTTCCGAAATTATTTTATTAACATAACAAATTAAATAATTTATATGTTGGCATACATGAACTTAGATGCTCTTTTGTTAATATAAGTTAAATAAATATATCATATTTGATAAACTAATAATGACGATAAAAAAATTTAAAAACAGTGCTTTCAAAATGGTACAAATGATTTCCTGCGTCAGTAGATTCATACAAGTTAAGTAAGGCATGATCTTGCGTATCGGAATGGCCTAGGTTATTACGAAACAAAAATGCAATGCTCAAAAAAATCGTTGCCAGATATTTTTTCTGAATTCTGTAATCAACCGTAGTGTTCGGATACTTTTTTGAGCGACTGTAGGTGGTCATATTATTTTGATACTAGATCGTGTGGGCTCACTCACGGAAATATTGAGCGTGTGCAGTTACCGTTCACAGCAAACTGGAGCGTGTGCAGTAACTGCACACGCTCCAGTTTGCTGTGAACGGTAACTGGAGCGTGTACAGTTGCTGTACACGCTCCAGATATTTTTCCTGAATTCTGTAATCACGTGACACAAAGACAAAGGTTGCCAGATCACTAATTTCTAAAAAAAAAATCGTTGCCAGATATTTTTTCTGAATTCTGTAATCAACCACAGTGTTCAGATACTTTTTTGAGCGACTGTAGGTTAAAGCAACTCAATATCGAAAAGGTTTAATGTCAGCCTGTCGATATAATTCTCCTTAGAGAAGACAGGTAATAAAGGTGAGGCAGGAAAGAAAGGTCGCCGTCCATCTTATGGACATTAAGCCATGGTCCCATGTGCAGGAGAACCATCCCTGTGCACATAAAAGAACATACTGGAAAATCACCCTGCTCTCGGTGAGAAAGGGAACACCGATGGGCTTGGAAAGGCCGACGTCCGTCGGATGGGACTCTTAACCGTGGTTCCATGTGCAGGAGAGACACATACCCTGTGTACGCTAAAAAACACGCTGGATAGCCTTGACGGGAATGCCATCTGTCCCCTAATAGCTGTCCAGTGGATCTCCCCAACTTTCTCTGAGCTCACGGGGTTTTTGTGATTGACCTCGGGGTCATTTAGACCATTGTGCACAAAAAGTGTCGTTCAGAAGGTAAAACAACCCAACCCAACTCTCAAAAGGGGGAGGGTCATGGCCCCCTCACTCCCACCCCCCTAGATACGGCCCTACGTTTGATGTTAAGAGTGATGTACTATTACCAAAACTTTAGTATGAGGTAAGTCAGGAAAAAAAGTTTCAATATCAGTGGATTAAAAAATATACATACTAATTAATTGAAACAATGTTTTTATTAATATAATGTGGGGAAACGTTTCCTGACTCAGATCCAGAAATTCTCGAATGCATCAATATTTAACAAAAATTGTCCTACATTTGGATTGGGTTGTTTTACCTCTGAGCGGCACTTTTTTGCACACCATGGGCTAAATGGCCAGGTCACATGGACCCCGAAGGCTCAGAGAAGGTTGATGGAGGGGACCCACTGGAACAGCTGTTGGGAGACAGATGGTAGCCTCCTGTCAAGGCCATCCAGCGTGTTCTTTAACGTGCACAGGGTATGGCTCCCCCGCACACGGGGCCACGGTTAAACGTCCCATCCGATGGACGGCGACCTTTCCAAGCCCATCGGTGTCCCCTACTGACCGTGGGCAGTTTGCGGAGATATAAATTTTGCGGAGATATAAATCTCAACGCTGACCCAGCTGGGACTCGAACCTGGGAAGTACAGATTACGAGCCTGGCGCGCTACGACTGAGCAACCCCCGCCCTAAATTGTCCTACATAAATAATCCTAAAGATACATTTAATAATCCTAATTGCAATTTGTAAATAGAAGGAACGCCTCTGGCTCATATTGGGAATCTCGTTTTCAAAGAGAATGAAGTTTTTGGTTTATCTACTTTTTCACCCCTTACAAGTTTTAATTCTAACTAATAGATGAATTCAAAGAGTACTATTTAATTAATAATCATACAACATGAAAAGTATTTGTCTATTTATTATTCCTTAAATTTAAAATATTGCTTTTCTCATTTGAGATAAGAGTCCAGATTGTTGCTATCAGTGGAATATCTTTTGGCATTCTGCCATAAACAGATCACTTGCAACATCCGTTAAAAATTTTCTCGCTTTGCATATTGAGTGATCTCTAATGATATAAATTGAAACTTCCTAACGATTTGGAAAATGCGAGTTAAAATACTTCGTTAGTGCCAATTCAACTAAAAAAGAGTTTCCAACCATTTCTCAAAACATTTGCGTTTCCTATCCACCCTGGATGTAAGAGGTCGACTCATTGCTGTCCAAATGGAAACTTCATGACTTTCGCATTCAAACAGATCCATTTCAAAACTTTAGCATTAATGCATCATTTGCAATATTCGTTTAAAATGTTTGAATTTTCGATTGTTTTGTTAAAATTAAAAATTTTTTTGAAAATGTTTGAATTTTCGAGGGTGAAATTGTATCTTTTGGCGCACTCGAAAACTGCGAATCGTAATATTTCATCAATACCTCTCCCATCTAAAAAAATTTTTTTTTCTCATAAAGTAAAATAGTTGCGTTATCCCCCCTCTCCCTGGTGGTAAGGGGCCAACTCACTGTTGCCTATGAAAACTTCATGGCCCTGATTACACACCCAAAATTTCTGAATTATGGTATAATCGCCGTTTTTAATATTCGTTTGAAAATTTTCAATTTCATTCATTTCCACAGCGATCCTTCCCTGTGATTGAGGGAAGGGTTGTTCCCCTCCCCACAGCGATCCTTCCCTGTGATTGAGGGAAGGGATGTTCTCCTCCCCACAGCGATCCTTCCCTGTGATTGAGGGAAGGGTTGTTCTCCTCCCCACAGCGATCCTTCCCTGTGATTGAGGGAAGGGTTGTTCCCCTCCCCATAGCGATCCTTCCCTGTGATTGAGGGAAGGGATGTTCTCCTCCCCACAGCGATCCTTCCCTGTGATTGAGGGAAGTGTTGTTCCCCTAACCACAGCGATCCTTCCCTGTGATTGAGGGAAGGGTTGTTCCCCTCCCCATAGCGATCCTTCCCTGTGATTGAGGGAAGGGATGTTCTCCTCCCCACAGTGATCCTTCCCTGTGATTGAGGGAAGTGTTGTTCCCCTAACCACAGCGATCCTTCCCTGTGATTGAGGGAAGGGTTGTTCCCCTCCAAACAGCGATCCTTCCCTATGATTGAGGGAAGGGTTGTTCCCCTCCTCACAGCGATCCTTCCCTGTGATTGAGAGAAGGGATGTTCCCCTCCCGGCAGCGATCCTTCCCTGTGATTGAGAGAAGGGATGTTCCCCTCCCCGCAGCGATCCTTCCCTGTGATTGAGAGAAGAGATGTTCCCACAGCGATCCTTCCCTGTGATTGAGGGAAGGGTTGTTCCCCTCCCCACACCGATCCTTCCCTGTGATTGAGGGAAGGGTTGTTCCCCTCCCCACACCGATCCTTCCCTGTGATTGAGGGAAGGGATGTTCTGCTCCCCACAGCGATCCTTCCCTGTGATTGAGGGAAAGGTTGTTCCCCTCCCCGCAGCGATCCTTCCCTGTGATTGAGGGAAGTGTTGTTCCCCTAACCACAGCGATCCTTCCCTGTGATTGAGGGAAGGGTTGTTCCCCTCCCCACAGCGATCCTTCCCTGTGATTGAGGGAAGGGATATTCTCCTCCCCACAGCGATCCTTCCCTGTGATTGAGGGAAGGGATGTTCTCCTCCCCACAGCGATCCTTCCCTGTGATTGAGGGAAGGGTTGTTCCCACAGCGATCCTTCCCTGTGATTGAGGGAAGGGATGTTCTCCTCCCCACAGCGATCCTTCCCTGTGATTGAGGGAAGTGTTGTTCCCCTAACCACAGCGATCCTTCCCTGTGATTGAGGGAAGGGTTGTTCCCCTCCCCACAGCGATCCTTCCCTGTAATTGAGGGAAGGGTTGTTCTCCTCTCCATAGCGATCCTTCCCTGTGATTGAGGGAAGGGTTGTCCCCCTCCCCACAGCGATCCTTCCCTGTGATTGCGGGAAGGGTTGTTCCGCTCCCCGCAGCGATCCTTCCCTGTGACTGAGGGAATGGTTGTTCCCCTCCCCACAGCGATTCTTCCTTGTGATTGAGGGAAGGGTTGTTCCCCTCCCCGCAGCGATCCTTCCCTGTGACTGAGGGAAGGGTTGTTCCCCTCCCCACAGCGATTCTTCCTTGTGATTGAGGGAAGGGTTGTTCCCCTCCCCACAGCGATCCTTCCCTGTAATTGAGGGAAGGGTTGTTCCCCTCCCCACAGCGATCCTTCCCTGTAATTGAGGGAAGGGTTGTTCCCCTCCCCACAGCGATCCTTCCCTGCAATTGAGGGAAGGGTTGTTCTCCTCTCCATAGCGATCCTTCCCTGTGATTGAGGGAAGGGTTGTCCCCCTCCCCACAGCGATCCTCCCCTGTGATTGAGGGAAGTGTTGTTCCCATCCCCACAGCGATCCTTCCCTGTGATTGAGAGAAGAGATGTTCCCACAGCGATCCTTCCCTGTGATTGAGGGAAGGGTTGTTCCCCTCCCCACAGCGATCCTTCCCTGTGATTGAGGGAAGTGTTGTTCCCCTCCCCACAGCGATCCTTCCCTGTGATTGAGAGAAGAGATGTTCCCACAGCGATCCTTCCCTGTGATTGAGGGAAGGGTTGTTCCCCTCCCCACACCGATCCTTCCCTGTAATTGAGGGAAGGGTTGTTCCCCTCCCCACAGCGATCCTTCCCTGTAATTGAGGGAAGGGTTGTTCCCCTCCCCACAGCGATCCTTCCCTGTAATTGAGGGAAGGGTTGTTCTCCTCTCCACAGCGATCCTTCCCTGTGATTGAGGGAAGGGTTGTTCATCTCCCCAGAGCGATCCTTCTCTGTGATTGAGGGAAGTGTTGTTCCCCTCCCCACACCGATCCTTCCCTGTGATTGAGGGAAGGGTTGTTCCCCTCCCCACAGCGATCCTTCCCTGTAATTGAGGGAAGGGTTGTTCTCCTCTCCATAGCGATCCTTCCCTGTGATTGAGGGAAGGGTTGTCCCCCTCCCCACAGCGATCCTTCCCTGTGATTGCGGGAAGGGTTGTTCCGCTCCCCGCAGCGATCCTTCCCTGTGACTGAGGGAATGGTTGTTCCCCTCCCCACAGCGATTCTTCCTTGTGATTGAGGGAAGGGTTGTTCCCCTCCCCGCAGCGATCCTTCCCTGTGACTGAGGGAAGGGTTGTTCCCCTCCCCACAGCGATTCTTCCTTGTGATTGAGGGAAGGGTTGTTCCCCTCCCCACAGCGATCCTTCCCTGTAATTGAGGGAAGGGTTGTTCCCCTCCCCACAGCGATCCTTCCCTGTAATTGAGGGAAGGGTTGTTCCCCTCCCCACAGCGATCCTTCCCTGCAATTGAGGGAAGGGTTGTTCTCCTCTCCATAGCGATCCTTCCCTGTGATTGAGGGAAGGGTTGTCCCCCTCCCCACAGCGATCCTCCCCTGTGATTGAGGGAAGTGTTGTTCCCATCCCCACAGCGATCCTTCCCTGTGATTGAGAGAAGAGATGTTCCCACAGCGATCCTTCCCTGTGATTGAGGGAAGGGTTGTTCCCCTCCCCACACCGATCCTTCCCTGTGATTGAGGGAAGGGTTGTTCCCCTCCCCACACCGATCCTTCCCTGTGATTGAGGGAAGGGATGTTCTGCTCCCCACAGCGATCCTTCCCTGTGATTGAGGGAAAGGTTGTTCCCCTCCCCGCAGCGATCCTTCCCTGTGATTGAGGGAAGTGTTGTTCCCCTAACCACAGCGATCCTTCCCTGTGATTGAGGGAAGGGTTGTTCCCCTCCCCACAGCGATCCTTCCCTGTGATTGAGGGAAGGGATATTCTCCTCCCCACAGCGATCCTTCCCTGTGATTGAGGGAAGGGATGTTCTCCTCCCCACAGCGATCCTTCCCTGTGATTGAGGGAAGGGTTGTTCCCACAGCGATCCTTCCCTGTGATTGAGGGAAGGGATGTTCTCCTCCCCACAGCGATCCTTCCCTGTGATTGAGGGAAGTGTTGTTCCCCTAACCACAGCGATCCTTCCCTGTGATTGAGGGAAGGGTTGTTCCCCTCCCCACAGCGATCCTTCCCTGTAATTGAGGGAAGGGTTGTTCTCCTCTCCATAGCGATCCTTCCCTGTGATTGAGGGAAGGGTTGTCCCCCTCCCCACAGCGATCCTTCCCTGTGATTGCGGGAAGGGTTGTTCCGCTCCCCGCAGCGATCCTTCCCTGTGACTGAGGGAATGGTTGTTCCCCTCCCCACAGCGATTCTTCCTTGTGATTGAGGGAAGGGTTGTTCCCCTCCCCGCAGCGATCCTTCCCTGTGACTGAGGGAAGGGTTGTTCCCCTCCCCACAGCGATTCTTCCTTGTGATTGAGGGAAGGGTTGTTCCCCTCCCCACAGCGATCCTTCCCTGTAATTGAGGGAAGGGTTGTTCCCCTCCCCACAGCGATCCTTCCCTGTAATTGAGGGAAGGGTTGTTCCCCTCCCCACAGCGATCCTTCCCTGCAATTGAGGGAAGGGTTGTTCTCCTCTCCATAGCGATCCTTCCCTGTGATTGAGGGAAGGGTTGTCCCCCTCCCCACAGCGATCCTCCCCTGTGATTGAGGGAAGTGTTGTTCCCATCCCCACAGCGATCCTTCCCTGTGATTGAGGGAAGGGTTGTTCCCCTCCCCACAGCGATCCTTCCCTGTGATTGAGGGAAGTGTTGTTCCCCTCCCCACAGCGATCCTTCCCTGTGATTGAGAGAAGAGATGTTCCCACAGCGATCCTTCCCTGTGATTGAGGGAAGGGTTGTTCCCCTCCCCACACCGATCCTTCCCTGTAATTGAGGGAAGGGTTGTTCCCCTCCCCACAGCGATCCTTCCCTGTAATTGAGGGAAGGGTTGTTCCCCTCCCCACAGCGATCCTTCCCTGTAATTGAGGGAAGGGTTGTTCTCCTCTCCATAGCGATCCTTCCCTGTGATTGAGGGAAGGGTTGTCCCCCTCCCCACAGCGATCCTCCCCTGTGATTGAGGGAAGTGTTGTTCCCATCCCCACAGCGATCCTTCCCTGTGATTGAGGGAAGGGTTGTTCCCCTCCCCACAGCGATCCTTCCCTGTGATTGAGGGAAGTGTTGTTCCCCTCCCCACAGCGATCCTTCCCTGTGATTGAGAGAAGAGATGTTCCCACAGCGATCCTTCCCTGTGATTGAGGGAAGGGTTGTTCCCCTCCCCACACCGATCCTTCCCTGTGATTGAGGGAAGGGTTGTTCCCCTCCCCACACCGATCCTTCCCTGTGATTGAGGGAAGGGATGTTCTCCTCCCCACAGCGATCCTTCCCTGTGATTGAGGGAAGGGTTGTTCCCCTCCCCGCAGCGATCCTTCCCTGTGATTGAGGGAAGTGTTGTTCCCCTAACCACAGCGATCCTTCCCTGTGATTGAGGGAGGGTTGTTCCCCTCCCCACAGCGATCCTTCCCTGTGATTGAGGGAAGGGATATTCCCCTCCTCACAGCGATCCTTCCCTGTGATTGAGAGAAGGGATGTTCCCCTCCCCGCAGCGATCCTTCCCTGTGATTGAGAGAAGGGATGTTCCCACAGCGATCCTTCCCTGTGATTGAGGGAAGGGTTGTTCCCCTCCCCACAGCGATCCTTCCCTGTGATTGAGGGAAAGGATGTTCCCCTCCTCACAGCGATCCTTCCCTGTGATTGAGGGAAGGGATGTTCCCCTCCCCGCAGCGATCCTTCCCTGTAATTGAGGGAAGGGTTGTTCTCCTCTCCATAGCGATCCTTCCCTGTGATTGAGGGAAGGGTTGTCCCCCTCCCCACAGCGATCCTCCCCTGTGATTGAGGGAAGTGTTGTTCCCATCCCCACAGCGATCCTTCCCTGTGATTGAGGGAAGGGTTGTTCATCTCCCCAGAGCGATCCTTCTCTGTGATTGAGGGAAGTGTTGTTCCCCTCCCCACACCGATCCTTCCCTGTGATTGAGGGAAGGGTTGTTCCTCTCTTCACAGCGATCCTTCCCTGTGATTGAGGGAATGGATATTCCCCTCCCCACAGTGATTCTTCGGGGAGGGGGTGTAAAGGCTATAAACCTGCCCTTGAAAGCTTGAATTACGCATACATTCTAAAAGAAGTCCCAGAAAATCAGACACTCAAGACATCAACCCAATAATGCCAGGATGAGAATCTCTCGTATGCGGGAGAGTAACACCCTGAGCATGTTAAAGGAAACGCTTGTTGACCTTGACTAGAGGCTTTGGGTTGGGTTGTTTTAGCTCTCAGCGGCACTTTTTTGCATACAATTAGCTAAATGGCCAGGTCACAAAGACCCCGAATGCTCAGAGCAGGTTGGGGTAGGGGACCCACTGGAACAGCTATTGGAAGACAGATGGTAGCCTCCCGTCAAAGCCATTCAGTGTGTTCTTTAACGTGCACAGGGTATGGCTCTCCGCACACGGGGCCACGACTTAACGTCCCATCCGACGGACGGCGGCCTTTCCAAGCCCATCGGTGTCCCGTACTGACCGAGGGCAGAGAGGGGAGTTTTGCGGAGATAAATCTCAACTCTGACCCAGCTGGGACTCGATCCTGTTTCTTAACAACTGTCTAGTAGATCCCCTTCCTCCAATCTTCTCTCAGCCCTCGGGGTGCTTGTGATCTGGCCATTTAGCCCATTGTGCGAAAAAAAGCACCGCTCAGAGATAAAACAACCCAGTTTTAAATAAAATTCAACATTTTTGCCAATTTTCACAAAAAAAAAGTCACCTTATCGACTTTTGATTCACACTGCACACGCAATGTCACGGTACAAATTCCATCGGTAATTTCCTAATTAAAACGAACAGCTGTTCAAATTCCTCATCGGTGTTTACATGAAGATAATTTCTTGTTCCCCAGGAATCCGACATCGGGCCGCTCATCGTCAACCTTGGTCGTCATGGCGACAAGCTGAGATGGAGGTAGGAAGACCAGGGACGTGCCACCGATGGCAACGCCGATAATGAATGGTATTATGCGGGCACCCATGTGGGCACTCGCCGCGAGGATATCAAATTCTTGGCTTCAAATGACGTCGAGGACATCTGAATGAGAGGAATCGCCATTCGTGAGGCTCTTCTAAAAAATCTAAGAATATACCTCAAACTTCACACTTAGAAAACTGACAGGGAAATCCGAAATTGCAGATTTCCTTTAGAGTTTCGCAAAAGAACGACTCAAATACTTGCCAAAATTCTTTTTTTTTCTTGTCTAACTCGTTCATCACACTTTCCATCCCACGTGGTCATTATCAAAGTGATAGAAACATAGTGATAGCGGTTATGAATTTAAACTACTACTTTCCCAAATCATAAAGTAGCAATGGGAAGCATCGACACGCCCTTATGATGTACGATATTAAAATGAAACACTGCTGTCAAGTTTTCGTTTTTTTTACTCAGTGCTTAAGAATTATTTAACGATTTATAATTATCTTTACCCAGGGTGCATTTGGGTAATAAAAAACATCCAAACGAGTGGGGAGTGTCAGAAATAATCCTGGTGGCGGTTGATAAAGTGTCAGGCTGGGAAGTCTAACGAGCCATTTATTTAATCTTGAAGGGGATTTTTATAAAGGGGAGTTCCAAAGGACACCTTCTCTGCAAAGCCAAGCTGGGATCAATTTCAATTTTTCCCCCTTGAATTGTTTAAGATAGGCCCCATCCAACCCAAACTTAGCGAAGAAAAATTTAGAGAAAAAACTATATTCTTAAAAACCAGCAAGAAACATTCTCTACTTAAAAATTAAAACATACGTACAGTCGCTCAAAAAAAGTATCCGAACACTAACCATGATTGATTACAGAATTCAGAAAAATTATCTGGCAACAATTTTTTAGAAATTAGTGATCTGGCAAACTTCGTGTCACGTGACACGAAGGTTGCCAGATCACTAATTTCTAAAAAAAGAAAACGTTGCCAGATATTTTTTCTAAATTCTGTAATCAACCATAGTGTTCGGATATTTTTTTGAGCGACTGCACCTAAAGAGTAATGAAATGGAAATTAAAAAATCGATATTTTTAAGTAATCACCAAAAATATTTTGATTAAAAAAATATATATACATTTTAATGAGTACTATGAATTGGAAAAATAGTTTTGTTATTATTAAACTGAGCACCACCAGATGAACAATTCAGTTTGGGTTGTTTTACCTCTGAGTAGCACTGTTTTTGCGCACAATGGGCTAAATGACCAGGTCACATGGACCCCCGAAGACTCAGAGAAGGTTGGGGGAGGGGACCCACTGGAACAGCTGTTGAGGGACAGCCTCCGGTCAAGGTCTTTCAGCGTGTTCTTTAACGTTGGGTTGTTTTACCTCTGAGTAGCACTTTTTTGCGTACAATGGGCTAAATGGCCAGGTTGGGTTGTTGGGTTGTTTTACCTCTGAGCGGCACTTTTTTGCACACCATGGGCTAAATGGGCAGGTCACATGGACCCCGAAGGCTCAGAGAACGTTGGGGGAGGGGACCCACTGGAACAGCTGTTGGGAGACAGATGGTAGCCTCCCGTCAAGGCTATCCAGCGTGTTCTTAACGTGCACAGGGTATGGCTCTCTCACGCACACAGGGCCACGGCTTAAAGTCCCATACGACGGACGGCGGCCTTTCCAAGCCCATCGGTATTCCCTACTGACCGTGGGAGGGGCGGGGAATTTTGCGGAGATCAATCTCAACGCTGACCCAGCTGGGACTCGAACCTGGGAACTACAGATTACGAGCCTGGCGCTCTACCGACTGAACCACCCCCGCCCCACTAAATGGCCAGGTCACAAGGATACCAAAGACTCAGAGAAGATTGAGGGAGGGAACCCACTGGAACAGCTGTTGGGACTAAGAATACAGATGGTAGCCTCCCGTCAAGTCCATCCAGAGTGTTCTTTAAAGTATACAGAGTATGGCTCTCTGCTGAACACGGGGCCTAGTCATAATCGTCCCATCCGACGGACGGCGACCTTTCGATGCCCATGGGTGTCCCCTACAGACCGAGGGGAGGGCGGGGAGTTTTGCGGAGATAAATCTCAAGATGGCTTTAAAGCCATCTTGAGATTTATCATTGATGGCTTTAAAGACAATTTCTAATGACTGATCCCATGGTAAAAAGTTTAAAATCATCAAAAGAGGTTTGATTGATTAGGGGCCGGTAGCTCAGTAGTCACATCACCTAACATGTCATCAGGAGATCGTGGGGTCGGTTCCCATCTGTCCTTTTCACTTTGAGATCGTTTATTTACGTTAAAAATCGTAAATATCATAACGATTTTTATATCGTTATAATATTTTTAGGTTATAGCACACCTAAAAATGTTTGGTCAAAGAATTGGAAAAGATCAGCTAGATTCAGTATTTTGATGATTTGTTTTTGTGAGCCGTAGTATGGACTGGCGTGGTTGTGAGCCGCAGTGTGGACGGGTGTGGTTGTGACCCGCAGTGTGGACGGGTGTGGTTGTGAGCCGTAGTGTGGACGGGTGTGGTTGTGAGCAGCAATGTGGACGGGTGTGGTTGTGAGCCGCAGTGTGGACGGGTGTGGTTGTGAGCCGCAGTGTGGACGGGTGTGGTTGTGAGCCGTAGTATGGTTGGGTGTGGTTGTGAGCCGCAGTGTGGACGGGTGTGGTTGTGAGCCGCAGTGTGGACAGGTGTGGTTGTGAGCCGTAGTGTGGACGGGTGTGGTTGTGAGCCGCAGTGTGGACGGGTGTGGTTGTGAGCCGCAGTGTGGAAGGGTGTGGTTGTGAGCCGTAGTATGGTTGGGTGTGGTTGTGAGCCGCAGTGTGGACGGGTGTAGTTGTGAGCCGTAGTGTGGACGGGTGTGGTTGTGAGCCGCAGTGTGGACGGGTGTGGTTGTGAGTCGTTGTGTGGACGGGTGTGGTTGTAAGCCGCAGTGTAGTGAGCATTTTCATTTTTAGCCGCAAAGTGACTTTTAATACAATATTATTCTAGTAGTGGCAACAGCACAACAATCTAGCACACTAAATATGCAGCAGAAGACAAAAGCATAAATATAGCACAGCATCAGGTATCCGAGATATCGATTATTCCAAAAATCGGCTATCCAAAATATCGATTATTTATAAATCGGTTATCCGAAATATCTGTTACCTAGAAATCGCTTATCAGAATTATCGATTATCGGAAACCATGTTATAAAAAATTGCTTATGAGAAATGTTGATTTTTTTTCCCTAAACCCGGTTGTCCGAAATATCGATGGGTTGCATTGTTTTCCCTCTGAGCGGTACTTCTTTGCACGCAATGGGCCAAACTGGCCAGGTCACAAGGACCCCGTAGACTCAGAAAAGGTTGGAGGGAAGCGGTAGAGGGGACCCACTGGACAGCTGTTAGGAGAGAGGTGGGAGCCCCCGTTAAGGCCAAACATCATGCATAGGTATGGCTCTTTCAGAAGGAGTGACTGATCAACATCCCATCTTACAGAGAGCGTCCTTTCGTACCAAGGGCAGAATATGGGTAAAAGCTAAAAATTCTCATTCTGGCACTGTGCATGTGTAGAGGGGGAGGGGGGCTTTTGTGAATTAGCTTAATAAAAAGAAAGCAGTCAAAGAAATAGTGTGAATGATCTCAGTAAAAAAAAGCGTCCGAAGAAATAGTGTGAATGAGCTTAATAAAAAGTAGGCAGTCAAAGAAATAGATTGAATGAGCTCAGTAAAAAAGAAGGTAGTCAAAGAAATAGATTGAATGAGCTCAGTAAAAAACATCCAAAGGAATAGTGTGAATGAGCCCAATAAAAAAGAAGGCAGTCAAAGAAATAGATTGAATGAACTCAGTAAAAAAGAAGGTAGTCAGAGAAATAGATTGAATGAGCTCAGTAAAAAAAGCATCCAAAGGAATAGTGTGAATGAGCCCAATTAAAAAGAAGGCAGTCAAAGAAATAGAGTTAATGACCTCATGTAAAAAAGAAGGCATTCAAAGAAATAGAGTGAATGACCTTACGTAAAAAAGAAGGCAGTCAAAGAAATAGATTTAATGAGCTCAGTAAAAAAATAGCAGCCAAAGGAATAGTGTGAATGAGCCCAATTAAAAAGAAGGCAGTCAAAGAAATAGAGTTAATGACCTCATGTAAAAAAGAAGGCATTCAAAGAAATAGAGTGAATGACCTCACGTAAAAAAGAAGGCAGTCAAAGAAATAGATTTAATGAGCTCAGTAAAAAAATAGCAGCCAAAGGAATAGTGTGAATGAGCCCAATAAAAAGTAGGCAGTCAAAGAAATAGAGTGAATGACCTCAGTAAAAAAGAAGGCAGTCAAAGAAATAGATTGAATGAGCTCAATAAAAACGCAGCCAAAAGAAGAGTGTGAATGAGCCCAATAAAAAAGAAGGCAGTCAAAGAAATAGATAGAATGACCTCAGTAAAAAGGAAGGCAGTCAATGGGATATACTGAATAAGTTCAGTAAAAAAAAGGCAGCCAAAGTAATGGTGTGAATGACCTCAGTAAAAAAGAAGGCAGTCAAAAACAGATTGAATGGTCTCGGTAAAAAAAAAGAAGGCAATCAAAGAAATAGTTTGAATGAGCTCAGTAAAAAAAAGCCAACCAAAGTAATGGTGTGAATGAGCTCAATAAAAAGAAGGCAGTCAAAGAAATAAAGAGTGAATGAACTCAGTAAAAAGAAGGCAACTATAGAAAGTGGCCAAGCTCAATAAAGAAACAATTGCCCTCCTTTTCTTTCACCTTAATTTTGTTTACAGAATGCGGGATGGCAAATGAAAAGCAAATGTTAACATTCTAATCACAATTGATTTTAAAATGGATTTGATGACTTTGAAGAATAGACGTCATTGTTTTTATTAGAATAAAGCAACAGTGACGTCAAGAACTTGGAAACAATATTCAAAAGTTTAGTTTCAAAGCATTTTGAATTAATATAGCTTGGTATTTATTAATAAGTGTTCGCTTCACTTCAACCCAACGTTTTAGTTCCAACATGTTCAGGAACATATCAAGATCATTTTTATATCAACCATCAATATTCCGATTTCATTTTTAAAATTCATATAAATATATATTAATATTAGTCTATTCTTACACCGGTAGGTTTGAATTCTAAAAAAAATATAAATCTTATTAATGAAACAACATATTATGATTTATAAAAACTTAGTATCTAAATATTTATTCAGAATTCTGTGGTTTTGTAATTCGATATAAACAGAAATAAATTGCCGGTTTCCAGATGAAATTTCTTCTTGGTGAAATATAGTTCATCGTTAATTTTATTAATATGTACACGATACAACAATAAATATTTGTTCTTGAAGCTGGACACCAGTGGGGCTTGAAAAGGATGCCGTCCGTCGGATGGAACGTTAAGTCGTAGCCCCTTGTGCGGGAGAGCTATACTCTGTGCACGTTAAAGAACACGCTGGATTGCCTTGACGAGAGTCTACCAACCCGTTAAAGAATCCCAGCTGTCCAATGAGTCCCCTTCCCCCAACCTTCTCTGAGCCTCGGAGTTTGTTTGCCTGCAGTTCGCTTCGCAGATTTCAAGAAGTCTTTTGACTTTGTTTGTTGATCCTGTTAATTTGTGGTGGTTGATCGTGAGGTCGTGTGGCATAACGGACAAGTTAGTTCGCATAAGGATGACTCTACCAAAACATCAAGTCGTGTGGGAGTTGGTAATTCTTGTAGCAATCGGTTTAGCATTACTAATGGTGTTCGAAAAGGGTGCATTTTGTCTCCTTTCCTGTTTGGTGATTGATTATGTTATGAGGAACTCAATTTAAGGAAAAGATTTTGCCCCTAAATGGTTCAAGGTTTTGAAAATTTCCGATTTAGATTATTCTGATGATTTTACTCCTTTGGCAAATGTTTGTTGTTGAGATGAACTGTTTCATTAGGGCTGTTGATGAGACTGGTAGTAGAGTAGGTTTGGTTATAAACAGAGAGAAAACTAAAGTGATGAAAATTGGTCAGGCAGGCTGTGATTCAGTTAATCTGAATGGTTGCAGTCTTGAGCAGGTGTCATAGTTTAATTACCTTGGGAGCTATGTAACAGATACTGGTGATGTGCGGCATGAGATTATCAGACGAAAAGGGATTGCTGCCGAGACTTTTAAGAATCTATGGAGAGTGCGGAGAAATAAGCGTACACACCTAAAGACTAAATTTAGACTTATAATAGTTTAAATAAAAAATAAATAAATACCCCCTCAAGCAGCTGCTTTCCACAGAGGTCTGACAGGAACCTGTCAGTTTATATGCCACAGTAGAAGATCTGAGAGGATGGCAGGCCCTCAGCAGAAAACAACACATACATCCATGCCTTACCCGGGGCTCGAACCCAGGTCCCTTAGTTTAGTCCTTTCTAAAGTTAGTTACGATAGTGAAACATGAACTCTTTGTAAACAAGATAACAGGAAACTTGATATCTTTGATTCTAGATGCTTACGCAGTTTCTTGAGCATTGGGCGGTTTGAATTTGTAAGTAATAACGAGGTTTAGGCGCAGGAGTCCGCAACCACATCTGAGCAAAATAGTGTGCAGAAAGAAGCTGCGTTGATTTGACCACGAATTGATTACCCGTACTCATATCTACAGATTAGTGAATAAGGTTAAGAGCAGTGTGTCTAAAGACATAGAAGCCTGGGGAGTCCTAGCATGTGGTGGCAGACATTCTCAAACAGGATCTTGGTATATTTGGCCTTCAGTGGCCAAATGCAGCAGATGTAGCTCAGGACAGGCATGCTCAGAAGATTAAATTAAGCAGTCGGGTTCGACCTCCGAAGCACAAGAGCTTGAAAATTATTTATATAATATATTTTTTCTTAAAATAATTAATAAATCCATTATATCTCTTAAAAATCATTTTGCTTTGAATGAAATTGGTTACACCCCGAATACAATCCAGTGTTAATCTTCTGGAGGAGGGTGGCTCAGACGGCAGCGTGCCAACCTCGTAATCTGCAATTCCCATATTCGAGTCTCTGCAAACTCTCAACTTGCTTTCATTCAGTTGGTTGGTTGTTTTACCTCTGAGCGGCATTTTTTTGCACACAATGGGCTAAATGGCCAGGTCACAAGGACCCCGAAGGCTCAGAGAAGGTTGGTGGAGGGGACCTACTGGAACAGCTGCTGGGAGACAGATGGTAGCCTCCCATCAAGGCCATCCAGCGTGTTCTTTAACGTGCACAGGGTATGGCTCTCCCGCACACAGGGCCACGGCTTAACGTCCTATCCGACGAATTGCGGCCTTTCCAAGCCCATCGATATCCCCTACTGACCGTGGGCAGGGCGGAGAGTTTTGCGGAGATAAATCTCAACGCTGACCCAGTTGGGACTCGAATCTGGCAACTCATTCCTCGGGGTATTTGAGACCTTTTCTTTCTGCACAGAGAAAGAGCCATTTAGCCCTTTGTGTGAAAAAAAAGTGCCTTTCAGAAGCAGAACAACGTAATTGGTAATCTAAATTCACGTTCTAAGCTGATTTCCCAACTGGTTGCTAATTAGAAGGCTTATTACCACACTCACTCAGAATAACCTCTCAGACGCATTTCTAAATAAAGAACCAAAGCCCGCGGGGAGCAACGGATCAGAATCATCAAGTGCAACCATTGATTCCTTGTATAAATATGTATACTGCATTTTTGAACAGAAAACAAAAAAGGTTATATTTGGTCTGAATGGAAGCATTTTATCTCTCACTGAAGCCCGACTACAACGAGGCAAGGATAAACCTACTTCGCCACATAGCATCGCAACATAGGCCATTGCCACAGGCACACGTCATTGCCAGTTGGTTATCCATGCGCACCGTTGGCTTCAGCCGTAATCTCTTAAGAAACGCACTCCAATTGTAACCGTGTTTCTTTTTTGCAGATAAATGGCGTCCGACATCGGAATCGTACGCAGCAATCGAAAACAAACTCTTATTTCGCATTAATGGCAAACTTTCGTGTCTCTAATGTCATGCAGAGTCAGAAAGCGATTCCGTGTATCACGCGAACTACGACTTTGTGGACGATAAAAACTTGAAGTGATAAAACTTGACGATAAAAACTTGAAGTGATAAAACTTGACGATAAAAACTTGAAGTGATAAAACTTGACGATAAAAACTTGAAGAAAACTTGACTTTGCGGACGATAAAAACTCTATCACTTAGTTATGTGTTGGTTTCTGAATTAAAGGTTTGGCCTGTTGCGGTTTAATGGAAAATGTGTTGAGCGTTCGTCTAATAGTTGAAGTTTGAACTGCGTTGATGGGAAATACCGAAAATGTTCTAATAGTAGTCCGGCTACAATCTACTATTTCTTGCTTATATCCGGCCACAATTTAAGCACAGGCTTTTATTTAGACCCCAGCGGATTAATGATGCTTTAATGGCCGAGTGGTTAGCCCGCTTAGCTACTGATCTAAGGGACCTGGGATTAAGCCCGGGTAAGGCATTGATGTATGTGTCGTTTTTCTGCTGAGGTCCTGCCATCCTCTCAGACCTTCTACTATGGCATATAAACTGACAGGCTCCTGTCAGACCTCTGTGGCAAGCAGCTGCTTGAGGGTTTTTTATTATTTTTATTTAGTAAGAACATAGCAGTGCACACTGGTGTCCCACAAAAATCAATTTTAGGTCTTCTCATATTTATTATTTATTTTAATGATCTGATATACAATGACATATACGATATATGGCGTTAGATTAAACGGCGAAGTTACGTATATCATATGTAGAATTTCTATGTAATTCCTAAACATACCGAACCTTCTATTTCCTCAACCTTCTATTCTTCACTTCCGCAGATTCCAGGACGTCTGGCATCCCTGTCTGAGACCTGGCTCCTGAGCTATTACCAGGCTAAAATTCAAGCATAAGTTACTATTTACGCCATGGCAGACTAAGCACAATTTTGAAAATTCTCCTCTTTAATGGTAAAAGGGAAGTCTCATTTAGGGTTGTTAATCAATAAAAATAATTCGATGTCATATCAATAGAAAGAAAAAATAAACCTCGGTATCGTTATAGGAAGTATAAACCACATCTATACAATTTCTGGCCAAATTATAATCAACCCCTAACTAATTCTCCTCTGTATGTATCATGGTACATATTTCCCAAATTTCAAAGTTTTCAATTTTCTTCTCACGTTTCTTGTTGAAATGGGTTTTCACGTACTGTTAGTGGTTCTCCCTCTCAGCTGTGCTTTGCCGCTGAAACTCTGCTTGTAGCAGCTCCTCTTTGTTGCTGAAGCTCTGCTTGTAGCAGCTGTGCTTTACCGCTGAAGCTCTGCTTGCAGCAGTTCTGCTTTGCCGCTGGAACTCTGCGTGTAGCAGCTCTGCTTTGTTGCTGAAACTCTGCTTGTAGCAGCTCTGCTTTGCCGCTGAAGCTCTGCTTGTAGCAGCTCTGCTTTGCCGCTGGAACTCTGCTTGTAGCAGCTCTGCTTTGTTGCTGAAACTCTGCTTGTAGCAGCTCTGCTTTGCCGCTGAAACTCTGCTTGTAGCAGCTCTGCTTTGCCGCTGAAGCTCTGCGTGTAGCAGCTCTGCTTTGCCGCTGAAGCTCTGCGTGTAGCAGCTCTGCTTTGCCGCTGAAGCTCTGCGTGTAGCAGCTCTGCTTTGTTGCTGAAACTCTGCGTGTAGCAGCTCTGCTTTGCCGCTGAAGCTCTGCGTGTAGCAGCTCTGCTTTGTTGCTGAAACTCTGCTTGTAACAGCTCTGCTTTGCCGCTGAAGCTCTGCGTGTAGCAGCTCTGCTTTGCCGCTGAAGCTCTGCGTGTAGCAGCTCTGCTTTGCCGCTGAAGCTCTGCGTGTAGCAGCTCTGCTTTGTTGCTGAAACTCTGCTTGTTGCAGCTCTGCTTTGCTGCTGAAGCTCTGCGTGTAGCAGCTCTGCTTTAAAGCTGAAGCTCTGCGTGTAGCAGCTCTGCTTTGTTGCTGAAACTCTGCTTGTAGCAGCTGTGCTTTGCCGCTGAAGCTCTGCTTGTAGCAGCTCTGCTTTGCCGCTGAAACTCTGCTTGTAGCAGCTCTGCTTTGCCGCTGAAGCTCTGCGTGTAGCAGCTCTGCTTTGCTGCTGAAGCTCTGCGTGTAGCAGCTCTTCTTTGCTGCTGAAGCTCTGCGTGTAGCAGCTGAGCTTTGCCGCTGAAGCTCTGCTTGTAGCAGCTCTGCTTTGCCGCTGAAACTCTGCTTGTAGCAGCTCTGCTTTGTTGCTGAAACTTTGCTTGTAGCAGCTGTGCTTTGCCGCTGAAGCTCTGTTGTAGCAGTTCTGCTTTGCCGCTGAAACTCTGCTTGTAGCAGCTCTGCTTTGTTGCTGAAACTCTGCTTGTAGCAGCTCTGCTTTGCCGCTGAAACTCTGCGTGTAGCAGATCTGCTTTGTTGCTGAAGCTCTGCTTGTAGCAGTTCTGCTTTGTCGCTGAAACTCTGCTTGTAGCAGCTCTGCTTTGCCGCTGAAACTCTGCTTGTAGCAGCTCTGCTTTGCCGCTGAAGCTCTGCTTTGTTGCTGAAACTCTGCTTGTAGCAGCTCTGCTTTGCCGCTGAAACTCTGCTTGTAACAGCTCTGCTTCGCCGCTGAAGCTCTGCGTGTAGCAGCTCTGCTTTTCCGCTGAAGCTCTGCTTGTAGCAGCTCCCCTTTGTTGCTGAAACTCTGCTTTGCCGCTGAAACTCTGCCTGTAGCAGTTCTGCTTTGCCGTTGAAGCTCTGCGTGTAGCTGCTCTGCTTCGCCTTACACTTCGTGCCAACAAGCGCCTATCCCTCTCTATCAGAGCCTTTTTCCTTCCCCATTTGCCAAGATTGGTGGACGATTTTTGAGATCGTTGCCATTCTTCATACACTTGAAATGGTTGTGCCCCATGTTTATCATGCTGAGCTCCATCACCTCCGTTACGGATGCTTCTGACCATCGCGCTCCAATGATGACCCCCCTTTCGAAGTCAATCAGATCAGCCTTTTTACTCATGTCCTGCTTGGCTTTTATGGGACTTCGCAAAGACTTAGTAAACTAACGTCAGTAATAAATTTTGCACGCATGTTTCATGGTACTTTCTGTAATTATTTCGTCAGGCAGTGTATCTTTAGTTGCAAGAACAGATCCATTATTCTCTTCTTGAAACAAATTCAATCAGAAATAATCATGCGTTTATGAACCACGAGGAGAAAGAAAAGTTCAATTCCAACACGACCAATAATGCTTGAGCGAATAAACGAATTATTTCTTTCCTTCCCAGGGCTTGGGAATCCCTTGCTATCTCTTTTGCGTGCAGTTTTCTTTCAAAACTAATCACCAGTCATATCAGTTAGCTAAATCTTTTTCCTATCTTAAACTACTGATCCGTGAAACTTGGCAATTGCTTACCAAATTTATGATATAACGTAAAAACTCATTTTGTTTTTATTTCAATTAAGGTCATTACTAAAGTCTAGATTCAGAGTTCAGAATAGTGGAGGATTTGAAATGAGTGCAACAGACATACCTTCTATAGAGGCTATTAATCACGGTGTAAATTGCTGGAAAGGTTAAAAACGGGATTTATTTTGCTAGAGTAGTGCTTTCCAACAAATATGTCGTGAAAGATCTTCAAGTGCCGCAAAAAAATATTATATTTATGCAAAATTTTCATCCCTCTATTCGATCGGGGGTGATTCAGTCGGTAGCGCGCCAGGCTCATAATCTGTAATTCCCAGATTGGAGTCCCAGCTGGGTCAGCGTTGAGATTTATCTCCGCAAACTCCCCGCCCTGCCCAAGGTCAGTAGGGGACACCGATGGGCTTGGAAAGGCCGCTGTCCGTCCGATGGGGCGTTAAGCCGTGGCTCCGTGTGCGGGAGAGCCATACCCTGTGTACATTAAAGAACACGCTGGATGGCCTTGATGGGAGGCTACCATCTGTCTCCCACCAGCTGTTCCAGTGGGTCCCCTTCCCCAACCTTCTATGAGCCTTCGGAGTCCTTGTAACCTGGCCATTTAGCCCATGGTGTGCAAAAAAGTGCCGCTCATAGGTAAAACAACCCAACCCATCCCCCTATTCTGTATCAATGAATTATCCATATATGTATATTATATACAGAATGTCCAGGACAAAATTTACCAATAACTAGAACAACAAAATACCACCACTGGCGAATATGGGATGCTCATTTTCAAAGAAAATTAGTTTTTCGGAATTTTGCACCCTTTAACAGTAATGATTCGTACTAATGGCTAATTGAAAAAGTAAATAGCAATAATACATTATTAGCCCCGTACAATACAAATAGAATTTCTCATTTATCCCTTAAAATGAAAATATTGCATTTTTCTCATTCTCTAGGATTAATGGGCAAATCAGTCAGTGTAGATCGTATAATCACATTCGATGTACCGGGTAATCCTAACCATCTCCTACCCCTAACCATCTCCATCATAAAGATATGCCTATTTGGCATGAGTAAGAACATAATATATAAGTAAACCACCCTTGGGTGGGCCCCTAAGGGCAAACATAAGAAAAGCTAAAAATAGCAGTAAAATTGTATAAGAAACCTAAAACGGGTAGGTCTCCTCAGAGAACGCTACCGTTTTAGGCCTCTTGTACTTGTTCAAAACAGTATGATCGTAAAGAATCCGAGAAGAAATAATCTCATTGGGATTATTGCTTACAGCCTCAAAAAATCTTTTTGAGGTGCGTTTTATATGTTTATACATATGGTCGATGCCCAGGTCTTTATGGAGTTGTCTGTTAGTGACAAACCAGAGGGCATCGACCGCAGTTCTCAAAATCTTGTTCTGTAAGACCTGAATCTTACGAATATTGGTGGGTGTAGTATTCGCCCATATGGGTGAAGCATAGAGAATCACCGGTCTGATGATCATAAAATAATTCAGGCTTGAAAAAAAAAAATTGCTTTCTTTTTAAATTTCCACTTTTAATTGTGAGACGGTGGTCAATGTTCCGAAAAAACCCAGAAAAATATGAATTTCATAATATTTGTTATATTTTTCTTATAAAAAAAGATTAAATTATTGTACTGTCGATTTGTTTGAGTTTGTCATTTAATAATAAAAATAAATACCCCCTCAAGCAGCTGCTTGCCACAGAGGTCTGACAGGAGCCTGTCAGTTTATATGCTACAATACCAACACTAAATAGGCCTAGACGAATTATTAGAAGAGAATGAATTATTATTATTAATTATTATACGTACTACTTACATTACATGAAAACATTACATTAAAATAATCCAGGCAGTTCTCGCTATTATGAATAAATTGATTCCAGGATACCATTCGTAAAATGAAAATGAAACTCTCATATTAATGGAAAAGAAATGGATTCCTTCCTGGCATACAGCATAATTATGAAATACGGAGAAAAATTAGAGCTGGAATATATTTATTAATATTAAAAATATTGTAGATGCATTAAAAAAAAATTGTAGGCGTGCTAAAAAATCATTTATAGATGAATATCTGTTGAAAGAGAATTACGGAAGTTTTTTTACCAAAATAATCTCGCTGAAGAAAAGTTAGAAATGTATATATTATTGTACGTAAATAATAAAATTATTACTTAATATCTGAAAATGTGAATAATTTAATTTCGACCTCCAT
The DNA here is from genome assembly GCA_038380435.1 of Ryuthela nishihirai. Classification (NCBI taxonomy): domain Eukaryota; kingdom Metazoa; phylum Arthropoda; class Arachnida; order Araneae; family Heptathelidae; genus Ryuthela; species Ryuthela nishihirai. The sequence goes on along the minus strand of JAWZYU010000013.1, from coordinate 39,923,303 downwards.
TTCAACCGGAATTTGAAAAAAGGAAAACAAATGTCGGATAATTTCTTCTGTAATGGAGTTTTTTTTTTAACTCGAAAAAATCGTACCTTATTTATGGTGGTATTATATTTTCAGACTTCTGTGGCAAGCAGCTGCTTGAGGGATAATTTATTTTATTTACATTGAAGGGAGCACTATAGACAAAAACTTAGCCGGCCTTGAAGGGACAGCAAACAACATTCTACACTCTAGCACGAGATGGCAGCACAACAAATGTCGGAATAAACAGTTTCATTATTACAATTATCTCCAAGAGATGGCAGCACTCTTCATTGAAATGCGAGACCATTTATCAATCACTGTTACATACGGAGTAAGTTGGGTTGTTTTACCTCTGAACGGCACTTTTTTTTTGCACAGCATGGGCTAAATGGCCAGGTCATAAAGACCCCGAAGGTTCAGAGAAGGTTGGGACCCACTGGAATAGCTGTTGGGAGAAAGATGGTTGTCTCCTGTCAAGGCCATCCAGCGTGTTCTTTAACGTGCGCAGGGGTATGGCTCTCCCGCACACGGGGCCACGGTTTAATGTCCCATCCGACGGATTCCAAGCCCATCGTTGTCCCCTACTTACCGTGGGCAGGGCGGGGGAATTTTGCTGAGATAAATCTCAACGCTGACCCAGCTGGGACGCTATTAATATTGAATTTTTCGATTAATATTGAATATAAAAATTACTTATTAGTTAAAGCAGGGGTTCTCAATGTGGGGTACGCGGTAAAATTTTTTAGGGTACGCCATGAGAGCTTAAAGGTCGCTAGATCTAGTAACAAAGTCGCGAAGTTGCATTATTACTATAATTTTATCTGTATCAGGGGTACCCCAGTTACATACAGATTTCCAGGGGGTACGTGAAGCATAAAAGGTTGAGAACCACTGAGTTAAAGTATATATTATTGATTTTTAATTAATATCATTTCGTGTCGGTTGCCAATTAATAATTTTTTTTCGAATAATTTTAATATATACACCTAGTTTCCGTAAGTAAGTTGGGTTGTTTTACCTCTGAGCGGCACTTTTTTGCACACCATGGGCTAAATGGCCAGGTCACATGGACCCCGAAGGCTCAGAGAAGGTTGGGGGAGGGGACCCACTGGAACAGCTGTTGGGAGACAGATGGTAGTGTCCCATCAAGGCTATCCAGCGTGTTCTTTAACGTGCACAGAGTATGGCTCTCCGGCACACGGGGCTACGGCTTAACGTCCCATCCGACGGACAGCGGCCTTTCCAAGCCCATCGGTGTCCCCTACTGACCGTGGGCAGGGCGGGGAATTTTACAGAGATAAATCTCAACGCTGACCCAGCTGGGACTCGAACCAGGGAACTACAGATTATAAACCTGGCGCGCTACCGACTGATCCACCCCCGCAAAATATTATGCCATTTCCAGGTTATTTTCATGGGAATCTAACTCTGAAGACTTCTGACTTCTGACAACCCTGGTAATAATAAAGACATTTCCGAAGGCATTCTCTCTGCAAACATTCTCGAAGGGGGACAAGCGACCATGCCCCTCCCCCCTCCGCTTCAAGAATGCTTCGAACCAGGACGGAGTCGTAAAAATATATTAAAGAGACATATCTGGCAACCTTCTTGTCACGTGACACGAAGGTTGCCAGATCACTAATTTCTAAAAAAATCGTTGCCAGATATTTTTTCTGAATTCTGTAATCAACCATAGCGTTTGGATAATTTTTTGAGCGACTGTACAGTGTTTTCAAAAATTCTTCCAAGACCACTAAAATGAAATGGAGAATTATATACCCGAACGATCATGAACCCCTTTTATTCGGACTCTACCCCTTTCCCACTCCTTTATTTTCAGTCTTGCTCTGATTATGACTGTTTTTTGGTTAATGTTTTGTGTTTTTTATTTCGTTATGAATGTTTCATACATGGAACAGAAAAGATACAGTGATATAGGCAGAAACAAAAAAAAAACGGCTAAATGCAGTTTCATTTTAATACATGATACCTGTAGAAGATTTTCGAGTAACGAAGTTTGAAAATGAGAAATTAATTGTTTTAAAAATTATTGTCGAGTAACGAAAATAACTAATTGTATGTTTGCAAGCTGTAATCTTTAACCAATCACGATGAATTTGCATATAGAATACATTATCATCTTCTAGCACCACTTAAAATATTCTCAATTGTTTACAGATATATTTATTTCTTACAGCTGTTTAAACACACTACACATTAATTTGTACACAAAAATGGGTTGGGTCGGGTTGTTTTACCTCTGAGCGGCACTTTTTTGCACAACATGGGCTAAATGGCCAGGTCACATGGACCCCGAAGGCTCAGAGAAGGTTGGGGGAGGGTACCCACTGGAACAGCTGTTGGGAGACAGATGGTAGCCTCCCGTCAAGGCCATCCAGCGTGTTCTTTAACGTGCACAGGGTATGGCTCTCCCGCACACGGGGCCACGGCTTAACGTCCCATCCGACGGGCGACGACCTTTCCAAGCCCATCGGTGTCCCCTACTGACCGTGGGCAGGGCGACGAAAATGGGAAACATCTTTTTGGAAGTGTTGAAATTACAACCAAGGATAGGTGAAATAAGGTAAGCACCCAAAAAGGTGTCTTTCTATATTTTAAATAAAATAATATAAACGATCGTAGAAAAGTAATGAAAAATAAAATGATCGTACAAACCAGCCCTACTAATGAATGAATGGTTGAATTCGTGTTGGTCAGAGATTAGGCGTATAGAAATGTATGGTGTTCAAATGATCTGACCTAATCCCCCAGCTGTCTCTCTATCTCAAACAAAGACAGATATGAATTTCATTTTCAAATCCTAAACTTAATAATGCTCATTTTTATTTAAAACTAGACGCTTCAATTGCCTTTGACATATGTGAAATTCGCGTTAAAAAATAGGGCGGGGGTGGCTCAGTCGGTAGCGCGCCAGGCTCGTAATCTGTAGTTCCCAGGTTCGAGTCCCAGCTGGGTCAGCGTTGAGATTTATTTCCGCAAAAATTCCCCGCCCTGCCCACGGTCAGTAGGGAACACCGATGGGCTTTGAAAGGCCGCCGTCCGTCGGATGGGACGTTAAGCCGTGGCCCAGTGTGCGGGAGAGCCCATACCCTGTGCACGTTAAAGAACACGCTGGATGGCCTTGACGGGAGGCTACCATCTGTCTCCCAACAGCTGTTCCAGTGGGTCACCTCCCCTAACCTTCTCCGAGACTTCGGGGTCAATGTGACCTGGCCATTTAGCCCATGGTGTGCAAAAAAGTGCCGCTCAGAGGTAAAACAACCCAACAACGTTAAAAAATATCACAGTCCGGTAATTTTGGCTGGAAATACGGGGTTATTAACTCAAACCATGTGGCCACCACCATCTGCTATTTACACCTCAAGTTCCTCTTATAAATAATATAAATTGTAAAATATTAGTTGACAGATTTTTTTTCCAACCTTAACGCCCTTTAATGGTAGAAACCCAAACTATAGATGATTTAGGAAATTAAAATAATAATATTTCATTAGTGCCTATCCGTACTCCAAAAATAATAATTTATCTTTTTAAAACAAAGTTGAATATCTACTTTTAAAATAGACGAAAATTTGAATAAAAAAAGCTTGATTTTCGTGAAAATGAGCACATGAACTTTCCATTTATTAACCGCAACCAGCGCAGAAAGCTTGTCGCATTTTTTGCAGATAGAAGAAAAATAAACTAGAAGTTTTTCTGCTAATTCATGTTTTACAAAGCCAAGCCTACTGACTTATTTACTAACCAACCACTACACCAGTAGAAATGCATTTCAGTGCTAGCAGTGGTGTCATCTAGCCGGTTCGTACCAGTTCAATCCAATTGGTTGCGGAATGTATTATCTCCAAAACGGGGAATAAAAAAAATTGAAAAATATGCATTTTAAATAACAAAAAATAATAAACGATGTGAACTACAGAAATCGAACATCAAATAATGACATAGAATCGGGATTAAACTCTTATCTGTTTCAACGGGCGTTGTGGGGCGGGAGTGGCTCAGTCGGTAGCACGCCAGGCTCGTAATCTGTAGTTCCCGGGTTCGAGTCCCAGCTGGGTCAGCGTTGAGATTTATCTCCGCAAAATTCTCCGCCCTGCCCACAGTCAGTAGGGGACACCGATGGGCTTGGAAAGGCCGCCATCCGTCGGATGGGACGTTAAGCCGTGGCCCCGTGTGCGGGAGAGCCATACCCTGTGCACGTTAAAGAACACGCTAGATGGCCTTGACGGGAGGCTACCATCTGTCTCCCAACAGCTGTTCCAGTGGGTCCCCTCCCCCAACCTTCTCTGAGCCTTCGGGGTCCATGTGACCTGGCCATTTAGCCCATGGTGTGCAAAAAAATGCCGCTTAGAGGTAAAACAACCCAACCCAACGGGCGTAGTTTGGTTCAATCCGAGCGTGCAATCTACAATTCCCATTGGAATTGATGCCTCTGAGCATTTGCCTCTGAGCGCACAATTAATTCAAGAAGTTCGTGTTCCAATTGGCCCAGCGTTGTGATTTATTTCGGCCAAGCACCCACCTACCTTTGGTGAGAAAGTAAAAGGACACCGATCAGCTTGGAAAGGCTGCCTTTCTTTCGGACGGGACGTTAAGCTGTCCCCGTGTGCAGGAGAGCCATACCTTGCGCACGTTAAAGAACATGCTGGATGGATTGCGTTGTTTTACCTCTGAGCGCACTTTTTTTTGCACACAATAGGCTAAATGGCCAGGTCACAAGGACCCAGAAGTCTCAGATAAGGTTGAGGGGAAGGAGACCCACTGGACAACATTGGGAGACAGATGGTGGCCTCTTTTCAAGACCTCAAGTGTGTTTTTTAGCGCTCTCAGGGTGTGGCTTTCCCGCACACGGGGCCGCGGCTTAGCTCCCATCAGACCACGCTGGATGGCTTTGACGGAATGCTAACATCTGTCTCCTAAGAACGGTCCAGTGGGTTCCCTTCCCCAACCTTTCTCTGAGCACTAGGGGTCCTTGTGACTGGCCATTAGCCTATTATGTGTGCTGTCTGTCTCGTAACAGTCTAGGGGTGGGGGTGGCTCAGTTGGTAGCGCGCCAGGCTTGTAATCTGCAGTTCCCAGTCTCGAGTCCCAACTGGGTCAACGCTGAGATTTATCTCCGCAAAATTCCCTGCCCACTGGGCGTGGAATTTTGACCTGGTCAGTAGGGGACACCGATGGGCTTGGAAAGGCCGTCGTCCGTCGGACGGGACGTTAAGCCGTGGCCCCCGTGTGCGGGAGAGCCATACTCTGTGCACGTTAAAGAATACGCTGGATGGCCTTGACGGGAGACTACTATCTGTCTCCCAACAGCTATTCCAGTGGGTCTCCTGTCCCAACCTTCTCTGAGTCTTCGGGGTCCTTGTGACCTGGCCATTTAGCTTGTTGTATGCAGGTGCCGCTCAGAGGCAAACCAAAACCAATCCTAACAGTCCATTGTTCCTTTCCCCCAACCTTCTCTGAGCCTTTGCGGTCCTTGTGATCCTGCCATTTAGCCCATTGTGTGCAAACAAGTGACACTAGAAGTTGGGTTGGGTTGTTTTACCTCTGAGCGGCACTTTTTTGCACACAATGGGCTAAATGGCCAGGTCACCTGGACCCGAAGGCTCAGATAAGGTTGGGGGAGGGGACCCACTGGAGCAGCTGTTGGGAGACAGATGGTAGCCTCCCTTCAAGGCCATCCAGCGTGTTCTTTAACGTGCACAGGGTATGGCTCTCCCGCACACGGGGCCACTGCTTAACGTCCCATCCGACGGACGGCGGCCTTTCCAAGCCCATCGGTGTCCCCTACTGACCGTGGGCAGGGCGGGGAATTTTGCGGAGATAAATCTCAACGCTGACCCATCTGGGACTCGAACCTGGGAACTACAGATTACGAGCCTGGCGTGCTACCGACTGAGCCACCCCCGCCCCACACTTAGAAGTAAAATTGCCTCAACAATTTCATCTGACGTTACAACAATGACAAAACTGCTGTGGAAAATTAAACCTAGAAGATGAATAAAGTTTTAGCGATGATAATCTTATTGGATTAAAAGAGTAGAGGTTATAAAGAGTAGAGGGCTGTTTTAGAATAGTCTTAGAACGTTTATATTTTGTTGAATAGATGCTTCGTAGTTTGACATCACTAAAGAGAAAAGCATTCTGTTAGTTTTCCTGCTTACGAAAGAACTTGGCACCAGAAACTTTGATGTATTGCGCATAAAATTCCCGTAGAGTGATCACGTTTCTTACTTCCCCAGTGCAGTCCTACAGCTGATCATAAAACTTGATTCAAGACGTTCTGAAGCTTTTTGATATTGACTTGAAAGCAATGACACCAGACCCGCGTAGAGTAAGACTGATTCTTTGACTGACAGACTGAATTCCCCAGAGATAAGCGAATATAACCTGAACTGTATTATACGAGTCTTATGCACAGCAGAAGAAAAGTATTCAGTCAATTTGAGCTTTTCCTGACAGCCAGATTCTTCGCAGAAGGGTTTGATCGTGACAGCCAGATACTTCGAAGAATCTTTTCAGACTGTCTGTTTATCAAAGATCATAGTACACATCAGATGCAATTTTTTGTGAGTGCAGAATACTGATGCTAAGGAAACAAATGCACGTATGCACTACCTTACAGGGGCGGGGGTGGCTCAGTCGGTAGTGCGCCAGGCTCGTAATCTGTAGTTCCCAGGTTCGAGTCCCAGCTGCGTCAGCGTCGAGATTTATCTCCGCAAAATTCTCCGCCCTGCCCACGGTCAGTAGGAGACACCGATGGGTTTGGAAAGGCCGCCGTCCGTCGGATGGGACGTTAAGCCGTGGCCCGTGTGCGGGAGAGCCATACCCTGTGCACGTTAAAGAACACGCTGGATGGTCTTGACGGGAGGCTACCATCTGTCTCCCAACAGCTGTTCCAGTGGGTCCCCTCCCCCAACCTTCTCTGAGCCTTCGGGGTCCATGTGACCTGGCCATTTAGCCCATGGTGTGCAAAAAAGTGCCGCTCAGAGGTAAAACAACCCAACTGTGGTTTATACTTTCATTTACTGCCGCTTGAAAAGGACAGACAGTCATACCCCGATACAGTCAGACCACCGTGGTATAGCAAATCATCATCTTTTTATTTCCACTTGTATATGCATGTAATGGTTTAATAACATTTTTAAGCAGTCATATATGTGCTTAACTGATTAAATAAAGCATTTACAATTCAAATAAGCACTGCACTTTACTTACCCTCAATCTATTTTTCTTTTGCTTATAGGGACTGACGAATGCAAAATTAAGAAACGAAAAATTATTGAAGGAGGGATGAGGGGGATGTCACAACTTCCGGATCATCTGGGTCTTTGGGGGCGGGGGTGGCTCAGTCGGTAGCGCGCCAGGCTCGTAATCTGTAGTTCCCAGGTTCGAGTCCCAGCTGGGTCAGCGTTGAGATTTATCTCCGCAAAATTTCCCCGCCCTGCCCACGGTCAGTAGGGGACACCGCTGGGCTTGGAAAGGCCGCCGTCCGTCGGATGGGACGTTAAGCCGTGGTCCCGTGTGCGGGAGAGCCATACCCTGTGCACGTTAAAGAACACGCTGGATGGCCTTGACGGGAGGCTACCATCTGTCTCCCAACAGCTGTGCCAGTGGGTCCCCTCCCCCAACCTTCTCTGAGCCTTCGGGGTCCATGTGACCTGGCCATTTAGCCCATGGTGTGCAAAAAAGTGCCGCTCAGAGGTAAAACAACCCAACCCAACCCATCTGGGTCTTCATCAATTGCTAAACGCTCTCTTGCTGGAGATTTGGACGGACTTCTTGTAGTAATTGATGATCGAATAGGGCTTTGAGTGAATTTGGTAGTAGTTTGAGTGAATTTGATCGAGTAGGGCTTTGAGAAAGATTTGGGAGATTGGGTTGGGTTGTTTTACTTCTGAGCGGCACTTTTTTGCACACCATGGGCTAAATGGCCAGGTCACATGGACCCCGAAGGCTCAGAGAAGGTTGGGGGAGGGGACCCACTGGAACAGCTGTTGGGAGACAGATGGTAGCCTCCCGTCAAGGCCATCCAGCGTGTTCTTTAACGTGCACAGGGTATGGCTCTCCCGCACACGGGGACACGGCTTAACGTCCCATCCGACGGACGGCGGCCTTTCCAAGCCCATCGATGTCCCCTACTTACCGTGGGCAGGGCGGGGAATTTTGCGGAGATAAATCTCAACGCTCACCCAGCTGGGACTCGAACCTGGGAACTACAGATTACGAGCCTGGCGCGCTACCGACTGAGCCACCCCCGCCCCCAGGACTATATAAATATGTCTATAATATTATAATATACTCTTCGTAAAAATCATTATCGTATGTTGTCAACCATAATACTAATAAATCCAACAATATTTAAAATATGTTTTTGCTATTCTGTAACCGTTGCATTTATTTCACTACAGTCTTTTATTAATCGACATTTTACTTATGAATCGGGCATTTGTAACTATATTATGCTGCATAGAGCACCTAATAAAAAATAAAATAAATACCCCCTCAAGCAGCTGCTTGCCACAGAGGTCTGACAGGAGCCTGTCAGTTTATATGCCACAGTAGGAGATCTGAGAGGATGGCAGGACCTCAGCAGAAAAACAACACGAACATCCATGCCTTACCCGGGGCTCGAACCCAGGTCCCGTAGATCAGTAGGCAAGCGCGCTAACCACTCGGCCACGGGACGGCCTAAGGGAGAATTTATTAATTATAGGAGATCAGTGGCGTAACATGGTGAGAGAGAGAGAGGTATAATTCTCCATTGCCTCAATGGAGAATTATACCTTCAGCAACACATATTTTTGTTAAAAAATTCTCCAAAATTGGACTCAAATATATCGTAAGTTTCTGATGTGCTACTGTATAAGATTATAATCACTTTCATACAAAATTCTAAAGCTAGAGAATCGCTGCTTTGCTTTCTAGAAAGCAAACTTGACCATATGTTAGATTGTTTTAGGCAGAAATGCAGTGTAAGGATGGCATCCGCCATCTTCTTTTTCTTTTGTAGCGGTGGGAAAAAGTCCGAATGGTAAAAGTAGTCAGTTCTGCATCTACAGTCGCTCAAAAAAATATCCGAACACTATGGTTGATTACAGAATTCAGGAAAAATATCTGGAGCGTGTACAGCAACTCGCTCCAGTTTGCTACAGCAACACGCTCCAGTTTGCTGTGAACGGTAACTGCACACGCTCAATATTTCTGTGAGTGGGCCCACACGATCCAGGTTTTTGTGAGCTCACATGATCCAATGTGCTGTGAACATTAACCGCAACCGCTCCAGTTTGCTGTGAACGGTAACTGCACACGCTCAATATTTCTGTGAGTGGGCCCACACGATCCAGGTTTTCGTGAGCTCACACGATCCAATGTAAATAAAATATAAATAAATACCCCCTCAAGCAGCTGCTTGCCACAGAGGTCTGACAGGAGCCTGTCAGTTTAAATGCCATAGTAGAAGGTCTGAGAGGATGGCAGGACCTCAGGAACGTGTACAGCAACTGTACACGCTCCAGTTACCGTTCACAGCAAACTGGAGCGTGTGCAGTTACTGCACACGCTCCAGTTTGCTGTGAACGGTAACTGCACATGCTCAATATTTCCGTGAGTGAGCCCACACGATCTAGTATCAAAATAATATGACCACCTACAGTCGCTCAAAAAAATGTCCGAACACTATGGTTGATTACACAATTCAGAAAAAATATCTGGCAACGATTTTATTTTTGAAATTAGTGATCTGGCAACCTTCGTTTCACGTGACACGAAGGCTGCCAGATCACTAATGCCGTTGCAGATCACTAAAACCGTTGCCAGATATTTTTTTGAATTCTGTAATCAACTATAGTGTTCGGATATTTTTTTGAGCGACTGTACCTTGGGACGTGTTGAGATGATATATATGAAAAAATATGTAACTTTATATTGAAGAAAATCATGTTTTTACACTTAAAAAAATCATTGAAAATAATCTCATCAAAACGCGATTTCATTAACAACGCTTATGGCTACAGAATGAACCCTCGTTTCACATGTAAAAAAAACCCCCTAAAAATATATATTATAAAAATAAATAAATAAATACCCCCTCAAGCAGCTGCTTGCCACAGAGGTCTGACAGGAGCCTGTCAGTTTATATGCCAGAGTAGAAGGTCTGTGAGGATGGCAGGACCTCAGCAGAAAAACAACACACACATCCATGCCTTACCCGGGGCTCGAACCCAGGTCCCTAAGATCAGTAGCCAAGCGTGCTAACCACTCGGCCATGGGACGGCGTGAATAAATAAATACCCCCCTCAAGCAGCTGCTTGCCACAGAGGTCTGACAAAAGCCTGTCAGTTTATATGCCATAGTAGAAGGTCTGAGAGGATGGCAGGACCTCAGCAGAAAAACGACACATACATCCATGCCTTACACGGGGCTCGAACCCAGGTCCCGTAGATCAGTAGCCAAGCGTGCTAACCACTCGACCACGGGAATCTCATCAAAATTAGATTTCATTAACAGCTCTTATTGCTAAGGAATGAACCCTTGTTTCTCACTGAAGAAAAGACGCAAAAATAAATAATCTCATCAAAAGATTTCATTAACAACGCTTATCGCTAAAGAGTCAACTTAAGAAAAGCCCCAAAAATCAAATAATCTCATTAGAATTTCCAAAAACAAATCATTAGAGACAACTATTTTAAACAGCGTATAACAGTCATAAACATTGGAGCATGCGGATGGATATCACATTGCAACTCAACGTTACAGGTTTTCTGTTTACCCGGGAGAAAATCACAGGTTCGAGTCCCAGCTGGGTCAGCGTTGAGATTTATCTCCGCAAAATTCCCCGCCCTGCCCACGGTCAGTAGGGGACACCGATGGGCTTGGAAAGGCCGCCGTCCGTCGGATGGGACGTTAAGCCTGGCCCCGTGTGTGGGAGAGCCATACCCTGTGCACGTTAAAGAACTCGCTGTCTTGACGGGAAGCTACCATCTGTCTCCCAACAGCTGTTCCAGTGGGTCCCCTCCCCCAACCTTCTCTGAGCCTTCGGGGTCCATGTGACCTGGCCATTTAGCCCATGGTGTGCAAAAAAGTGCCGCTTAGAGGTAAAACAACCCAACCCAACACTGGAGAAAAACCCAAGATGGCGGCTGCGGGCCCTACACTGCACTGTAGCCCCCCCCCCCCCCCTTTTTTTTCCATTTTTGTTCCTTACAAAACTGAAATACTTTTTTTTCTCCATTACCTTTAACCACTGCCGGCACGAACCAAAATTACTGTTCTAGCTCTCCGAATTTCCATATTAATTCACTCACTTCGTGACCACCATTGCAAATTTGCATCTCTAAATTCACTTTCTCCTTTTTTGGTTCTCTCTGTTGCCAGTCTCGTGTTACCATTTAACGACGCAGCATTAACATCGAGGGGCACGCGCTTGCCGCCAAAACGGCCACGAGCAGACACGACAAAAGCGCGCCAAAATAGAAAAAAACACACACACACACTATCGAGCCAAATATTGCGGGGGTGTAAAAAAAAAAAGCAAAAATATTAAAAGCCCAAAACTCCACAGGGATAAAAAAAAAAAAGTTTTAAAGAATATCCAGAAAGAGAGAAAGTATAATGACTATCAAGTAGAGATTTTTTTTTTCTCCCAAGGGAACGATGCCACCAGGTGGGAATGCAAACGTTGCCATTTCTTTATTTTCTATTAACACTCAACAGCAGACGTATTTCTTACTTTATATGCTACATAGCCCTGGTAAACGGCCTGCCAAGCATCTGCGATCAAGCAGGTGTTCCTGATCACAACAACACTTTATAAAGCTTCTGTAGCACTGCAAGGAACAGAGTTTATTGACTGTGATTTGCCACATTTTCCCTTTAATGAGAACCACTTTTGTTTCCAACCCCCCCGCTCCAGACTTCCCTACCTACTTACCATCCCCTACCCTTATACCTCCCAGTTGTGTCCTTAAAAGCTTCAAGTTTGGGATTTGTGGCCTTACCTGGACGTAGGGGACATTATTACATCACGAAAAATGCTTCCACTGCTTGATGGAGGGAGTACTTTAAGAGTGTAGAGGATGAACTCTGTACGTGTGTTTCGAGGGGGTGGGAAAAGTGGGCGTCAGCTGTTATATTTTCAAGAGTAGTGGTTGCTGTCGAAGGCAGATAGCACAACCACAAGACTAGTTTCACGAACAAAAGGGAGTGTTTGGTGATGGGGGAGTTTAGTGAAGTAAAAGAATCTAGTGGGAGGGATGCTGTCGATGGAAGCGATCCCATTTTATTTACGGCCGAAGTGCCTCCGCTGATAGAGGTGCTGGGTTGTCTGCCGGTGACGTTTATGAAATGCACCAGGGGGCGCTAGCGCTCTCCTAAAGTGCGTTCTGTTGTCAGATGTGAAACGTTTGCTTCTGATTTATGTAGGGGAGTCGACGATTTACGGCAATTGTTCGGAAGGCCGAGCTCTTAAACTGTTCCAGAACTTTTAAGCAAGTACTTGAGCTCTGTAAGAGTGGATGTAGGTTGGCTTGTTTGCTTCGTTTTTCTTTTTGGAAGAGGAATCTCGTTCCGAGATTTTAGTACGGGCTGAAAATTCTTGAAAGTGTTAAAACAAAAACCAATGAAAGTAAAGAGAAGAGAATGGGAATTTTTCGACTTACAAAAGTTGCAGTTTCGTATCGAATGACATCTCAGTAATCTGAGTTACATTATCATTATTTATTGAAATGGAAATGGAGAAAATACAGCAAGGGATGACGTACTCCTTAAATGTTCTCGACACATAGTTTTCAGCAGTCTTAATCTGTGCATATTGGGTCGGTATTGGCTGATTCTGCAGCGCTCCATTCTCATTATTACAGCCCTGTGCTGATAAAAAAAATAAATACCCCCTCAAGCAGCTGCTTGCCACAGAGGTCTGACAGGAGCCTGTCAGTTTATGTGTCATAGTAGAAGGTCTGAGAGGATGGCAGGACCTCAGGAACGTTTACAGCAACTGTACACGCTCCAGTTACCGTTCACAGCAAACTGGAGCGTGTGCAGTTACTGCACACGCTCCAGTTTGCTGTGAACGGTAACTGCACACGCTCAATATTTCTGTGAGTGGTCCAGGTTTTTGTGAGCTCACATGATCCAACGTAAATAAAAATAAATACCCCCTCAAGCAGCTGCTTGCCACAGAGGTCTGACAGGAGCCTGTCAGTTTATATGTCACAGTAGAAGCTCTGAGAGGATGGCAGGACCTGAGCAGGAAAACGACACAAACAGCCATGCCTTACCCGGGACTCGAACCCAGGTCCCGTAGATCAGTAGCCAAGCGCGCTAACCACTCGACCATGGGACGGCTAAATTACCAAAAGTTTTATCCGCAGCCGCAAGATCTTATCAGCATCCGTGCATATTGGCTACTTCATAATCGTTGAGATTTCGCAAATGTTTGGAGCTCTGATATTTTTTGCGAGTAATGGAAATCAATCAATCAATGACTAATAATTAATTGAAAAAAATATGCTGATAAAAATAAGTCTGTATAGTTTGGAAAAATTTACCTCACTAAATATTAGACGAAATTAAACAAAAATTAGTTGAATCCAATTTTGCAAAATTTTCTGAGTTAATTTTACTCTTTTAAATGTAGTTATAAGCAATTATAGGGGGGAAAAGATCCTTTTTTACTTTTTATTATCAAGTAACTTTCCTCTACACATTACTATATAAACTTCGTGATTACCACTACTGAAATGTTAACATATCCGTTGAGTAAATCGTGCATATTCGCACAGAGCTCTCTATTCATAATCTGAATTTGGCAGGTTTCATATCTCCGCTAATCCCCACTCTGCCCTCGATGAGATGGGGCGGGGGTGGCTCAGTCGGTAGCGCGCCAGGCTCGTAATCTGTAGTTCCCAGGTTCGAGTCTCAGCTGGGTCAGCGTTGAGATTTATCTCCGCAAAATTCCCCGCCCTGCCCACGGTCAGTAGGGGACACCGATGGGCTTGGAAAGGCCGCCGTCCTTCGAATGGGACGTTAAGCCGTAGCCCCGTGTGCGGGAGAGCCATACCCTGTGCACGTTAAAAAACACGCTGGATGGCCTTGACGGGAGGCTACCATCTGTCTCCCAACAGCTGTTCCAGTGGGTCCCCTCCCCCAACCTTCTCTGAGCCTTCGGGGTCCATGTGACCTGGCCATTTAGCCCATGGTGTGCAAAAAGAGTGCCGCTCAGAGGTAAAACAACCGAACCAACCCAGGTTCTAGTCCCAGCTGGGTGAGCGTTGAGATTTATCTCCGCAAAAATCTCCGTCCTGCCCACGGTCTGTAGGGAACACCGATGGGCTTGGAAAGGCCGCCGCCCGTCGGATGGGACGTTAAGCCGTGGTCCCGTGTGTGGGAGAGAGCCATACCCTGTGCACGTTAAAGAACACGCTGGTTGGCCTTGACGGGAGGCTACCATCTGTCTCCCAACAGCTGTTCCAGTGGGTCCCCTCCCCCAACCTTCTCTGAGCCTTCGGGGTCCAAGTGACCTGGCCATTTAGCCATGGTGTGCAAAAAAGTGCCGCTTAGAGGTAAAACAACCCAACCCAGCCCTCGATGAGAAAAGGGGACACCAATCAGTTTGAAAAGCCACCGTCGATCGGATGGGACGTTAACCTGTGTACAAGAGAACTTTTCATTGGCTTTCGTACAGTCGCTCGAAAAAGTATCCGAACACTATGGTTGATTACAGAATTTAGAAAAAATATATGGCAACGATTTTTTTAGAAATTAGTGATCTGGCAACCTTCGTCTACAGTACACGAAGGTTTCCAGATCACTAATTTCTAAAAAAATCGTTGCCAGATATTTTTTCTAAATTCTGTAATAACCCATAGTGTTCGGATACTTTTTTGAGCGACGCACGATAAAAATATGATGGACGACCTTAACGGGAAAATCAATCAACTTACAAATTCTATTAAATTAGTTTAAACTATACACCATTTCATGTAAAGAATGGAGAGGCAAGTCTCCCTAAAAGAGTTTCTTGTTCAATCGTGTTTCATTATGCTTAGCCACGAAAGACAATAAAAAGTAAGATTCCTTGTCTGAAAATGTATCAATTCTGAACTCGTTAGGGAGCTTCTTCTAAATATTTTACATCTGTAATAACAAAAGATATCTGTGATCGCCAAAATTCTTTATATAAAAGGGCTAGGAACCTTGGAATTTTGGCAGAAGATTAAGAGTACCGTGAGAATGTACAGTAAAAAAAAATAAAAAATAAATACCCCCTCAAGCAGCTGCTTGCCACAGAGGTCTGACAGGAGCCTGTCAGTTTAAATGCCACAGTAGAAGATCTGAGAGGATGGCAGAACCTCAGCAGAAAACAACACGAACATCCATGCCTTACCCGGGGCTCGAACCCAGGTCCCACAGTGCAGAGTATAAATTAGAAAGGTTGAATAGGTGGTTAGAAATCGCTATTTTAGATAAAAGCATCTTTCTACTCCATTCATCATTCATAGCTTCTTCTCATTCGCAAATCATCAGATGTAAACTTGCATCCCTGATAAGGTGGAGCTCGAAACTGCCTCCAGAAAAGAAATTATATCTTTATAAGACTCTTCTGCTGCCAGTCTTGACATATGCCTCACCAGTGTGGGGTAATACTACCAACACCAATATCAGGATGCTTCAGAGCATCCAAAATATAATCCTCAGATCTGTGGTCAGTGCTCCCTGGTTTGTGAAAAACAAGACCATTCACACTGAGTTGAGCCCTGACCACATAGACGCTCGTATTCGGAAGCTCGCGCAGACCTTTTTCGAGGCAGTGGGAGATAATCCTTGTGATATAATTAGATCTTTGATTGATTATGATCCATTGGTTTTGAACCAGTTCAAGCGTCCAAAGATTATGGTTATGACACCCGCATGTTTAACTTTTAGTTGTGCTTCTGATCTAAGGGACCTGGGTTCGAGCCCTGGGTAAGGCATGGATGTATGTGTCGTTTTTCTGCTGAGGTCCTGCCATCCTCTCAGACTTTCTACTATGGCATGTAAACTGACAGGCTCCTGTCAGACCTCTGTGGCAAGCAGCTGCTTGAGGGGATATTTATTTTTATTTTATTTACATTGGATCGTGTGAGCTCACAAAAACCTGGATCGTGTGGGCCCACTCACAGAAATATTGAGCGTGTGCAGTTACCATTCACAGCAAACTGGAGCGTGTGCAGTAACTGCACACGCTCCAGTTTGCTGTGAACGGTAACTGGAGCGTGTACAGTTGCTGTACACGTTCCTGAGGTCCTGCCATCCTCTCAGACCTTCTACTATGGCATATAGACTGACAGGCTCCTGGCAGACCTCTGTGGCAAGCAGCTGCTTGAGGGGGTATTTTTTTTTTCTTTAGTAAGTTTGTTTTCCCCGTGTGGCCCCTTTGAGGTTTATGTGTTTTACTTTTGTTATTGACAATCTGGCACTATTTTAGACTTCGAGATATAAGCCATAGGCTTGGAGCTCTTAATATTAATTAAAGATATCACATATCACCTGTAACGACTTCAAGCAAATGAGGCATCTATCTCCCTAAAACCTCATTCTTTTACTTGTGAGCTGCACTTTTGTGCCCACATTGGGTTAAATGGACAAGTTACAGGGTGTTTCAAAAAGGACGCAACTCTCTATTGTATTTTTCTAGTCAAACTTGACAAAAGACACATGTTTCAAAAGGTGCAAATTAGACATATATGTCTACTTTTACAACAGATGTTGAAAGTGATTTCCTGCAACCTGGATGCAGGTTCGTACCCGTTTCATGACATTTGCGGCCACCTTTCGTAATGTTTGTTTTCTTATGTTTAAAATCTCTCTTTCAATGTTAGCCTTCAAGTGTATGAGGATTGTTTTGAAACACTACACATTTGAGATATCTTCAAAGGGAAAAAATCTGGAGGAGTAAGATCTGGAGATCTTGAGGGCTACGAATTTCCTGAAATCAAATGATCACCAAAATATTCCTGCAACATGACCATTGTGTCATTTGCAGTATGGGCGATCGCGCCATCTTGTTGAAACGAACACTCTCGTTCATTCACATCCAATAGTGCAATAAACTGTTGGATGAGGTCACGATAAACTTCAGTTACAGTTGAGTCAAAAAATAAAGGACCTATCACACAACAACGGGAAATTGCTCACCAATTTTCCGTGCCTGTAATGGTTGTTCGTGAAAAGTGTGAGGATTTTCACTGCTCCATATTCGACTGTTCACATACCCATTCAAGTGAAATCAAGCCTCGTCACTGAAATAAATATGGTCTAACACCTCAATTCCATTTTCACCAACGAAAGAACGAAACCAATGACAGTACCGTAAACGTTTTTTCATGGTCTGGTTCTTTCAGTTCATGAACGACACCAATGCGGTAGGCATGAAATTTTAACTTCTTTGTAGCCCTGAAAACAGTAGCTGGTGACAGTCCAACCTGTGAAGATAACTTTCTAAGAGATATTCTGGGTAATCGAGTTAAACGCCGAGACACATCATCAAGAACTTCGGCAGTTAACAGTGATGGCCGGCCTGGGCTCTTTCGATCCTGTACAGACCCAGTGTCACAAAATTTATCACTCAAACGAGATAGTGTCAACTTGTTGGGAACTGCAGACTGAGGAAACTTCAACTCAAACTCCTCTCTCATGCCTTTGCAAGATTTGTACGCACAATAAGTCTCAACAGTAAATACACGTTCGTGTTTGGAAAACGACATAGCTGACACAATACAAAGGAATTAATGCTTGAGTGAAACTAGCGCGTGACAAAGTCATTTCAACTGATAGAGGCTGTTAACCTTGAGTACAGTAATGCCAACTGACTAATATTGTGGCTTAGAATGTACATGTGCGTAAGTTCTACTCTCTTATATTAAGGTTGCGTCCTTTTTGAAACACACCCAATGACTCAAATTTGGGGAGGTGACACACTTGTTAAGAAACAAGTGGAAGACACCCAAGGTGTATTTACCCCACAAGGCATTAGTAATTTATTGACGCCTCTGAGTATTTAGGGATTTTGTGATCATGTGATATGACCATTTATGCCCATGCCGTTAAGAAGATAAATGTTTGCACCCAACTGTTTCTCATTTAAAAGTTTGGCAATTTTTAAAGTTTTGATTTTAATAGAATGCAATTTTTTAAATTAAATGCGTGTTATAATTAATTAAATTAAATGTTAAAATATGCGAAAATAATTTTCAGTTATTATGATTTAACAATTTTTTATCTTTATTACAAGAAATAAGTGCTCTAAGAACTGATTTTACCATTTGAGTCTCCATCTTAAGGGGGGGGGGGAGTGGCTCAGTCGGTAGCGCGCCAGGCTCGTAATCTGTACTTCCCAGGTTCGCGTCCCAGCTGGGTCAGCGTTGAGATTTATCTCCGCAAAATTCCCCGCCTGCCCATGGTCAGTAGGGGACACCGATAGGCTTGTAAAGGCCGCCGTCCGTCGGATGGGACGTTAAGCCGTGGCTCCGTGTGCGGGAGAGAGCCATACCCTGTGCACGTTAAAGAACACGCTGTATGGCCTTGACGAGAGACTACCATCTGTCTCCCAACAGCTGTTCCAGTGGGTCCCCTCCCCCAACCTTCTCTGAGCTTTCGGGGTCCATGTGACCTGGCCATTTATCCCATGGTGTGCAAAAAAATTGCCGCTCAGAAGTGTTGTGTTGTTTTACCTCTGAGCGGCACTTTTTTGCACACCATGGGCTAAATGGCCAGGTCACATGGACCCCGAAGGCACAGAGAAGGTTGGGGGAGGGGACCCACTGGAACAGCTGTTGGGAGACAGATGGTAGCCTCCCGTCAAGGCCATCCAGCGTGTTCTTTAACGTGCACAGGGTATGGCTCTCCCGCACACGGGGCCACGGCTTAACGTCCCATCCGACGGACGGCGCCTTTCCAAGCCCATCGGTGTCCCCTACTGACCGTGGGCAGGACGAGTTTTGCGGAGATAAATCTCAACGCTGACCCAGCTGGGATTCGAACCTGGGAACTACAGATTACGAGCCTGGCGTGCTATCGACTGAGCCCCCCCCCCCGCTCAGAGGTAAAACAACCCAAACAACTCCATCTACAGAATTGTTCACATGTTCAGCATGCAAGATCAATTCTCTAGATGGAGACACAAATGGTAAAATCAGTTCTTAGAGCACTTATTTCTTGTAATAAAGATAAAAAATTGTTAAATCATAATAACCGAAAATTAGTTTTGCATTTTTTAATTTAAAAAATTGCATTCTATTAAAAATTACCTTTGTGCTTTACATCCATAGAGCTTTACCTGGCTACTTTACCATCGATCACACTCCATTTTGATCACTTATCCATAAAAAATAAAGGTGATCGTCGTTTTTAAAAGTATGCAAATCAATGAAATAAAAGAATTCTTTTAAGCGAATAAAGAAAGCAAATCAATGAGCATTTATTTTCTACAAAGCAATTGCAAAAAAAATTACAACTTAAAAAAAATATATTTATAACTACATTATTTGTCACACAAAAGGTTGTTGGGTTGTTTTGCATCTTAGCGGCACTTTTTTTTTGCACACAATAAGTGACCGGCATGTCAAAAGGTCCCTGGGGCCTCAGAGAAGATTCGGGAAGGGGACCCACTGGACAACTGTTGGGAGACAGATGGTAGCCTTCCTTCAAGATCATCCAGAGTGTTCTTTAACGTGCACAGGGTATGGCTGTCCCGCAAACAGAGCCACGGCTGTAAGTCCCAACCGACGGACAGCCCACTCCAAGTGCATTGGTGTCCCCTACTGACTTAGTCCCTACTGACTTAGGTCAGAGTGCAGATTAGAGGACTCGAACCTTGGAACTGCAGATTATGAACCTGACGCGTCTCACACAAAGGGAAACAAATAAACATGATAATAAAAACAAAAGACATCAAATTTACAAATGCTCAATTTGGGGGCTAGAGTTCATAATATAGACGCCCCAAACAAATTCAATATCCTTCCACACTATGTGGAGCTTTGATTTACCTCAGAGAGATCACTTTTGTTCACTAAGTGAACTGAATTGTCAGGTCACAAGGACCCGAAGGTTCAGAGAGGTTTGGAGAAAGGTGATCCAAGTAGTTAGGTGAAAGATTGCAGTCTCTCGTCAAGGTCATTCACTGCATTCTTTAACGTGCGCTGAGTTTGACTCCCCTGCACACGGAACACGGTTTAACACGTCCCACTGACAGAAGACAGCCTTTTCAAGCTTACCGACAGCACAATGGGAGGTAGCTATCTCAACACTGACACAGTTGGGATTAAAGATAGAGGAGAGATCTACCTTTCATAATGGATAAAGCTCAACACTGACACAGTCGGGATTAAAGATAGAGGAAGATTTACCTTTAAAAATGGATAAATCTCAACACCGACACAGTTGGGATTAAAGATAGAGGAGAGATCTACCTTTCATAATCGATAAAGCTCAACACTGACACAGTCGGGATTAAAGATAGAGGAAGATCTACCTTTAAAAATGGATAAATCTCAACACCGACACAGTTGGGATTAAAGATAGAGGAGAGATCATCTTTAATAATGGATAAAGCTCAACACTGAGACAGTTGGGATTAAAGATAGAGGAAGATCTATCTTTCATAATGGATAAATCTCAACGCTGACACAGTTGGGATTAAAGATAGAGGAGAGATCATCTTTAATAATGGATAAAGCTCAACACTGACACAGTTGGGATTAAAGATAGAGGAAGATCTATCTTTCATAATGGATAAATCTCAACACCGACACAGTTGGGATTAAAGATAGAGGAGAGATCATCTTTAATAATGGATAAAGCTCAACACTGACACAGTTGGGATTAAAGATAGAGGAAGATCTACCTTTAATAATGGATAAATCTCAACACCGACACAGTTGGGATTAAAGATAGAGGAGAGATCTACCTTTAATAATGGATAAATCTCAACACCGACACAGTTGGGATTATAGATAGAGGAAGATCTAACTTTAATAATGGATAAATCTCAACACCGACACAGTCGGGATTAAAGATAGAGGAGAGATCTACCTTTAATAACGAATAAATCTCAACACCGACACAGTTGGGATTAAAGATAGAGGAGAGATCATCTTTAATAATGGATAAAGGTCAACACTGACACAGTTGGGATTAAAGATAGAGGAAGATCTACCTTTAATAATGGATAAATCTCAACACTGACACAGTTGGGATTAAAGATAGAGGAGAGATCTACCTTTCATAATGGATAAATCTCAACACCGACACAGTTGGGATTAAAGATAGAGGAGAGATCATCTTTAAAAATGGATAAAGCTCAGCACCGACACAGTTGGGATTAAAGATAGAGGAGAGATCATCTTTAATAATGGATAAAGCTCAACACTGACACAGTTGGGATTAAAGATAGAGGAGAGATCTACCTTTCATAATGGATAAATCTCAACACCGACACAGTTGGGATTAAAGATAGAGGAGAGATCATCTTTAAAAATGGATAAAGCTCAACACCGACACAGTTGGGATTAAAGATAGAGGAGAGATCATCTTTAATAATGGATAAAGCTCAACACTGACACAGTTGGGATTAAAGATAGAGGAGAGATCTACCTTTCATAATGGATAAATCTCAACACCGACACAGTTGGGATTAAAGATAGAGGAGAGATCTACCTTTAATAATGGATAAAGCTCAACACTGACACAGTTGGGATTAAAGATAGAGGAAGATCTACCTTTAATAATGGATAAATCTCAACACCGACACAGTTGGGATTAAAGATAGAGGAAGATCTACCTTTAATAATGGATAAATCTCAACACCGACACAGTCGGGATTAAGATAGAGGAGAGATCATCTTTAACAATGGATAAATCTCAACACCGACACAGTTGGGATTAAAGATAGAGGAGAGATCATCTTTAACAATGGATAAATCTCAACACCGACACAGTTGGGATTAAAGATAGAGGGAGATCTACCTTTAATAATGGATAAATCTCAACACCGACACAGTCGGGATTAAAGATAGAGGAGAGATCATCTTTAACAATGGATAAATCTCAACACCGACACAGTTGGGATTAAAGATAGAGGAGAGATCATCTTTAACAATGGATAAATCTCAACACCGACACAGTTGGGATTAAAGATAGAGGAGAGATCATCTTTAATAATGGATAAAGCTCAACACTGACACAGTTGGGATTAAAGATAGAGGAAGATCTACCTTTAATAATGGATAAATCTCAACACCGACACAGTCGGGATTAAAGATAGAGGAGAGATCATCTTTAACAATGGATAAATCTCAACACCGACACAGTTGGGATTAAAGATAGAGGAGAGATCATCTTTAATAATGGATAAAGCTCAACACTGACACAGTTGGGATTAAAGATAGAGGAAGATCTATCTTTCATAATGGATAAATCTCAACACCGACACAGTTGGGATTAAAGATAGAGGAGAGATCATCTTTAATAATGGATAAAGCTCAACACTGACACAGTTGGGATTAAAGATAGAGGAAGATCTACCTTTAATAATGGATAAATCTCAACACCGACACAGTTGGGATTATAGATAGAGGAAGATCTAACTTTAATAATGGATAAATCTCAACACCGACACAGTCGGGATTAAAGATAGAGGAGAGATCTACCTTTAATAACGAATAAATCTCAACACCGACACAGTTGGGATTAAAGATAGAGGAGAGATCATCTTTAATAATGGATAAAGGTCAACACTGACACAGTTGGGATTAAAGATAGAGGAAGATCTACCTTTAATAATGGATAAATCTCAACACTGACACAGTTGGGATTAAAGATAGAGGAGAGATCTACCTTTCATAATGGATAAATCTCAACACCGACACAGTTGGGATTAAAGATAGAGGAGAGATCATCTTTAAAAATGGATAAAGCTCAGCACCGACACAGTTGGGATTAAAGATAGAGGAGAGATCATCTTTAATAATGGATAAAGCTCAACACTGACACAGTTGGGATTAAAGATAGAGGAGAGATCTACCTTTCATAATGGATAAATCTCAACACCGACACAGTTGGGATTAAAGATAGAGGAGAGATCTACCTTTAATAATGGATAAAGCTCAACACTGACACAGTTGGGATTAAAGATAGAGGAAGATCTACCTTTAATAATGGATAAATCTCAACACCGACACAGTTGGGATTAAAGATAGAGGAAGATCTACCTTTAATAATGGATAAATCTCAACACCGACACAGTCGGGATTAAAGATAGAGGAGAGATCATCTTTAACAATGGATAAATCTCAACACCGACACAGTTGGGATTATAGATAGAGGAGAGATCATCTTTAACAATGGATAAATCTCAACACCGACACAGTTGGGATTAAAGATAGAGGGAGATCTACCTTTAATAATGGATAAATCTCAATACCGACACAGTCGGGATTAAAGATAGAGGAGAGATCATCTTTAACAATGGATAAATCTCAACACCGACACAGTTGGGATTAAAGATAGAGGAGAGATCATCTTTAACAATGGATAAATCTCAACACCGACACAGTTGGGATTAAAGATAGAGGAGAGATCATCTTTAATAATGGATAAAGCTCAACACTGACACAGTTGGGATTAAAGATAGAGGAAGATCTACCTTTAATAATGGATAAATCTCAACACCGACACAGTCGGGATTAAAGATAGAGGAGAGATCATCTTTAACAATGGATAAATCTCAACACCGAGACAGTTGGGATTAAAGATAGAGGAGAGATCATCTTTAACAATGGATAAATCTCAACACCGACACAGTTGGGATTAAAGATAGAGGAGAGATCATCTTTAATAATGGATAAAGCTCAACACTGACACAGTTGGGATTAAAGATAGAGGAAGATCTACCTTTCATAATGGATAAATCTCAACACCGACACAGTTGGGATTAAAGATAGAGGAGAGATCATCTTTAATAATGGATAAAGTTCAACACTGACACAGTTGGGATTAAAGATAGAGGAAGATCTACCTTTAATAATGGATAAATCTCAACACCGACAAAGTTGGGATTAAAGATAGAGGAGAGATCTACCTTTCATAATGGATAAATCTCAACACTGACACAGTTGGGATTAAAGATAGAGGAGAGATCTACCTTAAATAATGGATAAAGCTCAACACTGACACAGTTGGGATTAAAGATAGAGGAAGATATACCTTTAATAATGGATAAATCTCAACACCGACACAGTCGGGATTAAAGATAGAGGAGAGATCTACCTTTAATAATGGATAAATCTCAACACCGACACAGTTGGGATTAAAGATAGAGGAGAGATCATCTTTAATAAAGGATAAAGGTCAACACTGACACAGTTGGGATTAAAGATAGAGGAAGATCTACCTTTAATAATGGATAAATCTCAACACTGACACAGTTGGGATTAAAGATAAAGGAGAGTTCTACCTTTCATAATGGATAAATCTCAACACCGACACAGTTGGGATTAAAGATAGAGGAGAGATCATCTTTAATAATGGATAAAGCTCAACACTGACACAGTTGGGATTAAAGATAGAGGAGAGATCTACCTTTCATAATGGATAAATCTCAACACCGACACAGTTGGGATTAAAGATAGAGGAGAGATCTACCTTTAATATTGGATAAATCTCAACACTGACACAGTTGGGATTAAAGATAAAGGAGAGATCTACCTTTCATAATGGATAAAGCTCAACACCGACACAGTTGGGATTAAAGATAGAGGAGAGATCATCTTTAATAATGGATAAAGCTCAACACTGACACAGTTGGGATTAAAGATAGAGGAGAGATCTACCTTTCATAATGGATAAATCTCAACACCGACACAGTTGGGATTAAAGATAGAGGAGAGATCTACCTTTCATAATGGATAAATATCAACACTGACACAGTTGGGATTAAAGATAGAGGAGAGATCTACCTTTCATAATGGATAAATCTCAACACTGACACAATTGGGATTAAAGATAGAGGAAGATCTACCTTTAATAATGGATAAATCTCAACACTGACACAGTTGGGATTAAAGATAGAGGAGAGATCTACCTTTCATAATGGATAAATCTCAACACTGACACAGTTGGGATTAAAGATAGAGGAAGATCTACCTTTAATAATGAATAAATCTCAACACTGACACAGTTGGGATTAAAGATAAAGGAGAGATCTACCTTTCATAATGGATAAAGCTCAACACCTACACAGTTGGGATTAAAGATAGAGGAGAGATCATCTTTAATAATGGATAAAGCTCAACACTGACACAGTTGGGATTAAAGATAGAGGAGATATCTACCTTTCATAATGGATAAATCTCAACACCGACACAGTTGGGATTAAAGATAGAGGAGAGATCTACCTTTCATAATGGATAAATATCAACACTGACACAGTTGGGATTAAAGATAGAGGAGAGATCTACCTTTCATAATGGATAAATCTCAACACTGACACAGTTGGAATTAAAGATAGAGGAAGATCTACCTTTCATAATGGATAAATATCAACACTGACACAGTTGGGATTAAAGATAGAGGAAAGATCTACCTTTAATAATGGATAAAGCTCAACACTGACACAGTTGGGATTAAAGATAGAGGAAGATCTACCTTTAATAATGGATAAATCTCAACACCGACACAGTTGGGATTAAAGATAGAGGAAGATCTACCTTTAACAATGGATAAATCTCAACACCGACACAGTTGGGATTAAAGATAGAAGAGAGATCTACCTTTAATTAAAAATTACCTTTGTGCTTTACATCCATAGAGTTTACGTGGCTACTTTACCATCGATCACACTACATTTTGATCACTTATCCATAAAAAATATGGATGAATGAGAGTAGAGGAGAGATCTACCTTTCATAATGGATAAATCTCAACACCGACACAGTCGGGATTAAAGATAGAGGAAGATCTACCTTTAATAATGGATAAATCTCAACACTGACACAGTTGGGATTAAAGATAGAGGAAGATCTACCTTTAATAATAGATATATCTCAACACTGACACAGTTGGGAGTCGAACTTGGGAATTTCAAATTGTAAGTCTGGCGCGCTACCGACTGACACAACCCTCTTCCATCTGAAACTTAATAAAAATCTAAAAATATTGCTATTCTTTGCACTTTAGAACTGGAATTATCGCAGTTAACTTCTCCCCACTTAATAAACACAATGCGAGAATTCGACATCGTTGATTTATACAGGCAGGATATTATCGATTACTTTCTTCACTATGAGCTTAGTGTCATTCCTGGCAGCGGGTGTGTGATGCGATACAGATAAAGGAGACGAAATGCTACATGCACATATTAATTTAGTTTCGTAGAATATTATCTGCTAATTAAAGGTAGGGAAGTGAATCGGAGTATTGAACGTGACAGTTAAGTGGAAAAAAAAGATCGGGGTCAGGCTGTTTTTGAAAAGCACCGCCCATAACGACATCATTAGAAATCCATTCTTGCACATACCTCGGTTATAAGTCAAGGCATGGTCAGAAAACGTGATGCTAGTCTCGCCTTCTAGTTAGATACGCCAACGGTTACGGGTGCTGTACTCATTGGAATCGCAGCTATCGGTCACCGACACTTCGTACGAGGATCATGAATAACAGGAAATGGAGAGTCAGGACTTTCATAGATAAATCAAAAAACATAATTACATGGATAGCCCTCTATGTTGGGTTGTTTTACCTCTAGAGGCAGTTCTTTGCGCACAGTGGGCCAAATGGACAAGTCACAAGGACCACGAGGATTCAGAGAAAGTTGGAAGAAGAGAACCCACTGGACAGTTGTTAGGAGACAGATGGTAGCCTCCGGTCAAAGACATTCAGTGTGTTCTTTAGCGAGCATAGGGTGTGGCTCTCTTGCACAAGGGGGGGGGGGGGTTGCTCAGATAGTAGCGCGTCAGGCTGGTAATCTGCAGTTCCAGGTTCGAGCCGTATTTGGGCCAGCGTTGAGATTCATCTCTGCGAAACTTCCTGCTATGCCCTGAGTCAGTGGGGAACATCGATGGCTTGGAAAGGCTGCAGTCCGTCGAATGGGAAGTTAAGCCGTGGCGCTGTGTGCGCGAGAGCCATACCCTGTGCACGTTAAAGAACACATTGGATGGCCTTGACGATAGACTAGCATAACAGCTGCCCAGTGCGTCTCCTCAACCTTCCCTGAGCCCTAGGGATTCTTGTGACCTGGCCATTTAGTTCACTTCGTGCAAAAAATTGCCGTTCAGAGGTAAAAGAACTCAATCCAACCTGCACAAGGGGTCAAGGCTTACATCCCATCCGACGGACAGCAGCCTTTCTAAGCCCATTGATGTCCCCCTTTCTCATCGAAGGCATAGTGGGGGTTCAGCAGAGATAAATCTCCGCTCCTGTTCAGTTGTGACTGAAGCCTGGTGTGCTATCGATTGATCCGGGGCGGGGGTGGCTCAATCGGTAGCGTGCCAGGCTCGTATTCTGTAGTTCCCAGGTTCGAGTCCCAGCTGGGTCAGCGTTGAGACTTATCTGCGCAAAACTCCCCGCCCTGCCCACTGTTACGAGGGGACACCGATGGGCTTGGAAAGGCCGCCGTCCGTCGGATGGGACGTTCAGCCGTGGCTCCGTGTGCGGGAGAGAGCCATATCCTCTGCACGTTAAAGAACACGCTGGATGGCCTTGACGGGAGGCTACCATCTGTCTCCCAACAGCTGTTCCAGTGTGTCCCCTCCCCTAACCTTCTCAGAGCTTTCGGGGTCGATGTGACCTGGCCATTAAGCCCATTGTGTGCAAAAAAGTGCCGCTCAGAGGTGAAGCAACCCAACCGACTGATCCCCTTCCCTGCATATAAAGAAGGAGTGAAAAAAAAACAACCTCGAAACTCGAAAATCTTTTCAAGAGGAACCACAATAGGAATCCAAAAGTGAAGAAACCGAAAAAAAAAAATAAATTAATGATTAGTTTGGGACCTAGGTTCGAGTCCCGGGTAAGACATGGATGTTTGTGTTGTTTTTCTGCTGAGGTCCCGCCATCCTCACAGACTTTCTACTATGTCGTATAAACTGACAGGTTCGTGTCAGACATCTGTGGGAAGCAGCTGCTTGAGAGAAAATTTATTTATTTATCAATGCATGAAACGACATCTGAGGTTCTAAAAAACAAAAAAAATTACGTTTTTCGGTATCAAAACGAATTCAAATAAATTGTTACCTGTTTTATCATTTACCATAACTCTAATTCGGAATGAAATCTTATGATAACGTCATTGTGCCAATTTAGTTTTATAAAGAGTAAGGTGAAGAATATTAGGACCACCTAAATACACAAGGCCCACGAAGATATTGAACGAAAGGAGGAAAGAGAGAAACGAAATTAAATACACCAAAAAAACTTTAATTTTTCTAAAGCTTAATTAAAACCAATTTATTTTTAAACAGCGTAAAATAAAATAATCTATTTATTAAGACTTTAATAAAATATTTGAAAAATTTTCAAATGAAATGTTTATGAATGCTTTTAAATAAATATTTCTGATTTTTAAAAAATTAATCACCAAATTTTTTTTGGAACAAGAAAACTACCAGTGGAATTTTACAGGATTGAACTTTATAAAATTACATAGTAGCAAATTAATTCGTCTGTTTCTATACTGTCCAGGCTTATATCATAGGAGAATCTGAAAACATTGCCTCTCTTCGGATTTCAAAAATCATTGGGAGGGGGGGGGAGAGGGGGGGGGAGGGTTGCCTTTTTCGGAAATGGGTCAGGCTGATATTCAGTTGTTTCCAAGTTCGAATCTCAACTGAGTCTGCGTTGTTTTTTATTTCTGCTAATCTCCACCGTGCCCTCCATGAGAAAGAAATAAAACACAACTGTTATAACAATAATAAAGATAAAACACAATTGTTATAACAATAAAAAAGATAAAACACAACTGTTATAATAATAAAAAAGATAAAACACAAATGCTATAACAATAAAAAAGATAAAACACAACTGTTTAACAATAAAAAAGATAAAACACAACTGTTATAACAATAAAAAAAACACAAATGCTACATCAATAAAAAAGATAAAACAACTGTTTTAACAATAAAGAAATAAAACACAACTTTATAACAGTAATAAAAATAAAACAACGGTTTTAATAAAAAAAACAGATAAAACACAACTGTCATAACAATAATAAAAAATAAAACACAACTGTTTTAACAATAAAAAAGATAAAACGTTATAAATCGTTCAATATAACATGAATATAATATTTGAAATTTGTGAAACGAATTTTTCTGTTTTCATCAGTTTGAGTGGGTTGAAAATGTTTGAAATGAAGAGTGTGACTACGGCGTCTACTGTTAAATATTTAAGCTTCAATAACTCTCTAAATATTCAACGCATATTATTGAAAATTGAGATTTAGAGAGATTTCAGTGAGATCTTCAATCATCGCTAGGGACATTTTTTCATAAAAAGCTTATTTTAAAGTTGGAGAACTTTGAATGTGACTTTCCCATGCACATGATATGGAGATGTCTCTCTCATTACTCTTTGCAATAGAGTGAATAGACACGTCATCATTCACTATTGAAAAACATCAGAATTAATAAAAAAAAATAGTTATTTGAGCGTATCGGATTTATAAGAATTTCAGTGCAACACGTCTTCTCGAAAAACGAAAATTTAGCGTCTGGTTTTTTGGAACACGAGGAGATGGGTTGGGTTGAGTTGTTTTACCTCTGAGCGGCACTTTTTTGCACACCATGGCCAGGTCACAAGGACCCCGAAGGCTCAGAGAAGGTTGGGGGAGGAGACCCACTGGAACAGCTGTTGGGAGACAGATGGTAGCCTCCCGTCAAGGCCATCCAGCGTGTTCTTTAACGTGCACAGGGTATGGCTCTCCCGCACACGGGGCCACGGCTTAACGTCCCATCCAACGGACGGCAGCCTTTCCAAGCCCATCGGTGTCCCCTACTGACCGTGGGCAGGGCGGGGAATTTTGCGGAGATAAATCTCAACGCTGACCCAGCTGGGACTCGAACCTGGGAACTACAGATTACGAGCCTGGCGCGCTACCGACTGAGCCACCCCCACGAGGAGATGAAAACAGCTTTTAAAACTGTTAGATTATGTTTTGTTCAGTGAGGAAGTCTGCTCGTGAATAAATAACAGTTAAAGTAAACAGAAGATTCTGTGTGGCTGTAAACAAAAGCTTTGGGTCTCGCCCTTTTCCTTCTCCTTCTAACCCCCTCAAGAGACGCTGGATGCGGTGACCTAAGATCACATTCCGTCTGATCACGGCAATAAACTTCTGCTCCTGAGCCTCTAAGTCTACTTTATGTGGCCCTTTGCACGAAAAACGTTTAAGGCTCCAGACCTCCCATGTACTCTACGTGAGATAGAAGAGTTGACCATCTGGAGTAGTCTGTGGCTCCTAGGAAGAAAAGATGCTGTACTTTGAACTCGGATGGAGGTTTTATTCTTATCGATAGCTGGATTGGGGTTTGAAGGATAATTCTGATCATTGAGTTTTCCTTACTTTTCGTTAGCTATTTTTCAATCCTCTTTGAGTCATGTGTTCTCTGTCTGTTTTCCTCCCATTTTCTTTCATCTTCTTTTCTACCTGTTTTTTTTTCTCCATTACTTGCCTGGAATCTGTATACCACCATTCCTCCTCTCTTCAAGTTTCTCTGTCTCTCTGTCTTCTTTCCTTCTTTCTGGACTACATATATGTCTGTCTTACTCCCTGACATCTGATACGTTTCCTTTGTTATCTGAATACATACATATCTCCATTTCTTTCTGTTTTTGATGACCTGTCTGCTTGCTTCTCTGTCTACATTACTGTCTGCTATCTTCCTTTCTTTATTCCTGTTTGGGTATCTTTCAGCATATTTCTTCTTTCCAGTTTGGGGCGGGGGTGGCTCAGTCGGTAGCGCGCCAGGCTCGTAATCTGTAGTTCCCAGGTTCGAGTCCCAGCTGGGTCAACGCTGAGATTTATCTCCGCAAAATTCCTCGGCCTTCCCACTATCAGTAGGGGACACCGATGTGCTTGGAACAGGCCGCCGTCCGTCGGATGGGACGTTAAGCCGTGGCCCCATGTACGGGAGAGAGCCATACCCTGTGCACGTTAAAGAACACGCTGGATGGCCTTGACAGGAGGCTACCATCTGTCTCCCAACAGCTGTTCCAGTGGGTCCCCAACCTTCTCTGAGCCTTCGGGGTCCATGTGACCTGGCCATTTAGCCCATGGTGTGCAAAAAAGTGCCGCTCAGAGGTAAAACAACCCAAACTATTTCCTATTAGCCTGCGTCTCTTCCTTCCTGTCTGTCTGCATTCTTCCCTCCCTTCATTCTTCTTACGTGCTTTCTTACCTCCTTGTCTGCTTTCCTGATGTCTTGCCTTTATATTTTTATTTACACTTTCTGCAGTCATTCCTACATGCTCCATTTTTAGTCCCTTTCTTCATTTCTTTATGTTACCTTCCTTCCTTCCTTTCTTCATTCCTGCTTGTCCGATTTCCTTCTTCGTCTTCTTCATTCTTATCTGCTGCCTTCCTGCCTCCTTTCCTTTCTTCCTGCTCAGCGTGTTCTCTAACGCACTTGGATTATGGGTCTCCTGCACATGGGTCCACAGCTTAACGTCCCATCAAATGGGTGACAGCCTTTCCACGCCCATCGGTGTCTCCTACTGACAGAGGGCAGGGTGGGGAGTTTTTCAGAGAAATATCTGGACGCTGGCCCAGGTGTAGTCGAACCTGGGAACTGCTAATTATGAGTTTGGCATGCTACCGACTGAGTAACCCCGCCTCATGCTAAAAAGGAAAGTACTTATTTAATACGGGGCGGGGGTGGCTCAGTCGGTAGCGTGCCAGGCTCGTAATCTGTAGTTTCCAAGTTCGAGTCCCAGCTGGATCAGCGTTGAGATTTATCTCCGCAAAATTTCCCGCCCTGCCCACGGTCAGTAGGGGGACTTAGATGGGCTTGGAAAGGCCGCCGTCCGTCGGATGGGACGTTCAGCCGTGGCCCCGTGTGCGGGAGAGCCATACCCTCTGCACGTTAAAGAACACGCTGGATGGCTTTGACGGGAGGCTACCATCTTTCTTCCAACAGCTGTTCCAGTGGGTCCCCTTCCCCAACCTTCTCTGAGCCTTCGGGGTCCATGTGACCTGGCCATTTAGCCCATGGTGTGCAAAAGAGTGCCGCTCAGAGGTAAAACAACCCAACCCAACTTATTTAATATAATGTATAAGCTTACTTCAGTAGTATCTTGATTTTTTTATTTTTATGACAGGAGAACGATGCTGTATTATCGAAATTTACGGTTTTCATGGATCATTGTTTCAATGACTTTCTTTTCTTAGTCATATTTGTATTTTGCATCAAAGTTTGCATCAATCAATATCAATCATCAACATAACCATTGATGCGACAGAGCTGAAAAAGAATAAAAGATAGAGAGCCAAGAGACTGGATTTTTGATTACAGTGCAGCTTTTTCCCTTTCGTTTTAGAGATCTTAAATTCCAGAAAAAAGCGTGAAATATGCGCAAGTTGAATGATATTTTGTCTCCATTACTCTTACTAGCATTTCCAAATGGGGGTGAGTGGTGGATGCCCTCTTACTCCCCTCCCCCAGATCTAGACCTGTCTCCAACTGAGGAGTGGTGCTCCTCCCCCCACCCCTTTGACAATGCTACTAAGTGTAATATGTAAGACAGGTCAAAAATCATAAAGCTTGAGTCCCATGGCCGAGTGGTTAGCGCGCTTGGCTACTGATCTAAAGGACCTGGGTTCGAGCCCCGGATAAGGCATGGTTGTATGTGTTGTTTTTCTGCTGAGGTCCTGCCATCCTCTCAGATCTTCTACATTGGCATATAAACTGACAGGCTCCTGTCAGACCTCTGTGGCAAGCAGCTGCTTGAGGGGGTATTTACAATTGGATCGTGTGAGCTCACAAAAACCTGGATCGTGTGGGCCCACTCATAGAAATATTGAGCATGTGCAGTTACCGTTCACAGCAAACTGGAGCGTGTGCAGTAACTGCACACGCTCCAGTTTTTTTCACAATAAAATAGTGGCATATAAACTGACAGGCTCCTGTCAGACCTCTGTGGCAATAAAATAGTGGCATATAAACTGACAGGCTCCTGTCAGACCTCTGTGGCAAGCAGCTGCTTGAGGGGGTATTTATTTTTTTTTAATATATTTCACGAATCAGATCCATGACACTCCAATGGATATCCAGTCTTTCGCCCCCCCCCCACCTTTTACTCTTTATTTTTTCTAGATACGAGCATCGTCCAGAGCAGGGCCGGATCTAGGGCGGGGGAAAGGGGGACATGCCCCCCTTTCAAAATGCTAGTAAGGGTAATAGAGGCAAAAAAATTATTAAACTTATTTATAATTCATTTGCCGTCCCGTGGCCGAGTGGTTAGCACGCTTGGCTACTGATCTAAGGGACCTGGGTTCGAGCTGCGGATAAGGCATGGATGTATGTGTCGTTTTTCTGCTGAGGTTATGCCATCCTCTCAGACTTTCTACTATGGCATATAAACTGACAGGCTCCTGTTCAGACCTCTGTGGCAAGCAGCTGCTTGAGGGCGATATTTATTATTATATTTCATTCATTTTTCAAGAAAATTTTTTAAAGACCTGTAAAACGTATTTTAAAATGTTATACTGAATTTAAAATACAGTTTCTGGGACCTTCCCCTTCACGTTTTTTCTGATCGATTGTTTCTTGCCTCCCCTTCCCTCATTGAATACGTTTCAAGATTCGGGCCTAGTCAGCAGCGGTTACGGTCTCTGTCACTGGGCCAGGCACCAGTGGTTAAGTTCACAAAAGGGCTCGAAAATACCGCCGTCCGTCGGAGAAGACGTCAAGCCGTGGCCCCGTTTGCGGGAGAGCCATACCCTATGTACGTTAAAGAACACGCTGGATGGCCTTGACGGGAGGCTACCATCTGTCTCCCAACAGCTGTTCCAGTGGGTCCTCTCCCCCAACCTTCTATGAGCCTTCGGGATCTTTATGGCCTGGTCATTTAGCCCATGGTGTGCAAAAAAGTGCCGCTCAGAGATAAATAACCCAACCTATTCTGTAAGTTGGAAATCAAATAGAAAAAAATTACTTCTTTTGTTTCACTGCCTTAAATTTTCATTGCGAAATGTGGGATTGAATTAATTTTAATGCCATTCATTTTGGCCATTATAAATTTTAAGTTTTTGGTTCAGTTAATATTTTCATTAATTTTTAGTCTTCGTTAAATGTTTAATGACAAATACTACGATGGTGATGTCCATTTGTATTTGCAACAAAAAATTTCATTTTAAAGGACACTCTGGACTGCTTAAAGCAGCGGTTTCCAGCATTTTTGAGCCGAACCTTTTTTTTTTCAAGTATTATTCTTCTAACATACTACTTAATGGAAGGCCACGTTGGGTTGTTTTACCTCTGAGCAGCACTTTTTTGCACACCATGGGCTAAATGGCCAGGTCACATGGACCCCGAAGGCTCAGAGAATGTTGGGGGAGGGTACTCACTGGAACAGCTGTTGGGAGACAGGTGGTAGCCTCCTGTCAAGGTCATCCAGTGTGTTCTTTAACGTGCACAGGGTATGGCTCTCCCGCACACGGGGTCACGGCTTAATGTCCCATCTGACGGACGGCGACGTTTCCAAGCCCATCGGTGTCCCCTACTGACCGTGGGAAGGGCGGGGAGTTTTGCGGAGATATATCTCAACGCTAACCCAGCTGGGACTGGAACCTGCAGATTACGAGCTTGGCACTCTACCGACTGAGCCACCACCGCCCCCGAATTTTGGGGCCAATCACAAGTAGCCGTAAAACTACATGAAACCGACAATTTTTGCTACCGATGACGTCACACGTGTCCACCCGCCAGTTCATTCGCCCGGGTTCGGTTGTTTCAGTCTGAACGCACGTTTTTCCACATAATGGTTAAACGGCCAGGTCACAAGCACCCGAGGGCTCAGAGAAGGTTGGGGAGCTGGTAGACAGCTGTTGGTAGACGTGGTGCCTTCTGTCAATTCAGTCTGAACGGCACCTTTTTCCACATAATGGCTAAACGGCCAGGTCACAAGCACCCGAGGGCTCAGAAGAGGTTGGGGAGCTGGTAGACAGCTGTTGGGAGACATAGTGCCTTCTGTCAATTCAGTCTGAACGGCACCTTTTTCTACATAATGGCTAAACGGCCAGGTCACAAGCACCCGAGGGCTCAGAGAAGGTTGGGGAGCTGGTAGACAGCTGTTGGGAGACGTGGTGCCTTCTGTCAAGGTCATCCGGGATGTTCTTTAACGAGCGCAGAGTGTTCCTACTGTAGTAGGGCACACCCCTATGTCTCCTCTACTGGCCGAGAGCATGGCGGGAAGTTTTGCTGAGATAAATCTCAACTCTGACCCGGATGGGACTCGAACCTGGGAACTGCCGATTACGAGCATGGCGGGCTATCGTCTGTGCCACCCTCGCCACTCGTTAGCCCGTATTTACGCTTAGTATATAACGTGATGTTTTAGAACGGATATAACTCGGTAGTATAGTGGTCAGTATCCCCGCCTGTCACGCGGGAGACCGGGGTTCGATTCCTCGCCGGGGAGTGTTTTATGGGCCGTCCCGTGGCCGAGTGGTTAGCGCGCTTGGCTACTGATCTACAGGACCTGGGTTCGAGCCCCGGGTAAGGCATAGATGTTCGTGTTGTTTTCTGCTGAGGTCCTGCCATCCTCTCAGATCTACTGTGGCATATAAACTGGCAGGCTCCTGTCAGACGTCTGTGGCAAGCAGCTGCTTGAGGGGGTATTTATTATTTATTTATTATATAACAGCAATGCTTGCTGTTAAATATTTCCAACTTAATAACTGTAAATAGTAGAAGAATCTTATTGAAAGTCGAGAATTAGAAGGATGAGAGTGAGATCTTCAATTTATCTAAGTGAATTTTTTCGTGAAAAGCCAATTTTTAAAATTATGAAGCTTTGAATCTCACTTTCCATTTACATACACAAAAGTTTCCGGAAATCTTTTAATAATAAAAATGTATACTATAACAGTTCCATCAGTGTATTCCCCTTCCCATATGAGCTCTTGGGGTGTTCGTGACCTGGCATTTAACCCATTAGGAACAAAATAAACCCAGTTTAAAGGTTGGGTTGGGTTGTTTTACTTCTGAGGGGCACTTTTTTTTGCACACAATGGGATAAATGGCCAGGTCACAAGAACCCCAAAGGCTCAGAGAAGGGGGAGAGACCCACTGGAACAGCTGTTAGTAGACAGATGGTAGCCTCGCGTCAAGGCCATTCAGCGTGTTCTTTACCGTGCACAGGGTATGGCTCTCCCGGACACGGGGCCACGGCTTAACGCCCCATCCGACGAACGGCGGCCTTTCCAAGCCTCTCGGTGTCCCATACTGACCGTGGGCAGGGCGGGGAATTTTGTGGAGATAAATCTCAACGCTTACCCAGATGGGACTCGAACCTGGGAACTACAGATTACAAGCCTGGTACACTACCGACTGAGCCCCCTCTCCCCTTTATAGGTAAAACAACCCCTACTGTACAGCAAAAAAAAAATTGTGACCACTACTCTTAAGACATCGACGTTCTTAAGAAACGAATAAAGACTTAAAGCAACAGGACAAGGAAAAATGGCAGATGTTGAGTCCCGGAGAAGGAAGCCATTAACTGGTAGCTCCTTCAATTGGACAGAGAAGACGCTGCAGAGCATTAAAGTAGGAAGAAGAAGAAGAGATAAAGAGGAGAAAGGCGTGGAAAACATCCAGATGGATATTCCATGTGAACATCCACCTGGAAAGAAGATTCTCTGTTGGTAACTGATGTCAGGAGGAAGGTGGATGGGCCCGGCTTTGCTCTCACTTAGTGTAATGACTGTTTGCTTAACGACGGATCCTTCATGCATTAATCTAACTGTTACCACCCCCACAACTTCTACAATCAAGCTCTATGCATTTCACGGACTAAAGAGATTGGAAAACACTCAAACCGATACGGAGTCCCTACAATTCTCCAAGCTCCGTAATGTTTATTGCATTTTGTTGCATACAGTCGCTCAAAAAAATATCCGAACACTATGGTTGATTGCGAAATTCAGAAAAAATATCTGGCAACGATTTTTTTTTTAGAAATTAGTGATCAGTCAACATTCGTGTCACATCATTATGGTTGATTACGGAATTCAGAAAAATATCTGGCAACGATTTTTTTTTTGCGGGGGATAAATCTCAACGATGGCCTAGCTGGAACTCGAACCTGGGAACTACAGATTATGAGCCTGGCGAGCTACCGGCCAGGCCACCCCTGCCCCAAATAGGGAAAGGGAAACTATTGGACAGATATTAGGAGACAGAGGATAGCCTCCCGTAAAGGCCATCCAGCATGTTGTTTAACGTGCACAGGGTACAGTCGCTCAAAAAAATATAACTGGAGCGTGTACAGCAACTGCACACGCTCCAGTTTGCTGTGAACGGTAACTGCACACGCTCAATATTTCCGTGAGTGAGCCTACACGATCTAGTATCAAAATAATATGACCACCTACAGTCGCTCAAAAAAAGTATCCGAACACTATGGCTGATTACGGAATTCAGAAAAAATATCTGGCAACGACTTTTTTTTAGAAATTAGTGATCTGGCAACCTTCGTGTCACGTCATTATGGTTGATTACGGAATTCAGAAAAAATATCTGGCGAAGATTTTTTTAGAAATTAATGATCTGGCAACCTTCGTGTCACGTGACACGAAGGTTGCCAGATCATTAATTCTTACAGGAGATAATTCTTACATAAAATTCTGAGCTTTTCACCGTTTAGAGATAAATAAGTTTGGTCTCTTTTTATTGGTTAATTACCACTAACCTACACTGGTTAGTATTTCTGAATCGAATATTCTGACGACATCTGTTGGGAACATCTTTTCCAATCCAAAAATTTCTGCCCCAAAATTCAACACACACGTTCTCCTAACAACTGAAATCACAAGCTCTGAAAGTCCGTTTTGCACAGGAAAGTTTCAACTAATGTTAAATGGAGCGGGGGTGGCTCAGTCTGTAGCGCGCCAGGCTCGTAATCTGTAGTTCCCAGGTTCGAGTCCCAGCTGGGTCAGCGTTGATATCTATCTTCGCAAAACTCCCCGTCCTGCCTGGGGCGGGGGTGGCTCAGTCTGTAGCGCGCCAGGCTCGTAATCTGTAGTTCCCAGGTTCGAGTCCCAGCTGGGTCAGCGTTGATATCTATCTTCGCAAAACTCCCCGTCCTGCCTGGGGCGGGGGTGGCTCAGTCGGTAGCGCGCCAGGCTCGTAATCTGTAGTTCCCAAGTTCGAGTCCCAGCTGGGTCAGCGTTGATATCTATCTTCGCAAAACTCCCCGTCCTGCCTGGGGCGGGGGTGGCTCAGTCGGTAGCGCGCCAGGCTCGTAATCTGTAGTTCCCAGGTTCGAGTCCCAGCTGGTTCAGCGTTGATATCTATCTCCGCAAAACTCCCCGTCCTGCCTGGGGCGGGGGTGGCTCAGTCGGTAGCGCGCCAGGCTCATCATCTGTAGTTCCCAGGTTCGAGTCCCAGCTGGGTCAGCGTTGAGATTTATCTCCGCAAAACTCCCCGTCCTGCCTGGGGCGGGGGTGGCTCAGTCGGTAGCTCGCCAAGCTCGTAATCTGTAGTTCCCAGGTTCGAGTCCCAGCTGGGTCAGCGTTGATATCTATCTCCGCAAAACTCCCCGTCCTGCCCACGGTCAGTAGGGGACACCGATGGTCTTGGAAAGGCCGCCGTCCATCGGATGGGACGTTAAGCCGTGGCCCGTGTGCGGGAGAGCCATACCCTGTGCACGTTAAAGAACTCGCTGGATGGCCTTGACGGGAGGCTACCATCTGTCTCCCAACAGCTGTTCCAGTGGGTCCCCTCCTCCAACCTTCTCTGAGCCTTCGGGGTCCTTGTGACCTGGCCATTTAGCCCATGGTGTGCAAAAAAGTGCCGCTCAGAGGTAAAACAATCTAAACCTATACTAGACACATGAAAACCTTACGTCGAGACCATCCAACGTGCACAGAGGGCTTGCACATAAGGGTCCGTCGGATGGGACGTTAAGCCGTGGTCCAGAGTGCGGCAGAGCCATACCCTGTGCACGTTAAAGAACATGCTGGATGGCCTTGACGGGAGACTACAATCTGTTTCCCAACAGCTTTTCCAGTGGGTCCTTCCCCCAACCTTCTCTGAGCCTTTGGGGTCCTTGTGACCTGGCCATTTAGCCCATGGTGTGCAAAAAAGTGCCGCTTAGAGGTAAAACAACCCAACTAATGTTAAATTGATTGCCGCCGTTTTAGAGCTTTCAGTTAATATTGAATGATTGGCTATTTGGGCGATGTAAAAACTGCGCACTTCTCTCTGTGAAATATGACAATCTCCTCAATAATTCTTCTTTCTCCTCCACAAAATAACTATCGAGCATCCACACGGCCCAATGGATGCTCGATTCCGCCAAAAAGAGAAAACCTGTTCACTGTAAAGTTAATGAAAACCTTCGAGGCCTCCCTTAGAGAAGATCTACGGCCATCCGCATCATCAGCGTGTGACCGCAGGGGCAATCAAATGTTCTATTTCGGGATGGCAGTTAGAAGCGATGGTCGCCGTTCCACTGATTACCCACCTAGCTGGCAGACCATAATACTGAACAGTGATGCAAAACTGCTAGATAACGGTCATATCAGCAAAACTCTAAAATGATGGCATCGCTCGGTAGAATTGAATGACGCGGCAGACAAGCCCTATTGCGTCATTAACGATCATGTGATCAACCCTTTCTTTTCCTTTTTTTTTTGTTGATTAGCGGCTTCCACGTTTTTTCAGCGTTTTTTTTTTACTTATTTAACATCACCCTGCGTTAAAGTGTCGATTTAAATTGCATTAGTGTTATGAATATTTCTGTTAGATAAAAATTAAATATTTTGCAGAAAATTTTTAATGTATGCGTGTATAATAGATATGAGTTCGGAATTGGGTTTTGTCGGGTTCAGCCCGACTCTGCCCGAACTCGGGCTCAAAATAGCAAAGTTGTTTTTTTAGCTTCGGGCTAAGGCTCCAAATATTTTAAATTTCAAATATTTCTTGTAATTGTGAAAAAAAAAGTGGGTTGGGTTGTTTTACCTCTGAGCGGCACTTTTTTGCACACCATGGGTTAAATGGCCAGGTCACATGGACTCCGACGACTAAGAGAAGGTTAGGGGAGGAGACCCACTGGAAGAGTTGTTGGGTGACAGATGGTAGCCTCCCGTCAAGGCCATCCAATGTGTTCTTTAACGTGCACAGGATATGGCTCTCCCGCACACGGAATCAAGGCCGTCCCATCCGACGGACGGCGGCCTTTCCAAGCTCATTGGTGTCCCCTACTGACCGTAGACAGGGCGGGGAATTGGAAAAAAAGTGAAAATATAATTTTTTTAAGTTATAATTTCAAATTTTTTGTCAGTAATAAAGGAGTTTAGACATGGTACTCATAAAACAGTTACCTAACAATTTTTTTTTGCCGTGAGTAGGATTTAAACTCACGTCTCAGCAGTAACATGTTAGGCGTGATAGCCAGTACACCATATCACAGGATAGCCTTTTCAATCTTGATGTTGACAAATGTTGAACTAATTTTGATGGTGTACTGGTCAACACGCCTGGCATGTTACTGAGAGCTGTGGGTTCGAATCCCACTCAAGGTAAAGCCAAATTTTTCCAGCTAACTGTTTTTCAATCAGTCTTTAGTAATTAAAAATAAGTGCTACCCTGCTTTTGATTATTTTTTTACGTATTCTCCATCTTTAATAATTCTGTGTATATGTCTTATGAAGCGAAGGAGAAATGTTTTCTGCAAATCAAGTTCGGGTTCAATAATTCTTCTATATAACTCGACCGAGTGGTTAGCGCTCTGGGCTACTGATCTAAGGGACCTGAGTTCGAGTCCCGGGTAAGGCATGGATGTGCGTGTTGTTTTTCTGCTGAGGTCCTGCCATCCTCTCAGACCTTCAACTATGACATATAAACTGACAGCCTCCTGTCAGACCTCTGTGGCAAGCAGCTGCTTGAGGAGGTATTTATTTGACAGCCGTCCCATGGTCGAGTGGTTAGCACGCTTGGCTACTGATCTAAGGGATTCTACTGATCTATGGGTTCGAGCCTCGGGTAAGGCATGGCTGTATGTGTCGTTTTTCTGCTGAGATCCTGCCATCCTCTCAGACCTTCAACAATGGCATATAAACTGACAGCCTCCTGTCAGACCTCTGTGGCAAGCAGCTGCTTAAGGGGGTATTTATTTATTTTTTTTTATAACTCGGGCTAAATAACTTCCTGCTCGAGTTGTGGTGAGCTCGAAAAATTAAGTCTGAGCTAATTTCTTTTGTATGTATAGTCTAAAAAGCTAAAATAAAAACACTAAATGTATATTAGTTTCAATAGGGAGCCAAGAAAAGCATCGAATTTTATAATAAAATTGTTGACAAGGTTCCCGTATACAAACCCTATATACACGGCCGGATCGGGAGACGGGATTTCTTGCTCTCTGAATGCAACTTCTTTCGCGTTTAAAAATAGCTAAATTTTTAGTTTTAGCTTGCTTGCACGTTACACTAAATTGGGAGGTCCTTATTCAGGCTTTCCCAGAACAAGTAAGAAACTTCTTATAACAAATCCTCAAGTGTCTTTCTTGGGGGAATCAAGATATATATTTTTTTTCATATGATTTATTTTTTTCATATTTAATTATTTTTTTTTTCTTTTTTCTTTTTTCCATTCATTTTTTTATTTTTTTCATTCATTTTTTATTATTTTTTTTCCATTCATTTTTTTATTATTTTTTTTTCATATGTTTATGAAATTTTTTTTTTTTGGTATATTTTTTTTATAATTGATTCCAGATATTTGTCTCTTGGAGGAAATTCAATAACAATTGATAAATTTTTTGTTGAAATGAAAAATTAGGGGAATTTAGAATTGTATCTAAGGTAAATTCAGTAATTCCAATATTCTCAAGTTCATGAAAAAATTTATTTCTTTGTAGGTTAAATTTGCCACAATTTAAGATTATATGGGTAGAATTTTCTTTTAAATTACATGATGTACAGTTAGGATTATCAATTAATTTTAAAAGGAATTTTGACTTGTTTAATAATATAGTATCTGTTTTTAATCGGAGAAGAGTTCTAATTTCTTGTCTATTAAAAACACTATTTGAGAAATAATTAATTTTGCTTGAGAGTAAATATCTAAAATTAAGTTTAAACATAGAGTTAAGTTGAAAAAATTTTTCTGTCAAGGAGAATTCCAAATCTTTTATCTCTTTTTTTTGTATTTATATAAAATTTATAAATTGGAGAGCATATATTGAGGTCATGTGCTGCTTTCGCCATCTTATCCACTTCTTCATTTTCCTTAATTCCGTATGTCCTGGAGACCAACTTAGGTGGATTTTATTATTATTTTGAATAAAATTTTCTGTGTTTAGTTTAAGTAGTGAAGTAATGTAATATGGATATGTGGAGTATGATTGATCCTGTGTTAATGTGAGGATAGCTCCCTTTGAGTCAATAAAAATAACTATAAATTGATTTTTAGTATTTTGTAGAAGCCATTTAAAGGCAGCCAAAATGGCAAAAATTTCTGCATGTAAGATTGAAGTATGTTTTGGTAATTTAAATTTTAAGGAAACATTAAAAGATGGAATAAAAACAGCTGCAGAAGCAGAACCAGAGTCTTGTATAAAAGAACCATCTGTATATATTTCTAGAAAATTTTCAAAATGTTCCTTTTTAAAATTATTGAATAATT
This sequence comes from Ryuthela nishihirai, assembly GCA_038380435.1. Lineage (NCBI taxonomy): Eukaryota > Metazoa > Arthropoda > Arachnida > Araneae > Heptathelidae > Ryuthela > Ryuthela nishihirai. The sequence goes on along the minus strand of JAWZYU010000013.1, from coordinate 39,880,389 downwards.
GTAAAATGGCTTCATTTGAATATTCATTTTTAGAGTGTAATAAAGGAATTTCAGTATAAAATTTAGGAAGTTGATAACACCAAAATGGAATTGATTCTGTAATATCTCCTCTTAAGTCTTCCTTATGAAGGTTATTAAAAAAATTAAAGAGTGATGGTTGGTTTTTTAAAATTTTGTAAAAAGGTAGTCTTTTAAATTTTTGATAAAATGGATGGTCAGGAAGCTTATAATGTAATCTAGAGTAATATTTTAAAATTAAGATAGGATGTCTTGTTTCGAAGTTTGGAAGAGCAGTTTCAGCCAAGAGAGCAAGTGAGGGGCAAAACCTAGGAAGACCTAGAGCTATCTTAATACATTTGTTTTGAATAATATTTAATTTTTTGAGTTTTGTTAAATTTGGGAAATCTATTAAATCAAAGCCGTATTAAATTTTCGCTCTTATTAAATTTTTGTATAAAGTTATTAATGTATTAGGGTGCGAGCCTTCTTTTTTGAAGGCAAAATATTTAAAAATATTAAGTAATTTGGAGCCTGAATTGTGTGCATGATCTAAGTGTGAATTCCAATTTAATTTTGAATCTAAATAAAATCCTAGAAGTTTACATTGATTAACTTGAGCAATTTTGTGGTCATTAATTTTTAAAACAAATTTTTGAGAAATATATTTGTTTTTGGAGAAATGTATACAGTAGGTTTTATTTATATTTATTGTTAAATTCCATTTTTCACAATACTTGGTTAATTTGTTAAGTTGTTCTTGAGTTGTTGTACATCATATTCATTTCTGTCTGAAGTCCAAAAAGTGAGGTCATCAGCATAGCTTGTATAATTAAACTTATTATTAAAAATTTTTTTAATATCATATAGATATAGATTAAAAAGAATGGGTGAAAGGGTAGATCCTTGTGATAAGCCCTGTGAAATGTTATGAGAGTTAGAAAAAAAAGAATTAATTTTGACTTTAAATTTTCTGTTTTTTAAATATTTTGAAAGAAATGTTATTAAGTTATAATCAATATTTGCTTTACTCAACTTTAGTAAAAGATAATCAATTGAGACTGTATCGAAAGCTTGGGTTAGGTCAATTGAAACAGCCAATAAGATTTTTTTCTTTTTATTAGCTAAATAAATATCAGAAAGGAGTAATGAAACACATTCTTTGGATGAACGATTTTTTCTAAAGCCAAAAAAGTTTTTAGGTAAAATATTATTTTTGTCTATTTGCCATATTAGTCTTCTGAACAATATCTTTTCAAATAGTTTTAGGGAGTTGGAAAGTAAAGAAATAGGTCTATAAGAATTGAATTCTGTGGGGATTTTATTTGGCTTTTGTATAAAAATAATTAAAATTTCTTCCCATGTAGTTGGAATATTATGAGTAGTCCAGATGTTGTTAAATATATTTAAAAGTTTTTCCTTCCAGCAGTTTGGTAAATTTTAAAAAAACTTATTAGATATTAAGTCAGCTCCTGGTGCTGACTTTAGGTTTAATCTTTTAATGGCATTATTTAATTCTGGTAAAGTAAAAGGTAGATTGACACTAGTGTTGATTGATTTGAGTTTATTTAATTGAATTTTATAAAAGGATTTCTGCCTAATATCCAATGTGGGAGCTTTTTGTACTGTTTTTAAATTTTTTGCAAAAAATTCTGCAGTTTGTTTTAGTTTTAGCTCTAAAGGTTTTCTTTTTATAATTATCCCTTTTCTCTTCTTACATTGTTTTCCATGCAAGAAACCCAAAAAAAATCCTGTTCAAAATAATTTATTTCAAGTACGTAAGAGTGGTTAGCGCGCTTGGCTACTGATCTACGGGACCTGGGTTCGAGCCCCGGATAAGGGCTGTTTGTGTCGTTTTTCTGTTGAGGTCCTGCCATCCTCTCAGATCTCCTACTGTGGCATATAAACTGACAGGCTCCTGTCAGACCTCTGTGGCAAGCAGCTGCTTGAGGGGGTATTTATTTTTATTTTATTTACATTGGATCGTGTGAGCTCACAAAAACCTGGATCGTGTGGGCCCACTCACAGAAATATTGAGCGTGTGCAGTTACCGTTCACAGCAAACTGGAGCGAGTACGGTAACTGCACACGCTCCAGTTTGCTGTGAACGGTAACTGGAGCGTGTACAGTTGCTGTACACGTTCCTGAGGTCCTGCCATCCTCTCAGACCTTCTACTATGGCATATAAACTGACAGGCTCCTGTCAGACCTCTGTGGCAAGCAGCTGCTTGAGGGGGTATGTACTTTTTTTATTTTTTACGTAAGACAATTTATTGCAAATTTTGTTACGCTTGTTTGAAACAAACAGAAGCTATGTTTCATGAACAGAAAAAAAAAATGTACAAATGATTCACTCCAAAATGTCGTTGGGTTATAAAAACGGAAACAATTTTCTCATTTATCATGCAGATTTCTAAAAAGTTAGAATTTTAGTGTGTAATGTTACACATTAAATGGAAGGACAAACAGTCAAATTTGTCCTTCCCATTTTTGTGTGTGAGAATTAATTAAAAAGCTTACTACATCAAATTTTTTTCCGCAAAACTCCCCGCCCTGCCCACGGGCAGTAGGGGACGCCAATGAGCTTGGAAAGGCCGCCGTCCGTCGGATGGGACGTTAAGCCTTGGTCCCGTGTGCGGGAGAGCCATACCCTGTGCACGTTAAAGAACACGCTGGATGGCCTTGACGGGAGGCTACCATCTGTCACCCAACAGCTGTTCCAGTGGGTCCCCTCCCCTAACCTTCTCTGAGTCTTCGGGGTCCATGTTTCACAAACGACTTTTTTCCTGGTAATAAATTCATCTTGGAATATTTTTCTTTAACCATTTGGTTCCTTTCTTTATTCGCAGGAAATCAGAAAACGCTAATATATTCAGCGGTAACTTTACTTCGATTGTTTCACCGATATTCATTTACAGAACAGTGATCTGGCATAATGAGCTAAAGGATATTAAAATGAAACGCTTTCTTCATTACTACAGCAGGATGTAGGAGGGGGAGGAGCAAGGGGACCATGGCCACCCCCTTTCAGAGTCCCTGGCAGGTGGTTAACGTCTCAGGTTCGAGCCCCAGATAGGGCATGGATGTGTGTGTTGTCTTTTTGATAGGTCCCACCATCCTCATAAAGCAGTGTCTCGCAAACTGTGTGCCGCGGCACAGTAGTGTGCCGCGAGAGATTCAAAGTGTGCTGCGAGAGCTTTACAAATTGACACAAGATATACCAAAGATTTCATTTTGACTTGCTTGTGTTATCGACGTGCTTTAATATCGACGTGCTTTAATAAAATTCTTTCAGATTTTATCAACTGGGATCTTGTAAGTATTTATCAAGCTTTTCCAAATTTTGGTATTTATTTTTGATTATTTCAAGCCATAGAATGGACAAATATTTAAAACAAGCACCGAGTTATGATTAATTATATTTATTATTATATTTATCTTAAATAAAATGCATTCAACGAAACTTCAATTTTCCTCTTTTTACGTAACCATCAAAAATTCTTTTTCAGGTGTGCCGCGGGAAAAAAATTAGATTCAGTGTGCCGCGGAAAAAAATTAGATTCAGTGTGCCGCAGAATAAAAAAGTTTGCGAGACACTGTCATAAAGCTTATCTATGGCGTATTAAACTGACAGACTCCTGTCAGACCTCTGTGGCAAGCAGCTGCTTGAGGAGTATTATTATATATTATTATATTTCATGCATTTTTTAATAAATTTTTTCAAAATCCGTAAAACGGAGGGGAAATGTTATACTGCGTTGAAAAATCAAGTGTCTTGCCCTTTACATTTTTTCCCTCTCGACAACGTTTCTTGTCCTCCCTCCCCCCCAACCTCTCGATTTTTTTCCACCCCCAGTCCCGTTCACTACTGTATTTCTGTCGATGATAGATAGCGATTATTTCAAAAGTGCAAACGTCAGCGTCTTGCGTTACCACAAAATATACAAAAAGAACTTGAAACCTCCTCAGTAATTAACTGTCAGTATTAAGTGTCAGTATTAAACTGACAGACTCCTGTCAGACTTCTGTGGCAAGCAGCTGCTTGAGGAGTATTATTATATATTATTATATTTCATGCATTTTTTAATAAATTTTTTCAAAATCCGTAAAACGGAGGGGAAATGTTATACTGCGTTGAAAAATCAAGTGTCTTGCCCTTTGCATTTTTTCCCTCTCGACAAAGTTTCTTGCCCTCCCTCCCCCCCAACCTCTCGATTTTTTTCCACCCCCAGGCCCGTTCACTACTGTATTTCTGTCGATGATAGATAGCGATTATTTCAAAAGTGCAAACGTCAGCGTCTTGCGTTACCACAAAATATACAAAAAGAACTTGAAACCTCCTCAGTAAAAAAAATGCCACACCGCATTTTGAAACTTGAAGTGACAACAACTTAGATGATTAAATTCATAAATTTAAAAATAACTGACATTAAAGGAATCTCTAAGTTAGTGAAAAGCACAAGAACAGATAATCAGTACATTCTTCCTTCCTCCAGTGGGGGCGGGGGGGGGCCTCAGTCGGTAGCGCGTCAGGTTCGTAATCTGTAGTTCCCAGGTTCGAGTCCCAGCTGGGTCAGCGTTGACATTTATCTCCGCAAAACTCCCTGCCCACGGTCAGTAGGGGACACCGATGGGCTTGGAAAGGCCACCGTCCGTCGGAAAGAACGTTAAGTCGTGGCCCTGTGTGCGGGAGAGCCATACTCTGTGCACGTTAAAGAAAACGCTGGATGGCCTTGACGGGAGGCTGCTATCTGTCTCTCAACAGCTGTTTCAGTGGGTCCCCTCCCCCAACCTTCTCTGAGCCTTGGGGGTCCATGTGACCTGGCCATTTACCTCATGGTAATCTTCCGCTGTGTTTTCTGTTTGTTTGTGGGTTGACAGCCCCAAGTGAATAGATTCAGAGGATATGTTTATTAGCTGGTGGATAATCCTGAGCAGAGGTCATCGCAGGCACCTGAACTCTTTGCTTCTATTGGCATCGTCAAATTCTACATTGGAGGAAGTCTTCCAGTGTAGATGGCTTCAGCCTCTAGTGGTGGGGGAACGGGTCTTTGCCCCATGTCTGCGATTAGGGGGCTGTTTGATATTGTCGGCATTCCCTCTCTCAATAAACATAGTTTCTTTAAACATCCCACTAACCATTTTCTCTCCATAGGTAGTTGGAATGTGAGGACTCTGCACAGAGCTTTTTCTCTTGATGTCCTCACACAAGAATTCCACCATTATAATTTAGATATTCTCGGCTTTCAAGAGACCAGATGGACAGATAAAGGTCAGATTCTTAAAAATAATCTTAAATTTCTCTTTTCAGGGAGGGACGACAATAAACATCACCAAGGCGTGGGTCTGCTTCTCAGTAAACACGCTAGTGATGCTCTTCTAGGATATGAGTGCATTAATGAAAGGTTTCTTACAGCAAAATTTCAGACAAGCGTTAAAGACTTGAATGATATCTGCTATTATGCCCCCACTTAGGGTGCCGATGAGGATGAGAAGCGTTAAAGACTTGAATGTTATCTGCTATTATGCCCCCACTGAGGATGCCGATGAGGATGAGAAGGATAGGTTTTATGAACAACTTCAGGATATTTTGAATTCTGTCAAGAAAGGAGATATTACCCTTGTTCTTGGTGACTTCAATGCCAAAGTTGGTACTGACTCTGACCTTTGGGGAGGAGTAATAGGCCCTTTTGGTATCGGTAGCTGCAATGGCAATGGGCAACGTCTCCTACAGGTAAGTAAACTGAATGGATTCAGAATAACACTTATTACAAACACCGCGACATACATAAGTACACATGGGTTTCACCCGATGGGCTGCATAAAAATATGATTGATTATATATTAATTAACAGCAAATGGGCTAGTTCTGTTAGGAATACCAGGTCATATAGGGGAGCTGAAATTGGATCTGACCATTACCTTTTTAAAAGTGTCTTGCAACTTAAACTTAAAAAGTGTTGTGCTAGGATTAAAAAATTTGCTTTTAATACTGAAGCACTGAAAGACCCAGTTATAGCCAAAGCTTACCATGATAGGTTACTATAGGTTACTTAGTCATTATGACAGTCATGGTATGCTTACTACTGAAGTTGAGGAAGAATGGGATCATTTTAAACAGGATTTTTTGGACACTAACAGTACTCTTTTAGGAAAAAAGGAGCAGAAGAGACGGAATTTTCTGAGTGATAAGGCACTTGAGCTTATTTCGGAAAGAAAGAACTGCAGGAATGTCCTTAATCAATACCCTACTAGTCCTAATAGAAAGCATTACAGAGAACTTAATAAACGTGTAAAAGATCAGTTAGCTGCTGATAAGAATCTTTGGCTTGATGGTTTGGCTGACAAAGCCGAGGAAGCAGTTAGACAGCACAACGGCAGAGAGCTGTACCAGATGAAAACGTACAGGTATACAGGGATTGCAGGATAAACAAGGTAAGGTTATAGAAGGTGAGGATTCTGTCATGGCTAAGTGGGCTGAGCATTTCAGTGATGTCCTAAACAATGTGGTTAGTTCTACTCCCATTGTTTGCAATGATGATAGAGGCATTGGTGGCATTAATGTTGGCCTATAACACAATCTGAAGTTATTTTGGCTATTTCTAAACTTAAACTACGTAAATCCCCAGGGGTAGATGAAATTACTACGGAAATGCTTAGAGCTGGGAATGTTTCGGTTACCACTTGGATGACTGAAATTCTGAATATCTTTTATGATAAAGGCATGGTTCCTAAGGATTTTACCAGAGCTATTGTTATCCCTATTTTCAAAAAAGGTGATCGCAATTCTTGTGATAACTATAGGGGTATCAGCCTACTCTCTGTTTCAGGGAAAGTTCTTTGCATGATTGTGCTTAATAGAATTAAGAATCTGGTTGAGAGTCAATTGAGTGATGAGCAATGTGGATTCAGAAGTGGTAGGGGATGTGTGGATCAGATATTTTTACTTAGGCAGATTCTTGAGAAATGTTTAGAGTTTCAGAAACCTTTGGTTGCTAGCTTTGTTGATTTCAAAAAGGCTTTCGACTCTGTTGATCGTCATAATTTGTGGTTGATTGTGAGATCATATGGTATACCTGACAAGTTAGTTAACATAATGAAAGCTCTCTATAATAACACTGAGTCGTGTGTGTGAGTTGGTAAGTCTTGTAGCAATTGGTTTAGCATTACTTCTGGTGTTCGACAAGGGTGCATTTTGTCTCCTTTTCTCTTTAGCTTGGTTATTGATTATGTTATGTGAAATTCACTTCAAGGGAAAGATTTTGTCCTTAAATGGGCTGGAGATACTAAAATATCTGATTAAGATTATGCTGATGATTTAGCCCTTTTGGCAAATGATGTTGATGAGATGAACTCTTTCATTCGAGCTGTTGATGAGACTGGTAGTAGAGTAGGTTTGGTTATAAACAGAGAGAAAACTAAAGTGCTGAAAATTGGTCAAGCAGGCTGTGATTCAGTTAATCTGAATGGTTGTAGTCTTGAGCAGGTGTTACAGTTTAATTATCTTGGGAGCTATGTAACAGATAATGGTGATGTGCGGCATGAGATTAACAGACGGATAGGGATTGCTGCCGGGACTTTTAAGAATCTATGGAGAGTGTGGAGAAATAGGCGTATACACCTAAAGACTAATATTAGACTGTATAATAGTTTGGTTCTTTCTAGGGTTAATTATGGCAGTGAAACTTGGCCACTTTGTAAACAAGATAACAGGAAACTAGATGCTTTTGATTCGAGATGCTTACGCAGTATCTTTTGGCATTAGGTGGTTCAACTTTGTAACTAATGATGAGGTTAGGCAAAGGAGTCTGCAACCTCCTTTAAGCAGCATATTGTGCAGAGAGAGACTCCGTTGGTTTGGCCATGTTGCCCGTATGAATAATTATAGATTGGCGAATAGGGTTATGAACAGTGTGCCTAAAGGCCTCAGAAAGAAGGGGAGACCTAGGATGCGGTGGGCAGACAATGTCAAACAGGACCTTGTTAGAATTGGTGTGCAGTGGCCAGATGCAGTAGATGTAGCTCAGGATAGACTTGCTTGGAGAACTAAATTGCACGGTCTGGTTGGACCTCCGTAGCCCATGGCTGCTTGAGGATGATGATGATGATGATGTGAAAAAAAAAGTGCTGCTCAGAGGTAAAACTACCTAACCTCCAGAGTGACATAAGCTGGAAGGTTGATGCAAAAATTATTAAACTTATTTACGTTTCATGCATTTTTCAAAAAATGTTTTAAAGACTTGTGAAACGCAAGTTTGTTATACAGCATTGGAAATCCAGTCTCTTGCCCCCCCCCTCGATTTTTTTCTAAAGCCGAGCCTAATTATAGATTACGTAACAACTGTCCACAGATGAAATTGGATCCTCCATGATGTTTTCAGAAATCTGCGGAAATTTCTCCGCGTTTTTGCATCTGTCGTCACTTTCGTTTACCTTTTTCATCAAAAGTTTCCCAGTTAGGAACTAGTTTCCGTTATACAGGAATTGCGACGTAAACAGAAACTACCAACGCTAATAAATGGAATTGGCGGAGATGACGTCATTAAATTCTCCAGTTCTAGTGACGCAAGCCCAAGTTACACTTTATCCGCAATCGCTAATCAGCTGCAGACTCCAAAAGTGACATTTATGAAGGCAATCATTCTGTTAATGAGAGAAGATTTACAGTATCACAGAGTGCACAGAGAATTCGACTGGGTTTGTATGTGTGTTATGATTCATTCTCACGTTCCCAAGAGATGTTTCTGCACGGTGTGTGGCGAGGCATCCACTGTATCCCTGCTACATCAAATCTCAATATACGTAATTCGACTCAATGTACTTCCGGAGATATAAGTTATTCTAAATGATTACTGTTGAAAAGGAAATGGAAATATTTCGTTTAGTTAATGGAGTCTAACAAGTGAAGGCAACTTCACCGAATTGTTCACCGATTATTTTTAATGAATTAAGTAGGGGCGGGGGTGGCTTAGTCGGTAGCGCGCCAGGCTCGTAATCTGTAGTTCCCATGTTCGAGTCCCAGTTGGGTCAGCGTTGAGATTTATCTCCGCAAAATTCCCCGCCCTGCCCACGGTCATTAGGGGACACCGATGGGCTTGGAAAGGCCGCCGTCCGTCGGATGGGACGTTAAGCCGTGGCGCCGTGTGCGGGAGAGCCATACCCTGTGCACGTTAAAGAACACGCTGGATGGCCTTGACGGGGGGCTACCATCTGTCTCCCAACAACTGTTCCAGTGGGTCCCTCCCCCCAAACTTCTCTGAGCCTTCGGGGTGCAGGGGACACCGATGGGCTTGGAAAGGCCGCCGTCCGTTGGATGGGACGTTAAGCCGTGGCCCCGTGTGCGGGAGAGCCATACCCTGTGCACGTTAAAGAACACGCTGGAGGGCCTTGACGGGAGGCTACCATCTGTCTCCCAACAGCTGTTCCAGTGGGTCCCCTCCCTCAACCTTCTCTGAGCCTTCGGGGTCCTTGTGACCTGGCCATTTAGCCCATGGTGTGCAAAAAAGTGCCGCTCAGATAAAACAACCCAACCCAACCCTTCGGGGTGCATGTGACCTGGCCATTTAGCCCATGGTGTGCAAAAAAGTGCCGCTCAGAGGTAAAACAACAACAACAATGAATACAATGAATTAATTTTAGTTCCTGTGTATTTGTGATATTTTCCTCAAAATTTGATCTTAGCTTTTCCGTTTTAATTTTTTTATTTCCTAAATCCTTCTTTAATTAATTTGCTGATTATCGAAAAAAAAAACTGTTTACCAAAGTGTTGAAGAATTTTCAATGGGAATCTATAAATCTCTATAACTTCTAAAATATGCACTTAACGGAAAACTGTTGCTGAAGATAAAATAAAGACCATAATGTAATCCATATGAATCTCTATTTTCGACAATATTCGTTCAGAATTTCAAGAGTTACGGAAACTAGAGTATTTCACAACAGTAATGCGTTATGAGAATTTACCTCAGAAATTGTTTAAACTTAATAACTATTGTTTCAAACCATTTAATAAAATGTACATTTTAGAGGTTTGGGTAATGATCATTTCTATATTAGACGATAATGAATGACTTTTATAAAAGAAGATAATTTATTGTTAAAATTCTAGCTTCCATAACTCTTTAAGTTGGGTTGTTTTATCTCTGAGCGGCACTTTTTTGCACACCATGGGCTAAATGGCCAGGTCACATAGACCTCGAAGGCTCAGAGAAGGTTGGGGGAGGGGACCAACTGGAACAGCTGTTGGGAGACAGATGGTAGCCTCCCGTCAAGGCCATCAGCGTGTTCTTTAACGTGCACAGGGTATGGCTCTCCCGCACACGGGGCCACGGCTTAACGTCCCATCTGACGGACGGCGGCCTTTCCAAGCCCATCGGTGTCCCCTACTGACCGTGGGCAGGGCGGGGAATTTTTGCGGAGATAAATCTCAACGCTGACCCAGCTGGGACTCGAACCTGGGAACTACAGATTACGAGCCTGGCGCGCTACCGACTGAGCCACCCCCGCCCCCATAACTCTTTAAACGAAAGAATATTGTTGATAACTAAGAACTCCTAATATTTATCTAATTTGGACTACCAAATTCGATATACAATTTCTTTTCTTCATAAATTATGGCAATCTAGGGATTAGTCCCCTGTTATCATCAAAGAGAACAAAGGGAATATTAGGATCCAAAACTGGGTTGTTTTACCTCTGAGCGGCACTTTTTTTGCACACCATGGGCTAATGGCCAGGTCACAAGAACCCCGAAGGCTCTGAGAAGGTTGGGGACCTATTGGAACAGCTGTTGGGAGACAGATGGTAGCCTCCCGTCAAGGCCATCCAGCGTGTTCTTTAACGTGCACAGGGTATGGCTGTCCCGCACACGGGCCATGGCTTAACGTCCCATCCGACGGACGGTGGCCTTTCCAAGCACATCGGTGTCCCCTACTGACCATGGGCAGGGCGAGGAATTTTGCAGAAATAAATCTCAACGCTGACCCAGCTGGGACTCGAACCTGGGAAGTGCATATTATGAGCCTGGCGCTCTACCGACCCCGCTCCTGGTATGCTTCATTTTGTAGTTCAACTCAAGTAGTTTTATTGAACCAATAGGAAATACACAGAATACCAGTTGATGTAGAATTCAAGAAACACTTCAGGCAAAAAAAATGAGTGTCGTTTGTGACGTCTCCCAGAACATCCAGCATGTAATTGGGAGACGTGGGTTCGTGTTCCACTCATCGCCGAAAATCATTTTTTCTGCAGGATATTTTTTTAGTTTTTGCTGTAGTTCAACAGATGTGCTAGTGCTTTTGCAAACGGTCAGGTTTTAAAATGGCGAGTCTACGAAGAAAGATATCGACATGGGTTCTTTTGTTTTTATATCAAAATAAATATTCAAGTACAGAGAAATTTCTGTACACAGTTCAAATACGACACACCATCTCACAGCATCATTAGAGCATGGTACGAGAAATTCCTGCAAAATGGCATTGTTCTTGTTCAAAAAATAATGGGCAGTAGACAGGCTCCTGTCAGACCTCTGTGGCAAGCAGCTGCTTGAGGGTGTATTTATTTTTTATTTTATTATTTTATTTTAGTAGACCAAACACATCTGGCACGGCTTCAACTTGAACGTCAATTAGATATGCTCCAGAACACGAAACGTGCTCACTTTGAAGTGTATTAATTTTGTGGAAAAAACTTCTTAAGTTGGACTAAAAAAAGCATACCACATGGGTCGGGTTGTTTTACCTCTGAGCGGCACTTTTTTGCACACCATGGGCTAAATGGCCAGGTCACATGGACCCCGAAGGCTCAGAGAAGGTTAGGGGAGGGAACCCACTGGAACAGCTGTTGGGAGACAGATGGTAGCCTCTCGTCAAGGCCATCCAGCGTGTTCTTTAACGTGCACAGGATATGGCTCTCCTGCATAAGAAGCTACGGCTTAACGTCCCATCCGACGGACGGCGGCCTTTCCAAGCCCATCGGTGTCCCCTACTGACCGTGGGCAGGGCGGGGAAATTTTGCGGAGATAAATCTCAACGCTGACCCAGCTGGGACTCGAACCTGGAAACTACAGATTACGAGCCTGGCGCGCTATCGACTGAGCCACCCCCGCCCCACATACCACATGTCTTTGCTGTATTTTTTTTCAATTCAATTTTGAAATTGGTTAAGGACTTTTACCCACTTTGTATTTCCTGGGTTGGGTTGGGTTGTTTTACCTCTGAGCGGCACTTTTTTGCACACCATGGGCTAAATGGCCAGGTCACATGGACCCCGAAGGCTCAGAGAAGGTTAGGGGAGGGAACCCACTGGAGCAGCTGTTGGGAGACAGATGGTCGCCTCCCGTCAAGGCCATCCAGCGTGTTCTTTAACGTGCACAGGGTATGGCTCTCCCTCACACAGAGCCACGGCTTAACGTCCCATCCGACGGACGGCGGCCTTTCCAAGCCCATCGGTGTCCCCTACTGACCGTGGGCAGGGCGGGGAAATTTTGCGGAGATAAATCTCAACGCTGACCCAGCTGGGACTCGAACCTGGAAACTACAGATTACGAGCCTGGCGCGCTACCGACTGAGCCACCCCCGCCCCACATACCACATGTCTTTGCTGTATTTTTTTTTAATTCAATTTTGAAATTGGTTAAGGACTTTTACCCACTTTGTATTTCCTGAACGCAATTTTGGGTTATACACACTTTAGTTCATTAGCTTTTGATTTTGTTCACCCAGCGAGTGTGGGACCTTAATGAACATTTATATAATTATCAATATTTTAATAACCATATATAACTACTAGTTTATTTTTTACATTGAGAAACAACTAAAGCCGCAACAGCTCATGCAAGATTCACTTTCTATTTTACTGAAAAATATATTTTTCATGAAATAAATAAATTCACTCCTTACACTTTAAAATTGAATTCCAGTTTTTTATTTCGAAAAATCAGACTGATATGTCAGCATTACAAAGCGGAAAAGTGGATAAAATTCTGTTCATGACATTTCAGCAGTTCCACAGAAAACACTCTTCGAATCTTCCAGGTTCAGGTCCATTCTCTTCTATTAACTAATGTGTGATAGGAGTTGCACTCCTCATGTTTCGGAGGTGGAAAGAAATCAGGAACTCTGTGATAAAACTATGCTAATTTGGGGGCGGGGGGGGGGGGGGGGGGGCTCAGTCGGTAGCCCGCCAGACTCATAATCTGTAGTTCCTATGTTCGAGTCCCAGCTGGGTCAGCGTTGAGATTTATCTCCGTAAAATTTCCCCCGCCCTGCCCACGGTCAGTAGGGGACACCGATGGGTTTTGAAAGGCCGCCGTCCGTCGGATGGGACGTTAAGCCGTGGCCCCGTGTGCGGGATAGCCATACCCTATGCACGTTAAAGAACACGCTGGATTGACGGGGGCTACCATCTGTCTCCCAACAGCTGTTCCAGTGGGTCCCCTCCCCCAACCTTCTCTGAGCCTTCGGGGTCCATGTGACCTGGCCATTTAGCCCATGGTGTGCAAAAAAGTGCCGCTCAGAGGTAAAACAACCCAACTATGCTAATTTGGACTTTTCTGAGGCCAAGCGTTAGAAAGGTCGTATTGTCAGTTTAAAAGAAACAAATTAATATTTGTGTTGGGTTGTTTTACCTCTGAGCGACACTTTTCTGCAGACAGTGGGTTAAACGGCCAGGTCACAAGAACCCCAAGGACTCACAAAAAACTGAGGGAAGCTCCCAATGAATAGCTGTTAGGAGACAGATGGAAGTCACCCTTCAAGGCCATAAAGCATGTTTACATCCAGAGAATAGAGCTCTACTGTATGGGACCACGGCTTAATGTCCTATCCGAGATGGATGGTAGACTTTCCAAGACCAACGGTGTCCCCTTTCTCACCGAGGGCAAAACGGGAGCTAGTGGAGAAAATTCTCAAGGCAAGCTCATTTGGGACTCGAACCTGAGAACATAATATTAAGAGCCTTTGTTCATTGCCGACAGATCTTTGCCCCCAAATTGGTAGTAGTAAGCAGGTCTGATAAAATAAATGATCTGCTGATTCGGAATTGTCAATAGGCGTTTTTTTCCTTCTGTAATTGGGGAGAACACATTGTTCTTTTTTATTACTTTATAGGTTCAGTAAAACGGGCATTCTTCACTTGTGAAATGTGATTTTTTTTTAAAACAGCACATTTTTTTTCTTACACCAACTTTGCAGTTTTTTTTTTTTTGTTGTGCTTACTGCTTGCTATGTAGTTTGAGCACTAATTGGGTGTCTTGCAGAATTTTAATAACTGCCATAATAGCAAAAATATATACGAGAAGAAAGTTGTCGAAATTCGACGAGCGAAAATGGAAAAGTTGGACAATGGATTAGAAATGATACAGTCGCTCAAAAAATATCCGAACACTATGGATTCAGAAATTTTGGACACAGAATTCAGAAAAAATATCTGGCGAAGATTTTTTAGAAATTAGTGATCTGGCAACCTCCGTGTCACGTGATTACAGAATTCAGAAAAAATATCTGGAGCGCTCCAGTTTGCTGTGAACTGTAACTGCACACGCTCAATATTTCCGTGAGTGAGCCCACACGATCCAGGTCTTTGTGAGCTCACACGATCCAATGTGCTGTGAACATTAACCGCAACCGCTCCAGTTTGCTGTGAACGGTAACTGCACACGCTCCATATTCATTGCATTATATATTCATACGCATTATATATATTAAAAAATATCCGAACACTATGGCTGATTACAGAATTCAGAAAAAATATCTGGCGAATATTTTTTAGAAATTAGTGATCTGGCAACCTTCGTGTCACGTGACACGAAGGTTGCCACTTGGGAACATCAAGCTACAAGTCTGTCGAGTTCCCACGATCCTTTAGAAAGGAGTATAAAAACATATAGTGTTCTCTTTGACCAGAATAATATCCGAAAAATATATGACCAGTTCATTTATCTTACTTCTCACGCCGAACATTCTCTTTTATACCTGTTCTGGTAGCAAAGTTAAAAAAAAAAATGAAAAATATTTAAAGTCATGTGCTTAGTTTATTTTCCAGTATTCTTCCTCCCTTTCAGAATTAATTCCTTTAATCTCTAAATATAATTTTAAGAATCGTTTTATATGAACACTAAAAGTTTTCCCGAAATCTGTTCTTTTTCTACACAACTTAAAAAAAAAACGTTTTCCTGAAATCTGTTCGCGAATTTGTTTTTTCTACACAACTTAAAAAAATAGTCAGATTAGAGCAAATCAAAATATGAAAGAACTAACTTGAAAAATTAAAAGCCATTCCATTTGGGTTTCAGTTTCATTTGTTTTTAAATGAAAATAAACTTTTCAAAAAAAAAATATCGCTGTTAGCGTTTTTGTGATGCTTTTAAATGGACTGGAAGAGTAATATTTTGCTTTATCCTCCTACATTATGTGATATATACTGATTCAGAACTTCCAACAGGGGATTTTTTTTTTTCTTTTTGTGATCGATGAGAGCACATTGTTTCTGTTTCATCGCTTGTTGCCTGTCATTTTCAGTCGAGAGGGCACCTCTGCATTTTTATGAAACCTGACCCTTTTAAAATAGCCCTTTGTGTTTTCCCTCAACCAACTGTTCTTTGACTGATTGCTTTATAGTTTGAGTCCAAATTAGGTCTCTTCTTTGGTCACAGATGTGTAAAGCAATTCACACACCGCTGAAAGAGAACTCTATAGATAAAACACTGCAGTCAAAAATCCAGGAAAATTATTCTAGAAAACAGTAGCTAATGATTTTTTTATCATGAATAAGTCTGAGATTTCGTTTTCTCTTTTCCCATCTTGAATTCCTATGAGTTTGAGATTTCATTTTCTATTTTCCTGTCATGGATTTCTATGAATTTGAGATTTCATTTTCTCTTTTCCCATCTCGGATTCCTTCGCAGATGAATGAGAGTTTTTGCACTCAGTTGCCAGAATGAAGAAGCATTATTTACATTCTATTCGTTTTTTTGCTTACGTTGTTCTTGTTGAGTGACTAGAAAATATTGCAGGAGATAATCCATTCACTTCAGATGATTTCTAACTCATAGATCACTTTCACCATTCCCTTCCTTCTGTCTTTCATTTTCTTCTTCGACACTGCTTGTTAATCTTTTAAATAACCTTGAAAAGAGAAAAAAAATAATTCTTGTTAATCATTTAAGTTTTGAATGAAATATTAAATCACAATACAACACATCAAAGACACCAGAAATTATTAGGTTTTTTTCTTTCTTCTTAACCCTTTCACGACTAAGGGAAACATTTTTCCCATTTTAAAATTGGTGATTGTCGTATTTAATTATAACCTTATCTGCATTTTTTATACAGAATGTCAAAATAGAACGTATGCCGAACGCAATTACGTAAACGGGAACGTTTAGAAAACAAAAACAGAACTGTCAGGACGCATTAATATATGTACTATGTGCAATGTCCATCTTTGCCTCACTACCAAAAGAAATTGCTTCGCAGAATATCATAATTAGCACATCATTTTGTATAGTAATTTTATTTCAGAATTTTGTATTATTTTAGTTAACATTTTGTTCTAATAAACCAATAAATAAAAGACATTGCATAATAAGCCTAACTATAATTTGTGTTACCTTTATAGTCCATTGGGAAAAATATTTCCCATAAAATTCCAAAAAAACTGCACATTGTTATGTATTTTTCTTATGATTTTTATTTATTTTACGTCTAAACAAACTAAAATAAACAGTTACATACTAATATTTACTCTTAGAAACCTTATGGTCCTGAAAGGGTTAAACATTAGCATTATAATGGTTAGTATTAGTAGTATAATAATCAGGGGTCACAAACTCGTATCATATTCTGGTCAAATGAATTGCGTCACGAAATAGAGTAGGCCACATTTAATTTTAAGAAATAATAAACAAAACATAACTACTTATATTATTGCTTAGTGTTTAAATATTTCAAACATTTAATGCTAAAACATGAACCTAAATTTCATTTGTAATGGCTTCACGTTCCGTTGAAAGCGACCATACTTTCGACACTATAGAGTGAGATCATCATAATCCAGCCAAGCTATTTATTCACACTTCGCTACCAAGATTATGATAGGAACCGTGTTTGAAATCCCTAATATAAATAAAGCAATATCCCAAAAAAATACGAATTAACAACAATATAATACATTGTTGTTTGGGTTGTTTTACCTCTGAGCGGCACTTTTTTGCACACCATGGGCTAAATGGCCAGGTCACATGGACCCCGAAGGCTCAGAGAAGGTTGGGGGAGGGGACCCACTGGAACAGCTGTTGGGAGACAGATGGTAGCCCCCTCCCCCGTCAAGGCCATTCAGCGTGTTCTTTAACGTGCATAGGGTATGTCTCTCCCGCACACGGGGCAACGGCTTAACGTCCCATCCGACGGACGGTGGCTTATTCCAAGGCCATCGGTGTCCCCTACTAACCGTGGGCAGGGCGGGGAATTTTGCGGAGATAAATCTCAACGCTGATCCAACTGGGACTCGAACCTGGGAACTGCAGATTACGAGCCTGGCGCGCTACCGACTGAGCCACCCCCGCCCCGTATAATACATAAGTAATGGAGATTTGTAACTAGTGAAAATCAGTTGGTGATATCGGCAGTTCTTGATTTCTAGATCAATTGAAGGAGACATCGGTTCTGAAACTTCTTAATAGGTCTGAGTTCTACTTCCTGAAATGGCCTATTACCAACTATTAGCTTTCTATGAATGTTACATAGAAATCTCACCTCAAAGGATGCCATCACATCCAAAATTTCACAAGTTGTTGTTGTTGTTCTTTTATCTCTGTGGGGCACATTTTTGCACACCATGGGCTAAATGGCCAGGTTACATGGACCCCAAAGGCTCAGAGAAGGTTCGGGGAGGGGACCCACTGAAACAGCTGTTGGGAGACAGATAGTAGCCTCCCGTGAAGGACATCCAGTGTATTCTTTAACGTGCACAGAGTATGGCTCTCCCGCACACGGGCCACGGCTTAACTTCCCATCCGATGGACGACGACCTTTCTAAGCCCATCGGTGTCCCCTACTGACCGAGGGCAGGTCGGGGAGTTTTGCGGAGATAAGTCTCAAAGCTGACGCAACTGGGACTCGAACCTGGGAACTACAGATTACGAGCCTGGGGCACTAACGACTGAGCCCCCCCCCGCCCCCAAAATTCGTTTTAAAAAAATCCAAAAAAAAAACTAACTCCCAAAAACGTTCAAAAAACGTTTCTGAAATATATGATAGGAAATATCCCTTGGCAACATTATTTAGTTCTTTAGCAGAGGAAGATCTACATTTTACCTTCAACTTCGAAGGACCCATCACATCCAAATTTCACATTTCTGAGATGTATCCTCCAAAATACCCCCAGGCACCAAATTTTAGCTCTCTAGCACTGGTAGATCTATATTTGACCATTGACCTCAGAAAGACCCACCTGATCCAACATTTCGTAAATGTTTCGTAAATGTTTTCTCCTACTCTCAATTTTCACGTTTCTTGCAATCGTAGTTAAAAGTTTGACCTCTATGTGACCTGGAAGCAGACGTCGGAGGTCACATTTCTGACTTTTCTCGAGATGTACAGTCGCTCAAAAAAGTATTCGAACACTATGGTTGATTACAGAATTCAAAAAAAAAAATATCTGGCAACGGTTTTTTTAGAAATTAGTGAGATAATTGGTGATCTGGCAACCTTCGTGTCACGTGACAGATCACCACTTTCTCTGAAAAAAATCGCTGCCAGATATTTTTTCTGAATTCTGCAATCAACCATAATGTTCGGATACTTTTTTGAGCGACTGTACGACCTGGATTACTTGTAGGTGCAAATTTTCAAAGCTCTATCGTTTCTACATCATAGTTAGAATTAGCGTGATCCCCTGTCGCTTACTCAATCAATCGATGATAATAGTAGCATGACTGAGAGTTCTGGGACAACGGAGGCGGCGGTGGCTCAGTCGGTAGCGCGCCAGGCTCGTAATCTGCAGTTCCCAGGTTCGAGTCCCAGCTGGGTCGGCGTTGAGATTTATCTCCGCAAAATTCCCCGCCCTCCCCACGGTCAGTAGTGAACACCGATAGGCTTGGAAAAGCCGCCGTCCATCGGATGGGACGTTAAGCCGTGGCCCCGTGTGCGGGAGAGCCATACCCTGTGCACGTTAAAGAAACGCTGGATGGCCTTGACGGGAGGCTACCCTCTGTCTCCCAACAGCTGTTCCAGTGGGTCCCTTCCCCCAACCTTCTCTGAGCCTTCGGGGTCCATGTGACCTGGCCATTTAGCTCATGGTGTGCAAAAAAGTGTCGCTCAGAAGTAAAACAACAACCAACCAAATCTGGGACAATGTTAAAGTCCAAGGCCAATGATGGAAAGATAAACTTTGAAGTGATATCTGTGAATGTATGAATTTTTTTGATCCAGTGAGGACGAGAGGGTATGAGATGAATCCAATATCGAAAAAAATTGCAAGTGATTACAATCATCTGTTTAGATTAGATATAATTTATTTATAAATTCTTATAACGAAATGTTATGTAACAATAAAATATATCTAAAAGAAAAAATATGCCTAAACTAAGAAGAATCTCCAAGAATTTGATGACCGTCAAATCTGGCAGATTTAATTGAGTAAAAGGAGATAAGGCATAATTCGAGTACAAATATAACATTTTAAATGTCTTCTATAAAGAATGATTAGGTTATTTTGTACAATATTATAAACTCAGGAATACTACATTAGGTGCAGTTTCATCGTATATCAGTAGTAATTCAATAAATTTTTAAATATAGGTTTCATATGCAAAAATGTGACAGAAGATAATTTAAAGATCTCAATTTAAAACTCGGTTTGCAACAATATACGTTCGGTGTTTAGATAGTTACTGAAATCGGAATATTTACCCTTTCTAGTTAAAATTAAGTGAAAGTAGCAATGACAGTCTGAATGGTTAATAAAAATAAGTTGTAATGAAAGTAATGTCACTCATTATACTACACTTTACTAGCGCATGTCATTTTAGCATTTCACAAAATACACAATTAATGTTAATTTTCGCTAATTTTGAATATATTTCTTTTTTGCACGACGAACTATTTTTGCTAAATGTTTCAACTTCCATAACTCTTTAAATATCGAATACATATTGTTGAAAATCGAGATTAAAGTAGATATGATTGAGATCTTTAAATTATTTTCTGCCACATTTTTCCATAAAAAGCTTATTTGAAGAGTTTTGATTTTTTTGATTTGCGACATATAGGACAGAGAAGAATCCTAGAAGATACTCCTAGCTTAATACAGGCCTTCTCATACAAGGGTTGGGTTGTTTTACCTCTGAGCGACACTTTTTTGCACACCATGGGCTAAATGGCCATGTCACATGGACCCTGAAGGCTCAGGGTCCATGTGACATATATCAGAGAAGATTGGGGGAGGGGACCCACTGTAACAGCTGTTGGGAGTCAGATGGTAGTCTCCCGTCAAGGCCATCCAGCGTGTTCTTTAACGTGCACAGGGTATGGCTCTCTCCCGCACACGGGGCCACTGCTGAACGTCTCATCCGACGGACGGCGACCTTTCCAAGCCCATCGGTGTCCCCTAGTGACCGTGGAGTTTTGCGCAGATAAATCTCAACGCTGACCGGCTTGGACTCGAACCTGGGAACACAAGATTACGAGCCTGGCGCGCTACCGACTGAGCATCCCCTTATCTGAAGAAATTACCAAGTTATCTATATGAGTTATTATTGACATGAGATGGAACTATACCTAATGAAATGTCCGCTGAATGTCCATACATATATGTAGCGCAATAATTAAACAGATTAGATCGATATAAAGACGATATTTTCGAAAGAAGCGTTCAAAGATTTATACTCACAAAGACGAAGCAAATGTCGTCAAATGTTGGTCCAATAGCAAGGAGTAAAGACGTTGTAAAGAGTAAAGTGAGCCAGCAGCGGGCAGTAGTAAGCCAGGCAGGTGGCTGTGATAGCTGCCATGTACGCCCAGCCGAGTCTGCAGGTGGCTGGATAGTAGATTTCTGCCCTGGCACCGCAGTGAAGCTGAACGAAAGGGGAACCCAACACAAGGGGGTAGAGGAACAGAGAAACTGTCTGCAGCACAACTGAAAAAGATTCAGAAATGTTTAGAAAACTTACAAAAATTATCTTGAAATATCAGTTTTGTAAAATAATATACTTATATATTATTTCAATAGGAGATTTAATATTGAAACACATCTTGACGATCTATTATTTTGTTTATATTATACTAGATAGTTTATTATACTTATATACTTTGTTTATATACACTTTATAAAGATATGTTAGCATTTATCCGTTAACCAGACACGTTTCAACTGCGTCTGGTTCCTCTATCTAAATATTGAGTCAGAGATGTAGCCGGGAGGGTTGGGTTGTTTTACCTCTGAGCGGACTTTTTTGCACACTATGGGCTAAATGGCCAGTTCACATGGACCCCGAAGGCTCAGAGAAGGTTGGGGGAGGGGACCCATTGGAACAGCTGTTGGGAGACAGATGGTAGCCTCCTGTCAATGCCATCCAGTATGTTCTTAAATGCGCACAGGGTATGGTTCTCCCACACACAGTGCCACTGCTTAACTTCCCATCCGACGGACGGTGGCCTTTCCAAGCCCATCGGTGTCCCCTACTGACCGTGGGCAGGGCGGGAAATTTTGCGGAGATAAATCTCAACGCTGACCCAGCTGGGACTCGAACTTGGGAACTACAGATTACGAGCCTGGCGCGCTACCGACTGAGCCAGCCCCGCCCCTAGCCGGGAGGGAGGCATTGGATCCGGACATTCCCACTCCCTCAGAAAATCAGATAGTCTTATAAGAAATCTACAACTTGTCTACCTGCTTTGAATCCAAATCAGTGCCTTTGTATAATTGTATTTTAGCTCAATAGTATGTCTGACAGTAAAAGTAAATTTAAAAAACAACTATGTAATTTAATTTCATTTAGAATATCATTTTAACTTTTCATGTCCGGTGGAATATTTCAGTAATAGGGTTGGGTTGTTTTACCTCTGAGCGGCACTTTTTGCACACAATGGGCTAAATGGCCAGGTCACAAGAACCCCAAAGGCTCAGAGAAGGGGGAGAGACCCACTGGAACAGCTGTTAGTAGACAGATGGTAGCCTCCCGTCAAGGCCATCCAGCGTGTTCTTTAACGTGCACAGGGTATGGCTCTCCCGCACACGGGGCCACGGCTTAACGTCCCATCCGACGGACGGCGGCATTTCCAAGCCCTTCGGTGTCCCCTACTGACCGTGGGCAGGGCAGGGAATTTTGTGGAGATAAATCTCAACGCTGATCCAGCTGGGATTCGAACCTGGGAACTAAAGATTACGAGCCTGGCGCGCTACCGACTGAGCCACCCCCGCCCCTTCAGTAATAGGGAAACCCTATTTAAATCTTGTTCTCAGATTCCTGCCAGAACCAAATTTTCGACTCACTCACCCCCCCCCCTCCCCGAGAGAAGTTTGGGGGAGGGGACCCTGGAACAGAAAGGTTCGAAAAAAATAAGTTCGAACCCTCCCCGAAAACAAATAAACTGCCGAACCCGCCCTCCCCCTAACTAAATCCTGGGTATAAGTACCTGCTTCTAGGGTTAATTCTGTCAAAGTGTTTATGAAAAACTGCAAACAAAAAATTTATGCTGGCAATAATACGATAACTGAAAACATGACACACTAAGCATTTTTGCGTTATTTTCAGTGATAATTTTATGTTGCGATAAATGATCGTTATTATAGTAAAGAAAATCACATGTAATATTCCTGCAAACATATGGGGTGGCTCAGTCGGTAGCGCGCCAGGCTTGTAGTCTGCAGTTCCCAAGTTCGAGTCCCAGCTGGGTCAATTGAGGTTTATCTCCGCAAAACTCCCCGCCCTGCCCACGGTCAGTATGGGACACCGATGGGCTTGGAAAGGCCCCCGTCCGTCGGATGGGACGTTAAGCCGTAGCCCAGTGTGTGGAAGAGCCATACCCTGTGCATGTTAAAGAACACATTGGATGACCTTGACGGGAGCCTACCATCTGTCTCCCAACAGCTGTTCCAGTGGGTCCCTTCCCCCAAAGTTCTCTGAGCCTTCGGGGTCCGCTCAGAGGTAAAGCAACCCAAATCCTGCAAACATGGTACTCCTGAAAGGTTTGCTGAAAAAAATTTAATTTCACCTGCATTGAGATACGAACCCATGACATGATGTGCTAGGTGCTCTGGCTTTCCCCTTACCAGACTGTCAATGATGGTACTGGCGACTGCATACGAAAAGCTTATAGGGACAATTTGCTGAAGTAAAGAACGAGTTCTGCGTAGCTCAGTGGTCAGAGCACTTCACATGTTATCAAGAGTTCGTATCCCACTCGAGATAAAACTAAATTATTTCAGCAAACCTATCGTGAGTTCCATGTTTATAGGAACATTATCTTCGATTTTCTATACAAGTGGTTCTCAACCTTTTATACTTCACGTACCCCCTGGAAATGTGTATTAACTGGCGTACCCCTTGTATAGATAGATAAAACTATAGTTATAGTATAACAATGGTTTTTTTACTTTTTTAGTAGATCTAGCGACTTTTGAGCTCTCACGGCGTACTCCCAAAAATTTTACCGCGTACCCCACGTTGAGAACCCCTATTCTATACTATTGAAACTTAAATTGAGCAATGCTTAGTATGGTGTGTTTGACGATAGTTACCAAAATATTTATTTCAAACGTCATATTTTGTAACCATAGATGGGTTATTTTACTTCTGAGCGGCACTATTTTGCATATAATAGTCTAAATGGTCAGGACACAAAGGCTCAAAGAAAGTTGGGGGACGGAGACCCACTGGACAGCTGTTAGGGGACAGATGATGGCCTCCCGTCAAGATCAATGAGAACAGTGGGATACGAACCCACGTGTTCTTTAATGTATATGGCTCTCATGCACTCGGATCCACGTCATAACCTTCCACGGCTTGTCGTCTGTTGGATGACGACATTGCCAAGACTATTGATGTTCTCTTTCATCAATGACCACAAGGTGGGGATTAACGGAGATAAATATCAATGCGCACACAGTTGGGACTCGAAACTAGAAACTGCAGATTACAAGCCTGCAACGCTATTGACTGAATCAAACCCTGCCCAACAGAGTTTGAAAATCGGAAAGTTTCTACAAGAAGGATTCCAAAAAAGCATTTACTGAATTAAAAATTAGGTTCTGTTTCAATTAACTGGTGAGGTGTTGGAAAAAAAAATGAGTTAAAGTTAATGACATATTATTGAACTTGAAATGATTGTTTCGATGGGAAAGGTTGGGTTGTTTTACCTCTGAGCGACACTTTTTTGCACACCATGGGCTAAATGGCCAGGTCACATGGACCCCGAAGGCTCAGAGAAGGTTGGGGGAGGGGACCTACTGGAACAGTTGGTGGGAGACAGATGGTAGCCTCCCGTCAAGGCCATCCAGCGTGTTCTTTAACGTGCACAGGGTATGGCTCTCTCCCGCACACGGGGCCACGGCTTAACGTCCCATCCGACGGACGGCGGCCTTTCCAAGCCCATCGGTGTCCCCTACTGACCGTGGGCAGGGCGGGGAATTTTTGCGGAGATAAATCTCATCGCTCACCCAGCTGGGACTCGAACCTGGGAACTACAGATTACGAGCCTGGCGCGCTACCGACTGAGCCACCCCCGCCTCCGATGGGAAAAGAATAGAAAAATTCGATTTTGCTGTATTCAATTGAAAGAATTTTTATTAATTGTAGATTCTGATTTTACTTTTTTATCTTTTCCGTTTTTACTAGTGCAGAAAAAAGTGCAGAAAGGACCAAGATTGAATCGTAGGAGCAATTTAATTAAACGATTACATTTTCTTCAAAAAAATATAAAGCCAGAAATGATGTCAGTAGATATTTTTCTGTGTTCATCTCAATGTATGTTCTGTTAGAAGGTGTTTCAAATTGTGGTTCACCAGAAATAATGACGCATATATCAAAGTTTGGTAAACACTGCTCCCAATCACTGTGGGTTTTCTTCGAACGAATCCATAAGAAAAGAAATATTATCTTTGAAAATTGTTTACTTGAGAATATCATTTTAAATCAATCGAATATGGAAAAAATAAACTTTCTTGGATTCTTACTTGCAGCTCGGTTGCGCAAACATCGTCGAGATTCCGCTTTAATTAGAAAACAAATGATGCAAAAATTCAAATCTCGGCATTTCTCTAATGAAGAACAAGTTTTTGAAATATGATGCTCTCTCAAGTTATAAAACTACAACCATCCGGCTTCGTTTAATGTTTTTTTAGTGCTTTGATTCACAGAGAAGAATTCTATTTTGATAATTAAAACCACCGCGACGTTTCAGATTGGTAAAGAAAATTATTTATTTTTCCTCTGTTTAATTTCGTGTTTTTTTTTTCCTTCCTTCCTCGCTTCCTTTTTGTAGATTTTTGGTTTAGTTGGAAACGATCAGAAGGCAGAATTTCTTATGTTTCTTTACTCTTTGAAATTAAATTCGTTCTCTTAATGACAAAAGAAGACAGAATTTGAAAGAAATAAATATCCGAAGATAAATAAAAATGCATTTGATGAGGAACGGTTACCAAAAGTATTCCTTAAAAATCAGAGATGAGATATGAAAAAAAAAAAAAAAAGGAAAGCTCCTGTTTTGCGTTTTACAAGTAATTATTCTTGAGCAAAGGCTCAGCGACCAGGTGATGGAAGAAAACGTATGCTCGGTGAAAAATGGGCAAAAGAAGTAAATGATGAAGGAATTTTATTCCGAAGTGAAAAGATGAAAGATTAAATATCTTTTGTCGGGGGAAGAAAGGAGGGAACAACTCAGAGAAATAAACTGTTAACAAGAAGCGATTATTAAAGCTTTCGCATCGTGGGAAGCGGGAACACTAAAAAAAAAAATTTAAAAGAGTTGCTTTGTTTTATGTCTTAAACAAGCGAAGCAATTAAGGAGAAAATTTTGCGAATTTTTTATCTTTTTCTGTCCTGTTTCAGCTCTTTCTCGAACTTGTGTTCCTCGTGTCGGAGTTGTTTCTTTTTTATGTAACTCAAATCAGTTTGTCATCTGGGGAATTCTTTTTGTCGTTTTTGTAGCTGTTTTCGCAATGGCTTTTTCCGAGGATGAATAAAATATATTTGTTTTGAGTGGAGAACTGAGTTCGTGATGTAGAACGGCATCAAGACGACTCTTGTTCATCGAATGTTCTAGAACGGTGAAACGCAACTTATTTTTAAGCCTGTGGAACAACTGCAATTTGTTAGCCAAGTGTTGTTAGTCAAAACAATTGTTTTGATTAACAGCACTTGGCGAAACAATATTACACATAACTTGTTTCTGTTACCTCTTGCAAGGAAAGTTTTGTGACTGCAACCATTTTGTAGGAATATTGAGGCACACCTCATCTTCTTCATCTTTTGCAGGAACAGCAGAGTTGGGTTGTTTTACCTCTGAGCGGCACTTTTTTGCACACCATGGGCTAAATGGACAGGTCACATGGACCCCGAAGGCTCAGAGAAGGTTGGGGGAGGGGACCCACTGGAACAGCTGTTGGGAGACAGATGGTAGCCTCCCGTCAAGGCCATCCAGCGTGTTCTTTAACGTGCACAGGGTACGACTCTCCCGCATATGGGGGACACGGCTTAACGTCCCATCCGACGGATGGCGGCCTTTCCAAGCCCATCGGTGTCCCCATACTGACCGTGGGCAGGGCGGGGAATTTTTGCGGAGATAAATCTCAACGCTCACCCAGCTGGGACTCGAACCTGGGAACTATAGATTACGAGCCTGGCGCGCTACCGACTGAGCCACCCCCTCCCCGGGAACAGCAGAGAGCACTGGTTTTAGAGGTCACCGCTTAGAAAAGCGCCGTTCCATGCTTTTTTTTGCCTCCCGATATTTTAAAGGAATATCTCGGCATTTGAGTTAGGCATGAGGAAGAAGGAAACCCAAGGAAAGGGAGGAGAGTTCAATTTTTTTATTTCTGAGCAACATTTTTTGCACAAAATGAGCTAAATTTCCAGGTCACAAGGAGCCCAAGGGCTGAGACAAAGTTTGGGAAGGTGATCCACTGGACAATGTTAGAACACAGGTGGGAGGCAAGTTGTCGAAGCCATCCAGCATGTTCTTTAACGTGCACAAATATCCTACCGTCTTGGGGGGGGGGGGGGGGGTAGTTTGACCAGCAGCGCGCCAGGATCGTAATTTGTAGTTAATAGGTTCGAATCCCAACTGGGTTTGTGTTAGGAATTTTGGACTTGAAAATTAGGGATACATGACTTAGAAAAGTCGATGTCCGTCCGATGGGATTTTCAGCCGCGGCCCTGTGTGCAGGAGAGCCATATGCTGTGTACTTTGTAATGTTCAGTGTAATTCCTTCTTCAGTTTTCTCCGAGCCATTGGGGTCCTTGTGACTTGGCCATTTAGCCTTTTCTTTCCAAAAAAAGTGCCGCTAGGAGATATAACAATCCAGTTGCTGCATTTTGGTAGGGGATAACAAAACATAGATGTAAAGTCTTTAAACTTAACGCAAAATTCCCAATTTCAATTTTTTTTTTTTAAATTTTGGATTGTTTTATCTCTGAGCGGCACTTTTTCTTGCACACAATGACTAAATGGTCAGGTCACAAGGACCCCGAAGGCTCAGAGAAGGTTGGGGACCCATTGGACAGCTTGACACTGGGCTGTTAGGAGACAGATTGTAACAGCTGTAGTTTGCATCTTAACAGCATAGTTTGTCTCCTAACAGCATAGTGTGTCTCCTAACAGCTGGACGTAGTAGCATGCTGGCTGGTCCGTCAAGGCCATCCAGAGTATTCTTTAATGGACAAAGGGTATTGCTCTCCCGCACACAGGGCCATGAGTTTACCTCTCGTCCAATAGACGGAGGTCTTTCCAAGCCCATCGGTGTCCTCTACTGACCAAGGGCAAGGCGTGAAGTTTTGCAGAGATATTCCAACCCTGCCCAGGTGAGACTCTGACCTGGGAATTGCAGATTACGCCTGGCGCACTACAAACTGAGCCTCTCCTCCACACGGTGATTTTGCATAACCTTTAAGCTACGATCAACTTCCTGTGCTTCGTGACTAGTAGCTTAAAAATGCCTGAAAATCCTTTAGTCGAATGAAGACTTGTTTTTTTTTACGCCTAAGCGGCACTTTTTGTGTACGAAATGAGCTCATGGGAGTTATAAGCCCCCCCCCCCCCTCCCCCAGGAGTGCTTGAATAAAGTGTATATTCTTTGAAAGTCCCTAAAAATCCAATATGCCAAGGAAATAATCTGCAACGAGGCTTATAACTGCAGGTTCTTGCATCGAGTCCCGCTTGGGCCTGAGTTGAGATTTATCTCCTTAAAACGCCCTAGCCTCTGTCAGAGGGGACACCGATGGTCTTGGAACGGCCCTTGGATGGGACGTTAAGCAGTGGTATCGTGTGTGTGAGAGGGCCATACTCTGTGCACGTTAAAGAACACGCTGGATGACCTTGATAGGAGGATACCATTTGTCTCCTAACAGCTGTACAGTAGGTCCCCTTCCTCTAACCTACTCAGAGCCCTAGGGTTCTTGTGACCTGGACATTTAGCCCATTGTGTGCAAAAAGAGTATCTCTCAGGTGTAAAACAATCCAACCTGAACACACACTAGATCTCCTGCCATGACATCCGAAAGTTTCCTAGCCTTTAGATACCTCTCTTCATACTAAGGACAGAATAAGAGTTACCGGAGAAAATATCTATACGGAGACTCTGGCCTGGAAACATCAAGTTACGAACTTGCCAGTCTACTGATGTGGCAACCCCTGCACCTATAAGGGGCGGGGGTGGCTCAGTCGGTAGCGCGCCAGGCTCGTAATCTGTAGTTCCCAGGTTCGAGTCCCAGCTTGGTCAGCATTGAGATTTATCTCCGCAAAAATTCCCCGCCCTGCCCACGGTCAGTAGGGGACACCGATGGGCTTGGAAAGGCCGCCGTCCGTCGGATGGGACGTTAAGGCGTGGCCCCGTGTGCGGGAGAGCCATACCCTGTGCACGTTAAAGAACACGCTGGATGGCCTTGACGGGAGGCTACTATCTGTCTCCCAACAGCTGTTCCAGTGGTTCCCCTCCCCCAACCTTCTCTGATCCTTCGGGGTCCATGTGACCTGGCCATTTAGCCCATGGTGTGCAAAAAAGTGCCGCTCAGAGGTAAAACAAACCAACCTGCACCTACAATGATAGTGAGTTACACTAGCCGCATAATATTAATGGATTTTGGATAACGTTGAAACAGAAAAGCATATGTTTATAGTTTGGCAGTTTTCGAACTTGGAGAGGCAGCTGATTCATTATTTGAAAGGGAAATTTTTGTCTTTTTTCATTCAGTAAAAATTTCTAATCTACGAAAATCATGGCGTTGTCGTTTTTAATCCTGAGCTCTTTCTCTGTTAAGTTGTGGGTTTATGTTAAATAAGTAAAGACTGATTAATAGCAAAAGAAAAACCGTTACACACAAAAAAAAGTTGAATTGGTTCCGTGTGGTAGAAATCTTAACTTGAGTTGGGTTATTTTATTTCTGAGCCGCATAGTTTTACACACAATGGACTTTTGCATACAATGAGTCTTTTTTTTTTGCATACAATGAGTTTCTTTTTGCATGAAAAGATCAAAGGATTGCGGTCTTTTCAAGCCCTTAGAATATGCTATTTATTCTCGAGGGAAACTGTTAACACTAGAAATCTGAAATTTTGGTAGTAGAGTGTTATGCTCAGAAGGTTTACAATGGCAACAAAGCTTTACCCTCTTAGCCAAAGGGGGGTGGGTGCAAAAATGAAACTTTTTTTATTTTAATCTTGCAATAATCTCGCAACCTTCTTGTCACGTGACACGCCCCCCCCCCCGGAGTGGGATCTTGACGAGGTGGGGGGGGGGGGGCTTATGGTGCCTCTGAGAAGTTGGGCTCGGATCGCTGGCACTCTGGAGTTCTTGAAGTCTGGTGGCGCCCGGTGGAGGGGGGCCTGTTGAAGGTTGGCGGACCGTTTGGGTAGGGCGGTCCAGTCGGCTTATTGACTTGTCCTCCAGCGAAGCTGGGGGTTGCAGCCTTGGTTGAGGGGCCATTCTAAGGGCCTCGGATAGGGCCTGGGAGAACCCTGTCTTCTGCAGGCCCATTGGGGGAGTGCTGCGGATTGAGTTGTGCACCTCTTCGTACACTCGTCCGTGGGCTCTCTGATGCGGTCTCTGTGATATCGAGGTGGACGGATGTTCATTGGGGGGCTTCGGCCCGTTCACAATGGAGAGGTAGAAAGTTGGAGGCTTGCGGCCTAGGTTGGCCACCATGGCCTGCGGGCTTATCGATGGAACAGCCAAACTAAGAGTCCCACGGAATTATATTTGGATTCTATAGCTTTTGCAGTGGAAGAACTTGGGTTCCGCTGCGAAGTGGGGTCCGTGTTGCTGCGGTCTTGTAAGCCCCGGTAGGCTGACAGCTTTGTTGGGGTCGTGGGAGGGTCGCGGACCGGTTTGGACTGTGCTGGTCCAGCGTTCCCCGAAGCGGCTTCGGCACGGTTTAGGCCGAGACGGAGAGCGGGGCTGTGGTTGTCCGGCTCGATGGAGAGGACGAAGTTGGAAGTCATGCCGAAAGGGTATGGGGGTACCTGATTAGGTGTGACTTATCGACGGAAGTACCTAGGAGCCTCTGCTGCAGAGGACTCTAAAAGTTAGGACTTCTGTTTATTTTTCTGGCTCAAAATTCTAAAGACAAGATCTTTTATTTTAAATGTTGGCAAGTTTCTGGTCTAAATTCAGTGAGTGTTGGGCATTTCCTAGGCACCACTCAAAAAGTTAAAAGATCCCACTCTCACTGCACCTCAATGATTATATCTTCAAGCAGGCTATTAAAACCCATGAGCCGTCCCATGGCCGAGTGGTTAGCGCATTTGGCTACTGATCTAAGGGACCTGGGTTCGAGCCCCGGGTAAGGCATGGCTGTTTGTGTCGTTTTTCTGCTGAGGTCCTGCCATTTTCTCAGAACTTCTACTATGGCATATAAACTGACAGGCTCCTGTCAGACTTCTGTGGCAAGCAGCTGCTTGAGAGGATATTTATTATTATTTTATTATTAAAACCCAAGCAGTGCTTTTCTCTTCACAATAAGGTCTTCTCCCGCTGTAGGCAGGCACAATGTAAGGCAAGTTTAAATGTAAGGAAACTATTTAGTCGATAGTGGTTTCAGTGACCTCTCCCATATGGTGATATACAGTCAATGTACTGCGGTGCACCGGGATTGTCACGATTACTTCGTTGTCACGTGACACGAAGGTTGCCAGATCACTAATTTCTAAAAAAAATTGTTGCAAGATATTTTTTTCTGAATTCTGTTATCAACCATAGTGTTCGGATACTTTTTTGAGCGACTGTACATATTGAGACTAACTGCGCCCTTTTTTTTACATATCCACAACTCCAACATTACAATTCTATCATTCTTATATTTCAGATCGGTTCTATTCTTCCATTGGGGCAGGGGTGGCTCAGTCGGTAGCGCGCCAGGCTCGTAATCTGTAGTTCCCAGGTTCGAGTCTCAGCTGGGTCAGCGTTGAGATTTATCTCTGGAAATTCTCCGCCGTGCCCACGGTCAGTAGGGGACACCGATGGGCTTGGAAAGGCCGCCGTCCTTCGGATGGGACGTTAAGCCGTGGCCCCGTGTGCGGGAGAGCCATACCCTGTGCACGTTAAAGAACACGCTGGATGGCCTTGACGGGAGGCTACCATCTGTCTCCCAACAGCTGTTCCAGTGGGTCCCCTCCCCCAACCTTCTCTGAGCCTTCGGGGTCCATGTGACCTGGCCATTTAGCCCATGGTGTGCAAAAAAGTGCAGCTCAGAGGTAAAACAACCCAACCCAACCTATTCTTCCAATTCGTTTGTTACATAAATCTCACGCAGAAGCATACACGAGCGTTCATGTCACGTTTATCGTAAACTCACTGCTGCACGTTCATCTGTCGTAACAATATTAATCGCAACCTCCTCTGCTTTCTTTATCACGATAGCAAATAGTAATATCTTGAAGCAAACGAACAAAACTGTGTGTGTGTGTGTGTGGGGGGGGGGGTCAATTCCGTAGTGTGTGTTTTTTAATTCATTCGTTTAACTAAGGGACCTGGGTTCGAGCCCCGGATAAGGCATGGTTGTATGTGTCGTTTTTTTGCTGAGGTTCTGCCATCCTCTCAGATCCTTCTACTATGGCATATAAACTGACAGGCTCCTGTCAGACCTCTGTGGCAAGCAGCTGTTTAAGGGGGTATTTATTTATTTTTAACATATTTGCATTAGAACGAATATTTAAAAGCTTTTAGGTATATTTAAAACACAGAAAAAATAAATAGTTGAAATTATATGAGGAAATTTTCCAACTGGTCTAATCCCATTTCGTCCCATTACACAAAACATCTCTTTAGACCTATTTTCCATTGGATGAACTGTCCCATTGGACGAAATGGGATTTTAGACCAGTTGGCATTAGACGAATAGTACCAGACCCGGTCGGCGGCCATTGTAGCCCATCTGCACCAAGATCCGATACGTGGTGCATTTGGAGTTACCTTCTGCACACCAATGTTTATTTCTGCTGTGATTTGTCCGGTTATGGCTCGTCTGTTCACTTGCACAATTACCGCTAGCATCCTTTGACCCCTCTGACCCACAAGCTGTTTTCGTTCACAGGATCGCCGATCACTGATAGTTTTTCTGCTTTTCGCACCATTCTTGGTAAACCCTTGAAACGGTTGTGCGTGAAAAGTCCAGGAGAACAGCCTTTTGGGATATGCCCAGTCCGGCACGCCTAGCACCTTATGCAACTTATGCCACGTTCAAAGTCGCTTAGGTCGCTCGTTTTGCCCTTTCTGACTCTCAATCCAACAGCTGTTACGTGACGTATTAAGTGTTGGAATAAACCATTTAATTGACGAGGGGTGGCGTACAGTCGCTCACAAAAGTATCCGAACACTATGGTTGATTATAGAATTCAGAAAAAATATCTGGCAACGATTTTTTTAGAAATGAGTGATCTGGCAACCATCGTGTCACGTGATTACAGAATTCAGGAAAAATATCTGTTACCGTCACACTGATATCGGGTTACCGTTCACAGCAAACTGGAGCGTGTGCAGTTACTGCACACGCTCCAGTTTGCTGTGAACGGTAACTGCACACGCTCAATATTTCCGTGAGTGAGCCCACACGATCTAGTATCAAAATAATATGACCACCTACAGTCGCTCAAAAAAGTATCCGAACACTATGGTTGATTACAGAATTCAGAAAAAATATCTGGCAACGATTTTTTTAGAAATGAGTGATCTGGCAACCATCGTGTCACGTGATTACAGAATTCAGGAAAAATATCTGTTACCGTCACACTGATATCAGTTACCGTTCACAGCAAACTGGGGTGTGTGCAGTTACTGCACACGCTCCAGTTTGCTGTGAACGGTAACTGCACACGCTCAATATTTCCGTGAGTGAGCCCACACGATCTAGTATCAAAATAATATGACCACCTACAGTCGCTCAAAAAAGTATCCGAACACTATGGTTGATTACAGAATTCAGAAAAAATATCTGGCAACGATTTTTTTTAGGAATTAGTGATCTGGCAACCTTCGTGTCACGTGACACGAATTTCTAAAAAAATCGTTGCCAGATATTTTTTCTGAATTCTGTAATCAACCATAGTGTTCGGATACTTTTTTGACCGACTGCACCTAATAAACTGGCATCTCAGTGTATATATAGTACATATTTATTTATAAGAGCAGTACAATATCACTAAATTTTCCTGTGTTCTGGACATTGCTTCTCTTAGGGCCATCCTTTGTTTCACTAATATGGACCGCTGTCCCTAATTCTTCCGGATTAATGAGGGTTTACTGTACTTTATTTTCACCCCATTAGACTACATTCAGTACAATATCAACAACCCAAAAGCTTTTGCTTATCTGGATTTGTTAGAGTTAATATTTCACGAAATAATTAAATAGAAAGTTGAACTTATTTCACGTAAATAAATTGCAATATTTCAAAATTTGCAAAATTGTTAATCCAAGTATTGGTTCATTATGACGAAATAAAAACATTCTCGCATTTTAGGAAATAAAAAAAAAAGATTTTCATTTAAACACAAAGAAAAAACAGGTTGGGTTGTTTTACCTCTGAGCGGCACTTTTTTGCACACCATGGTCTAAATGGCCAGGTCACATGGACCCCGAAGGCTCAGAGAAGGTTGGGGGAGGGGACCCACTGGAACAGCTGTTGGGAGACAGATGGTAGCCTCCCGTCAAGGCCATCCAGCGTGTTCTTTAACGTGCACAGGGTATGGCTCTCCCGCACACGGGACCACGGCTTAACGTCCCATCCGACGGACGGCGGCCTTTCCAAGCCCATCGGTGTCCCCTACTGACCGTGGGCAGGGCGGGGAATTTTGCGGAGATAAATCTCAACGCTGACCCAGCTGGGATTCGAACCTCGGAACTACAGATTACGAGCCTGGCGCGCTACCGATTGAGCCACCCCCGCCCCAAAGAAAAACCAGAAAACACGTTTACTTCAATATATTACGTAAAGTATACAAAAATATAAATTTGAGTTCAAATTTTAGCGTAGAACAGTAAACATAATATCAAAGCCGATCACAGGTGAAAGCTAATTTTTTTTTGAATTAATATTTAAAAAAATATTATTATTTTAAAGAAAATTTTAGAATAAGAAACTCTAAATTCTTCTTATTTTTCTTAAAAATCAATCCTCCGCTAATATAATTTCGAAGATCACGAAGTAACAATATAAACATTTTAGGTACAAATGTAAAATAGGTTTATCTAATATTTCTTACTACAAAATCGTAATGTTATGAGTGGGATTCGAACCCACGTCTCCAGGATTTGGGTTGGGTTGTTTTACCTCTGAGCGGCACTT
The DNA here is from genome assembly GCA_038380435.1 of Ryuthela nishihirai. Lineage (NCBI taxonomy): Eukaryota > Metazoa > Arthropoda > Arachnida > Araneae > Heptathelidae > Ryuthela > Ryuthela nishihirai. The sequence continues at coordinate 39,845,399 of JAWZYU010000013.1, read as the reverse complement.
TTTTGCACACCATGGGCTAAATGGCCAGGTCACATGGACCCCGTAGGCTCAGAAAAGGTTGGGGGAGGGGACCCACTGGAACAGCTGTTGGGAGACAGATGGTAGCCTCCCGTCAAGGCCATCCAGTGTGTTCTTTAACGAGCACAGGGTATGGCTCTCCCGCACACGGGGCCATGGCTTAACGTCCCATCCGACGGACGGCGGCCTTTCCTAGCCCATCGGTGTCCCCTACTGACCGTGGGCAGGGCGGGGAATTTTACGGAGATAAATCTCAACGCTGACCCAGCTGGGACTCGATTTTGCGGAGATAATCTCACGCTGACCCAGCTGTGAATTGCAGATTACGAGTCTGGCGCGCTACCGACTGAGCCACCCCCGCCCCACGTCTCCAGGAAACATGCCTGTTATGCTAACCACTACACCATCAATGGCTAATTTTTTCTAAGCTTATGTGAGCTTATGTGACCTAACAAACTGGTTTCTCAGCTTATGTGAGCACATAAGCTGAGAAAAGGTTAGCCATTGGTGGTGTACTGGTTAGCATAACAGGCATGTATTCTGGAGACGTGGGTTCGAATCCCACTCAGGGCAAAACCAATTTTTTTCAGCTCATTATTTCATGAGTTCCAAGTCTACATTACTTATCCTGTGATTCTTTACTACAAAATCGTAAATTTGCAAATTTCAGTACTGAAAACTCATGCACGAGGATACTTTTGTGAGCTTTTCGTTCTGCATTTATTCCATTTTTAAATTTTTTCCGTATTTATACCATATTTTACGTCAGAATGACACTTCATACTTTTGTTTAAATCTAGAATCGTTAATAGCCGCGGTTTCCTAAAAACTTGGGGCGGGGGTGGCTCAGTCGGTAGAGCGTCAGGCTCGTAATCTGTAGTTCCCAGGTTCGAGTCCCAGTTGGGTCAGCGTTGAGATTTATCTCCGCAAAATTCCCCGCCCTGCCCACAGTCAGTAGGGGACACCGATGGGCTTGAAAAGGCCGCCGTCCGTCGGATGGGACGTTAAACCGTGGCTCCATGTGCGGGAGAGTCATACCCTGTGCACGTTAAAGAACACGCTGGATGGCCTTGACGAGAGGCTACCATCTGTCTCCCAACAGCTATTCCAGTGGGTCCCCTCCCCCAACCTTCTCTAAGCCTTCGGGGTCCATGTGACCTGGCCATTTAGCAAAAAAGTGCCGCTCAGAGGTAAAACAACCCAACATAAAAACTTCTTTCTGGTTACGATAAACTTGAAACCAACAAGTCACATGTTCTCCTAATTACCGCTCCGTTGTCAGAAGATCTTTACGCCGAAGAAAAAACATCATTTGAAATTGTAGCTCTATTAAGCGAGGCCGCGTTGAAAAGCCTAATTACCGTTGGCCAATAGCAAACTCGGCTTTCTTCATCGACTGAGAATGCTCGATTCCGCGTAAAACGTCACGGCTCACATTTCTGCGGTGAGCTTTACCCGCCAAACCACCAGATGGTGATTTGCTGATAAAAGTCTCCCAAGCTAACGAAGCCGCGAAATTCAAACAACACGTGTTTTAAATTTCCGTCTCCCCTCGCTTCCAGGTGGAGTGAGGCATCTTCTCCCAACAGCCAAACTTCCGTTAGCAGAATCCCGCTGAGCATTTTGGATACGGTTACATAGAGTGTGGTTTTAGCAATTTAGTGTTATTAAGGGAAGCGTGTGCAGTTGCTGCATAAGATCCAACATTTTGGATACGAATACACATAAAGTAGGGGGCGAGGGGGACGAGGTTCAGTCGATAGCGTGCCAGGATCGTAATGTTCAGTACCGAGGTTCGAGTCCCACCTGTGCCAGCGTTCAGATTTATCTCCGAAAAATTCTCACTCTGCCCTCGGTCAGTATGGGACACCGATCGGCTTGTAATGGCTATCGCCCGTCGGATGGGACGTTAAGCCTGGCCCCCTGTACGGGAGAGCCATACCCTTTGCGCGTTAAAGAACACGCCGGATGGCCTTGACGGGAGGCTACCATTTGTCTCCCAACAGCCGTACCTCTGGTTAATACGGGGTGGGGAGTGGGTCCCGAAGGACCCACTCCCCAAGGGGAAAGCACATGCTCCGTCTCACGACACTACACGTGCATAGCAACTAGAGGCCTGGAAGTAGAAGATGAAGTTTGTCTCAGGGGAGACTAGTAGGGACATGGAGTATGGGTGGTGTTAAAGGGGGTGCTGAGTGCAGCCCGGGAAGAAAGTAGGAAAATAAGTCAAAGAGAGACAGCAGCCATGGACTTCAAAGGAGAGAGTCCCGAAGCCGGCAGACGAGCCAGCCTATGTCCCTCAAGTGTGCCCTGACACGGGCACTCTCAATGGACACTGAGACCAGTTCGCCTGCTACCTCATTGATCGCCTGGGAGTCCCTGAGTTCGTTAGGGAACCCTTCTGTGATCGGACACCTGAGGATATAGTGCCCGACATCTGCGTCTGGAGCCCCACAGCCGCAGTAACTGTGGACAGAGATTTTAAACCGCTTCAGGTATTTGGGGAAACTCCCATGTCCTGTTAGGACCTGCGTCAAATAGTGGTCAGAGGACATCAGGGATAGACTGACCCTTTTCAATAATGTCTTTGTTTGAAGACCATTCTCAGTCGTATCCCAGAGCGTCTGCCACTCCTGAATGGTACCTTGGCTAATTATAGACTTCAGGGTAGTTTTTGAAGTCTTTACCGCTATCACAGGTTGAGTGTTATTACCTGCGGAACGGGCCAGTTGGTCGGCCCGCTCATTTCCTTCATGCCCTACGTGCGCCTTGATCCAGGAGAAGGATACCCTGGGCATGTTCTGATTCCCCAGGATGCACTTGATCTCTTTCACAATCTGATGCCTGTTGTTTGCATCTTCAAGTGCATGCAGAGCTGCCTGGCTGTCCGTGTACAGCCGTATGTCGTTGTCCAGACCGCCGTCATTGAGGGCCCAGTTAAGGGCCTCTCTGATAGCGAGCAGCTCTGCTTGGAAGGCTGAGCCATTATTAGAAACCTTCCTCTGAAAATCATACACTTTGGTCCCTTGATTGAAGACAGTGAATGCTAAGCCCACACCCTCCTCGCTCTTGGAACCGTCGGTGTATATTTCAATATCTGTACCAGATAGTAACTCCGTGGACCAGGGCACACATAGTCTCCTTGTGGGATGTAGATCCCACTTAGCGGTATTTGCCTCGTAATCCTCAGGGTCATACTGGACTCCGAGGAATGTTGCTTTTTCCTTAGCCTGCAGGACTCTAAATATGGTCGCTTCTTTACCGACCGTCAAAAACAGTGGAGGGATCCCTGCGAGCACCAGGAGGGCATCCGTAGATGTCCTGTATGCCCTGGTGATTCGCAGTAAAGCCGGTCGTTGGGCTGCGAGCAGCTTTCTACACATTATGGCATGGTCCGTCGGGCGCCTGGTGGCGCCCGACGGACCATGCCATAATGTGTTCTCCATGCCCAAAGCGCCTGGTGGATCCGCTCCGTTCCCCTTAGATAAATTTCCTTGAGGACCTCGCTTCTGAGTCCCCATGAGACGCGAGCCATACGCCCCAGCTTGCACATAACATTGGTACATTTAGCTTTCAAGTCCTGCAGGTGTGGGATCCAGCTCATCCTCTCATCCAGAGTGATCCCCAAGTACTTTAATGTTGTCGTATGGCGGATGTTTTCGCCTTTTAGTTTAAAAATAGGATACCTCTTCTTGAGGACACCCTCTTTTGCAATAGTCATTGATGTTGTCTTTGCAACGCTGAACCCAAGCTTATTGCGAAGACACCATCCTTCCAGTATTTTAATTGCTGCGTTGCCGGCATCTTCCAGCTTAGCTCTGGAGGATGCTGTTATGGCAAGCAGCAAATCATCTGCATATGCCTGGAGCCAGACTCCCTCGAGCATAGTCAACTCCAGAGCAGAATCAGCAACTAAGTTCCAGAGGAACGGTCCGCTGCACGACCCTTGTGGACAGCCTCTTTCCAAGTTTCTTGAGGCAGTTCCGCTGGCATGTGAATATGTGACCATCCTCTCACTGAGGTAATTGGCCACAAAAATGAAGATGTTCCTAGGGCAGGAACACTCCTTCAATTTAGTCAAGATTGCAGGCCACCAGACATTGTCGAATGCGCCCGTCACATCCAAGGCAATAAGAGAGGTGTGCAACTTGTGCACTTTATTTATCTGAACAATGTCCACCACCTGTTTGATAGCAGCGGTGGTGGACTGGTCTGTCCTGAACCCAAATTGTTTGGGATTGAGGAATCTGTTCTTGTGGCAGTGCCTTCGGGGTCCTTGTAACCTGGCCATTTAGCCCATTGTGTGCAAAAAAGTGCCGCTGAGAGTTAAACAACCCAACCTTAGAGAACACGCTGGATGGCCTTGACGGGAGGCTTCCATCTGTCTCCCAACAGCTGTTCCAGTGGGTCCCCTCCCCCAACCTTCTCTGAGCCTTCGGGGTCCTTGTAACCTGGCCATTTAGCCCACTGTATGCGAAAAAAGTGCCACTGAGAGTTAAAACAACCCAACCTTAAAGAACACGCTGGATGGCCTTGACGGGAGGCTTCCATCTGTCTCCCAACAGCTGTTCCAGTGGGGCCCCTCCCCCAACCTTCTCTGATCTCTCGGAGTCCTTGTGACCTGGCCATTTAGCCCATTGTATGCAAAAAAGTGACTGTCAGAGTTCAAACAACCCTGCATTTCACTGTGAGGCCACCTCCGTTGTTGATAATGATTTTGTTTCACGTACATACAAAGTATAAATAAATAAATAATAAATAAATACCCCCTCAAGCAGCTGCTTGCCACAGAGGTCTGACAGGAGCCTGTCAGTTTATATGCCATAGTAGAAGATCTGAGAGGATGGCAGGACCTCAGCAGGAAAACGACACACACAACCATGCCTTACCCGGGGCTCGAACCCAGGTCCTTAGATCAATAAACTTTAAAACAGTCCATCGCTCCAAGCACTTTTCGTATGGCCGTCCCATTTTCTCTGAGGTTACGTTTGCTTGCCCTAGTAGGACGTGAGTCCCTACACAAGGTTATGTACACATTCATTCATAAAATGGAATTTTTTTCATTCTTTTGAGGAGATGGGACGGAATTGTTTTGGTTGGTTTCGGTGTCTCGTTTCGAACTGAGTGGTCATCGTTCCCATGTTTGTCGACGAAGTCGAAATCTTGCCAAGAGAATTAAAATAACCATCAGGGATAAAAACGGAAGTTTAATGATTGGGTTTCTTCTTGGAACTGTGTGTGTATATATATAGATCCGGCAGACTGTTATCGTTCGCTACATGGATGTGAGTGCTCTGCGAGGGATAAACAGAGACAAGAAGGATGACTTTCGGAATTTGCTGCATGAGGAGTCTGCGGAACAAAAGAGGAGAGTGAACGGACAATGAACGAAATATTGAATAAACTCAGTAAAATCATAAAATTTCCTTCAATGATTCGGAAAAAACTTGAATTATAAAACTGAAACAGTGTACAAATTTTATTTATTTTTAAAGTAAAGAGTCTGCTATTTATTTATAGTTATTGTTAATGATGGAGGATGTTTTTTTTTTACCTGTGTGCGGTACTTTTTTTACACACAATGGGCGAAATGGTCAGGTGAGAAGGACCCGAGGACTCAGAGAAGGTTGGGGGAGGGTTGGGTTGTTTTACCTCTGAGCGGCACTTTTTTGCACATCATGGGCTAAATGGCCAGGTCACATGGACCCCGAAGACTTAGAGAAGGTTGGGGGAGGGGACCCACTGGAACAGCTGTTGGGAGACAGATGGTAGCCTCCCGTCAAGGCCATCCAGCGTATTCTTTAACGTGCACAGGGTATGGCTCTTCCGCACACGGGGCCACTGCTTAACGTCCCATCCGACGAACGGCGGCCTTTCCAAGCCCATCGGTGTCCCCTACTGATCGTGGGCAGAGCGGGGGAATTTTGCGGAGATAAATCTCAACGCTGACCCAGCTGGGACTCGAACCTGGGAACTATAGATTACGAGCCTGGCGTACTACCGACTGAGCCACTCCCGCCCCAGGTTGGGGGAGGAGACTGAACAGCTGTTAGGAGGCAGATGGTAGCCTTCCGTTAAGGCCATCCAGCACGTTATTTAAAGTGTACAGGGTATAGCTTTCTCCCAGATATGCGTTGGGTTGTTTTACCTCTGAGCGGCACTTTTTTGCACACCATGGGCTAAATGGCCAGGTCACAAGGACCCCGAAGGCTCAGAGAAGGTTGGGGGAGGGGACCCACTGCAAAGGCTGTTGGGAGACAGATGGTAGCCTTCCGTTAAAGCCATCCAACACATTATTTCAAGTGTACAGAGTATGGCTTTCTCCCACACACGGGGTCACGGCTTAATATCCCATCCGATGGACGGCGGTCTATTCCAAGACCATCGGTGTCCCCTACTGACCGAGGACAGGGTAGGAATTTAATGGCGATAAATCTCAAAGCTGGCACTCGAACCTGGGAACTGCAGATTACGGGAGCATAGCTCGCTACTGACTGAGTTCCGCAGATAAAACTCAGAAATCATTTATATGTAATCGCCACTCCAAATGGAAATAATAACTAGATGAATTGCATATCACCTCTGGCGTTTATGGGGAATGTTCGTTTTCAAGAGATTGGCTTTTTTGGCTCTTTTAGGACTATAATAAAAAATACCCCCTCAAGCAGCTGCTTGCCACAGAGGTCTAACAGGAACCTGCCAGTTTATATGCCAAAGTAACTTCTATGTGGATGGCAGGACCTCAGCAGAAAAACAACACAAACGTCCATGCCTTATCCGGTGCTCGAACCCAGGTCACTTAGATCAGTAGCCAAGCGCGCTAACCATTCGTCCAAGTCTTAAAATAAAAAGGTTTTCTTTCCCCCCCCCTGCCCCCGGTCATTAGGGGATACCGACGGGCTTGGAAAGGCCGCCGTCCGTCGGATGGTACGTTAAGCCGTGGTCCCGTGTGTGGGAGAGCCATACCCTGTGCACGTTAAAGAACACAATGGATGGCCTTGACGGGAGGCTACCATCTGTCTCCCAACAGCTGTTCCAGTGGGTCCCCTCCCCCAACCTTCTCCTAGCCTTCGGGGTCCTATGATCTGGCCATTTAGCCCATGGTGTGCAAAAAAGTGCCGCTCAGAGGTAAAACAACCCAACCCACTGGAACAGCTTTTGGGAGACAGATGGTAGCCTCCCGTTAAGGCCATCCAGCGTGTTCTTTAACGTGTACAGGGTATGGCTTTCCCGCACACGGGGCCACGGCTTGACGTCCCATCCGACTTACGGCGGCCTTTCCAAGCCCATCGGTGTCCCCTACTGAGCGTGGGCAGGGAGTTTTGAGGAGATAAATCTCAACGCTGACCCAGTTGGGACTCGAACCTGAGACTTGCAGATTACGACCATGGCGCGCTACCGACTGAGCCATCCCCATTTCCGAAGGATTGACATTCAATCAATTAAACCGTTGGCTGTAAGGGACCTTATAAAAATCCTTAACACTTTCAGTACCCATGCGAGACCACTGACGAGTTGGGTTGTTTTACATCTGAGCGGTACTTTTTTGCGCACCATGGGCTAAATGGCCAGGTCACATGGACCCCGAAGGCTCAGAGAAGGTTGGGGGAGGGGACCCACTGGAACAGCTGTTGGGAGACTCCGTCAAGTCTCCCGTCAAGGCCATCCAGCGTGTTCTTTAACGTGCCCACGGGGCCACGCCGTAACAGTGGGTCCCCTCCCCCAACCATCTCTGGGCCTTCGGGGTCCTTATGACCTGGCCATTTAGCCCATGTTGTGCAAAAAGTGCCGCTCAGAGATAAATCAACCCAACTATTTCGGGTTTCATACGTGCTCTTATAAGAAGAAACGGTGCAATAAATATCAATAAGATCATTTATATAACATGAACATTGGTGGTAAAAGTTTACAACATTACGTTCTGTCAATAAGTAACTACTAAAATAAGTTTTTTTTTTGTTTTGAAAAATGTGATTGCAGATAAAGATCTCAATCCAATAAATCATTATCTCGATTTTCAACAATATTCGTTCAGTATTTAATGAGTTATGGAAGTTTGAATATTTAGCAACAGCAATGCCAGTTATAAGAATTTATCTCTTAATAAGACTTAATAAATATAATTATTTCTCAGGATTTAATTATTTAAAATACGTGCATATTTAAGAAGTTCGAGGAAATTAATCTTTCAGTACTCATCAATTTTTGAATAAGTTTCTTAGGACTGGCATTGTTAAATATTCAAACTTCCATAACTCATATTGAACTCACTACTTGACTCACTACTTGACTCACTACATTAACTCACTATTGAACAAATATTGCTGAAAATCGAGATATTGATTTATTTAATTGAGATCATTATCTGCTATCACTTTTTGTTTTCAAAAAACAACAACAACAACAACATTATTTTAGAAATTATAGAGGTTTGATATCAGCTTTCCATCTACTTAACATTGGGTTGCAACTCAATTTTTGCCCAGCAGTATATATTCAAATAGTAAATAAAATAAATACCCCTTCAAGCAGGTGCCTGCCACAGAGGTCTGACAGGAGCCTGTCAGTTTATATGCCGTAGTAGAAGATCTGAGAGGATGGCAGGACCTCAGCAGAAAACAACACGAACATCCATGACTTACCCGGGGCTCGAACCCAGATCCCGTAGATCAGTAGCCAAGCGCTCTAACCACTCGGCCACGGAACGGCTCTTATATTCAAAACAGTGTGAAAAATAATATTTATATACATCACTCTTCTACGAGATTTAAAGGGCAAACAAAGCTCATTTTTCCCATTTTTTTTTTCGGATTCGGGATGGCTCATATTTCCCAGTTGCGGAATGTGTGACAGATGATATGCACAATGCTTGAAGATGAGCTGCGAGAGGAACAACGGGATCCTAGGGAGGATGAACAGCCGGAGAGAGCGAGCACGTGTTCCAGTCCCCCCCTCCCCCCGCAAGTGTCATGCGCCGTTGCACCCATCTGGTGGGAAGTGACGAAACGGAAGTGGCTGTGGTCAGGAGTAAACTGACTGTGTCTCCTGATGGCAACCACCAGCATTGTTGATGGGCAGGCTGACTTCAGTTATTTTAACTGTCAGCAAAGCAAGAGGGGCACGACGTCATGCTGGTTATTAGTAAGATGTTGTCTTGATTATGACCCACATCACAGAAGATTTAATGATCGAGAGAAAACATTTTTATTGCAAATAAATAAATTATTGTACCAACCCTCATGCAGCTAACACTGTACCATATTTACCTAAACCTCATGCAGCCATACGCTATGGAGATACAGGCTCACACATTTTATTGGCAGATTGTGTTATTCAGATCCATACATAACAACGCTTGCTGCACACTGGCTGGGTTGGGTTGTTTTACCTCTGAGCGGCACTTTTTTTGCACACCATGGGCTAAATGGCCAGGTCACATGGACCCCGAAGGCTCAGAGAAGGTTGGGGGAGGGGACCCACTGGAACAGCTGTTGGGAGACAGATGGTAGCCTCCCGTCAAGGCCATCCAGCGTGTTCTTTAACGTGCATAGGGTATGGCTCTCCCGCACACGGAGCCACGGTTTAACGTCCCATCCGACGGACGGCGGCCTTTCCAAGCCCATCGGTGTCCACTACTGACCGTGGGCGGGGAATTTTGCGCTTGCTGGGTACACAGGATGTGCTCGTGGAGCCATATCCTGTGCACATTAAAGAACACGCTGGAAAGCTTTGACTAGAGGCTTTCATCTATCGCCTAATAGCTGTCCAGTGGTTCCTCATGTATGAACCTTCGTGGTCTTTGCAACCTGGCCATTTAATCCCATTTTGTGCAAAAAAAGTGCCATTCAGAAGTGGTACCCTTTCAAATATCTACTCTGTTATAAATAAATAATAAATATCCGCCTCAAGCAGCTGCTTGCCACAGAGGTCTGACAGGAGCCTGTCAGTTTATATGCCATAGTAGAAGGTCTGTGAGGATGGCAGGCCCTCAGCAGAAAAACGACACAAACAGCCATGCCTTACCCGGGGCTCGAACCCAGGTCCCTTAAATTACCATTAAATAAAATAAAAATAAACACCCCCTCAAGCAGCTGCTTGCCACAGAGGTCTGACAGGAGCCTATCTGTTTATATGCCACAGTAGAAAAGATCTGTGAGGATGGCAGGACCTCAGCAGAAAAACAACACCAACATCCATGCCTTACCCGGGGTTCGAACCCAGGTCCCTTAGGTCAGAAACCAAGCGCGCTAACCACTCGGCCACGGGACAAGAAAAGTAAATATAGTGATTCCCAAAAGTATTTAAATGACTTCATATTATATCAAAGGAAATTCAAATCAAAATCAACGAAATTTTCTTTTAAAATTAGTTGCTCTTAAGTTAAAAAAAAAAAGCTAAAGACATCAAAATTTTATTTTTCATCAGCATTCGTTTTCCTGTTTAAGGAACATGAGGAAAATTTTAAAGAATATTTTTTTCGAACTTCCAAAAGTACATTTACAAGTTAGTTAGGTTGTTTTACCTCTAAGGGGCATTATTTGCACACCATGGGCTAAATGGCCAGGACACAACAGAGATCACGTAAAAGGTACGCTTGCCCTTTGTACAGCCGCTCAAAAAAGTATCCGAACACTATGGTTGATTACAGATTTCAGAAAAAATATCTGGCAACGCTTTTTTTTTAGAAATTAGTGATCTGGCAACCTTCGTGTCACGTGATTACAGAATTCAGGAAAAATATCTGGAGCGTGTACAGCAACTGTACACGCTCCAGTTACCGTTCCAGCAAACTGGAGCGTGTGCAGTTACAGTTTGCTGTGAACAGTAACTGCACACACCCCAGTTTGCTGTGAACGGTAACTGGAGCGTGTACAGTTGCTGTACACGCTCCAGATATTTTTCCTGAATTCTGTAATCACGTGACACGAAGGTTGCCAGATCACTAATTTCTAAAAAAAAAGCGTTGCCAGATATTTTTTCTGAAATCTGTAATCAACCATAGTGTTCGGATACTTTTTTGCGCGACTGTACAAACACTTGCGCAAGAACATGCCCCGCTGGTCTTAGAAGTCAGGTACGTTAACCACTACAGTAGATAGGGCTTAGTAAGTGGTAATTTATTACCATTTATTTTTCATTACATTCTTTTATCAGTAAATGGTGCAATATAACAAGTTATTATATAAGGGCCGTCATTAACTTTTGAAATACAAATCTTGCGATTGTGTCACAAAAAATATTACAAAGGAAACCTTATTCAGTTTCATCTCCGAAACAAAGCGCACATAGCCGTAACCTTCGAGACTCAAGGCCTTTGCAGTCTAAACTAACATCACATCCTGTGGATCCACAGTGCATCCTGCGCACGTAGTTCTATCGTAGCAAATCGAGCATTTCCTTTTATAAGATCGGGAGGGCATTTTTGTGTAGCACTGTGCTCAAAAACTGATTGACATGATATTATTATATGGTATATATGTACATTAGAGTAATATTTCTATGGTAAACCTTAAAATAGGAAAGACGTTGAAACTAAAATAGATCTTGATTTGTAATTGTACTAAATTGTCGACTCAAAATGTAATCGTCGTTCTCTGAACATGTAGAACGACATATAAATTACCAGCAGCGTCATAATCGGTTGTACGTATAATTACAATGACACAATATGTTTAAAAATAAAGTTAAATGCAAATAATTACTCGGTTATATATTAACAAAAATAAAATCATTTCCTTCACATATTTTTCGCGATAAATGCTGTCAATAACTGATCCAGTTGTTTGTACCATTAATAATATAATCGTGACATATAAATTGTTATGGAAAATTAGTGTGTTTTATTAAAAAGAGAAAAAAACAAAAATTATTCAGAACAATTTTATTGGCAAATGTGAACTAAAAATTAATGATATACTGTAATAGCTTTAGCTGTAACAATTTCAGTTAGTTATGATTTAATCTCAATACTTTTTCTTAGTGATTAGACTGAATTAATAGGAATATTGAGCTGTATTTTTTTCTGAACTCTCATTAAATCTGAATAATATTTGGACATGGATACAACCTTCCGATGGAATACATATTCAAAAACTAACAGGAAAAGTGCATCTAAACTTTAGAAACTACAATTTACTGCAAGCACATAAACATTTTGGTTTACAAAGCTACCTTTAAATCTATGACTAAAGATTTGACAATAAATCGTTCAACTAACCTCCCAAATGTAAAGAAAATAGTCTCTAATCAATCTTCGATTGTTAAAAAAATAATTCTATGCACCCTGGTAAAGAAAGATTAAATCATTTAGGCATACATCTTTCCAGATATAAGCCAGAGGTGTAAGACCACTAAACTAACAGACTCTGCCTTATTTCCACTAATATAACTTATTAGTTTAGTGGTCTTAGAACACTGTGGCATGTACCTGGAGAGATATGGTTCAAATCCCACATGCCAGAAAAACCGTTTGTCACAAAACTATTAATATCAAAGCCAACAGTTAATTATGTGGATACTATTTATTGAGGGTAGACAACTTTCTCTTTTTGGCATTAAGACATTTTTTCTTATTTCCTAAATTCTCTAACAAACAATCATTTTTTATCTTGCAAAAATTGTTTAAAAATACATTTGTTGAACACCATATAATAATTAAAGATAATAATCCCGCCAACAAACACACAAGCAGCTACGGGGTATTAAGATGCTAGATCGACGAATGCTGACGTCGGAACGTGTGACGTCTCCAGTGAAAAGGCCTTGAGTCTCGATGGTTACGACATAGCACTAGAAAAAAATAAATAAAATAAATATCCCCTCAAGCAGCTGCTTGCCACAGAGGTCTGACAGGAGCCTGTCAGTTTATATACCATAGTAGAAGGTCTGAGAGGATGGCAGGACCTCAGGAACGTGTACAGCAACTGTACACGCTCCAGTTACCGTTCACAGCAAACTGGAGCGTATGCAGTTACTGCACACGCTCCAGTTTGCTGTGAACGGTAACTGCATACGCTCAATATTTCTGTGAGTGGGCCCACACGATCCAGGTTTTTGTGAGCTCACACGATCCAATGTAAATAAAATAAAAATAAATACCCCCTCAAGCAGCTGCTTGCCACAGAGGTCTGACAGGAGCCTGTCAGTTTATATGCCATAGTAGAAGATCTGTGAGGATGGCAGGACCTCAGCAGAAAAACGACACAAACATCCATGCCTTACCCGGGACTCGAACCCAGGTCCCTTAGATCAGTAGCCAAGCGCGTTAAATTTTTAAAAGGATATCGATAGTCGAGCATCTAAAGCTGGGATCTGGAACCAACGTTCCGGGTCGGCATATGTATTCGCACACGGCAATTCTTATGGCTTTTGACCCAATAAAAGTTTCCGGTCCCTACAACGGATTGGTTTGTTTTATCCCTGAGCGGCAAAAAGGTGCCTCTCAGGGGTAAAACAGTGGTTCAGAAATCCATTGAAGTGGAAAAGTTCAGTGGACTTTTGAACTTTTCCACTTCTATCAGAATCGAAATTCAAAGCAGAGAATGCCTACGTGACGGAAACAGAGGTGGAGTCTGATTTCCGAAACTGAAAGGAACATCTCAACCAACTGTTGGGAATCAATCCTTTTTTCCGTTTCCATAGAATTCCGTTAATAGCTGTCTTCTAATTATCACGTGACTCAACTGAGCGTATATTTTTTTTTTGCTTCTCCTCCCTCTCTCATATCTCTCTTTTTCCCTCCTCTGTCTGCGCTTAATTTACTTGCTCGCTCTCTGACTCATACCGCATTCCTCACGTACGGAGCAAACAGATGAAGAAGATGAGCAAAAACGCCGGAGCACAGAGAGGAGGAGCAGGGATGATTGGAGGTAGGCATCCAAATATCATTTAGAATCTCATCTCTTCCGTCTCCTTCACTTCATCCCGCGAACGTGTGCGCGCGCGCGCGTTGTCTTCCGACAGCTATCGCATCGCAGAGGAAGAGCGGAGATTTCTTCAGCATCATCGACTCCCAACTGCTCTTCTGAGTAACTGGAGAAGGGAAGGCGCATTAGTCGGATTTACTTCTCATTTGAATAATTAATCCCTCCGCAACAGCACGCCCAAGGTGTTCCCTAATTACATCCAGAAACACCAGGAGGAAAGAGGAGGGAGATGAAAGAGGGGGGGGGAGGAGAATGCTCTCCATCCCCCTTCTGCTCTCCCCTTTGCAGCCCAACTACGAAAAGTCCGGTGCACATGACACAGCGTTAATTGTCGGCAGATTGTGGAAGCTAGATTTTCTGCCTGTCTCTGCGAAACCTTGGCTCGTGTGCCCTTCCAACTGGGTGGCTCAGTGAGGAGAAGGGGGGGGGGGAGGAGGAGGAGGAGGAGGAGGGGACATAGTTGGGTATGAAGGGTGAAGCTTCGACGAAAGCCAAAACGGGGTGGTGAGGTTGGTAACAGTGTGACGACCAGAGGCTGGGAGCTGACAGGGAAGATGGGGAGTGCAGAGTATTGGAGCGAAAGTGGTAACTGTGTGATTCTGCAGTCTGATAACGGAAAAGTACGACTAAATGCTAAATTATTCGCTCAGTAAGCTTGCTGGGAGGGGGGAGGGGTTAAATGTACACGAGCCGAGTTCATTCCATGGCGCAGTAAATCCGGCCATTTCCATTCATGCTGTTTCTCTTTAATTCGGTTTCCGTTTTTGCGCTGTCGATAACATTTTCCTCGTCATTTGTTGAAGTCATCGCGAGGCCCAGGCTGACGGTTATCAGTTGTGACAGCCGCAAACCTCCTTTTTGAAATTCCTCTGTTTTGGATGCGTCGCTTTCATCGCTGCATTTAGCAGTGAGCTTTAAGGCGCGGACAAGCCTCGAGGCTATTGTTCTGTAAATCTGCTTTCGAAAAGGGGAAGTGCTCACCAAAATGTTTTATGGCTTGAGAAAAATGACCCGGAAAGTTTTAAAATAACATTTCTCGCGTTTAAATTTATGAATGCAATCATAAATGATCACATATCCTTTAATGTTTATATTGAAATTATTACGATTTGAATTTTGTCGTTAAATATTTCACGAAATGGAAGTTTACTGTTTTGACACTAGATGACAAATAGGTACAGTCGCTCAAAAAAGTATCCGAACACTATGGTCGATTACAGAATTCAGACAAAATATCTGGCAACGATATTTTTAGAAATTAGTGATCTGGCAACGAGACTTCTGTCACGTGACACGAAGGTTGCCAGATCGCTAATTTCTAAAAAAATCTTTGCCAGATATTTTTTCTGAATTCTGTAATCAACCATAATGTTCGGATACTTTTTTGAGCTACTGTAGGTGGTCATATTATTTTGATACTAGATCGTGTGGACTCACTCACGGAAATATTGAGCGTGTGCAGTTACCGTTCACAGCAAACTGGAGCGTGTGAAGTAACTGCACACGCTCCAGTTTGCTGTGAACGGTAACTGGAGCGTGTACAGTTGCTGTACACGCTCCAGATATTTTTCCTGAATTGTGTAATCACGTGACACGAAGGTTGCCAGATTACTAATTTCTAAAAAAATCGTTGCCAGATATTTTTTCTGAATTCTCTAATCAACCATAGTGTTCGGATAGTTTTTTGGACGACTGTACAGCATCGGTTACAAAGTTTTTTGTGCAACTGTTCCAAAATATCTGTAAACGTTCCAATTGTACCAGTTTTAAAATTCGCAGCGTTAAGAGAAGAAAACTAAAGTGTCATTTCAGTCGTCCATTAGGACGACGTAATTTGAATGGGAAAACGAGAAGAGTCGTTATTTTTAACAATGACCAATTAATGGGCAACAGTAGCTTGTTAATTATTAACAATGCCGAAGTAATGGAAAACAATAGATTGTTAATTAATAACAATACCCAGTTCATGGAAAGCAATAGCTTGTTATGTAATGACAATGCCCGGTTCGTGGAAAACAATAGCTTGTTAATTAATAATAATGATCAGTTAGGGGAAAAATAACTTGTTAACAACAACGATCAGTTAATGGAAAACAATGGCTTTTTTAATTAATAACAATGACCTGTTAATGAAAAACAATAACGTGTTAATTACAACGATCAGTTAATGAAAAAAATAGCTTGATCATTAATAACAATGGTCAGTTAATGGAAAATAACAACTTGTTATTGGGGCCGGGGTGGCTCAATCGGTAGCGCGTCAGGCTCGTAATCTGTAGTTCCCAGGTTCGAGTCCCAGCTGGGTCAGCGTTGAGATTTATCTCCGCAAAATTCCCCGCCCTGCCTACTGTCAGTAGGGGACACCGATGGGCTTGGAAGGACCGCCGTCCGTCGGATGGGAAGTTAGGCCGTGGTCCGTGTACGGGAGAGCGGCACAAGCTCAAGTGCAAGAGCAAGCACACAATTTAACGTGCACAGAGAGGGGTAGCCTTGTGCACGTTAAAGAACACGCTGGATGGCCTTGACGGGAGGCTACCATCTGTCTCCCAACAGTTGTTCCAGTGGGTCCCCTCCCCCAACCTTCTCTGAGCCTTCGGGGTCCATGTGACCTGGCCATTTAGCCCATGATGTGCAAAAAAGTGCCGCTCAGAGATAAAACAACCCAACCCAAAAGCTTGTTATTAATAACAATGAGGAGTTAATTGAAAACAGTAACTTGTAATTAATAACAATGATCAGTTTTCTAGGCTTTTCACGCACATCCGTTTCAAGGGTTTACCAAAGGGTGCGAATAGCAAAAAACTACCAGTGATCGGCGATCCTGTGGAAATAAACAGCTTGTGAATTAAAGAGCTCAATGGATACTGGCAAGAATCGTGCAAGCAAACAAATAGGTTACAACCATACTTGTTGGTGCACAACACAGCAACCACGACAAGACTCGGTTCCGCCTTTCAGCATTACCAGTTAAGGAATTGCCGTGTACTATCTGTTGTCGGGGGCAAGGCTACACCATATAGATGCATCTCATCCCCAACAAATCCTATGGCGAGCAGTCCTATAGAAGGAAAGCTCATCCATCGATCAAAACCTAAACTTACTCTGTTCCCCGGTTAGCCATGAACAACGATATGTAGATCCAAGTTCTCTCAGCACCCGGGGTGGAGACTCTTAGTGGGACCCAGACTTTGAAAATGGCCCTTGACTACTAGGGCACCAATGCGTTCTGCAGGGCCTTGAACTGCTCCACTGAGCTCCTGATTTTGAGGTCTTAGCACTGTCCAACCGGGACACTAAACCGGTCAGCAATGCCTTCGACCTCGGGTTGGTCTTGGCTCTGTCCAACCGGGGCCCAAACCGGTCAGCAGAGTCTTTGACTGGTTGCTGGGCCATAAGTCCCACCACCACCACCACCACCACGTCAAGGTGGTCAACCAGGATAATCACAGCAGAAATAAACATTGGTGTGAAAAGAATGCACCACGTATCGGACCTTAATCGCGCGAAAGGGGCTACAACAGCCGCCAACCATGTCGAGAGCTAATGTTGTAGCCAAAACGAATTCGGGCATTTCTGAACGCCAAAGGATGTGAAACAACACGCTAATATAGGTAGGTGTACCTAGTAAACTGGCATCTCAGTGTACATTTTAGAAGTTCGCATATTGGTCACTTCAATATTAGGGAATTATGAATTATATTTAAAAAATTAGATAATTTATTGTTAAATATATTAACTTTCATTGCTCTTTAAACGCTTAACGAATACTGTTGTTAAAATCGATATTTAAAGAGATTTGATTACGATCTTTAATTTATCATCAAATGTTCCCATTAGGGGCGGGGGTGGCTCAGTCGGCAGCGCGCCAGGCTCGTAATCTGCAGTTCCCAGGTTCGAGCCCCCTCTGCAGTTCCCAGGTTCCAGCTGTGTCAGCGTTGAGATTTATTTCCGCAAAATTCTCCACCCTGCCCACGGTCAGTAAGGGACACCGATGGGCTTGGAAAGTCCGCCGTCCGTCGGATGGGATGTTAAGCCGTGGCCCCGTGTGCGGGATAGCCATACTCTGTGCACGTTAAAGAACACGATGGATGGCCTTGAAGGGACACTACCATCTGTCTCCTAACAGCTGTTCCAGTGGGTCCCCTCCTCCAAACTTCTCTGAGCCTTCGGGGTCCTTGTGACCTGGCCATTTAGCCCATGGTGTGCTTTGAGCTCTCACGGCGTATCCCCCCCAAAAAATGTTACCTCGTACCCGCTGTCCCTTGGCCGAGTGGTTAGCGCGCTTGGCTACTGATCTAAGGGGCCTCCCACAATAGGGGACCACCTTGACGTGGGGGGTTTCGGGCCCAGCAACCCAGTCGAAGTCTGTGCCGGTCGGATTGGGTCCCCGGTTGGACATAGCCAAGACCAACCGAGGTTGAGGATGCCGCCGACCGGTTTCTCGCGCCGGTTGGACGGTGACAGTGTCTGAGACCTCACCTATCAGATGCTCTGGGTGAGCAGTTCGAGGGCTCGGCAGAACGGATTAGGTCCCCTAGAAGACCTGAGCCCTCACAAAAGTCTGGGCCTTAGTAAGAGTCTCCACCCCGGATGCCAAGCGAACTTGGATTTACATATCCTTGTTCATGGCTAACCGGGGAACAGATTAAATATTAGGTTTCTTCCGGTGGTTAGCTTTCCTTCTATAGGACTGCTGCCATGTGAGTCAGGGGTTGAGGTGTGTCTATATGGCGCATTCTTGCCACCGGCTCTAGATAATCATGGCTTTTCATAACCAGGTAGTGTCGTGAGACGGAACCGGGAATTGCCGTGGTTGCATAACATCGCAACAAAAGAGAACGAATGATCTAAGGGGTCTGGGTTCGAGCCCTGGGTAAGGCATGGATGTTCGTGTTGTTTTTCTGCTGAGGTCATGCCATCCTCTCAGGTCTCTTACTATGGCATAAAAACTGACAGGCTCCTGTCAGACCTCTGTGGCAAGCAGCTGCTTGAGGGGGTATTTATTATTATTTTTTTACCCCCAAGGGGTACGCGTACCCACGTTGAGAACCCCTGGTGTAAGTAATAATAGCGGCAAAAATTATATACGTGTCTATTTTGTGGAATTCCTAAAGACTTCTAAAACGGAGGGGAAAATGTTTTACTGAAAGAAAATCCAATCTCCTGCCCCCCCCCCCCCCCCCCCACCGCCATTTTCCCCCTATGTCCGGTCTCCGTTAAGATAATGGGAAAAAAATCTGATTTATATATTCAGTGATAGCATTCACTTTTGATAGGAAAACAAAAATGTGTTGTAATAAAGCCATAAATATAACAAAAGTTATCCTACATGGACCGTCCCGTGGCCGAGTGGTTAACGCGCTTGGCTACTGATCTAAGGGACCTGGGTTCGAGCCCCGGGCAAGGCGTGGACGTGTGTGTCGTTTTTCTGCTGAGGTCCTGCCATCCTCTCAGACCTACTTTGGCATATAAACTGACAGGCTCCTGTCAGACCTCTGTGGCAAGCAGCTGCTTGAGGGGGTATTTTTATTTTTTTTTTATCCTAGGTGGATGAACCTTTTGCTGACAATGCATAAGTTCAAAAAACTTCTCATGTGTGACATAGAAAATCCAATAATGGAGTTAAATTTGCGAAAATTCCACTAACGTGATCCAAAGTTTGCATAGTGAAATGAAGAGGAGAGTTACTGGGTAATTAAAAGGAATGTCTTCCCCAAATCGCGATAACTGCATTTAAAAGAGCAAAATTAACTCGGAAAAATTTGCGAAATTGCATTTTCAGTAATTTTTTGTCTAATATTTAGTGAGGCATTTTTTTTTCTGAAATAGTCTAATTTTCCCATCACAGTGTATTTTTGTACTAATTATTTGTCAATAATAAACCATTAGACGGATTGCTTTTACTCGCAAACATACATCGGACATGAAGCATTTGTTAAATCTCGACAATTATTAGGAAGCCAATAAAAGCCGACGCTGACAATGATATGCGGATAAAACCCTTGCGGATAAGACCTTCGCCGAGTGCGGATAGGATCTTTGAGGGTTGCAGCGATGCAGATGAAACCTTTGTGAATGAGGATAAGATCTTGTTGATGCAGATAATGAGAGATCTTTTGCGGTGCGGATAAAACCTTGTTGATGCGGATAAGACCTTGTTGATGCAGATAATGAGAGATCTTTTGCGGTGCGGATAAAACCTATATTGATGCGGATAAGACCTTGTTGATGCAGATAATGAGAGATCTTTTGCGGTGCGGAAAAAACCTTGTTGATGCGGATAAGACCTTATTGGTGCAGATAATGAGAGATCTTTTGCGGTTTGGATAAAACCTTGTTGGTGCAGATAATGAGAGATCTTTTGCGGTGCGGATAAAACCTTGTTGATGCGGATAAGACCTTGTTGATGCAGATAATGATAGACCTTTTGCGGGTGCGGATAAAACCTTATTGATGCAGATAATGAGAGATCTTTTGCGGTGCGGATAAAACTTTGTTGATGCAGATAATGATAGATCTTTTGCGGTGCGGATAAAACCTTGTTGATGCGGATAAGACCTTGTTGGTGCAGATAATGAGAGATCTTTTGCGGTGCGGATAAAACCTTGTTGATGCAAATAATGAGAGATCTTTTGCGGTGCGGATAAAACCTTGTTGATGCAAATAATGAGAGATCTTTTGCGGTGCGGATAAAACCTTGTTGATGCAGATAATGAGAGATCTTTTGCGGTGCGGATAAAACCTTGTTGATACAGATAATGATAGATCTTTTGCGGTGCGGATAAAACCTTGTTGATGCGGATAAGACCTTATTGGTGCAGATAATGAGAGATCTTTTGCGATTTGGATAAAACCTTCTTGGTGCAGATAATGAGAGATCTTTTGCGGTGCGGATAAAACCTTGTTGATGCAGATAATGAGAGATCTTTTGCGGTGCGGATAAAACCTTGTTGATGCAGATAATGAGAGATCTTTTGCGGTGCGGATAAAACCTTGTTGATGCGGATAAGACCTTATTGGTGCAGATAATGAGAGATCTTTTGCGGTTTGGATAAAACCTTCTTGGTGCAGATAATGAGAGATCTTTTGAGGTGCGGATAAAACCTTGTTGATGCGGATAAGACCTTATTGGTGCAGATAATGAGAGATCTTTTGCGGTTTGGATAAAACCTTGTTGGTGCATATAATGAGAGATCTTTTGCGGTGCGGATAAAACCTTGTTGATGCGGATAAGACCTTATTGGTGCAGATAATGAGAGATCTTTTGCGGTTTGGATAAAACCTTCTTGGTGCAGATAATGAGAGATCTTTTGCGGTGCGGATAAAACCTTGTTGATGCAGATAATAAGAGATCTTTTGCGGTGCGGATAAAACCTTGTTGATGCAGATAATGATAGATCTTTTGCGGTGCGGATAAAACCTTGTTGATGCGGATAAGACCTTATTGGTGCAGATAATGAGAGATCTTTTGCGGTTTGGATAAAACCTTCTTGGTGCAGATAATGAGAGATCTTTTGCGGTGCGGATAAAACCTTGTTGATGCGGATAAGACCTTATTGGTGCAGATAATGAGAGATCTTTTGCGGTTTGGATAAAACCTTGTTGGTGCATATAATGAGAGATCTTTTGCGGTGCGGATAAAACCTTGTTGATGCGGATAAGACCTTATTGGTGCAGATAATGAGAGATCTTTTGCGGTTTGGATAAAACCTTCTTGGTGCAGATAATGAGAGATCTTTTGCTGTGCGGATAAGACCTTGTTGATGCGGATAACGATAGATCTTTTGCGGTGCGGATAAAACCTTGTTGATGCAGATAATGAGAGCTCTTTTGCGGTGCGGATAAAACCTTGTTGATGCGGATAAGACCTTATTGGTGCAGATAATGAGAGATCTTTTGCGGTTTGGATAAAACCTTCTTAGTGCAGATAATGAGAGATCTTTTGCGGTGCGGATAAAACCTTGTTGATGCTGATAAGACCTTGTTGATGCAGATAACGATAGATCTTTTGTGGTGCGGATAAAACCTTATTGGTGCAGATAATGAGAGATCTTTTGCGGTGCGGATAAAACCTTGTTGATGCGGATAACGATAGATCTTTTGCGGTGCGGATAAAACCTTCTTGGTGGAGATAATGAGAGATCTTTTGCGGTGCGGATAGAACTTTTATCATATGTGCAGGCTTCTAATAATGACTACATCATTGCTCCTCTCAGCAGAAAGTCTCCGCAGCATCAACGATAAAGAGTCCAACCGAAAACGAAAGTCTTTTGGCAGCTAACGACTTCGTATTTTCTCTCTCAACACATGTGGGTGGTAAATGACAATGGATTGAGTGGGGCGTTTAGTTTACCAGGAAGGGGAAAATGCGATTAAAAATAAAAAGGTGGTGGACGAAACACAAATAAATGAATGAGGATTAATTTGTAAAGGAAAAATCAGAAAAAAGTTAATCAAATGTTGTGACGGGAGGCAGAGACTTCCTTGATTGCAAAATTAACGAGGCTCCCGCTAATTGGCAAATGCAGCGACACCTGCTGGGCACAGACGACAGTATGACTCGAATCACATGGTGGCACATTCCGCACAGACATTACGACGATACAAGCTACATCGCTGGATCATTACAGCTCATCAGAGGATTATGTTGGAGGGAAATATTGCGGAAGATGAGGATGAATTAATTACTAGCAAGATATAGCCAAAAGGAAAAAGAATTGTAAAAGACACGCGGGAAAAATTTTTCATTACGAAATGCAAGTGATGAGTGAAAGGGATATGATGAGCATTGTGGCTTTTTCATATGATGAGCATTGTGGCTTTTTCACTTGCGTAATTAAATGTGAATGCTCGTAAAATGCAAAAGGGGAAATTAATTACATTGTCAGAAAAATACTGAAAGAATCGTTCACAGTGTCTTTGAAGCAATCGCTGCGGAAATTTTAGAGGATTTTAATTGTTAGGTCAACGGGAATCGAACTTCGACGCTCTATAACAGGAATGGGCAAGTTCTTCGATAAGAAGAGCCACGTAAAATATTTTTCATACGTTTTTAATGTTCAAGAGCCACAGAAAATATTATTTTAAAATTGCATTTATAAATAATAAAAAATACAACTATATAGTAGTCCTACTCACCAAAGCAGAATATGTTTAATCTCTGCTCGATGAAGAATTTGATTGAGTCTTCATTTTTGCAGTTACTAGTTTAAAATTTGACTGTTAGGATGTTAAAGCTGTTCTAAGAAGCTCAGTGAGATGGCTGTTAGTGAGGATGGCACGATGTTTCCACATGACAAATTTCATTACAGAGAAGAGAGATTCACAGCAGTAAGTTGTCCCAAAAACAGAGAGCAGTCGGAAATCAGTTTTCTGAAGATTGGGAACTTTGTTTCTGGGATTTGTTTCCGAAAGTCAGTTCCTAGTTATGTCCCGGGGGGGGGGGGGGGAGGTGTGGCTCAGTCGGTAGCGCGCCAGGCTCGTAATCTGTAGTTCCCAGGTTCGAGATCCAGTTGGGTCAGCGTTGAGATTTATCTCCGCAAAAATTCTCCGCCCTGCCCACGGTCAGTAGGGGACACCGATGGGCTTGGAAAGGCCGCCGTCCGTCGGATGGGACGTTAAGCCGTGGCTCCGTGTGCGGGAGAGTCATACCCTGTGCACGTTAAAGAACAAGCTGCATGGCCTTGACGGGAGGCTACCATCTGTCTCCCAACAGCTGTTCCAGTGGGTCCCCTCCCCCAACCTTCTCTGAGCCTTCGGGGTCCATGTGACCTGGCCATTTAGCCCATGGTGTGCAAAAAAGTGCCGCTCAGAGGTAAAACAACCCAACCCAGCCAGTGTGCAGCAAGCGTTGTTATGTATGGATCTGAATAACACAGTCTGCCAATAAAATGTGTGAGCCTGCATCTCCATAGCGTATGGCTGCATGAGGTTTAGGTAAAAATGGTACAGGGTTAGCTGCAGGAGGGTTGGTACAATAATTTATTTATTTGCAATAAAAATGTTTTCTCTCGATCATTAAAGCTTCTGTGATGTGGGTCATAATCAAGACAACATCTTATTAATAACCAGCATGACGTCGTGTCCCTCTTGCTTTGCTGACAGTTAAAATAACTGAAGTCAGCCTGTCCATCAACAATGCTGGTGGTTGACATCAGGCGACACAGTCAGTTTACTCCTGACCACAGCCACTTCCGTTTCGTCACTTCCCACCAGATGGGTGCAACGGCGAATGTACATGCCATACCCCGTGCACGTTAAAGAACACGCTGATAGCCTTGAATGGAGGCTAACATCTGTCTCCCAACAGCTATTTCAGTGGGTCTCCTCCCCCAACCTTCTCTGAGCCTTCCGGGATCTTTGTGACCTGGCTATTTAGCCCACTCCGTGAAAAAAAAATAAAGGTCCTTCTTGCAAATAAAACAACCCCAACTTATTTTTTGGCCTACTCTCGTATATTTCCCTTCTTCCTGCGAAAAATACAACAATGGGATCTTCTTAGTCATTTCTTCCATCTACCACTCGCTCTTTTAATTTTGCCCTCCTTTGAGGGCGATGGTGGCTCAGTCGGAAGCGCGTCAGCTCGTAATCTGTAGTTCCCAGGTTCGAGTCCCAGCTGGGTCAGCGTTGAGATTTATCTCCGCAAAATTCCCCGCCCTGCCCACGGTCAGTAGGGGACACCACGGTCAGTAGGGTCAGTAGATGGGCTTGGAAAGGCCGCCGTCCGTCGGATGGGACGTTAAGCCGTGGCCCCGTTTGCGGGAGAGACATACCCTGTGCACGTTAAAGAACACGCTGGATGGCCTTGACGGGACTCCCAACAGCTGTTCCAGTGGGTCCCCTCCCCCCAACCTTCTCTGAGCCTTCGGGGTCCATGTGACCTGGCCGTTTGGCCCATGGTGTGCAAAAAAAGTGCCGCTCAGAGGTAAAACAACCCAACGTTAAAAGAACACAATGGATGGCCTTGACGGGAGGCTACCATCTGTCTCCCAACAGCTATTCCAGTGGGTCCCCTCCCCCAACTTTCTCTGAGCCTTCGGGGTCCATGTGACCTGGCCATTTAGCCCATGGTGTGCAAAAAAGTCCTCTCAGAGGTAAAACAACCCAACCCAAAAGCCCTCCTTTGAACGCAAAAATCGACGGCAATGATGGTAACGACGCTCGTTTTAAAAATGTAACTCTTTTTAACTCTTTCGATCATCTTGTTTAGCATAAACAAAAAAGGAGTGATGCAGAAGAGCAAGAAGGAGAAGCACTCGTGGACGAATGCCAAGAAGCTGGAAAGTCGCCCACATAGTTAGCAAGCCTTTAGGGTGACGTATCAGGAGGGGATGATGGATCATCAACAATATGTCAACAAGCGATGCGAGGGGAGGCGACGGTTAATTTTTCCCTTCCTGCAGATGTGAAATGAAGGAGAAAATGCGGACATAAACCAAACCATAACGGATACATAAGAAAAAACTACTGATGCGGTACCGCTGACATTTATATTTTTAAAAGCTCATCTTTGGAAGAGGAAGCTTTGCTGACAGATGGAGAAGATGCTTCATTTTCTTTTTACCTAACTGTTTGAATTTTTTTATCCAAACTTTCTATCGTACTCTATTCGTCTCAATGCGGATTGAGATGGAATTAATGAAAGACTTTTGCTTTCCAAAATTGATATGGAATGGTTTGATTGAGAGAAAATCATCAGTGTCTATCCTTTTACAAGGGTTGGGTTGGGATGTTTTACTTCTGAGCGGCACTTTTTTTGTACACCATGGGCTAAATGGCCATGTCACAAGGACAACCAAGAAAAGGTTGGGGGAGAGGACCCACTGGAACAGCTGGTGGGAGACAGATGGTAGCTTCTCGTCAAGGCCATCCAGCGTGTTCTTTAACGTGCACATGGTATGGCTCTCCTGCATACGGGACCACGTCTTAACGTGCCATCCGACGGACGGCGGCCTTTCCAAGCCCATCGGTGTCCCCTACTGACCGTGGGCAGGGCGGGGAATTTTGCGGAGATAAATCTCAACGCTGACCCAGCTGGGACTCGAAACTGGGAACTACAGATTACGAGCGTGGCGCCCTACCAACTGAGCCACCCCCGCCCCCCATTATTCGGAGGTACAGTTGGATCAGTGAGTAGTGCGCCAGGCTCTTGCAATTTTTTTCGATATTGGATTCATCTCATACCCTCTCGTCCTCACTGGATCAAAAAAATTCATACATTCACAGATATCACTTCAAAGTCTATCTTTCCATCATTGGCCTTGGACTTTAACATTGTTCCAGATTTGGTTGGTTGTTGTTTTACTTCTGAGCGACACTTTTTTGCACACCATGAGCTAAATGGCCAGGTCACAAAGACCCCAAAGGCTCAGAGAAGTTTGGGGGAGAGGACCCACTGGAACAGCTGTTGGGAGACAGATGGTAGCCTCCCATCAAGGCCATCCTGCGTGTTCTTTAACGTGCACAGGGTATGGCTCTCCCGCACATAGAGCCACGGCTTAACCGACGGACGGCGGTCTTTCCATCCTTTTACAAATTGTGATTCTAATTAATTACTCCTGTGCAAGATTTGTATAGATATGTGCTTGCAGCAGAGCAAACCCATATTTGTATATCAGGCAGGGTGGGATTTACAATACAGAATTGGGCTGAATTGTTTTACTTCCGAGCGACACTTCTTTATACACAATGGGCTAAATGGCAAAGCTACAGGGACTCCGAGGGTTCGGAGAAGGTTGGGGAGGGGACTCATTGAACAGCTGTTGGGAGACACATGGTAGCCTCCAATCAAAGCCGTCCAGAGTGTCCTTTAACGTGCACAGGGCATGGCTCTCTCACACACTGAGCAACGGCTTAACATCCCATTCGATAGACCGATTAACATCCCATTCGATAGACCGATTAACATCCCATTCGACATCCCATTCGATAGAAAAGAGCGAGTGGTAGATGGAAGAAACGACTAAGAAGATCCCATTCTGGTATTTGTCGCAGGAAGAAGGGAAATATATGAGAGTAGGCCAAAAAATAAGTTGGGTTGTTTTATTTCCAAGCCCATCGGTGTCTCCTATTGACCGTGGGCAGGGCGGGGAATTTAGCGAAGATAAATCTCGCTGACCCAGCTGGGACTCGAACCTGGGAACTACAGATTACGAGCCACCCCCTCCCCTGTTGGATGGGAAGATCGAAAATTGCGAGTTAAGTGTCAAATGAAAGCTTATGATCCAGGTATGCCACGACCTCTTAATTCCAGGTCATGTTAACCTCATGTTAAGGAACCCCCCCCCCCCCGAAAAAAGCATGCGACGTCTACGCTGTCGTTGTTATTCAAATATTCAAATCCCACCTTCATACATCCTATGCTCCGAAAAAAGGGGGAAAGGTTGAGCCGGAATGTACAGTCGCTCAAAAAAATATCCGAACGCTATGGTTGATTACAGAATTCAGAAAAAATATCTGGCAACGATTTTTTTTAGAAGTTAGTGATCTGGCAACCTTCGTGTCACGTGACACGAAATATTGAGCGTGTGCAGTTACCGTTCACAGCAAACTGGAACGTGTGCAGTAACTGCACTCGCTCCAGTTTGCTGTGAACGGTAACTGGAGCGTGTACAGCAACTGTACACGCTCCAGATATTTTTCCTAAATTCTGTAATCACGTGACACGAAGGTTGCCAGATCACTAATTTCTAAAAAAATCGTTGCCAGATATTTTTTCTGAATTCTGTAATCAACCATAGCTTTCGGATATTTTTTGAGCGACTGTAGGAGCCAGAACGCCATTCCAGCATTCCCCCTCCTCCTCATTTTCGTCTTATTAAAAACATTTTCTTTCAAAGTATATTTGATTCTATATAACTCTTAAAGTATATGTGAAGCTCTATAACTTCTAAAGTATGTATTTAATGAGAAAAAGTTAATAAAATAATAAATACCCCCTCAAGCAGCTGCTTGCCACAGAGGTCTGACAGGAGCCTGTCAGTTTATATGCCAAAGTAGAAGATCTGAGAGGAAGGCAGGGCATCCGCAGAAAAACAACACATACAACCATGCCTTATCCGGGGCTCGAACCCGGGTCTCTTAGATCAGTAGCCAAGCGCGCTAACCACTCGGCCATGGGACGGCTACTGAAGATAAAATAATGACCGTAACCGAATCTATTGAAATCCCGATTTTCAACAATATTCGTTCAGTAATTAGTTATTAAAGCTGAAATATTTAGCAACCCGCCATAAGAACTCGGAAATTAATTAAAATTTCATAAGTATTGTTTCAAACAGTTTAGTAAAATAAACTTTTTTTATAAATTTGCGTAATGACTGTTTCAATACTAGACAATTATGAATGATCTTTACAAAACAAGAAAATTTACTCTTAAATATTCCATATTCCATATTCTTCCATAACTCTTTAGATACTAAACGAATATTGTTGAAATACGAAATTTAAAAAGATTGGAATATGGTGTTTAATTTTTCTTCAGTCACATTTTTCCACTAAATGCATATTTTAGAAGTTATAGAGCTTCTCAGTGAGATTTCTTTAGGTTCGAGTCCCAGCTGGGTCAGCGTTGAGATTTATCTCCGCAAAATTCCCGCCCTGCCCACGGTCAGTAGGGGACACCGATGGGCTTGGAAAGACCGCCGTCCGTCGGATGGGACGTTAAGCCGTGGCTCCGTGTGTGGGAGAGCCATACCCTGTGCACATTAAAGAACACGCTGGATGGCCTTGACGGGAGGCTACCATCTGTCTCCCAACAGCTGTTCCAGTGGGTCCCCTCCCCCAACCTTCTCCGAGCCTTCGGGGTCAATGTGGCCTGGCCATTTAGCCCATGGTGTGCAAAAAAGTGCCACTCAGAGGTAAAACAAACCAAAAAGTGGGATTCTCATTGATTTAACACTGATCTTGTCGAATATTTCGATAGGGCAGTATATATATATTTTACTATTTGTTTTTGCCACCTTTCTGTTATAAGATTCTCAACCTGGGGTTATAGGATTCTCAACCTTCCTTTCCCTCTAGGTATTGCCTTGTCAAAAGTTACTTTCCCACAGTTAAAAGAGTGCAAAAGTTTCACTCAGGGACATATCGAAGGACTATGGTTGGGGGTGGTGGGGAGATATCAAACATTTTCCAACTCGAATTCAAATTTTGCGAACTGAGCAAACTTACTTAGATTTTCGGGCAGTTTTAAGAACTCTCCAACATTTTGTCATTTCACTTCCTATTTTGCCAACTAACCGTAATCGTAATTTGCCGTTTAACTTCCAATTTTGCCAACTAGCCATAATTTCAATATTTACATCTCATCTCAACTTCCAATATTTACATCGCATCAGAATTGTAGCAAGTCAGTGTGATTTTTCCCTTGATTTTTGGCCAACTCTCCTTAATTTCACGAAACTAATCCCAATCTTTACATCTCTCCTAAAGTTGCC
Source organism: Ryuthela nishihirai (assembly GCA_038380435.1). Classification (NCBI taxonomy): domain Eukaryota; kingdom Metazoa; phylum Arthropoda; class Arachnida; order Araneae; family Heptathelidae; genus Ryuthela; species Ryuthela nishihirai. The sequence continues at coordinate 39,816,019 of JAWZYU010000013.1, read as the reverse complement.
AAATCACTTCAAACTTTTCAAACTCCCCAAGATTTTGCCAAGTTTTCTCGATTTCAGTCAACTATCCTGAATTTCACAAACCCAATCCTAATTATCACAACTCGCCGGTATTTTCCAAGTGGATTCGAATTTTGCCAACTGCCCTACATTTTGTTAAGCTTCCTCAATTTGTCTAACACTCCTTAATTTCACAAAAACAATCCCAATTTTCAGAAATCGCCTATATTTTACCAAGTGGATTCGAATTTTGCCAACTCCCCTAGATTTTGCCAAGAGTCTTGGTTTTTCCAACTCTCCTTAATTTCACAAAACCAATTCCAATTTTTACAACTCACCTATACTTTACCAAATGGTTTCCAGTTTTGCCAACTTCCCTAGATTTTACAAAGTTTTCTCGATTTTATAAACTCTCCTTAATTTCACAAAATCCCAATTTTCACAAATCGCCCGTATTTTACCAAGTGGATTCGAATTTTGCCAACTGCCCTAGATTTTGCCATCTCGCCACAATTTTACAGAAAGAAATCCCAATTTTACATCACACCTGATTTTTGCAAAACCACTCTGAATTTTGCCAACTCCCCAAGATTTACCAACTCTCCTAGATAATGCGAAGTTGCCTCGATTTTACCAACACGTCATAATTTTACAGAAAAAAGATTGCAATTTTTACATCTCACCTAAATTTTGTCAACTATCCATGATTTTGTCAAGTCACTCCGAATTTTGCCAACTGCTGCCCCCACGATTTTGCCAACTCGCCATAATTTTGCAGAAAAAAATCCAAATTTTCACATCTCACCTGAATTTTACCAACTCCCACGATTTTGCCAAGTCACTCCGAATTTTGCCAACTACCCCTAGTTTTTCCAACTCCCTAAGTTTTGCGAACTCTCCTAGATTTTGCCAACTCGCCATAATTTTACAGAAAAAAAATCCAAATTTTCACATCTCACCTGAATTTTGCCAATTCTCCGCAATTTTGCCAAGTCACTCCGAATTCTACCAACTCCCCAAGATTTTACCAAGTCACTCCGAATTTTGCCAACTGTCCCTAGATTTTGCCAACTCCCTAAATTTTGCCAACTCGCCATAATTTTACAGAAAAAAATCCAAATTTTCACATCTCACCTGAATTTTGTCAACTCTCCACGATTTTGCCAAGTCACTCCGAATTTTGCCAACTCCCTAAGATTTTGCCAATTCACCTGTATTTTATTAAGTGGCTTTGAATTTTGTCAACTGCTCTAAATTTTTCCGTCTCTCCATTTTCCAAACTGCCTTAGATTTGCCAAGTTGCCTCATTTTGACAACTCCCCTTAATTTTCCAAAAAAAAGAATTACAAATTTTCACAACTCACCTAGATTTTACGAAGTCGCTTCGAATTTTGCCAACTCCAAGTTACTTTGGGGGGGAGCACCCCCCCCCCCCCCCATGGCTACGCCCCTGGTTTCAGTCAACACTTAAAAAGTTCCTACAAACCTGTCCGCCATAAAACACCAAGTTAACCACTAGGCAACAATTGGTTTCTTTCAAAGTTGAAACACGATTCTTAAGAAAAAAATAATTTCTACTTATTTTCCAAACGCAAATAACGACCCCCCCCCCCTTCCCCCACCCCCCAAAAAAATTGCTGGATAATCTGACGAGAATGATACGACGAGTGACGCGTGTTTGTTGACACCGTTTTAGCCAGCAACATCGGTGTTGCCACGTGCCCCATATTGATAATGTTTATCGCCTGCTGATGTTGGCTTGACGTAGACCGTTAACCGCGAGCCTCCACGTCGTCTGCTGGCCCGATTAATCGTTGCCAGCCATCGTTCATTCCACGCGCCTGATCCATCACTGCGAGTGGCAGGCGGGGTTCACGTGACTTCATTAGCAGCGCCAAGAAGAAACTTTTAATGAACCCAACAGGGTTAAACTGTCTTTTAGCGGAAAGAAGAGACCGAAGGGTAGAAAAAACAACTTGGCCTTTTTTCACCTCCTTTTTTTAAATGTTGATGTCAAGACTAAGTTCTAACCGTTAACCGTCTCCGCTTCTCCCGAGGAAGCACGTGTATTTATACCACGCAATAAAAATATTATTCGCGCGTCACGAAGAAATTGATCATGTTTCTCAAAGAGTAAAAAGTAGACGGAGTGAAGTAGAGTCACTCTTATTTTTCGCTTCGCTTTTGACTTTTGGTGGTTTTTGAGATACTTGATATGACGTTTGGGTTAACGAGTGCAGAGGTCTTTGTTGATAATAGCCTCGCGTGCTTCTTTTGCAAGTATGGCAAGAATGCGAGAGATTTTTAACTTTTAATATCCGAGGAAAACGCTGATTGGTCTAGAAAAATTTCTTTTTCGATGTTTTAGCCGTGATTTAGTTTTTCTATACGATTAAGATCACTTGCTTTTTATCATTAGTGGGTTGCCGACCAATACACCTTTTGTAATTTGTCTATTGGTTGGGTTGTTTTACCTCTGAGCGGCATTTTTTTGCACACCATGGGCTAAATGATCAGGTCACATAGACCCCGAAGGCTTAGAGAAGGTTAGAGGAGGGGACCCACTGGAAGAGCTGTTGGGAGACAGGTGGTAGCCTCCCGTCAAGGCCATCCAGCGTGTTCTTTAACATGCACAGGGTATGGCTCTCCCGCACACGGGGCTAGGGCTTAACGTCCCATCCGACGGACGGCGGCCTTTCCAAGCCCATCGGTGTCCCTTACTGACCGTGGGCAGGGCGGGGAATTTTGCGGAGATAAATCTCAACGCTGACCCAGCTGGGACTCGAACCTGGGAACTACAGATTACGAGCCTGGCGCGCTACCGACTGAGCCACCCCCTAATTTGTCTATGTAAATTACATGAGTTAGGAATCAATTTCTCGAGCTCGATTTAGGGAAAAACTTTCCCTGATACATCGTAAGACGTAAATACATAAACTAGAAATCAATCGATGCCGTCCACACCTTTTGATTTCTAGCCCGTTACTCTGACCCCCCCCCCCACCACCACCACCACCCTAGTCGTCTCCTGGCCAAGTGGTTAGCGCGCTTGGCTACTGATCTAAGGGACCTGGGTTCGAGCCCCGGGTAAGGCATGGATTCAATGGATGGTAAGGCTTGTTCGTGTTGTTTTTCTGCTGAGGTCCTGCCATCCTCACAGACCTTCTACTATGGCGTATAAACTGGCAGGCTCCTGCCAGACCTCTGTAGCAAGCAGCTGTTTGAGGGGGGATTTATTTACTCTGACCCCTATTTGACCTTGAATGTGACACCTGGTCACAAAATTCCTCTTATTTCTACGTTCTACTGCTCGAAATAGGACTCCCTACCACAATATTTAACTGTCGAGCACCAATATATAGAATTTCACCTTTGACCTCAAAGAACCCACCACATTCAAAATTTGTATACTATCTGCGATGTATAACTCAAAATTTGTATACTATCTGCGATGTATAACTCAAAATTTGTATACTATCTGCGATGCATAACTCAAAATTTGTATACTATCTGCGATGTATAACTCAAAATTTGTATATTATCTGCGATGTATAACTCAAAATTTGTATACTATCTACATTGTATAACTCAAAATTTGTCTACTTTCTGCGATGTATAACTCAAAATTTGTATACTATCTGCGATGTATAACTCAAAATACCCCCAGCCACCATTTTTAGCCCTCTAACGTCGGTAGATTTAAATTTGAACTTTGACTTCAAAGGCCCCCTATATCAGAAATTTCGTAACATTTTCTACATCTACAACTCCCAGATCCCAATTTTCACGTTTCTAGCACTGGTAGATCATGGTTTCATCTTAACGCGAGTCCATTTGACCTTGAAGAACACGTCGGAGGTCAAATTTCGGAGTTTTCCTCGTTTATTAGATGCATGTCTATAATCACTTATTTTTTCCTTACACTGTTTATTATTATTTTATAACAAAAATAAAATATGAATACTATTTATCTATTTGGCTCTATTTGGCAAAGCAATTCAAATTAGAGCATAACTATAAATTTTTATTGGTTAAGGACGGTAAAATTTTTTTAAGAAAGGACGAAAACTCCAAGGTTAGAAGAGTAAGAAATGAAAGAGACATAATGTATTATACTGAACAAAATGGATGATTTAGTCTGTGAGATTCAGTCCGAAGTGGATTCGTGTGCTTTGCTAACAGATATTGATGAAGTTAATAAATTGCTTTCTTGTCATTGTTTTTTAAATTATACTCTTTTGCATGTGAATATCAGAAGTTTGCGATTGCATTTCAATGATTTACTTGTATTAATGTACCAATTTCGAAATCTCATTGATATTATAATCTTAAGTGAAATTTGGGTAAAGGATGATGAAGTTGTAAATTATAAAATTGATGGTTATCAACAATTTTTTAGGAGTAGGCAGTATAATAAATCAGGAGGAATTGTAGTTTATGCAAATGTTACGAAGTTTAGTTTTTATGATTGTAATGTAAATATGAAAACTGCAGAGAATATTAATCTATCTGACTGTAACACAGGTATATATTTATGTGTTATATATCGTTCTCATGAATACTCCGTCAAAGAATACATAACTGAATTTAGTAGTACTTTGCAAAATATTAAAAATAATAAGCTAATAATAATTGGGGATATAAATCTTATTCTATTAAGCAACAGCTCGGAGGTGTCAGATTATCTTGATGTAATGTCTTTAAATGGTTTAAAGTCTTTTGTGAATATTGCTACGAGATCTACTTTTTCCTCTCATACTTGTATAGATCATCTATTTATACGAGATAAGAATAATGATTATACGTACAATACAGCTGTCTTCCAAAATGATATTACAGATCATTATCCAATACTTGTAAGCGTAAGTGGGAAAGAAATTTTTTCTAATCCTAAACCTTTAGTGAAAAGCTGTATAGATTATAATTTATTCGAGAAATATATTAAAGAATATAAATGGAACAATGAAGATGATAAAACTGATGATGTAAATGCATTATATGATAAATTCATATACATGATAAATGAGGCCAAAACAGTAAGTACTAAAGTTACTAAAAACAATAATGTTTTGGGTCCTACTCAGAGGAGCAAAAACAAATGGATAACAAATGAAATTATAATTTTAGCAAAAGAAAAGCAAAAATTATACAACAAATATAAAAAACGCCCCTTTGATAAATCGCTTGAAAAGCAATATAAATCATTAAGAACTCAACTAACAAATAAAACTAGGTATGCAAAAAAACTTCATTATTTAAAAGAGTTCCATAATTGTAATAGTGATGTGAAAAAGCAATGGGCAACAATAAATAGTATTTTAGGGATCGAAAAAAAACCTGAGATATATCCTTCAAAAAATGTTGATGAAGATCTAGCAAATAAATTTAATGCACATTTCATAGAAGTTAACCAGGGGTATCAATATACTACAAATAATTTTAATACTGAAATTGACAAATATGTAAACCATAATGATAACTCAATGGTTCTGTTTGAAGCAGATCAAACGGAACTAAAAAATATAATATCACAATTGAATAATAAGAAATCATGTGGTTATGATGAAATAAATGCCCATATGTTAAAAATTGTTTTTAAATATAAACCTCATATTTTTGTAAAAATTGTAAATTTATCTTTTTCTACTGGAATGTTCATAGATGCTTTAAAAATTGCTAAAGTAAAGCCAATTTCCAAAAAAGGTAAAAATACGGATTTTAATAATTATAGACCAATTTCCATACTCCCTATCTTTTCAAAAATAATTGAAATACTCATGAAAGAGAGATTAATGAAATTTCTATCGAAATATAATTTCTTATCAAATAAACAGTTTGGATTTAGAGATAAATTGGGTACAGAACATGCTATGTTACAACTTACCGGCAACATCTATAACAGTGTAAATGAACACAGGAAAACTTTAGCCTTATTTATTGACATAAAAAAAGCTTTCGACACAATAAATCATGAAATTTTAATGCAAAAATTAAGTATAATAGGAATAAGGGGACTTGCTTTCAATTGGTTTAAATCATATTTGGAAAACAGGAAACAATATGTGGCTATACATAAACTGGAAAGTAATATGCTTGTTTTGAATGGTGGTGTGCCGCAAGGTTCTATTCTTCGACCAGTATTGTTTTTAATATATATTAATGATTTTTGCAATTTAAATTTATTTGTCAAAATCACAGCTTATGCGGATGACACAGCGATAGTGTACTCGACTGAAACTAATAATGAGTTAGTGTTCAAGATAAACAATGACTTAAAAAGCATAAGAAACTGGTTTAGTAGTAATAAACTGCAAATAAATGTGGAAAAAACTAATTTTATCTATTTCGGCTTATTGAATACAAGTAAAGAGGTTGTCATAAAATACCATAATTCTGGTGGTAATTTGATAAATGGTTGTGTATGTAAAACTATCGAACAAGTTGAATGTGTTAAATATCTAGGCATTTATGTTGAAAAAAATCTAAAATGGAAGAAACAAGTAGATACAGTGTGTAAAAAATTAAGATTTATTTTCTACAAGTTATATTATCTTAAATCATGTTCTCATAAGAAGTTGTTAATTTTGGTTTATTTCGCTTGGGCTCACTTAATTTTAAGCTATGGAATCACATGTTGGGGGGGAGATTATATATCAAACCTACTCCCTCTAGTGAAATTGCAAAATAAAATTGTAAAACTAGTTTCAAATAGCAATATTAGCAATGTAAATTATCATTACATAAGCAATAATATATTACCTTGAGAAAGTTATATTTATATAGAAGTCTTTTGTATCTACAAAAAAACAACAATTGGATCGAAAAACGGTTCATCCCATACGATACCAGATGTTTTACAAACATGTTTCATGTTGTGAAATCAAAAAAAGAAATCATGCATAAGCATTTCAATTTTATTGCACCAAAATTATATAATTCTTTACCAAATAGTATAAAAGAAGAAAAAAGTAATTGTAATTTTAAGAAAAAAACCAAACATTTTTTGGTAAATACTGAAGATATTGAAGACGCTTTTAATGTAATTTCTTAGTTTTTTTATCCATTGCCAAAGATTTTCGTTTACAGTAGAATTCTGTTTTTGTAATCTGTAAGAGTTGTTTTGTAACTCCTAGATTACACAGAAATACTTGTAATATATATGTTTGTGTGTTTTTTTTTATTTTTAATCGTTTTTTTTTTAAATTTTATTTTATATTATTTCCTTTTGCTATTTTCCATCCAAATTTGATGGTAAATTTTTGTGTGTAATGTTTCTGTAAATGAGAATGGAAATAAATATTATTATTATAAATATTTAAAAAAAACTAGTAGAAACTAAAAATTCCTAGGTAATATCATTATAAACGAAAAGAGTCATTCATTTATCAAATCTTCACAATACGTACAAATATTCGAACACCATAAGGTATTTATTTTTAATTACTAAAGATTTATTAAAAGGTTGAAATTTTAATCAAAAATAATTAAACTTTTTTTTCACAATTTCAAAAAATATTTTAAATTTAAATTATTTTGAGCCCGAAGTTATTATTCTGAGCACATATTCCCAAGCACTTTGGATCTTATATAAGGTCTTATATAAGGTCCCTGATTCCTTGGTCGTCTGCGCTGTTTTGAGCTAGCGAGCCCGAGCTCTGTCTGACAAAGCCCGAGTCAGATCTCCTCTCTGGGGCGGTGGTTGCTCAGTCGGTAGCGCGCCTGGCTCGTAATCTGTAGTTCCCAGGTTCGAGTCCCAGCTGGGTCAGCGTTGAGATTTATCTCCGAAAAATTCCCCTTCCTTGCCAAAGCCCGAGTCAGATCTCCTCTCTGGGGCGGTGGTGGCTCAGTCGGTAGCGCGCCAGGCTCGTAATCTGTAGTTCCCAGGTTCGAGTCCCAGCTGGGTCAGCGTTGAGATTTATCTCCGAAAAATTCCCCTTCCTTGCCAAAGCCCGAGTCAGATCTCCTCTCTGGGGCGGTGGTGGCTCAGTCGGTAGCGCGCCAGGCTCGTAATCTGTAGTTCCCAGGTTCGAGTCCCAGCTGGGTCAGCGTTGAGATTTATCTCCGAAAAATTCCCCTTCCTTGCCAAAGCCCGAGTCAGATCTCCTCTCTGGGGCGGTGGTGGCTCAGACGGTAGCGCGCCAGGCTCGTAATCTGTAGTTCCCAGGTTCGAGTCCCAGCTGGGTCAGCTTTGAGATTTATCTCCGAAAAATTCCCCTTCCTTGCCCACAGTCAGTAGGGGACACCGATGGGCTTGTAAAAACCGCCGTCCTTCGGATGGGACGTTAAGCCGTGGCTCCGCGTTCAGGAGAGAGCCATACCCTGTGCACGTTAAAAAACACGCTGGATGGCCTTGACGGGAGGCTACCATCTGTCTCCCAACAGCTGTTCCAGTGGGTCCCCTCCCCCAACCTTCTCTGAGCCTTCGGGGTCCATGTGACCTGGCCATTTAGCCCATGGTGTGCAAAAAAGTGCCGCTCAGAGGTAAAACAACCCAACCCAACCTCTCTAATGAAAATACAGTTTCTGAGGCCCCGTAACTGATATTATTGTTTAAGCAATCGACTGCCATTATCCTGAAAAACTTATGATAATAAAACAGAAAATTGGCGTAAGAATCGTTCAACATATATCCAGACGAAGACAACAGTTCGAAGGTCATTGCAAAAATAAATAAAAAAACGAAATTGCAAAAATGGAACAGAATCGTAGATTTCTCTGTTACACTCGATCGGTTTTCGAAAAAATTTCTAGATCTTTTATTGGCACAATGAAATAAAAGTCCTCGATTTTTCTGCATGTTATTTAACATAGAGAGATAGAGGTCCCTGATTCTTCTGGGACATATTAGTTACAGAGAAATAGAAGTCCTTGATTCTTCTCGACGTTTTGGCACAGAGAAATATTATTCTAGACCTTATTTATCAGAGAGAAATAAATGCTCCCGATTCTTTTGAATCTTATCTGACATAGCGAGATGAAGGTTCCTGATCCTTCTGGATGCTTCCTCTGCAGCGCAGTGGTTTCCAAACTTTTCGGCGCCATGGGCCGATGACCCCGCATGGACCCACTAAGATGTCTCATTCTTTATGCTGATACAATACGAATTCCCATTCTTTATGCCCGTCCTGCCCACGGTCAGTAGGGGACACCGATGGGCTGGGAAAGGCCGCTGTCCGTCGGATGGGACGTTAAGCCGTGGCCCCGTGTGCGGGAGAGCCATATCTTTGCACGTTAAAGAACACGCTGGATGGCCTTGACGGGAGGCTACCATCTGTCTCCCAACAGCTGTTTCAGAGTGTCCCCTCCCCCAACCTTCTCTGAGCCTTCGGGGTCCATGTGATCTGGCCATTTAGCCCATGGTGTGCAAAAAAGTGCCGCTCAGAGGTAAAACAACCCAACCCAACCCATTCTTGATGCAAACCCTTTACGGAGCCCCAGGTAAGGCATGGATGTGTGTGTCGTTTTTCTGCTGAGGTCCTGCCATCCTCACAGACCTTCTACTATGGCATATAAACTGATAGGTTCCTGTCAGACCTCTGTGGCAAGCAGCTGCTTGAAGGGGTATTTATTTTTTTTATTTTACGGAGTGTAACTCTTTCTTTAGTCCCTCTTTTCATCGTTATCTGAGAAACATTAACTAAAATATATATCCTCGCAAAGAGGACCCTAAAACTCCAAAGAATGTGTTGTACCTCTTGTTCTTTATCTACTGTTCATTCATTGGCTATTTTGTAATTTGAATCTAAGAATTTGATTCGAGGAATTCGATGCTCCAGAAATTCTTACGTCATCAATATCCAATTACATCTTACGATCAGCATGAGATAACCAACGTTGCCATACTGGACTAACATAATTCTAGTGGAAAATAATAAAACAACTCGGTTGTATAATCTCTTCAATTGTACTATTTCCGTAATAGCTTTTTCAAAAATTAAAATTTGCTCGCCGAACCCTTCACTTCCTGAAGCAATTCTTGGAAGCAAGTTGGCTTTTTTTTTAGCTCGTGCACTGTGATTCCCTTAGACAATTCAAACTATAAATATTATCTAAATGCTATTTTAATCTCCAATACCATCAACAACAAATATAATAATAATCTTATATCTTTACAATGGGTCCCAAGCCACGTTGGGACCCCGGAAAATGAACTTGTTTGCCTTTTGGGAAAAAATGCACATTCTTTAACTACTCATGAAAAAACCTATAATTATTTTATACTATTAAAATTGAACTTAATAATATTGAATTTAATCTAACACAAAGATAATAAAATAAATAAATACCCACTCAAGCAGCTGCTTGCCACAGAGGTCTGACAGGAGCCTGTCAGTTTATATGCCATAGTAGAAGGTCTGAGAGGATGGCAGGACCTTAGCAGAAAAACGACACAAACAGCCATGCCTTACCCGGGGCTCGAACCCAGGTCCCGTAGATCAGTAGCCAAGCGCGCTAACCACTCGGCCACGGGACTTCCAAAACAATGCACTCTTTTAAGAAAATTTTCGATTTCACCTTTCAAAAAATATCTCAAAAATAAAAATTATTACCTTTTACTAGACATGAAACTAAAATTTTACATCGTCTTCGGACCAATACAGCTATGTTAAATTCAATAAAATTTAAACTTAAATAAGTAATTCACCAAATTATTCCTCTTGTTCAACTATAGAAAATATTAATCATATTCTACTAAATTGTAAAAAATCAGACCAACAACGAGAAAAATTGTTTTCAGCTCTTGAAAAAAATTAATGTAAATGAATTTCGAACAGATCTCCTACTAAATCATCGTATTGAGGCCACACGCATTAAAATATTCAAATTGCTTTTAGACTTTATCTTCTCGACTCCACTTGGAAGAACCATCTAAAATTGATTTTCAATTTTTTATCTTAATTTTATTCTTATAATTTTATTTGGTATTTATCTCTTATGTATTAATTTTATTCTAAAATATTGGTGGGTAAGCCTGAAGAAGGAGCTCCCAGAGTTGTCATGTATATAAATAAATAAATGCGCAGACCCTAAGAGTCCGGGGATTACAGGTTGGGAACCATTGCTGTATAGTTTTGATGGAGAGACTTTCAGCTGTCTCCTAATAGCTGTTTAGTTGATCCTTTTCCCCCATCTTTCTTTGAGCCCTTGGAATGATTATGATATGTACATTTATTCCATTGTGTTAGCGTTGCGCACAGGTAGAACAGTCCAACACAAGCTACTAGTGAACAAGGGTTGGGTTGTTTTACCTCTGAGCGGCACTTTTTTGCATACCATGGGCTAAATGGCCAGGTCACATGGACCCCGAAGGCTCAGAGAAGGTTGGGGGAGGGGACCCACTGAAACAGCTGTTGGGAGACAGATCGTAGCCTCTCGTTAAGGCCATCCAGCATGTTCTTTAACGTGCACAGGGTATGGCTCTCTCCCGCACACGGGGCCACTGCTTAACGTCCCATTCGACGGACGGCGGTCTTTCCAAACCCATCGGGTTGGGTTGGGTTGTTTTACCTCTGAGCGGCACTTTTTTGCACACCATGGGCTAAATGGCCAGGTCACATGGACCCCGAAGGCTCAGAGAAGATTGGGGGAGGGGACCCACTGGAACAGCTGTTGGGAGCCAGATGGTAGCCTCCCGTCAAGGCCATCCAGCGTGTTCTTTAACGTGCACAGGGTATGGGTCTCCTGCACACGGGGCCACGGCTTAACGTCCCATCCGACGGACGGCGGCCTTTCCAAGCCCATCGGTGTCCCCTACTGACCGTGGGCAGGGCGGGGAATTTTGCGGAGATAAATCTCAACGCTGACCCAGCTGGGACTCGAACCTGGGAACTACAGATTACGAGCCTGGCGCGCTACCGACTGAGCCACCCCCGCCCCCCAAACCCATCGGTGTTCCATACTGACCGTGGGCAGGGTGGGAATTTTGCGGAGATAAATTTCAACGCTGACCCAGCTGGAACTCGAACCTGGGAACTACAGATTACGAGCCACCCCAGCCCCAGTAGTGAACAAGTAGAAACACTGTTCAAAAATGAGCTTATTGCACGCGCAAATTACAATCATCTGTAATTCGTTAGAAGGTAAATTTGAGAAACTTTAGGGGAGGGGGGGGAGGGGGGGGGGGAGGGGGGGGCTCAGTCGGTAGCGCGCCAGGCTCGTAATCTGTAGTTCCCAGGTTCGAGTCCCAGCTGGGTCAGCGTTGAGATTTATCTCCGCAAAATTCCCCACCATGTCCACGGTCAGTAGGGGACACCGATGGGCTTGGAAAGGCCGCCGTCCGTCGGATGGGACGTTAAGCCGTGGCCCCGTGTGCGGGAGAGCCATACCCTGTGCACGTTAAGCTGTTGGGAGACAGATAGTAATCTGTCTCCCAACAGCTGTTTCAGTGGTTCCCCTCCCCCAACCTTCTCTGAGCCTTCGGGGTCCATGTGAGCTGGCAATTTAGCCCATGGTGTGCAAAAAAGTGCCGCTCAGAGGTAAAACAACCCAACCCTTGAGAATCTTTAACTGAATGCGGAGATAAGTGCCGCAATTAAAACTTGTGGCGTCATGCTGTTAAAAAAATAGTTCAAGTGTGTTGCTGGTTAGTTTGTGAAGTTTGGAAAAGTTAGGCTTGCCTTGGGTGTCGGCACGAATCTTTTCACGGGGAAAAAAATATTTTTAGGAGAGAGTGGAAAATTTTTTTAGGGAGGGAAAACTCTTTTCAGGAGAAGCAAAAAATGTTCAAGAAAGGAGGGGGTCAAAAAAATTTCGGGAAGGGAATAATGTTTTTAAAAGGTGGCAAAAAAATTCAAGGAGGGAAAATGTTTTCAGGAAGGGGAAAGTTTTTCACGGCGGGAAAAATGATTTCAGGAGGAAGCGAAAAATTTTCAGGACGATAAAAATGTTTTCAGAAGGGGCAAAAATTTTCATGGAAAATAAAATGTTTTCAGGGGGGGAGGAAGAAAAATTTCCACGAGGGAAAAATGTTTTGAAGAGGGGCAAAAATTATCAGGAAGGGGGGAAATGTTTTCAAAAGGGGCAAAAAATTATCAGGGGGGGATGTTTTCAAAAGGGGCAAAAAATTATCAGGGGGGAAAATGTTTTCAAAAAGGGGCAAAAAACTTTCAGGGAGGGAAAGTGGTTTCAGGGGGGAGCAAAAACAGTGTTTCACGATATACACTAAGGTCTAGCCGTTCATTAATAAGCGCCTTTGCGAATCCGGGACCTGAGTTCGAGCCCCGGATTAGGCATGGATGTGTGTGACGTTTTTCTGCTGAGGTCCTGCCATCCTCTCAGACCTTCTACTATGGCATATAAACTGACAGGCTCCTGTCAGACCTCTGTGGCAAGCAGCTGCTTGAGGGGGTATTTATATTTTTTTATTTTTGCGAATCCCGTAATCATGCTTACATCGTTGTCATAATACAGACAAATAAGCCTTAAAAAATATGAAAAAAGGGAAACTTATTGAAAATGCATAAAAAAGGTTTTTTCGTATTAATAAATAAAAATAAATGCTATGCTTCCAAAAATAAATGAAAACGTGAAAAAACATCTTTTACGAAAAAAAATTAATTTTTGATATATTTTATATTATTTAACAAAATTGTTTTGCGAACAATTTAGGGAGGGATGCCCTCTCCCCTAAACGCACATCCTGCAGATATTGGAAAATGTGTTTTAGCATTTTCCAAAGTATGGTTAGAGATAGTGTGCTAAAAAAATTTGATTGCAAAAATTTAATTGTAAAGAATTTTGTAAATAAATTTCGTATCTGTATATTAATTATTTATTTGTGTCAAAATAAGTTTTATCTTGGTTGTGATTCTTTTTTGTTTCCGTAGAGTCAGTTTTTCTGCTTTCTTCTTAACCGCATAACTTTTTCTAACGAAATGTAAAATAAAAATAAATAAATACCCCCTCAAGCAGCTGCTTGCCACAGAGGTCTGACAGGAGCCTGCCAGTTTACATGCCATAGTAGAAGGTCTGAGAGGATGGCAGGACCTCAGGAACGTGTACAGCAACTGTACACGCTCCAGTTATCGTTCACAGCAAACTGGAGCGTGTGCAGTTACTGCACACGCTCCAGTTTGCTGTGAACGGTAACTGCACACGCTCAATATTTCCGTGAGTGAGTCCACACGATCCAGGTTTTTGTGAACTCACACGATCCAGGTTTTTGTGAACTCACACGATCCAGGTTTTTGTGAGCTCACACGATCCAATGTAAATAAAATAAACAATAAATACCCCCTCAAGCAGCTGCTTGCCACAGAGGTCTGACAGGAGCCTACCAGTTTATATGCCATAATAGATGGTCTGTATAGAAAACAAAATTTCTTTTTCCTATTTTCGTTACACTATTTCTGATCTCTTACAAATGTGTGGAAACAGGTCCGCCCGAATCTGGAAAAAATGTCAAAAGAAAGAGGAGGGTGAAAGTGATTCAATAGAGTTAGTGAAAAGCAAAAGCGAAGGGGATTGGTTAGGATTGTTTTACCTCTAATCGGCACTTTTTTTTTGCACACAATGACTAAGTCACAAGGACCCCAGAGGCTCAGAAAAGGTTGGAAGAAGAGGACCCACTAGACAGCTGTTAGGTTATAGATGCTAGCCTCCCATCAAGGTCATCCATTGTGTTTTAAAAAGTGCCCAAGGTTGGGTATTTTTTCTCTGAGCGGCACTCTTTTGGCACACAATGACCAGGTCACAAGGACGCCAAAGGCTCAAAAAGGATTGGGGTAAGGGGACCCACTAGACAGCTGTTAAGTTATAGATGCTAGCCTCCCATGAAGGCTATTCAGTGAGTTTTAAAACGTGCACAGGAATGGGTTGCTTTTCCTCTGAGCGGCACTTGTTTTGCGCACAATGGCAATTTGCATTCTCCTGCAAACGTATGTGACAAACTGAAGGATAGGCAGTGATTCTGAAAACGGTTTTAAGTCTCAATCGACGGACGGCAAGATTTTCCAAACTCATCGTGTCCCCTCTGGGACTTAGGACGGAGAAAGGGTTAGCGGAGATAAATCCCAACGCTTTCCCAGGTGGGACTCGAATCTGGGAACTGCAGATTTTGAGTCTGGCGCATTTGCCAATTAAACCAACCCCACCCCCAAAGGAAGACGCGGGGGGGAGGCTAGAATTCTATTTTAGTATAACACTTTCCCCTTCGTTTTATAATAAAATAAATAAATACCCCCTCAAGCAGCTGCTTGCCACAGAGGTCTGACAGGAGCCTGTCAGTTTATATGCCATAGTAGAAGGTCTGAGAGGATGGCAGGACCTCAGGAACGTGTACAGCAACTGTACACGCTCCAGTTACCGTTCACAGCAAACTGGAGCGTGTGCAGTTACTGCACACGCTCCAATTTGCTGTGAACGGTAACTGCACACGCTCAATATTTCTGTGAGTGGGCCCACACGATCCAGGTTTTTGTGAGCTCACGATCCAATGTAAATAAAATAAAAATAAATACCTCCTCAAGCAGCTGCTTGCCACAGAGGTCTGACAGGAGCCTGCCAGTTTATATGCCATAGTAGAAAGTCTGAGAGGATGGCAGGACTTCAGCAGAAAAACGACACAAACAGCCATGCCTTACCCGGGGCTCGAACCCAGATCCCGTAGATCAGTAGCCAAGCGCGCTAACCACTCGGCCACGGGACGTCTCCTTCGTTTTAGAGGTCTTTAAAAAAAATTCTTCAAATGGATTGTATCCCAATTGTTTAATTATTATTATGCCTCTATTAATCTTATTAGCATTTTTAAAGAGGGGGTGGGGAGCAAGGCTCCCTCCCCCCCATTAGAACCTGGTCTGTGTATAAACATCTAAATAAGGGCAAAAATGATCTCTGTTATCATCATCTTTTACTAAATGGACGTAAACGCTTCAGCTTCTGTCATCTTTCCCTCGTTCCCTCCTCTTTGTCGATAAGTTGATGGGAAGACACCAAAAAAAGGTCAAAGGCCAAAACCTCAGCATCTCCCGCTATTTGACCTCTCCGTCTCGACCGCCGGCCTCGGCTTTCACCTCTCAGGTTGCCTAGCACATCCGGTTGTTTGGGTTTCACTTGGCCCACCTCACGACGAAAGGACGTGGGAGGGGATTGCCAGAAAACGGTGGGGGGTGGGAAAAAAAGGATGAGCGGCGTTAAGGCTAATAGGCGTCGTGGAGGGAGGGGGGAAGATGGGGATGATGGTAAGAGGGAGCAATGAAGACGGATAACCTGTTGTAATGCGAGACGCCTGTGGGAAGAAGAAGTGGATTTAGTGTGCGGGGCGCGTGGAATTGAGGGAAGAGATGTCTCGGATTAAAGGCGATCGTTAGATGTCTGATTCGAGCATCGGCGAAAGGAGAAAAAAATTGTCCTTTGGGTTTAATTTTTTGGGCCAGTGTGTGAAATGGTAGGTGGCGCTGAGTCTGGTGGGGAATCCAGAGTGGAGGAAATGTTTGATTTTAGTGTGTGAGTGAGTGGACAGAATCTCTTGGACTTTCTAACACGAAGCATAATAGCGAAAGTATCCTCTCAGATCTTCTACTGTAGCATATAAACTGACAGGCTCCTGTCAGACCCCTGTGGCAAGCAGCTGCTTGAGGGGGTATTTATTTTTATTTTATTTACATTGGATCGTGTGAGCTCACAAAATCCTGGATCGTGTGGGTCCACTCACAGAAACATTGAGCGTGTGCAGTTACCGTTCACAGCAAACTGGAGCGTGTGCAGTAACTGCACACGCTCCAGTTTGCTGTGAACGGTAACTGGAGCGTGTACAGTTGCTGTACACGTTCCTGAGGTCCTGCCATCCTCTCAGACCTTCTACTATGGCATATAAACTGACAGGCTCCTGTCAGACCTCTGTGGCAAGCAGCTGCTTGAGGGGATATTTATTTATTTTTATTTAATTATAAAAAGAGAAATGAGTATCTAGTAAGTTTATAAAACAAAATAGTAGATTTTTTTCCAAGTTAAAGTTGTTGATTTACCTCTGAGCGGCACTTTTTTTTGCACCCAATGGACTAAATGGCTAGGTCACAAGGACTCAGAGAACGTTGGGGGGAGGGGACCCCCTGCACTGCTGTTTACGAGCCTGATGGTAACCTAACGTCAAAGCCATCAAGATGTTATTTAACGTGCACAGGGTATGGATCTCCCGCACATGGTATCTCCGCAAAATTCCCCGCCCTTCCCACAGTCAGTAGGGGACACCGATGGGCTTCGAAAGGTCGCCGTCCATCGGATGGGACGTTAAGCCGTGGCTCCGTGTGCGGGAGAGCCATACCCTGTGCACGTTAAAGAACACGCTGGATGGCCTTGACGGGAGGCTACCATCTGTCTCCCAACAGCTGTTCCAGTGGGTCCCCTCCCCCAACCTTCTCTGAGCCTTCGGGGCTCTATGTGGCCTGACCATTTAGCCCATGGTGTGCAAAAAAGTGCCGCTCAGAGGTAAAACAACCCAACCCAACCCGCACTTGGGGATATGGCTTAATGTCCCACCCGACGGTCGGATCCAGTTAAAGAGTATCCGTCTTTGTTGAATTTGCATCTCTAAGAAATTACCTTTGGGGCATATGAAAATAAAACTCGAAAATTCGTATAGTCTGGCAATAAATATTTCTTAAGAAACACGATTGTCCAGAAATTAATAAGGATACAACAGGTTTGTTCAATTTGTCGGCAAGACTGTTTAGCATAAAGCAAAATAATTAAAAAAAATTATAATGGAGCATGTTTACAGAATGAAATAAAGGTCCGACAAGTTCCTCGAATGAAATGAGGGTCCGCCTTATTTATCGAATAAAATGGGAGTCCGCCTTATTTATTGAAAGAAATGAGAGTCCGCCTTGTTTATCGAATGAAAAGTGAGGTCCGCCTTGTTTATTAAATGAAATGAGGATCCGTCTTGTTTATCAAATGAAATGGATCCACTACATTCACCGACAAAAACAGGTGAATATATTTTACCATATTAGCAAGTGTATTGGAACATTTAAGCGACTGGAAAGGTTTTTTTAAACCTCCATAATTTTCTAGTAAACCTTATTTTTTTAAATCAAGGAAAAAATTTGATGCAAAATAATGATTGGTATAAGTTTTGAGTATAATATATTAAATGCGCTTGTTAAAAAATATGCTTTTTTATGCAGAATTTGTATGATAAATAAAATTATTAATACAATTTTTTTTCAGTTACAGAAATTTTCTGGCTATATATTATTTAATTTTCTGGTGATAGGACTTAACAACCACTGTCTTAAAATATGAATCTAACCTTTAAATGGATAGGGG
Organism: Ryuthela nishihirai; assembly: GCA_038380435.1. NCBI lineage: Eukaryota > Metazoa > Arthropoda > Arachnida > Araneae > Heptathelidae > Ryuthela > Ryuthela nishihirai. Next base: position 39,797,755 of record JAWZYU010000013.1, on the reverse strand, counting down.
CGGGGGTGGCTCAGTCGGTAGCGCGCCAGGCTCGTAATCTGTAGTTCCCAGGTTCGAGTCCCAGCTGGGTCAGCGTTGAGATTTATCTCCGCAAAATTCCCCGCCCTGCCCACGGTCAGTAGGGGACACCGATGGGCTTGGAAAGGCCTCCGTTCGTCGGATGGGACATTAAGCCGTGGTCCCGTGTGCGGGAGAGCCATACCCTGTGCACGTTAAAGAACACGCTGGATGGCCTTGACGGGAGGCTACCATCTGTCTCCCACCAACTGTTCCAGTAGGTCCCCTCCCCCAACCTTCTCTGAGCCTTCGGGGTCCATGTGACCTGGCCATTTAGCCCATGGTGTGCAAAAAAGTGTCGCTCAGAGGTAAAACAACCCAACAAATTTAAATGGATATCTATAATGAACAAAATAAAACAAACAACGCAATGCGTTACTAAGGATATTTAACAATCAGTGAGAATACAATTATTCGTTAAAAAAAAACTTCTACATTTCTTTCAAATGGCTGACGTCATTTCCGCAGTAGAATACCCTTACCTTCTCTCCTTCTGTACTTACTCCTCCACAAATCATTCACTTCTCTTTCAATCTTTCTCCCCTTCCCCAGTTCTCCCCACAGTTTCACAACTCTTAATTAAACTGATAAAAAACATAAAAAGTGTGAAATTGTTGAAGAAGCAAAGGTGTGCCATTCTACGCATAGTACGCCACATTATCACGGTAGCCAACGAACTACGGAGCGGCAGATACCACAACGTACTTGTGCGGCGTCGGCAACCATCTCCTCCTCCCCTTCAACAGGAGGAGGAGGATATGTCGTCAACGCGACGCAGCTTCTTCTTTCGTGTCAGCTAGCACACCCCACTCTGATATCTGGCGCTCCCCTTAAACGGGCTCTTCTCAGAAAGTTTACTGTCCATAATGAGCTGAGCCGGAAAAGTCACGATCTTCGCACGCTTCACGTGTGTGCTAATGTGTCGCCGCGAGCCCCATCTTATTGTCATTAAACCTAATTACGAAGAGAACCGCTGCGCTTGGAGGTAAAGGTGGAAAACGACCACGTGCATCGAGCGTTCCTTGTCTTGCATTCCCCACCTGCTTTGGGTGGAGGCTCTGTGGGGGCACACTATGCTCAGGAAGAAAGTAGGAGATTTTACCTGACTGAAGTGGTGGACTCTATCTGATCAGTAGGATTAGAGTGTTGGGAATGCAGCTCAGTTAGATTGGTATTTTCCAACTTTTTTTTTTTAGAAATTTGTACTGTTTTCTTGTATTATTTCGTAACGCTGCCTTCATATAAATGAAAATAATTTTTTGTGTATAAAACTAGTTGAAGTCTAAATGCCGACAGAACTCCCGTTATCGATTTGGCAAATCAAACGTCGTCATAAATTTCTAAAACGCCTTCGGTCGGAACAACTGGATCTAGTTGATCCAGATGGTATAAAAACTTGGAAGGTAGATTTTTCGAATGGATTGTAGTCGGATTTGAAGATTACAAAAACTTGGGAGGTAGATTTTTTTTTGAATGGATTGTAGTCGGATTTGAAGATTACAAAAACTTGGGAGGTAGATTTTTCGAATGGATTGTAGTCGGATTTGGAGATTACAAAAACTTGGGAGATAGATTTTTCGAATGGATTGTAGTCGGATTTGAAGATTACAAAAACTTGGGAGGTAGATTTTTTTAATAGATTGTAGTCGGATTTGAAGATTACAAAAACTTGAGAGGTAGATTTTTTTTTAATGGATTGTAGTCAGATTTGAAGATTACAAAAACTTGGAAGGTAAATTTTTCGAATGGATTGTAGTCGGATTTGAAGATTACAAAAACTTGGGAGGTAGATTTTTTTTGAATGGATTGTAGTCAGATTTGAAGATTACAAAAACTTGGGAGGTAAATTTTTCGAATGGATTGTAGTCGGATTTGAAGATTACAAAAACTTGGGAGGTAGATTTTTCGAATGGATTGTAGTCGGATTTGAAGATTACAAAAACTTGGGAGGTAAATTTTTCGAATGGATTGTAGTCGGATTTGAAGATTACAAAAACTTGAGAGGTAGATTTTTTTTTTTGAATGGATTGTAGTCAGATTTGAAGATTACAAAAACTTGGAAGGTAAATTTTTCGAATGGATTGTAGTCGGATTTGAAGATTACAAAAACTTGGGAGGTAGATTTTTCGAATGGATTGTAGTCGGATTTGAAGATTACAAAAACTTGGGAGGTAGATTTTTTTGAATGGATTGTAGTCGGATTTGAAGATTACAAAAACTTGGAAGGTAGATTTTTCGAATGGATTGTAGTCGGATTTGAAGATTACAAAAACTTGGGAGGTAGATATTTTTGAATGGATTGTAGTCGGATTTGAAGATTACAAAAACTTGGAAGGTAAATTTTTCGAATGAATTGTAGTCGGATTTGAAGATTACAAAAACTTGGGAGGTAGATTTTTTTCGAATGAATTGTAGTCGGATTTGAAGATTACAAAAACTTGGAAGGTAGATTTTTCGAATGGATTGTAGTCGGATTTGAAGATTACAAAAACTTGGGAGGTAGATATTTTTGAATGGATTGTAGTCGGATTTGAAGATTACAAAAACTTGGAAGGTAAATTTTTCGAATGAATTGTAGTCGGATTTGAAGATTACAAAAACTTGGGAGGTAGATTTTTTTCGAATGAATTGTAGTCGGATTTGAAGATTACAAAAACTTGGGAGGCAGGTTTTCTTTAAATGGGTTTGAAATGGGAATCAAGATGGTATAAAAACGTGGAAGGTAATTTTCTTAAATGGGTTACAAGTCGAATTCACAATGTCACAAAAACATGAAACGTAGGGTTTTTTTTTCCTATTTTCTTTTAAAATATTTTTGAAGTCGGATTCAAAATAGTACAAAAGTATGAAAGGGAACATAATCATAATGTCCAGAAAAAAAAAACAGCTGAGCCATAGAAAATGCATTACATTACTGAAAGTCACAGCGTCGAGTTACTTTACCAGTGAACAGAATTCTTTTTTACACAAAATGGGCTAAATGACCAGGTCACAAAGACTCAGAGAAAGCTAGGGAAGGGGATCTACTGGAAAAGTGTTACAGACGAAAGATAGTCTCCTGTCAAGGTCATCCCCAGTGTTCCTTAACCCATTGGTTCACGAATATTTTTACGTTAGCATACCCAGAATTACTATTTTATGAAGTGGAATTTTCCCTAATATATAACATGCCATTTCACCCAGTTTTTATATCTAATTATATTCAATCAGGGCTAAAGTGTTAAATAAAAAAAAATCGTAAAATACTACGAGGGGCATTCAAAACGTTCTTGACAGGCATATCTATAAATAAAAATAAATACCCCCTCAAGCAGCTGCTTGCCACAGAGGTCTGACAGGAGCCTGTCAGTTTATAGCCATAGTAGAAGGTCTGAGAGGATGGCAGAATCTCAGCAGAAAAACGATACAAAACAGCCATGCCTTACCCGGGGCTCCAACCCAGGTCAGTAGCCAAGCGCGCTAACCACTCGGCCATGACAGGCATCTCTGCAGAACAAAATTCAGTACACTCACTTCAACTATCCTTAAAAGTATTTCCCTTCAACACCTATGCAAAGCTGAAAACGTCTACACCAATTCTGGAACACACTTGATCCTGTTGGGGAATACTGCATAACTGTGAATGAACACATTTTGTAAGGTCTTACACCCTTAAAAAAAAAAAGGCTTCCCATCAAGTTCCCTTCTGATTTTTGGAAGCAATCAAAATCGCGACATGGTGCAAAATCGGGTGAATATGCAGGATGGTGTAGCTGTTTGAGTTTTTCCTGCTCCAGGCACAATCGCTCAAAAAAATATCCGAACACTATGGTTGATTACAGAATTCAGAAAAAATATCTGGCAACGATTTTTTTTTAGAAATTAGTGATCTGGCAACATTCGTGTCACGTGACACGAAGGTTGCCAGATGTCGATTTTCAACAATATTCATCCAGTATTTAATGAGTTATAGAAGTTTGAATATTTAACAATAGCAATGCCAGTTACAAAAATCGACTTCAGAAGTTAATTAAAACTTATTAATAAGTAATGTATCAAAGTGTTCAATAAAATAAGTGTGTATTTTAAAAGTTTGCATATTCACTTTTCATCAGTTTTTATGTTTCTTAAGATTGGCGTTGTTATTGTTAAATATTGAAACTTCCATAACTCATTAAATACTGAATGAATATTGTTGAAAATCGAGATATTGATATATTTAATTGAGATCTTTATCTACTATTGCATTTCTCAAAACAGAAGAACTTATTTTAGAAGTTATACAACTTCGGCGTTAACTTCCCATTGGCACAACATAGGATTGTTCCTTAATTTATGGACATGGTGACAGAACATGGATTTGCAAACAGCTGAAAGAGTTGAGGAACAAAACTTTTCAGCATTGTTCCTCAACTCTTTCAGTCACCATGATATTATATGGGAACACTGATAAAATAAATTTTCAGAAGTCATGGCCGAGTGGTTAGCGTGTTGGGCTACTTGATCTAAAGGACTTGGGTTCGAGTCCCGGGTAAGGCATGGATGTATGTGTCGTTTTTCTGCTGAGGTCCTGCCATCTTCACAGACCTTCTACTAGGGCATATAAACCTACAGGCTCCTGTCAGACCTCTGTGGCAAGCAGCTGCTTGAGGTGTATTTATTTATTTTTATTTTGGAATGAAAGGTTTCTTGTAGTATATAAAAGGTTTTTTCTGTATGAAACACAAGGAAACACCCAGGAGAGTGGAGGACAAGAGAGAGCACTTCTCACATTCCTATTGGCTCTTGTTTTTTCATGCATCACTCACTACACAGTTTTCGGAAGGATTAATTTTTTCATATAATGTTCGCAATTAATTACAAGTTGTTGATTAACACGATAAGAATAAAAGTCGTAATTATTTTGCATAAATCGGGGGCAAGGGTTGGCTCAGTTGGCAGAGTGCCAGTCTCATAATCTGCAGTTCCAAGTTTGTGTCCCAACTTTAGCCAGCATTGAGATTTATCTCCGCTAACTGCTTTCAGTGAGTAATGGTCACCGATGGACTTGGAAGTACCGCCGTCCATAGATTGCAACGTTAAGGCGTGTCCCCCGTGTGTAGGAGAGCCATACCCAGTGAACGTTAAAGAACATGCTGGATGGCCATGAAGGGAGGCTTCCAGGAAAGAATGGATCCCCTTCCCCCAACCATTATGGCTTTGGTAAACATACCGCTCAAAGTAAAACAACCCATTTTGCTGTAATCAAGTGACTGAGTTTTATTCTGGATTAGTAATTGGATGTTATTTTCAGCGGTTTCTACAGAACTTGCATTGGTAAAAGAAAAACAGAAGGCAATATCGATGGTAACTGTGAGTTTATTTATGACCATTCTCAGTACATATGCACACCATCCATCATCGTCATTGTAATGAATGAACACTCTCACATTGCATGACAAATGGCAGGTCAGCATCTCGACAGTGAATTCTTCGAGTAAATGTAGAGGATGAGCAGTGCTCTTACATGAAACAGAGCTCAGTGTTAATAATTCACGATCCCGCAGCCCTGTCGTGACAAGCAATGGGTCTTCACTGCAACAAATACGAAGAGAGAAAAAAAAAATCTCTCTTTTTTTCGCTCTCTTTCTGCAGAGCTCCTCCCTCGTAATCAGTTGCATCCTCTGCCAAGAGAACGAAAGTAAAAGAAAGTTTCTTTAAAGGTGGATCGTTCCAAAAGATAAGAGAAAAAAGATGTCATTGGAGAGTTGAACACTTTTTTTTCTTTACATTTGGGACATCTGCTGCATCATAGGCGAAGTTAAAGTTGTGGGTTGTTTTACCTCTGAGCGGCACTTTTTTGCACACCATGGGCTAAATGGCCAGGTCTCATGGACCCCGAAGGCTCAGAGAAGGTTGGGGATTGGGTTGGGTTGTTTTACCTCTGAGCGGCACTTTTTTGTACACCATGGGCTAAATGGCCAGGCCACAAGGACCCCGAAGGCTCAGAGAAGGTTGGGGGAGGGGACCCACTGGAACAGCTGTTAGGAAACAGATAGTAGCCTTCCGTCAAGGCCATCCAGCGTGTTCTTTAACTTGCACAGGTTATGTCTCTCCCGCACACGGGACCACGGCTTAACGTCCCATCCGACGGACGGCGGCCTTTCCAAGCCCATCGGTGTCCCCTACTGACCGTGGGCAGGGCGGGGAATTTTGCGGAGATAAATCTCAACGCTGACCCAGCTGGGACTCGAACCTGGGAACTACATATTACGAGCCTGACGCGCTACCGACTGAGCCACCCCCGCCCCCCATCATCATGGGCGAAGTTAAAGAAAGATGTTTCAATGACTGCAGGGCTACAAAGGAACAGAAGAGGCTCTGACCTTCAGACAAACTTTCACTACCATGCGAATGATAAACAGAATATTGACATTGTTTGCGATCTAGAAAGCCAAATTCGACGATCGGTTGGGTTGGGTTGTTTTACCTCTGAGTGGCACTTTTTTGCACACCATGGGCTAAATGGTCAGGTCACAAGGACCCCGAAGGCTCAGAGAAGGTTGGGGGAGGGGACCCACTGGAACAGCTGTTGGGAAACAGATGGTAGTCTCCCGTCAAAGCCATCCCGAATGTTTTTTAACGTGCACAGGGTAAATATTTAGTTTCGTGTCTCAAAGATGGGCTAAATGGCCAGGTCACAAAGATCCCGAAGGCTCAGAGAAGGTTGGGGGAGGGGACCCACTGAAACAGTTGTTGGGAGACAGATGGTAGCCTCCCGTCAAGGCCATCCAGTGTGTTCTTTAACGTGCACAGGGTATGGCTCTCCCACACACGGTGCCATGGCTTAAGGTCCAATACGACGGACGGCGGCCTTTCCAAGCCCATTGGTGTCCCCTACTGACCGTGGGCAGGGCGGGGTGTTCGACGATCGGTACCTTGTATCATTTTTAAGTAAAAAATTAAGCAGAAGTTATACACTACCATGCAAAAAATATCCGGATACACATCAACCTCACATCTTTCTGACCGAGGTCACGGTGGGTCAGAAAGTTAGCGGCGATCCATCTATCCCCTAAAAGCTGTCTATTGGATATCTTTTTCAATTTTCTCTGAGTTCTTTCTCTGATTGGGATTATTGTGGCATGGCCATTTAATCCATTGTGTGTAGAAAAAAGCGTCTCATAGGTAAAACAACCCAACTTTTACGAAACGTTTTTATGAGCTCTTGGGGTCCTTGTAACCTGGGGACTGGGGTGGCTCAGTCGGTACCGCGTCACGCTCGTAATCTGCAGTTCCCAGGTTCGAGTCCCAGCTGGGTCAGCGTTGAGATTTATCTCCGCAAAATTCCCCGCCCTGGCCACGGTCAGTAGGGGACACCGATGGGCTTGGAAAGGCCGCCGTTCGTCGAATGGAACGTTAAGCCGTGACCCCGTGTGTGGGAGAGCCATACCCTGTGCACGTTAAAGAACACGCTGGATGGCCTTGACGGGAGGCTACCATCTGTCTCTCAACAGCTGTTCCAGTGGGTCCCCTCCCCCAACCTTCTCTGAGCCTTCGGGGTCCTTGTGACCTGGCCATTTAGCCCATGGTGTGCAAAAAAGTGCCGCTCAGAGGTAAAACAAGCCAACCCTTGTAACCTGACCATTAACCCTGTTGTGTGCACAAAAGCGCACTCAGAGGTAAAACAACGCAAAAGAATCAGAATTCCTTTCAAAAATTTTAAATATCGGCAAAAAGGAAATTACAAGGATCGATGTCTTATATATTATTTGCACCCAGACTGCATATATTCACATCTTTCCGGATATAAGCGTAAATGAACAGTTCGATTTCAGTCCAACGCTTCTCCATCTGAACAGCACAGATAGCAATAAAATAGAAAGATACCAGAGAGAGCAACACGATCAAAGTCATATCAGAGACGAATACTGGCATTTCGGTCGGCAAGTAATAAAGGTGATAAATAAACAGAATACGGCGCTCAGAGATAACTAACCGTCAACCGCAACAGAATCTCCTTGGTAACAACCTCTGAATGCCCTCTTGGTTCTATCAACAGTGCAACGATCCAGCGAAGGTAGAACGGAAATCAAGACGGAAGTCTCTACACATCCGGAGCACACACATTTGGCAACGAAGCCTCGAAACTCTGTCATTATTAAAAGAACCAAATCGTCGAAGACACCTTCGCCTAACTGTCCGCGTTTGTAGTATATTTTAATGCTCCGTTTTATCGCCGTGCAGAAGCTGAAGAGATAAGAAAAACAAATCTTCAATAAAATCTGAACTGTCTTTAATAACAACGCCCCCCAAATAACACCCTTGTTTCTCTTTCTATCTTTCCTTCGCTCCGTTTCTCTCTCACTCGTCGACGACGACTCCCGGCGTAGCAAAAATATCCAACCGCGAAGCAGCATAATTAATATTTGCCGGGGAAGCCGTTTACGTGCTGATAGCGGGAGTAATTATCCTCGGCCCCAGAGGTACTTGAATGGTCGTAGCGCCCTCTTTCGATGGCTACAGGGGGCCACTTAACCAAACCACAACATGGCCGCCGAAGATCACTGTTCTCTCTCTTCGTTGCCTTTGGTCTCTGCCTTGATGCTGGTTGTTGTTGCTCTAGCCAAACACAACATCGCATCGTGGGGTTTGGGAAGAACAGATGACTGATGGCACAGAAGCGTGAATAATTGAAAGAACATCGGAGTTTTTTTTTTATTTTTCGGTTGTGTCTCTAGGAAACGACGATTCTGTTTTGGCAAATGGAAAAGAATATTTCTTTCAAAAGCGTGCGATGAATTCATTTTATTTCTTTTAAATACTGAAAACAAAGTTACTGAAGAAATTATTTGTTCAATAGGATGAGAGTATCATTGATGATACAGTCTAATCTAGAGTTTCTCAACGTGGAGTACACGCAGAGTCGCTCAAATAAATATCCGAACTATGGTTGATTACAGAATTAAGAAAAAAAATCTGGCAACGATTTTTTTTTAGAAATGAGTGATCTGGCAACCTTCGTGTCACGTGACACGAAGGTTGCCAGATCACTAATTTCTAAAAAAAATCGTTGCCAGATATTTTTTTGCCAGATGGTCTTAATATAAGACTTCGATTTTGCTCCTAATCCAGTGGGTCCCTTTCCTCAACCTTCTCTGAGTAACACTCTGGATAATCTTGATATAAGACTTCGATTTTGCTCCTAATTCAGTGGTTCACCTTCCTCAACCTTCTCTGAGTCTTTGGGGTCTTTGTGACCTTGTCGTTTAGCCCATGGTGGGCAACAAAATTGCCGCTCAGACGAAAAACAAACCAATCCAAATAGAACCAGGACAGTTTAGTAAATATTTCAATACCCCAGTTTATTGAAACTGGGGTATTTCTTTTCGGAAATGTAACTTCAAAGAAACTTTAACTGAGGCAATTTGCATCAGTTAAATACGATTCCATCAGTACGATTCCCATCACATTTTAATCTATCGATCTATCTGTTTGTCTTACTCTAATCGAACCCTCTGTGTCTACATAAATCTGGTTCAGCTAATTTTCGTTCGTGACACAACAAAAGATTTCAAGTCCCATTTGTGATTGAAGTAAGATGCATGAGGTTAAGAGTTGGGTAAAACCACGTGTTCAGTTCTATCACATATCGATAATCGATATCCTACACTCACCTTGGAAAAGCAAAAAGTCAGGTCAGCGTCTTGACTTTCCCTCCACATTCTAAACTAATCTATAAATTATACTAATAGTAAGCTATCTGGGTACTGTTGTTGATCAACAACAGATACCCAGATAGCTTACTGGTATCTGTTGTTGACAGTACCAGTAAAAAGTTTCTTAAGTACCAATTATAAATTAGAAATTCAATTCTCCAGAATTTCTAATTTCTAACATAAATATTTCGTTTTCAATATTGCTTCAAGTTACATTTTCTACATTTCTCGCGCCCTCTAACGATATGTATTATTGCCTTTTGGGGGATTTTAAAACTGTGAATCATATTTCGTTAGTACAGTCGCTCAAAAAAGTATCCGGACACTATGGTTGATTAGAGAATTCAGAAAAATTATCTGGCAACGATTTTCTTTAGAAATTAGTGATCTGGCAACCTTCGTGTCACGTGATTACAGAATTCAGGAAAAATATCTGGAGCGTGTACAGTTGCTGTACACGCTCCAGTTACCGTTCCAGTTACCCGCTCCAGTTACCGCTCCAGCGTGTGCAGTTACTGCACACGCTCCAGTTTGCTGTGAACGGTAACTGCACACGCTCAATATTTCCGTGAGTGAGCCCACACGATCTAGTATCAAAATAATATGACCACCTACAGTCGCTCAAAAAAGTATCCGAACACTATGGTTGATTGCAGAATTCAGAAAAAATATCTGGTGAAGATTTTTTTAGAAATTAATAATCTGGCAACTTTCGTGTCACGTGACACGGAAGTTGCTAGATTATTAATTAGTTGCTTGATTATCGTGCCAATACACGCCTGTTCCTTCCGATGAGCCTTTCCACCTCCACATTCTCCACGATTGTCAGACATCTTCATACATTTGGATACCGTTGCCATTCTTCATACATTTGGGATATTGTGCCCCGTGATTTTTCGTTGAGTTCCGTCGCATCCGTTACCGATGCTATTGCCTGTCGCCTCCAACGATGAACCACATTTTAAAGATTTTTAAAATGCTTTTTTACCCATGTCGCACCATCTAAAAAATCGCACTTTGACTTTGCTTTCCACTATCCTTTTTAGGAATTTTACAGGACTTCGTAGTAACGCCTAATAATACTTAGGTGAGTAAGAAATTTCGTATATACTGGGGGTGGGGGTGGGGGTAAGAAATTTCGTATATACTGGGGGGTGGGGGTGGGGGTGGGGGTGGCGTGCCAGGCTCGTAATCTCTAGTTCCCAGGTTCGAGTCCCAGCTGGGTCAGCGTTGAGATTTATCTCCGCAAAATTCCCCGCCCTGCCCACGGTCAGTAGGGGACACCGATGGGCTTGGAAAGGCCGTCGTCCGTCGGATGGGACTTTAAGCCGTAGCCCCGTGTGCGGGAGAGCCATACTCTGTGCACGCTAAAGAACACGCTGGATGGCCTTGACGGGGGCTACCATCTGTCTCCCAACAGTTGTTTTAGTGGGTGTCCTCCCCCAACCTTCTCTGAGCCTTCAGGGTCTATGTGACCTGGCCATTTAGCCCATGGTGTGCAAAAAAGTGCCGCTCAGAGTTAAAACAACCCAACTCGTATACACTGGCACGTTTCATCGCAAGGGAAGTACGTTTAGGGCTAACAATACCCATTATCTTCACGAATCTTTCGAAAGGAGTTGGAAAGAGAATATTTCATTCCATCACGAAAACTGGAAAATATTTATTTACAAAAATCCTCAGATCAGTTCCTAGCCTGACTGAATACTTTTTACTGGTAAACAACATAGATAGCGTTTCTGTAATTCAAAGAATTTCTATTTACGCTTACGAAGGGATATAAGTTTGTATTTAAATCAAAGCAACGAAAGCATCGGCAGCTCTCGCAGATGATTAGCGTGAGATCGAAAGTAACTGATGCTGATTGGTCAATGATCTATGACAGTAGCGTCCAATCCACGGCTCATTACAAAAAATTTTCGGTTCATAAAACAAATCATCAATATATTGAATCTAGCTCATTACTTCTAATTTTTTCGACTAAATTGTTTTGTTAATATCTCAAGATGTTTCCTTGATTCCTTAAAAATATAGGTTTCGTTTTCCAATTCATTATTCATTAAAAATGTATGTTTTCGTTTGAAAGTAAAAAATATTTCCTCTCTCTCCTTAAGAAATATAGTTTTTTTCAACTAACTTTGTATCGGACGGATTTAGATACTTTAAAAAAATTTCAATTATTGCTACGTTAATAAGATTATATTTCGCTTATATTATGTTTGAATTTCGTAGTTACGGATTCACAAATTAATTAATAGTCTTATAAGTATTCTTTTTGTTTAGGAAAAGTACGAGTTTAATGAATAAATAAACTTTCTCTTGAATCTTCCAATGATTTAACCTTTGATTCATTCAGCTGCATTTACGTAACAGAATTTATATATGTAGTTATGTTGTTTTATTAAATTAAACAAGATTATAAAATAATGTGATTTAAATAATGCGTGTGTATTATTTAATTTGATTTATAAAAAAAAATATTTATATATTTATAATAAAGTGCATTATGATGTATTAAAAGTAAAGTTATGTATAGGTTTTTAACTGAATTCAGAATTCAGTTAAAAACCTATAAATGGTTATGAAAAACATTTTGTGATATAAATAACTTATTAAGTTGGGTTGGTTTGTTTTACCTCTGAGCGGCACTTTTTTGCACATCATGGGCTAAATGGCCAGGTCACATGGACCCCGAAGGCTCAGAGAAGGTTGGGGGAGGGGAACCACTAGAACAGCTGTTGGGAGCCTCCCGTCAAGGACATTCAGCATGTTCTTTAACGTGCACAGGGTATGGCTCTCCTGCACACGGGGCCACGGCTTAACGTCCCATCCGACGGACGGCGGCCTTTCCAAGCCCATCGGTGTCCCCTACTGACAGTGGCAGGGCGGGTAATTTTGCGGAGATAAATCTCAACGCTGACCCAGCTGGGACTCGAACCTGGGAACTACAGATTACGAGCCTGGCGCGCTACCGACTGAGCCACCCCCGCCCCAACTTATTAAGATTACTATTTAAAGTTATGTAGTTTAATGATGAAAGCAAAATGTATTTAAAGTTATGTGATGTGAAATATGTGAGAAAGAATGTCAGAAAAATTTAAATAACAGTTCAATTATAAAAGACAAATAAAGAAAAGAGAACTGACGCATATCCGGTTTGATTGTAAGACAACTCAGACCGGTAAAACTCCTTCACAGAATGCGATAGGAATTTGATAAAACTAAAAATAAGTTACAAAGTTTAATAGAGATATATATGTTTTAAAGAGGTTAGGATGTGTCTATAAACTTTAAGATTTAAAGCATCAGTAAGATCAAATAACGTATGTAGAATAAACTCTTGGATGTTACAGTTTTAAGATTGAAAAAATACAGTTTTGAAAGGTTCATGATCGTGTTGGAACTAGAATCTCAACTCGAATAAAGATGATTTCTTTTTCTCTACCTCTGAGTTTGATGTTAAGTGTTGAGCACCCGACATATTATCAAGAGGTCCTAGTATCGTATCCCACCGAACTCAAGGCAATTTTTATTTTGGTCTGATTTTGATATTCAAGAATAATTTCATCGAATTTCATCATGGGTTGGGTTGATTTACCTCTGAGCGGCACTTTTTTGCACACAATGGGCTAAATGGCCAGGTCACATAGACCCCGAAGGCTCAGAGAAGGTTGGGGGAGGGGACTCACTGGAACAGCTGTTGAGGGACAGATGGTAGCCTCCCGTCAAGTCCACCCAGCGTGTTCTTTAACGTGCACAGGGTATGGTTCTCCCGCACACGGGGCCACGGCTTAACGTCCCATCCGACGGACGGCGGTCTTTCCAAGCCCATCGGTGTCCCCTAATGACCGTGGGCAGGGTGGGGAATTTTGCGGAGATAAATCTCAACGCTGACCCAGCTGGGACTCGAACCTGGGAACTGCAGATTACGAGTCTGACGCGCTACCGACTGAGCCACCCCCGCCCCGTTTCATCATGGGTACTCGATGCCCATTCTATATATTTTCGCAACTATTTTATTTTTTAATTGCCACACCTTAATTTATACCTGAGGTGCGCTTTTATGTAAAGAATCTGAGCTTTAAAAATCAAAATGATGGGCGCAATCTAACTGGAATTATTCGGGGACAAAGAAACGGAGGAAAAACAACCCCAGAAACGATCGAAAATTCCGACAAGTCGAAAAAAAATCAAAGATACTTGCATCACTCTGCCAATTAAAATGGTGCATGAATAAGATAAATATATATGTACACACGATTACGAAAATAAATGAGGAACACCACTTTAGAGAGAGCCGACCAATGCTCTTGAGAGATTTTCAAAGCATCTGAAACTCGTTCGACATTTCTCCTTCTCTATTATCTCTCCATCACCGTTTACATCTCATCTATATACTATTGGTTTCAGACGCTTCTCATCTTCTTGGTTATATTCTCAGCATCTTTATTAAAGTCATCGGAGAATCCACTTTTGTTGTCAACGAAAGAAATTAGAAACAGGAGAAGTAAAAGAAGGAAACAAGAGGAGGAGGAGAAGGAAAAAAACTGCCGACTCCAACGACATTTTCCGAATCAGAATTCACAAGCATCACAACGCGCGGCTTTTGACAAGAACATTTAAAAAATAAAAAAAGAAACTGTACCAAAAGAAAAAGAAAGAAAAGAAAAAGTAGATTCAAACGTAAAATATTTAAAGCTTAACGATCCCCAACATCATTACTTTGTAACATTTCCGACCACACTGACAGGATGATTATCTCTATCACTTGAGTGTTTGCTTTGCTTTTCAGAGTAAGCTTTTTTTCTTATAAACTTTCTTCTCTCTGCAGCTTCCTTACATCCGTTGCCTCCTTGCCCCTTTCATATTAAGTAATTGAGAGAACCGCATCGGAGCATGGAGAGTCCACGGAGAGAGAGGAGAGAGAGCGAAGGACTGCCAGCGAGAGAATGAAGGAGAGTCTACGGATGAAGAGGATAGAGGAGGAAAGAGGAGGGAAAAAAACAAGAACGGATAAAAGATGGTGAAGAAAAATCTTCTCCGTCATCGCTGTTCCCTTTGGCATTGATTAATGGGAACATTATTAATCGGATTTAAGACGTAATTTTTATTCGTGATGTCCCAGGGAGACGCGAAAGCTCGGGCCACTGGCGCTGCGGTAATTACTTCAAAGCCATTAGATAGATAACTGGGATTTTTGTTAATTTTTGAATCCGCACCGCGTAGATTAAACTTTTCACATGGCAGGCGACTGTACAGTTCGGAGAACATACTGAAGGGAAATTGTTTTGGGTAAGTGAGAGCAAACTGTTTCTTACTTGTTTGTTTTTTTTTTTCCTTTGAGAGTTTTAGGAGGAATTTTGATTTTGCAATTGATGCAGGCTTGGGTTGTTTGGGTTGTTTTACCTCTGAGCGGCACTTTTTTGCACACCATGGGCTAAATGGCCAGGTCACATGGACCCCGAAGGCTCAGAGAAGGTTGGGGGAGGGGACCCACTGGAACAGCTGTTGGGAGACAGATGGAGTCTCCCGTCAAGGACATCCAGCGTGTTCTTTAACGTGCACAGGGTATGGCTCTCCCGCACACGGGGCCACGGCTTAACGTCCCATCCGACGGACGGCGACCTTTCCAAGCCCATCGGTGTCCCCTACTGACCGTGGGCAGGGCGGGGAAATTTTGCGGAGATAAATCTCAACGCTGACCCAGCTGGGACTCGAACCTGGGAACTACAGATTACGAGCCTGGCGCGCTACCGACTGAGCCACCCCCGCCCCAATTGATGCAGGCACATTTCGTAAAGTTTTGGATGGTTGCTTTAATTCAGAACGGAAATTTTTTAACGCAGAATAAGATAAATAGCTATCGGTTGGATTGGGTTTTTGCTACCTCTGAGAAGCATTTTTTTTGCACACAATTGGAAGGTCACAAGGACCCCAGAAGCTAGAATTGTAAGGGAACGGATTCACGAACAGCTGTTAGGAGACATGGAAAACATGTTTTATTGTTGTTGTTTTTTTAGACAAAATATTCGCTTTATTGTTTTGGAGTCGAAAATAGCGTCATTTAAATTAATATTTAATTTACAAAATTAATTTCAAATTTATATTTAGTTTATAAATAACCATCTCTCAAATATCGTCTTGAAATTCGATAGTGTACGTCTACATATTAACGATGAGCATTTTTCGGGACCAAAAAGAAATGTTTGAGAAATTAATGAAGTTTATCTGAATTAGTGCACATCAAGTGCAAAATAATGTTACATTAATGCTTATTATTGCTACTGAACTGAAATTTGAGATAAATAATGTATAAATAAAACTTTCAATAGTACAGTCGCTCAAAAAAGTATCCGAACACTATGGTTAATTACAGAATTCAGAAAAAACATCTAACAACTTTTTTTTAGAAATTAGCGATCTGGCAACCTTCGTGTCACGTGACACGTGGACGTGTGGACTCCAGTTACCGTTCACAGCAAACTGGAACGTGTGCAGCGACTGCACACGCTCCAGTTTGCTGTGAACGGTAACTGGAGCGTGTACAGTTGCTGTACACGCTCCAGATATTTTTCCTGAATTCTGTAATCACGTGACACGAAGGTTGCCAGATCACTAATTTCTAAAAAAAAAGTTTCCAGATATTTTTTTCTGAATTCTGTAATCAACCATAGTGTTCGGATACTTTTTTGAGCGACTGTACGTTCTGTTCATAGCAAGTTTTTTTTAGCACCTATTCCTATTACTTTTCGCTTGACTTTTTCCGGTTTGCCGGTTTGTTGATTTATCAAAACAGTTGTTCCACCATATCTATCTTTCGAACGCAATGGAGAAACTTAATGATTTATGTGTCAAATAAAAGCTTGTCAGAGACTATAAAAAACTGACCCCCTCATGTTCTTTCCCCTAAAAAAGGGGAAATGTGAAAACAATTCTTCCACTATATCTCCAGAACGCAAATGCCGAAAGTTACCAGCTGTACGTCAAATGAAAGCTCCTGACGCGGGGAGGGCGGGGAGAGTGGCTCTCGGTAGCGCGCCAGGCTCGTAATATAGTTCCCAGGTTCGAGTCCCAGCTGGGTCAGCGTTGAGATTTATCTCCGCAAAATTCCCCTCCCTGCCCACGGTCAGTAGGGGACACCGATGGACTTGGAAAGACCGCCGTCCGTCGGATGGGACGTTAAGCCGTGGACCCGTGTGCGGGAGAGCCATACCCTGTGCACGTTAAAGAACACGCTGGATGGCCTTGACGGGAGACTACCATCTGTCTCCCAACAGCTTGTTCCAGTGGGTCCCCTCCCCCAACCTTCTCTGAGCCTTCGGGGTCCATGTGACCTGGCCATTTAGCCCATGGTGTGCAAAAAAGTGCCGCTCAGAGGTAAAAGAACACAACGTTAAAGAACACGCTGGATGGCCTTGACGGGAGGCTACCATCTGTCTCCCAACAGCTGTTCCAGTGGGTCCCCTCCCCCAACCTTCTCTGAGCCTTCGGGGTCCATGTGACCTGGTGATTTAGCCCATGATGTGCAAAAAAGTGCCGCTCAGAGGTAAAAGAACACAACGTTAAAGAACACGCTGGATGGCCTTGACGGGAGGCTACCATCTGTCTCCCAACAGCTGTTCCAGTGGGTCCCCTCCCCCAACCTTCTCTGAGCCTTCGGGGTCCATGTGACCTGGCCATTTAGCCCATGGTGTGCAAAAAAGTGCCGCTCAGAGGTAAAAGAACACAACGTTAAAGAACACGCTGGATGGCCTTGACGGGAGGCTACCATCTGTCTCCCAACAGCTGTTCCAGTGGGTCCCCTCCCCCAACCTTCTCTGAGCCTTCGGGGTCCATGTGACCTGGTGATTTAGTCCATGGTGTGCAAAAAAGTGCCGCTCAGAGGTAAAACAACCCAACCCTACCTGACGCGGGGAATGTCATAGGATATAAAACATTGACCCCCCCCTCCCTCCCCATGCTTTCTCTCCACTCTATAAAAAGGAGGAAATATGAAAACGATTGCTCCCCTATACTCCCATGCTTTTTTCTTCCGTGAAAAAGGTAAAAGGTGAAAAATCATTTTACTATGTCTTCCGAACATGAGGACCTATAGTTACGAGTTAGGTGTCAAATGAAAGCTCATATAATGGCCATCATAAAGTATTTCGGATTTTTCCCCCACTATGCTCTCCCTGATAAAAGGGGGGCGGTTTTTCGCGGAGCTAGACTTTGACGAGTCATATCTCAAATTAAAGCTTGTGACCTCTCCAATGTCATGGGTTACCTCAAACATGACTCCAAAAGGGAGGGAAAATGTGGTCGATGTTTCTGAGTCACATATCAAATGAAAGTTTTTGTGACAAAGAAAAAAATATGAATAAATTAAAAATTAAAATAATACCTATCTTCCTATATGGACCCTAAAAAGTAGAAAATAAAACTAAAGCATATCGATGGTGCAACCAATCACTAAATTCGTATTCACTTTAAAGGAAGATAGGTGCTGATTCACCTACTCAACAAGATTGCCAGCCCCTATTTTCCTTTCAAGTAAATACGAACTCAGTGACTGATTGCCCTGAAATACCCCTTCAAGCAGCTGCTTGCCACAGAGGTCTGACAGACCTGAGCCTGTCAGTTTATATGCCATAGTAGAAGGTCTGTGAGGATGGCAGGACCTCAGCAGAAAAACAACACAAACATCCATGCCTTATCCGGGACTCGAACCCAGGTCCCTTAGATCAGTAGCCAAGCGCGCCCGGGACTCGAACCCAGGTCCTTTAGATCAGTAGCCAAGCGCGCTAACCACTCGGCCACGGGACGTCTGGGAGTAAAACCCGGGACTCGAACCCAGGTCCTTTAGATCAGTAGCCAAGCGCGCTAACCACTCGGCCACGGGACGCCTGGGAGTAAAACCCGGAACTCGAACCCAGGTCCTTTAGATCAGTAGCCAAGCGCGCTAACCACTCCACCACGGGACGCCTGGGAGTAAAACCCGGGACTCGAACCCATGTCCTTTAGATCAGTAGCCAAGCGCGCTAACCACTCGGCCACGGGACGCCTGGGAGTAAAACCCGGGACTCGAACCCAGGTCCTTTAGATCAGTAGCCAAGCGCGCTAATCACTCGGCCACGGGACGCCTGGGAGTAAAACCCGGGACTCGAACCCAGGTCCTTTAGATCAGTAGCCAAGTGCGCTAACCACTCCGCCACGGGACGCCTGGGTGTAAAACATTAATAATAAAACAGTACCAAACATTTACACTATTAAATTATTTATATATGCAAGTATTAATTAGTAATCATTTAACAGTAAAACAGCGTTTTAGTAATTAATGCACTTGCCTTCTTTTTACAACTCACCTGAGTTGCTTCTAGAGCCGCCACTGGAATTATACAAATGGGGATTGAACGAATCAGTTTCGCCTTATGGCAAGCCTAAATAATAAATAACTAAAACTGACTCTGAAAGCACTCGGGTGTGACATCGATCTCGGCGGGCTTCTTTACCAGTAGCGCTCCCACGAAATGGGGGTGAGTCGGCATCAAAAAGGATGCCCTGTGCGTTTCGTAATGGTGGGTGAAAGGGCTAATGAGTTCACCCAGTGTTACGCATTTCAAATGGAAGGGAAAAGAACATGAAAAGGTAATTAGGCGCAAATGCAGGAGAGAGTCGAGTTTTGATTCAAACCGGCAAATAATAATCGAAAGAAAAGAATTCTTTGGAAAATGAAAAGAATCACTGAGAACAGCGCTATAGTTGAACAACGTTAAACTAAAAGGGTAGGATGAATCGCAATTTTTTTCATATGTGTGAATTATTAATTAACACTAAAAACCGTATCGTATAGTTCAGTTTAAAGCAGAGGTTCATCCATTAAGCTAGGGGTTCTCAAAGTGGGGTACGCTTACCCCTTGGGGATACGCGGTAGAATTTTTTGGGGACGCCGTGAGAGCTCAAAAGTCGATTAACCAGTAAAATGTTTATAATTTTGTAAGATTTGTTAAATTGTTTATGTCATTTTTTGTGTTTATCGATATATGTAATTTATGAATACAAAATATTGTGTAAATATATATGTTTTATTTTATACCCATTGTAATACTATAACTGTAGTTTTATCTATCCATACAATGGGTACGCCAGTTACATACACATTTCCAGGGGGTACGTGAAGCATAAAAGGTTGAGAACCACTGATATATATGTTTTATTTTATTCCCATTGTTATACTATAACTATAGTTTTATCTATCTATACAAGGGGTACGCCAGTTACATACACATTTCCAGGGGGTACGTGAAGCATAAAAGGTTGAGAACCACTGATATATATGTTTTATTTTATTCCCATTGTAATACTATAACTGTAGTTTTATCTATCCATACAATGGGTACGCCAGTTACATACACATTTCCAGGGGGTACGTGAAGCATAAAAGGTTGAGAACCACTGATATATATGTTTTATTATATTCCCATTGTTATACTCTAACTATAGTTTTATCTATCTATACAAGGGGTACGCCAGTTACATACACATTTCCAGGGGGTACGTGAAGCATAAAAGGTTGAGAACCACTGATATATATGTTTTATTTTATTCCCATTGTAATACTATAACTGTAGTTTTATCTATCCATACAATGGGTACGCCAGTTACATACACATTTCCAGGGGGTACGTGAAGCATAAAAGGTTGAGAACCACTGATATATATATTTTATTTTATTCCCATTGTTATACTCTAACTATAGTTTTATCTATCTATACAAGGGGTACGCCAGTTACATACACATTTCCAGGGGGTACGTGAAGCATAAAAGGTTGAGAACCACTGATATATATGTTTTATTTTATTCCCATTGTTATACTCTAACTATAGTTTTATCTATCTATACAAGGGGTACGCCAGTTACATACACATTTCCAGGGGGTACGTGAAGCATAAAAGGTTGAGAACCACTGATATATATGTTTTATTTTATTCCCATTGTTATACTATAACTATAGTTTTATCTATCTATACAAGAGGTACGCCAGTTACATACACATTTCCAGGGGGTACGTGAAGCATAAAAGGTTGAGAACCACTGATATATATGTTTTATTTTATTCCCATTGTTATACTCTAACTATAGTTTTATCTATCTATACAAGAGGTACGCCAGTTACATACACATTTCCAGGGGGTACGTGAAGCATAAAAGGTTGAGAACCACTGATATATATGTTTTATTTTATTCCCATTGTTATACTCTAACTATAGTTTTATCTATCTATACAAGGGGTACGCCAGTTACATACACATTTCCAGGGGGTACGTGAAGCATAAAAGGTTGAGAACCACTGATAGGTTTTATTTTATTCCCATTGTTATACTATAACTATAGTTTTATCTATCTATACAAGGGGTACGCCAGTTACATACACATTTCCAGGGGGTACGTGAAGCATAAAAGGTTGAGAACCACTGATACATATGTTTTATTTTATTCCCATTGTTATACTATAACTATAGTTTTATCTATTTATACAAGGGGTACGCCAGTTACATACACATTTCCAGGGGGTACAGTCGCTCAAAAAAGTATCCGAATATTATGGTCGATTACAGAATTCAGAAAAAATATCTGGCAACGATTTTTTTAGAAATTAGTGATCTGCAACCTTCGTGTCACGTGACACGAAGGTTGCCAGATCACTAAATTCTAAAAAAACCATTGCTAAATATTTTTTCTGAATTCTGTAATCAACTATAGTGTTCGGATACTTTTTTGAGCGACTGTACGTGAAGCATAAAAGGTTGAGAACCACTGATATATATATGTTTTATTTTATTCCCATTGTTATACTATAACTATAGTTTTATCTATCTATACAAGGGGTACATACACATTTACAGTTACATACACATTTCCAGGGGGTACGTGAAGCATAAAAGGTTGAGAACCACTGATATATATGTTTTATTTTATTCCCATTGTTATACTATAAATATAGTTTTATCTATCTGTACAAGGGGTACGCCAGTTACATACACATTTCCAGTGGGTACGTGAAGCATAAAAGGTTGAGAACCACTGATATATATGTTTTATTTTATTCTCATTGTTATACTATAACTATAATTTTATCTATCTATACAAGGAATACGCCAGTTACATACACATTTCCAGAGGGTACGTGAAGCATAAAAGGTTGAGAACCACTGATATATATGTTTTATTTTATTCCCATTGTTATACTATAACTATAGTTTTATCTATCTATACAAGGGGTACGCCAGTTACATACATATTTCCAGGGGGTACGTGAAGCATAAAAGGTTGAGAACCACTGATATATATGTTTTATTTTATTCCCATTGTTATACTATAACTATAGTTTTATCTATCTGTACAAGGGGTACGCCAGTTACATACACATTTCCAGGGGGTACGTGAAGCATAAAAGGTTGAGAACCACTGATATATATGTTTTATTTTATTCCCATTGTTATACTATAACTATAGTTTTATCTATCTGTACAAGGGGTACGCCAGTTACATACACATTTCCAGAGGGTACGTGAAGCATAAAAGGTTGAGAACCACTGATATATATGTTTTATTTTATTCCCATTGTTATACTATAACTATAGTTTTATCTATCTATACAAGGGGTACACCAGTTACATACACATTTCCAGGGGGTACGTGAAGCATAAAAGGTTGAGAACCACTGATATATATGTTTTATTTTAGTCCCATTGTTATACTATAAATATAGTTTTATCTATCTGTACAAGGGGTACGCCAGTTACATACACATTTCCAGTGGGTACGTGAAGCATAAAAGGTTGAGAACCACTGATATATATGTTTTATTTTATTCTCATTGTTATACTATAACTATAGTTTTATCTATCTATACAAGGGGTACGCCAGTTACATACACATTTCCAGGGGGTACGTGAAGCATAAAAGGTTGAGAATCACTGATATATATGTTTTATTTTATTGCCATTGTTATACTCTAACTATAGTTTTATCTATCTATACAAGGGGTACGCCAGTTACATACACATTTCCAGGGGGTACGTGAAGCATAAAAGGTTGAGAACCACTGATATATATGTTTTATTTTATTCCCATTGTTATACTATAACTATAATTTTATCTATCTATACAAGGGGTACGCCAGTTACATACACGTTTCTAGAGGGTACGTGAAGCATAAAAGGTTGAGAACCACTGATATATATGTTTTATTTTATTCCCATTGTTATACTATAACTATAGTTTTATCTATCTATACAAGGGGTAGGCCAGTTACATACATATTTCCAGGGGGTACGTGAAGCATAAAAGGTTGAGAACCACTGATATATATTTTTTATTTTATTCCCATTGTTATACTATAAATATAGTTTTGTCTATCTGTACAAGGGGTACACCAGTTACATACACATTTCCAGTGGGTACGTGAAGCATAAAAGGTTGAGAACCACTGCATTAGGCCATCTGGGCATTGCCGCACTAGAAATAATCGCAAAAAAAATGAACGAATTTCAAATTTAGTATTCATTATTTTCCTATTTACATAAATCAACATAATGTCATTTTTATATTCGTTCTGTGAATATTATTTTTCGTGTTTACGTAGACAATCACAGTATTTAGAGGCGGGGGTGGCTCAGTCGGTAGCGCGCCAGGCTCGTAATCTGCAGTTCCCAGGTTCGAGTCCCAGCTGGGTCAGCGTTGAGATTTATCTCCGCAAAATTCCCCTCCCGTCCACGGTCAGTATGGGACACCGATGGGCTTGGAAAGACCGCCGTCCGGCGGATGGGACGTTAAGCCGTGGCTCCGTGTGCGGGAGAGCCACACCCTGTGCACGTTAAAGAACACGCTGGATGGCCTTGACGGTAGGCTACAACTTGTCTCCCAACAGGTCTTCCAGTGGGTTCCCTCCCTCAACCATCTCTGAGCCTTCGGGTTCCCGTTCCAGAGAGCATGGAAATGAAGGGCAGAATTTACAGTTTTTTAAATTAAAATTACATAACTAAAAAACAGGCTTTATGCATTACTTTCTTGATAATATTTATAAACAAAAAATGCAACAAGAATTTCGTTTTTTCAAGCAATTAATGGAAAGAAATCGGTAATAATCGTAAAACTACCGTTATTATTTTTATTAAAATTTTTTTAATTTTTCATACATTGTTTTTTTCCCACACTTGCTTGAAAGAAAACGTCACATTCCCCAAAAGAAAGAAATGTAGAAATTCAACATTTTAACTGTGTTATGGTTCTTCAAAGTATCCAAGAAGGAGGTAAGCACTTCTTGACAGTCCCTCTCTATCATTCTCTCCCTCCCTAAAGATACGCCCATTTTGTACCACCCTAATGCATCACCCTTTTCGAACAACATAGAAGACTGCAGAACACAATGCCCACCAGATCAAGTGGTGAATATATCTCTACAGAGACTCATAAAAAGATAATTTATCCGTGAAAATTAAAAATCATTTACGTCTCGCTTTCCTACTTTATCGTGAGATGGGGAAATCATAAAACCGTTAAATAACCGCTTTAGCCCATTTTGGTCTTGCTTTTCTAACCTGAAAACTTTTTTTTTTTGTTTGGTGTAAAATGATAAAAGAAAACATAAAGGAAAACAAACTCCAAAGAAGCCTTTTCAGATTCTCACAGGTGAATTTCTTTCAACAGGCATAGCTCACAATACGAAGCCGAAAGTTTCACTCACGTCTACACTAGTTAGCTGTAATTAATAGCATCTCCCTCATCCGAAGAATGTTTTTGTGCAACTTCCCTGCGCCCAGGAGTCCCAGACATCATCTTTTATATTTAATGAAAGAATCGGTCTTTCGCTTGTATTTTATTTCTTTGGTGTTTTTTTTTGCGGTTTTTTTAACAGGATAAAAAGTGAGCGAGCATTGTGTTATAGATGTAATGAACACTGGGGGGGGGGGGGACTGGAAGAACCTGAGGGAAGGGGAGGAGGGAGGGATAAAAAGAACGTTATTTAAATACCTCCAACATCATACACTGCAAGGTAATTAACTCCAGGTAGGGGGAGTGTATGTGTTGCATATTCAATATTTGACGTTTTTTTCCCGTGTAATTAATTTTCACTCTACTCTCTATTTAAATATCATTTTCAATGAACATTTTTTGGAGCCCGTTAAGGAGAAAATAAATGATGTTTGCAAAGAGACAAAAAGGATGTGAGAGAGATTTATTCTCCATGCACGAAAGATGACGCGGAATCTGAAAACAGATGGAAAGAGCAACATCGACATCATCTGGAGGATCTCTCGTCTTCCTGGAGTCATCATTCCTTGTCGATTCTTTGTTTAACTTTATAAGTAAGGACTGAGATTCAATTTGATCCTAATTTCAGCTCTTACCTTCCTGAATTCCTTTAGCACAGTCTTCCTCATTCAGGGATTGGTTATTTGCTCGCAGTGTTTTCAACTTAGTCATTTCGATCATTCACTTCAGCTCTTTGAAAAACGGAACACTCCTCTTCCTTTAATTCACTCTCTTTGCTCTCCTTTCGATTCCTAGAATGGGTTGAGTAGTTTTAGCTCTGAGCGGTCACTTTTTACACACAATGTGCTAAATGACCAGGTCACAAGGACCCCGAAGGCTTGGTTGGGTTGTTTTACCTCTGAGTGGCACTTTTTTGCACACCATGGGCTAAATGGCCAGGTCTCAAGGACCCTAAAGTCTCAGAGAAGGTTGGGGTAGGTGAACGGTAACTTTTTACACACAGTGTGCTAAATGGACAGGTCACAAGGACCCCGAAGGCTTGGTTGGGTTGTTTTACCTCAGAGTGGCACTTTTTTGCACACCATGAGCTAAATGGCCAGGTCTCAAGGACCCTAAAGTCTCAGAGAAGGTTGGGGTAGGGGACCCACTGGAACAGCTGTTGGGTGACAGATGGCAGCCTCCCGTTAAGGCAATCCAGTGTGTTCTTTAACGTGCATAAGGTATGGTTCTCCCGCACACGGAGCCACGGCTTAACGTCCCATCCGACGGGCGGCGGTTTTTCCAAACCCATCGGTGTCCCCTACTGACCGAGGGCAGGGCGGGGACTCTTGCGGAGATAATTCTCAACGCTGACCCAACTGGGACTCGAACCTGCGAACTACAGATTACGAGCCTAGCGCACTACGGACTGAGCCACCCCTGCCCCAACCCCGAAGACTCAGAGTAAATTGGGGGAGGGGACCCACTGGACAGTTGTTAGGAGGCAGATGGGAGCCTCCCGTCAAGGTCATCCAACGTGTTCTTTAACGTGCACAGGGTATGGCTTTCCCATACAGGAGCTACACGTGGCTTACCGTCCCATCCGAGGAACGGCGTCTTTTCCAAGGTCACAGGTATCCCCTGCTGACTGTGGGAAGGGAGGGGAGTTGAAAATATTTTTAAGCTAATAATTATTGAGCTTGATTATGGTTCCTGAACTTGCTGCACTGGTGGGCCTCTGTTGAGGGAGAATCTGCCGCTGTGTTTTCTGTTTCCCTAAATGAACAGAGGCATAGGATACCTTATATCAGCTGGTGAATAATTCTGATCAGAGGCCATCGCAGGTACCTGAATCTCACTTAGCTAGTTGGGCATCCTCAATCCTAAACTGGAGTAATGTGTCTCAGGCAGGCCACATGGCTCTTGAAAAAGTCCACTTGAAAAGGTGGTGCTTGAAGTTCCTACCAGCATCGGTGACTTCAGCCTTTAGCGGAGGAGGAACAGGTCTTTGCCCCATGCCTGCGATCAGGGGGCTGTTTGATATTGTTGGCCCTACCTATCTCAATAAACCTAATTTCTTTAAAAATCCTACTAATCATTTTCTCTCTGCAGGTACGTGAAACTTGAGGACGTTATATAGAGATTATTCTCTTGATATCCTCATGCAGGAATTCCAGCGCTATAACCTAGATATTCTAGGCTTGCAAGAGACCAGGTGGACAGGTAAAGGTGAGATACTTAAAAACAACTTTAAATTTCTATTTTCAGGGAGGCAGGATGGAAAGCATCTCCAAGGTGTAGGTTTGCTTCTTAGCAAACACGCCAATGATGCTCTTCTAGGATATGACTGCTTTAATGAAAGATTTCTTAGAGCAAATTTTAAAACAAAAATTAAAGACTTGAATGTCATCTGTTGTTATGCCCCCACAGAGGACTCTGATGAGAACGAGAAGGATACGTTTTACAGCCAGCTTCAGGATATTTTGAATTATGTGAAGAAAAGAGATATTTCTCTTGTGCTAGGCGTATTCAATGCTATAGTTGGTACTAACTCTGACCTTTGGGCAGGAGTTTTCGGTCCCTTTGGCATTGGTAGTTCCAATGGCAATGGGGAACGTCTTCTGCAGATAAGTAAACTTAATGGTTTACGAATAACTAACACATACTACAAACACTGGGACAGCTTCAGAATTATAAATATATATGGGTTTCACCTGATGAGTTGTACAGGAATATGATAGATTATGTTTTAATTAACAGCAAATGGGCCATTTCAGTTAGAAATACCAGATCATGCAGGGGAGCCGAAATTGGGTCTGATCATTATCTGGCCAAAAGTATCTTGCAGCTGAAGGTTAAGAAATGTTGTGCTAAGGTTAAGAAAATTACCTTCAACACTTTTGAAAGATACTAAGGTCTGAAAATCCAAATATATCCGAAGCATATCATGGTAGGCTACTTAGTCATTATCACAATCGTGGTTTGCCTACTGCTGAAGTTGAGAAATAATGGGAACAGTTTAAACAGGCTTTTCTTGAAACCAACAGTACTCTTTTGGGTAAAAGGGAACAGAGGAAGCAAAATTATTTGAGTGATAAGGCTATGGAATTTATTTCTGAAAGAAGGAAGTGCAGGATTAATATGAATCAACACCCTACTAGCCCTAACAGAAGGCATTACAACGAGCTTAATAAATGTGTAAAGGACCAGTTAACAGCTGATAAGAATCTTTGGCTTGATATCTTGCCTGACAAAGCAGAGGAAGCAGTTAGACAGCAGCACAACAGCAGGGGGTTGTACCAGATTGTTACTGTTTTATGTGGGAAGAAACGCACAGGTACACAGGGATTGAGGGGTAAACCTGGCAAGGTGGTTGAAGGTGAAGAATCTGTGATGGCTAGGTGGGCTGAGCATTTCAGAGAAGTTCTAAATAATGTGATGATATCTACTCCCATTGTTTGTAATAAGGATTGATGCATTACTGGCTTTTATGATGGCCCTACATCGCATTCCAAAGTCGCATTGGCTATCTCTAAATTAAAACTTCATAAACCCCCAGGGGTGGACGAAATCACCACTTAAATGCTTAGAGCTGGTAACATTTGTGTTGTCACATGGCTGACTGAAATTTTGAATATTTTTTATGATAAAGGCGTTGTTCCTAAGGATTTTACAAGAGCTATCATTATCCCTATTTTTAAAAAGGTGATCATAGTTCCTTTGATAATTATAGGGAAATTAGAGTACTTTCTGTTCCAAGAAAAGTTCTTTGCATGATTATATAATAATAAAAATAAATACCCCCTCAAGCAGCTGCTTGCCACAGAGGTCTGACAGGAGCCTGTCAGTTTATATGCCACAGTAGGAGATCTGAGAGGATGGCAGGCCCTCAGCAGAAAAACGACAGAGACAGCCATGCCTCGAACCCAGGTCCCTTAGATCAGTAGCTAAGCGTGCTAACCACTCGGCCACGGGACGGCAGCTGCATGATTATACTTAATAGAATTAAGAATTTGGTTGATGGACAACTGCATGATGAGCAGTGTGGATTCAGAAGTGGTAAGGGATGTATAGATCAAATATTTTCACTTAGGCAGATTCTTGAGAAATGTTTAGTTTCAGAAACCTGTGGTTACTAGCTTTATAGATTTCAAAATTCTGTTGATCGACATAATCTGTAGTTGATTGTTAGATCATATGGAATGCCTGATAAGTTAGTGTAATAAAAGATCTCTATAATAACACTGAGTCATGTGTGAGAGTTGGTACGTCTTGCAGCGATTGGTTTAGCATTGCTAGTGGAGTTAGACAAGGGTGCATTTTGTCCCCTTTTCTCTTTTTAATTTGATTATTGATTATGTTATGCGAAATTCTTTGCAAGGGAAAGATTTTGGCCTTAAATGGTCTAGAGATTTTAAAATTTCTGACTTAGATTATGCAGATGATTTGGCCCTGTTGGCTAATGATGTTGATGAGATGAATTCCTTCATTAGTGATGTTGATGAGACTGGTAATAGAGGACCAGTTGCTTTAAATGGCTGTACTGTTGAGCAAGTGTCTCAGTTTAATTATCTTGGGAGCTATGTAACAGATACTAGTGATGTACGGCATGTGATAAGTAGGAGAATAGGGATTGCCGCTGGGACTTTTAAGAATCTATGGAGAATATGGAAAAATAAGCGTATACACCTAAAGACTAAAATTAGGCTTTGTAATAGTTTGGTTCTTTCTAAGGTTAGTTATGGTAGCAAAACATGGACCCTTTGTAAGCAGGATAACAAGAAACTTGATGCCTTTGATTCTAGATGCTTACGTAGTATCTTGGGCATTAAGTGGTTTGACTTTGTAAGTAATGATGAGGTTAGAAGAAGGAGTCATCAACCTCCTTTGAGCAGCATGTTGTGCAGAGACTGCGGTGGTTTGGCCATGTTGCCCGTATGTTTAGCTGCAGATTGGCAAAGAGGATTATGAACAGTGTACCTAAGGGTATCAGAAAAAGGGGGAGACCTAGGATGCGATGGGCAGACAATACCAAACAGGACCTTGCTAGAATTGGCCTAGAGTGACCAAATGCAGCAGCTGCAGCTCAAAAGAGAAGCGTCTGGAGAGGAAAATTACACAGTCTTGTTGAACCTCCGTAGCCCACAGCCGCATGAGGGTTGGGTTGTTTTACCTCTGAGCGGCACTTTTTTGCACACAATGGGCTAAATGGCCAGGTCACATGGACCCCGAAGGCTCATAGAAGATTGGGGGAGGGGACTCACTGGAACAGCTGTTGGGAGACAGATGGTAGCCCCCCGTCACCCCAGCCGCATGAGGATTTTGTATGTATGTATGTGTGTATGTATGTATGTATGTACAGTCGCTCAAAAAAAATCGAACACTATGGTTGATTACAGAATTCAGAAAAAATAGTGTTCTGGCAACCTTCCTGTACACGAAGTGTTCGGATATTTTTTTGAGCGACTGTATATACATATATCGGTCCATAGATGCGGGTCAGATGGCGAAGCCCACGGCCATTCAAGGCTGGTTGTCTTTTGCAGTTTGTCCGGGTGCTTGTTTTTTTGACAGAATTTTCATATTCCCGGAACACTCTTGAAACTGTTGTACGAGAAAATCCAAGTTAGTTGACAATTTCGGAGATCGAGTGTCCCATCCATCGGGCACCTACGATCTGCCCTCTGTCAAATGCATCTAAATCCCGAAATTCTCACGACGAATGTTTGGGAAGCCAAAGCTGAATGCTATATATGACCAGAGTTTCAGCCACGCATGCGCGCAAATGCGGAACTTAGGTCTGACACAGAGGTCTTGCCACAGAGGTCTGACAGGAGCCTATCAGTTTATATGCCAAAGTAGAAGATCTGAGAGGATGGCGGGACCTCAGCAGAAAAACAACACATACAACCATGCCTTACCCGGGGCTCGAACCCAGGTCCCTTAGATCAATATAATACTTATATTCAGATCGATAGGACCTATTCATCATCTTCATCTCAACTAGCACAGATATAATGTTTTTAAATTTGACTTTCAAAAACAACAGTTTATCTTGAAGAAATATCAATTAGCATTATCATCATAATTAAAATTTTATGACAGTCGTCTAAATGGTCAATATCCCATAGGACATCTTTAAAACACAAACTGAAACGTTTCACCATCAAACTGAACACAAAATTTAATGTAGGTTACGCAGAAAGAGAGGAACAAAAATTATAAAAATATAAATATGCAAATATTAAGGGATCAAATTCTAAATAGACTTGGGGAGGGGGGGCATGGAGCACAGTGTCTCTCCCCCAACATGATGCTCAGCCGTGGCATCTTCATTTATAATCTAATACATAAGGAAAAGTGTTTGTTTTTCATTGTCACTCTGTCCGTTCATGCATTCGGTCCGTAAAGAGAGGGGCGGGAGTGGCTCAGTCGGTAGCGCGCCAGGCTCGTAATCTGCAGTTCCCAGGTTCGAGTCCCAGCTGGGTCAGTGTTGAGATTTATCTCCGCAAAATTCCCCGCCCTGCCCACGGTCAGTAGGGAACACCGATGGGCTTGAAAAGGCCGCCGTCCGTCGGATGGGACGTTAAGCCTTTGCTCCCTGTGCGGGAGAGCCATACTCTGTGCACGTTAAAGAACACGCTGGATGGCCTTGACGGGAGGCTACCATCTGTCTCCCAACAGTTGTTTTAGTGGGTGTCCTCCCCCAACCTTCTCTGAGACTTCGGGGTCTATGTGACCTGGCCATTTAGCCCATGGTGTGCAAAAAAGTGCCGCTCAGAGGTAAAACAATCCAACCCAACCCAAGGGTCCCCTCCCCCAACCTTCTCTGAGCCTTCGGGGTCCTTGTGACCTGGCCATTTAGCCCATGGTGTGCAAAAAAGTGCCGCTCAGAGGTAAAACAACCCAACCCAAGTGTCCCCTTCCCCAACCTTCTCTGAGCCTTCGGGGTCCTTGTGACCTGGCCATTTAGTCCATGGTGTGCAAAAAAGTGCCGCTCAAAGGTAAAACAACCCAACCCAAAGTCCCTAAAGAGCTAGAGGTAACAAGATTTGCATGAAATTTCCTTTCCTCCCAGAGAAAGATTATAGGCTTTGTCCAAATCCGCTGGATCATTGTTTATCGACTTTTGTGTAGTCTTCGAATTCAGTTTTTAACAATAACACACACAAAAATTATTTAAAAAAAGATTATGTGAAACATCACTATTTCTATCTGTACGTTTTTATAGCCTTGTTGATTACTTTTTACCAAACTGTACTGAAGATAAAGAAAAATTCCCCACACACGAAGGGAAAATTTAGAAATGGCTTCAGTGGAAGAAGGGCAAAGTGGAAGAAATGAAAAGTATCGAAAAAAAAGTTGAAAGTGTTGGGGGTATCGAATCATTTTTAAGAGCAGTTCCAACAGCAGCTTCCCAACAGCTGTTCCAGTGGGTCCCCTCCCCCAACCTTCTCTGAGCCTTCGGGGTCCATGTGACCTGGCCATTTAGCCCATGGTGTGCAAAAAAGGCCGCTCAGAGGTAAAACAACCCAACCCAAAAAAAAAGCTTTGGCTTCATAAAACCATTGTTACAAAAATGGGTAAAGAAGTATTTTAAGTCAGGAGCGGAAAGAAAAAAGGGAGACACGATCTTTTTTTGTGTGTAGAAACGAAAGCATTTGAAAATCGAGCAATACCATCTTCAGTGTTTCAATCAAGTATTAAGACAATTCTGTTTGTCGTATGGACATATTCCGACCAAGAGTTTGAAACTAATGTTAGATTATTTTACTGCTGAAAGGATTTGTTCTTTTCCTCAAAGTGGGTGGGGCGGGGGTGGCTCAGTCGGTAGCGCGCCAGGCTCGTAATCTGTAGTTCCCAGGTTCGAGTCCCAGCTGGGTCAGCGTTGAGATTTATCTCCGCAAAAATTCCCCGCCCTGCCCACGGTCAGTAAGGGACACCGATGGGCTTGGAAAGGCCGTCGTTCGTCGGATGGGACGTTAAGCCGTGTCCCCGTGTGTGGGAGAGCCATACCCAGTGCACGTTAAAGAACACGCTGGATGGCCTTGACGGGAGGCTACCATCTGTCTCCCAACAGCTGTTCCAGTGGGTCCCCTCCCCCAACCTTCTCTGAGCCTTCGGGGTCCATGTGACCTGGCCATTTAGCCCATGGTGTGTAAAAAAGTGCCGCTCAGAGGTAAAACAACCCAACCTCAAAGTGGGCTGAGTAGCCACATCACAGATGGATTAAACAATCTTGTCAAAAAAAAAGCGAAATCGTTAGGTCATAAATGTGTTACATAGTCAAGACACCAGATGGGATAAATAGATAAGACCCATTGTAATTGCATCTGATCCGTGATGTGTAAAAATAATATTTAATGGTTTTCAGGTACCGCATCCTAGTAAAGTGTTGGCCATCAAGGTTTTCCAGTCCACTTTTTTTCCTAGATATGAAGACCTTCTAAAATCAATTTCAGAGAAGAAATATTGAAAATTGCCATTCTGAAATAAAAGCTTTTTTATTAATTTAAATTTTGTGCTAAATGATGTTCTCAACGGTACAGTAATTTGAGCCTGCAATTGAATACAATAACCTTTTGCATATCATAACAACATGAAAGGGGGCGGGGGTGGCTCAGTAGGTAGCGCGCCAGGCTCGTAATCTGCAGTTCCCAGGTTCGAGTCCCAGATGGTCAGCGTTGAGAATTATCTCCGCAAAATTCCCCGCCCTGCCCACGGTCAGTAGGGGACACCGATGGGCTTGGAAAGGCCGCCGTCCGTCGGATGGGACGTTAAGCCGTGGTCCCGTGTGCAGGAGAGCCATACCCTGTGCACGTTAAAGAACACGCTGGATGGTCTTGACAGGAGGCTACCATCTGTCTCACAAGAGCTGTTCCAGTGGGTCCCCTCCCCCAACCTTCTCTGAGCCTTCGGGGTCCCAATGACCTAGCCATTTAGCCCATGGTGTGCAAAAAAGTGCCGCTCAGAGGTAAAACAACCCAACCCAAACAACGACATGAAATACAACAATATGTATAAAATGATTCTGAAAGTTTGAATTTTGAGATTATCGCAAAGCTGAATCAAGAAAATTGCACAAAAAGTTTTGTTTCTTGTGAAAAATTTACAGCATCATAGATAAAGAAATATATGCAGCAGGTTTGCATTTTCCTTAATTTTGACAAAATTTAGTATTAAAATTTTTAAGCTGTGATCTTTTAATAAAGCCCTGTGCAGAAGAGCCCCTCCCTGGATGACCTTGACGGCCTCCAACTATCTTATAATAACTGTCCACTGGCTCCTCTTCTCCCAACCATCTCCGAATCCTTAGAGTTCTTGTTGATTGGCCGTCTACCCATTCGGCGCAAAAAAAGCTGCCAAATCAGAGTCAAAACAACCGGACTCACTCTTCCCAAGTTGATATTAGGACTTCTGGTTCCTCACTCAAGGGGTTGGGTTGTTTTACCTCTAAGCAGCACTTTTTCGCACACCATGGGCTAAGTGGCCAAATCACATGGACCCCGAAGGTTCAGAGAAGGTTGGACGAGGGGACCCACTGGAACGGCTGTTGAGAGACAGATGGTAGCCTCCCGTCAACCCCATCCAGCGTGTTCTTTAACGTGCACAGGGTATGGCTCATCCACACACGGGACCACGTCTTAACGTTCCATCCGACGGACGGTGGCCTTTCCAAGCCCATCGGTGTCCCTTACTGACCGTGGGCAGGGCGGGGAATTTTGCGGAGATAAATCTTAACGCTGACCCAGCTGGGACTCGAACCCGGGAACTAGAGATTACGAGCCTGGCGAGCTACGGACTGAGCGACCTCCGCCCTCAAAGGAGGAGCAATTGAAAATGAGCAGCGCGTACTTTCAAACGTCAGAAATACGACCAACGACCTTTCGTTTGGGAATCAGACACAAGTAGTCCATCACAATTCCGTCCTCACTCATAAAAGAGCATGTATTACTAATCGTTCCACTGAATTGTGCTAAGCGTTGGAAACCACCCGCCCGTCCCCGTTCCGTAACACATCGATTAGTTTCGCAACAGAACGCCTGAACGCCTGAACGCCGAACAGACGTGTTCGCCGTCAGTGCTAAATCGGGAACTGCACCAGAAATACGAAACGGCGATATCTTTGGAGTAAAGAATATTC
Source organism: Ryuthela nishihirai (assembly GCA_038380435.1). Classification (NCBI taxonomy): domain Eukaryota; kingdom Metazoa; phylum Arthropoda; class Arachnida; order Araneae; family Heptathelidae; genus Ryuthela; species Ryuthela nishihirai. The sequence goes on along the minus strand of JAWZYU010000013.1, from coordinate 39,763,140 downwards.
GTAGAAAAAAAAAAGTGGTATAATCGGAAATGAGTTGGATTGTTTTACCTCTGAGCGGCACTTTTTTGCACACCATGGGCTAAATGGCCAGGTCACATGGCCCCGAAGGCTCTCAGAAGGTTGGGGGAGGGGACCCATTGGAACAGCTGTTGGGAGACGGATGGTAGCCTCCCGTCAAGGCCATCCAGCGTGTTCTTTAACGTGCACAGGGTATGTCTCTCCCACACACGGGACCACGGCTTAACGTCCCATCCGACGGACGGCGGCCTTTCCAAGCCCATCGGTGTCCCCTACTGACCGTGGGCAGGGCGGGGAATTTTGCGGAGATAAATCTCAACGCTGACCCAGCTGGGACTCGAACCTGGGAACTGCAGATTACGAGTCTGACGCGCTACCGACTGAACCACCTCGCCCCTTAGGCTAAGGTCTCTCTTTCTCACTCTAGTCTCTTTTCCTCTCTTGTCTTTACACTGAGGTCTACCCTCCTCACAGATCTTATTTATAGTATTAAAAAGCTTCTGCTTTATCTATGAGTTGTTGTTTGGGTTGTTTTACCTCTGAGCGGCACTTATTTGCACACCATGGGCTAAATGGCCAGGTCACATGGACCCAGAAGGCTCAGAGAAGGTTGGAGGAGGGGACCCACTGGAACAGCTGTTGGGAGACAGATGGTAGCCTCCTGTCAAGGCCATCCAGCCTGTTCTTTAACGTGCACAGGGTATGACTCTCCCACACACGGGACCACGGCTTAACGTCCCATCCGACGGGCGGCGGCCTTTCCAAGCCCATCGGTGTCCCCTACTGACCGTGGGCAGGGCAGGGAATTTTGCGGAGATAAATCTCAACGCTCACGCAGCTGGGACTCGAACCTGGGAAGTACAGATTACGAGCCTGGCGCGCTACCGACTGAGCCGCCACCCCCACCCCATCGGAAATGAGAAAAAAGAAGTTACTGAATAAATACGAATTATAAACTTAATAGTACCCTCTGCTGTTAAATGTTCAAGTTTCAATAATCCTGTAAGTCAAAAAATTCATATTGTTTAAAATCGAGATTTAGAGAGAGCTGAATGAGATCTTCAATTTGCTTCGTGGACATTTTCTCGCAAAACGTTTATTTTAAAAGTTAGAGAGCTATGAATATTACTTTACATTCACTATTCCCGTAAGAGAGAACCGTCCTAATGCTTTTGGAAACGTAGTGTATAATAATGGTAAATCCCAGAAAGTGATGGATACTTACACCTTTTCTGACTCATGCCAAAATCTTTTATTTCAAGGCCAAAAGGAAAACCGACGCAAACGGAAAATTAAAATATTAAAATTGTTCTTAGCGATATAGAAAGGTAACATAATTAAAATAAACCAACCAGGCAGATTATTCGTGAAAGTTAATACATCTCTAAACTCTATCCACAAATATCAATATCCATATGCATCATCATTCAGAAATTAAGACCATCAAATATATGTACAGTCGCTCAAAAAAGTATCCGAACGCCATGGTTAATTACAGAATTCAGAAAAAATATCTGGCAACGTTTTTTTAGAAATTAGTGATCTGGCAACCTTCGTGTCACGTGATTACAGAATTCAGGAAAAATATCTGGAGCGTGTACAGCAACTATACACGCTCCAGATATTTTTCCTGAATTCTGTAATCAACCATAGTGTTCGGATACTTTTTTGAGCGACTGTAGGTGGTCATATTATTTTGATACATATCGTGTGGGCTCACTCACGGAAATATTGAGCGTGTGCAGTTACCGTTCACAGCAAACTGGAGCGTGTGCAGTAACTGCACACGCTCCAGTTTGCTGTGAACGGTAACTGGAGCGTGTACAGTTGCTGTACACGCTCCAGATATTTTTCCTGAATTCTGTAATCACGTGACACGAAGGCTACCAGATCACTAATTTCTAAAAAAATCTTCGCCAGATATTTTTTCTGAATTCTGTAATCACCCACAGTGTTCGGATACTTTTTTGAGCGACTGCACACAGATCCAAAGTGAACATCTCCACCTACCTGCCACCAGCTGAATCCTTCCAACCAGTAGAGACAACAACTGCCTGTTGCGCTGTCCAACCACCCAGACGATGCAGAAGGCAAGAATGGCACACCAAGTCAACAGCACACACCCGCTGCCGTAAAGTATGTACGCAGTCTGCCACAAACCGGATGGGAAGTCTTCCCCGAAGTTGTGGCATTCGAGATCCGAATGTCTCAACCTGTTCTTGTTTCTGTAGCATACCGACACCATACCGATCGTGGAGGAGAGGCCCTCCCTGTCGTACCTCAGCAGTTCGGGGCGACTGCCGTGGTCCTCCTTCACGAACCATTCAGGGTGGACGTAAGCAACTGTCGCCATGGTCGAAACTAGGAAGGAGAGTAACACCCACACCATGATCACAGGCCATGACGTAGCCAAATGCGCGTGCATGACAGTATATTGCACTTGGGCCACCGTCTGATGCTGTGGGCAGTTTCTAGAGATAGTCGGTTTCTTTTGGGCCGATTTGATCTGCATGTTGTCTCAATGCTTTGTCTTTTCCAATTTATAAGTCAGTTTCAATCTGACTTATAAATTAAATGAATGATTTATATGACACAATGCACCGATCTTTTCTAATTTTTGTAATTGCTGAAAATATGTTCAAAGAATTTAATAATAAAAATCCTTCGATTCTGAAGCTTTTACTCCTTCAAAAAATCTCTCTATTTCTTTTTTTCTTTTGCATTCTAAAGAAATCACTTGATAACTTCTAAAATTAGTCATTTTTTTTATAAAAAAAAACTGATTCCGTATTTTAAAAGCATTATAAACATTTCTTTACATTTTTCTTTTTAATTGGACTTAGATGTTTGTTGGGTTTTTCTAAATTCAACTCTTTTTCGTAAAGTGCAAAAGAAAAAGTCGACTAAAAATTCCTCTAGTAGTATTTCCACCTCTCTCTCTAAACAAATAAATAAAAAATTGCTTGAAAAAAAAATCTGTTGTCTCTGTACTTCATTGTTATTAAATCTTCACAAATGAATTTTAGTCAACACAGTATTTAACTTCCAAATCCAAATTCCTCTATCTCATGTTTTAACCTTTCTGGATCATATAACTTCACGGAGTTTATATTTGAATCGCTGTTATACATTTTATACAACATTATTGTCGATTGCCTAAAACAGTTATTTCCTCATTTAGGATATTCTAGCAGAAGGAATGTATTGCTAACATTTGCTCTTTTAATGTTACACATTTCATTTTATAACTCATTTGTTTGACAAGAAAATTAAGTTTTTCCTTTAATAAATAATTGCTGTTTTGAAGCGAAATCCACAAAAATGCAAATAAGTTAGAGAATGGAAATCATCGCTAAAGTTGCTCTATAGCATGGTTCATGCTGTTCATAATAAATAAGCACGTGATCTTCATGAAAGTGAGTGAAATGAAAAATCATCCCTCACTGAGCAAGTCTCCATTGAAGTCATTTTTATCCCCAAATACAAAGATGATTTAGCAAATACCCAACTGGAAATGCCTCCAAAGGACAATAATCTGAACAGGCAATTAAAATCTGCAATTTCTTCTCAGCGATTTCAATAAAGCATGCCACACACCTGTCCTCTTCACTTGAATTTCCAGTTCCAACGATAATTTCATCTTCTTCAACGATAACTCACTCTTCCTTCAACTGCTCCTCATTCCGTCGTGCACCATCTCTTTCCATCCTCTCCGGACTCCATCATTATTGATACCTGTCTCCCCTTTGCCGAACACGTGTGCCGATGCGATGCGACACACATCTCCGTTAGTGCTCACATGCGTGCCGTTGCAGCCACTGTTTCCGATGCGTCTTCTTCCAACTCTTCCTGCATCACTGAGTGCCACCCTCGTCACACACACCCACCCTCGCAGACTGCAACCAGCGCCACCAGCTGTTCCTGGATAGGTCCACTACCCAGCGGGGGTTAGCTGGCGGCACTGGCTGGTAGGCTTTAACTGCGCAATGGCTATGTAGACGGATGATCCTTGCAGATCACGATGGTAAAGTAGAAAGAAAAAGCGCTCGTGTGGAAATAAAGACTTTGATGATACATTCAGGATCATTATAAAAGAATATCCTTATTTTAAAAAGGTTGTATTTTCTTAAATAAATATATTTTGGGTTGTTTTAGCTCTGAGCAGCTTTTTTGCCTTAATAAAAATAAATAAATACTCCTCAAGCAGCTGCGTGAGGGGTATTTATGACCATGTGACCATGAATCCTTGTGACCATATCACAAGGATCCCGAAGGCAGAGCAGGTTGTGGATTTGAGTTGGGTTGTTCTACCTCTGAGCGGCAGTTTTTTGCACACAATAGCTAATTGTCCAGTCACAAGGACCCCTAAGGCTCAGAGGAGGTTTAGGGAGGGGACCCACTGGAACAGTTGGGAGATAGATGGTAATCAACCGTCAAGGCCATCCAGCGTGTTCTTTAGCATGCACAGGATATGGCTCTCCCGTATACGGCTAAACACATCCCATCCGACGGACGGATACCTTTCCAAGCCGATCGGTGTCCCCTACTGACCGTGGGCAGGGCAGGAAGTTTTGCGGAGATAAATCTCAATGCTGACCCAGCTGGGACTCGAACCTGGGAACTGCAGATTATCAGTCTGGCGCGCTACCGACTGAGCCACCCCCGCTCCTCTGCTTGCGGAAGGGGATCGACTGTACAGCTGTTACGAGCCAGATGTCTTGCATCGAGTCCATGCAGCGTGTTCTTTATCGTGCACAGTATACGACTCTCTTCCACACGGGGCCAAGACTTAACGTCCCATCCGACGGATTGCAGTCGGTGGCCAACAGTGTCTTAGTGGAGATAACCCTCAACGCAGGCAGAGTTAAGGCTCCAACCTCGGAAATGCAGATTACGATATTCATATCGAGACAGTCGCACTACTGGCTGAGTCAACCCCCCTTCCCTCCCTTAAATAATTAAGTAATAAAAGTAAATGTGTCTCCAAATGGTCAAAATAACTCCCCAGTGTTTTTTTCTTGTTTTGACGGTGAGCAATTAGTATCACTGGTGGCGCTAATATTATACGTAATATCTTAAGGGCAATATTTGCAAATCTCTGAATTTGTAAAGGTGGACCGCTCTAGAAGCTACCGAAAAATCGCGATTTCACACCATTGGACTTCATTTTCCTCAGTTCAGTCTGTAAACAATCATCGATGATGAAATATTTAACCATGATGTTATATTAACAATCATCGATGCTATACAGTGAAACTAGAGGCTAATATCAGGCGTTCAGAAAGTTCTTGACACGTTTCATAGACCTGTACCATTTCCTCCGAAGTAACGAGCCACGATTGTTTGAAAGCTTGTCTAAACTTACCATTCCCTGCTAAAACGGGGGCGGGGGTTGCTCAGTCGGTAGCGCGCCAGGTTCGTAATCTGTAGTTCCCAGGTTCGAGTCCCAGCTGGGTCAGCGTTGAGATTTATCTTCGCAAATTCCCCCCCCCCCCTCCTGCCCACGGTCAGTAGAGGACACCGATGGGCTTGGAAAGGCCGCCGTCCGTCGGATGGGACGTTAAGCCGTGTCTCCGTGTGTGGGAGAGCCATACCCTGTGCACGTTAAAGAACACACTGGATGGCCTTGACGGGAGGCTATCATCTGTCTCCCAACAGCTGTTCCAGTGGGTCCCCTCCCCCAACCTTCTCTGAGCCTTGGGGGTTCATGTGACCTGGCCATTTAGCCCATGGTGTGCAAAAAAGTGCCGCTCAGAGGTAAAACAACCCAACGTTAAAGAACACGCTGGATGGCCTTGACGGGAGGCTACCATATGTCTCCTAACAGCTGTTCCAATGATCCCCTCCCCCAACCTTCTCTGAGCCTTCGGGGTCCACGTGACCTGGCCATTTAAGTCCATGGTTTGCAAAAAGGTGCCGCTCAGAGGTAAAACACCCCAACCCAATCCCCTAATCGAGAGTTCGGAAATCCATGGAAGGTACGCATATCAAAGATGAAAAACACTACTGCATCCAATAACAAAGTTAATTGAAACCGAAAGCATTCAATGTTAAGAAAAGGTTCAGATAATGCATAGCATGAAGATAACATCATCTGCATATGAATAGATGCATATATTGAAGTGCTCTTTTTTTAATCCATCATGTATGTATATAATTAACACGTTACCCGAAGCTGATGAGAAAAACCAAAAAGGCGCTTTACCTAAAACATCTCTCCCTTGCCTTAGATCTCTCGTACGAGGCTCGTGTACGAGAAGTAAGAGGTACTGATTTCCCATTTGTGTATCAATGCATGCTGTTTTATGTTGCCAAGGCAACCACGCTTCTGTCTTGTAAACTCAACAATCGAGAATCGTTTCAAACACTTAAAAAGAAGATACGATGATAAAGATCCAATTCAATTTGCCTATTTTATCTTCTGATGTTCTTTAAGATACCGATTCTTTTGTGTCTATTTTTAAAAAGAAATTGGGAAGGGGAGAGGGGAGAGCGCCTGGGCTTGTAGTAATCTACAGTTCCCAGTCTACAGTTCGAATACCAGGGTTGAGATTTATCTTCGTAAACTCCCCACTTTGCTCTCGGTCAGTAAGCTGACCCTGATAGGTTGGAAATGCCGCCGTCCGTCGGATGGGAAGTTAACCCGCAACACCGTGTGAGAAGAGCATGCCCTAGGATACCTGGGAAACACCATTCTGTTCGGATGAGGGGAGGCTTCCATCTTTCTCCTCATAGCTGTCCAGTGCAGTGGTTCCGACCTTTTATGCTTCACGTACAGTCACTCAAAAAAGTATCCGAACACTATGGTTGATTACAGAATTGAGAAAAAATATCTGGCAACGATTTTCTTTTTAGAAATTAGTGATCTGGCAACCTTCGTGTCACGTGATTACAGAATTCAGGAAAAATATCTGGAGCGTGTACAGCAACTGTACACGCTCCAGTAACCGTTCACAGCAAACTGGAGCGTGTGCAGTTACTGCACACGTTCCAGTTTGCTGTGAACGGTAACTGCACACGCTCAAATTTCCGTGAGTGAGCCCACACGATCTAGTATCAAAATAATATGACCACCTACAGTCACTCAAAAAATATCCGAACACTATGGTTGATTACAGAATTCAGGAAAAATATCTGGCAACGAATTTTTTTTAGAATTAGTGATCTGGCAACCTTCGTGTCACGTGACACGAAGGTTGCCAGATCACTAATTTCTAAAAAAAAAGTTGCCAGATATTTTTTTCTCAATTCTGTAATCAACCATAGTGTTCGGATATTTTTTTTGAGCGACTGTACCCCTGGAAATGTGTATGTAACTGGCGTACCTCTTGTGTAGATAAATAAAACTATAATTATAGTATAGCAATGGGAAGAAAATGAAGGCTATCTATATAACACATATCTAGCGACTTTTGAGCTCTCACGGCGTACCCCAAAAAATAAAATTTAACCGCGTACCCCATGTTGAAAACCTCTAGTCTAGTGAGTTACCTTCCCCCAATCTTTCTTAAATAAGGTTGTTTTACCTCAGGGTGGCGTTTTCCTTTTTTTTTTTGGCCCACAATGGGTTAAATGGCCGGGTCACGAAAACTTCAAGGGTTTAAAAAAGGTAGGTGGAGAAGACTCACTGAACAGCTGTTAAGAGCTAGAGGGCAGACTCCGGTCAAAGCCATACAGTGTGTTCTGTTATGTGTATGCGGTATGGCTCTCCCCCACACGAGACCACGGTTTAACATCACATATGATGGACGGCTGCATCTCCAAGCCCATTGGTGTTGCTGCTCGGACCGAGGCAGGGCGGGTGTTATGAGGTGATAAATGTCAACGCTGGCCAAGGTGAGACTCGAACCTGGACTATGGCTACCGAATAAAGTAGCTATCAACTAAACCTTCTCTTAGCCCTTGGGAGTCTCGTGATTTGATCATTTAACCCTTTGTGGGGGAAAAGTGCCGCTCTAAGCGCTCTTCTGACACCTCAAACAGCCGAATTACAAAGGGGCGGGGGTGGCTCAGTCGGTAGCGCGCCAGGCTCGTAATCTGTAGTTCCCAGGTTCGAGTCCCAGCTGGGTCAGCGTTGAGATTTATCTCCGCAAAATTCCCTGCCCTGCCCACGGTCAGTAGGGGACACCGATGGGCTTGGAAAGGCCGCCGTCCGTCGGATGGGACGTTAAGCCGTTGCTCCGTGTGTGGGAGAGCCATACCCTGTTCACGTTAAAGAACACGTGGATGGCCTTGACGGGAGGCTACCATCTGTCTCCCAACAGCTCTTCCCTCCCCCAACCTTCTCTGAGCCTTCGGGGTCCATGTGACCTGGCCATTTAGCCCATGGTGTGCAAAAAAGTGCCGCTCAGAGGTAAAACAACCCAACCCGCTTTAAACTCGATGCAAAAATCAATTATTTTTTGCACTAGGATCGCAGACCACTGCTTAATTGCGTCAACTTGAGGGGGAAAAAACTTGGGAATTCGCCTAATCACACTAAAAAGCTAGAGAGCAATTTTAACACAAAACTTATCTTAGATCATAAAAACGTATTTAAATAAATAGGCTTAACAAGCTTGCTGGAAACGAAACCCAAAATTAGAAGAAATAGACGTAATTTATGAAGCATTCATTAAAAATATATACGGCGATTATTAACAATAACAAAATTAATAAACTATTGGATGGCTTAAAAATTAAACAACGCAACTGTAGCAAAGACTGGATAAATCAGGAAATAATAAACTTAATACGGAAAAGAGACTCGGCTTGGATTGATTACAAAAATAACAAGAAAAACAGAAATTTTAAATTAATATACACAAACTTAAGAAACACAGTCACGTCCCTTATTAGACAGGGAAAGAAAAAATATTACTTCAAACAATTTGAGTCTTGCAAAAATAATCCAAAGCAAAATTGGGAACTCATCAACCAAATTATCAACAATAAACCTAAAACTGCCATTGACGATTTTATCGTGAAGAACATGCCACAAGGTACGTCTGAAACTCAAGCAGCAGAGAAATTTAACAACACCTTTGCAGACATTATTGTCAATCTTAGAGACGATAACAGTATAAAGAATCTCTCTACAGTTCCTAAACATATACAACCTTCTTTGTCCTCAATTTTTATTCCTCCCATCTCAAAACAAGAAACTTTCAAAATTCTAAGTGACTTAAATGAAAGAAAATCATTTGGATACGATCAGGTACACATAAAACACATTAAAGCATGCAAAATCTCCTTAGCTGATCTCGTGACGAACTTTATCAATGAAAGCATATCTACAGGAAACATCCCTAATAAACTTAAAATTGCTATTTTAAGACCAATTTACAAGAGTGGAACTAAATCCGTTTGCACTAACTATAGGCCCATTTGCCATCTTACCCGTTCTTCACAAAATCCTTGAAAGATATGTAACTAATGTTCTAACCGATTTCTTGGAAAAACATAACATTATTAGTGAAAAGCAATATGGTTTTTAAAAATGCAATTACACTTTTAACGGGGTTTTCTGACGTCATTAACGGAACTTTAAACAACGGGGGAAAAGTAGCTGCTATCTTTCTGGACTTTCGTAAGGCATTTGATACGTTAGATCACGATATTCTACTTCAAAAATTGTATACCTATGGTGTCCGAAGTATTACCCTTAAATGGTTTGAAAAATATTCAAAAAAGAGAGTGCATGTTACCAAAATTAATGGCGTTTTTAATGAGAAGAGAACAGTGTACACTGGTGTTCCACAAGGTTCAATTTTAGGTCCGCTTTTGTTCATTATTTATATTAATGATCTAGCTAACCTTAAACTGAAGGGCTCTCCTTATATATATATGCTGATGACACCGCCTTGGTTAACCTGAATCACAATATAGGAGAAGCAGTCCGAGATACACAGGATGATTTTAACAAAATTATTAACTGGTCTCACATGAATCATATTTACGTAAACTCAGATAAAACCAAATGGATGAGCGTTCATTCACCACGATACTGTGATCTTTTACAATAAAAAACCACGAACCCTTGTGTCCTCATAACATGATAATTTATGACCCTGACTGCTGCGACTGCGATGTCATTAAGCGTGTTGAGAGCCATAAATATCTTGGACTTTACCCATGTAAAGTCCGAATATTTATGGTTCCGAAGTTTTGAATATGTACCTTCCGATGGAATACACATATTCAAAAATTAGCAGGGAAACTGTGTCTATGTGCATCTAAACTTCACAAATTACAATTTGCTACAAGCACACATACATGCATTTTGGTTTACAAAACATTCTGTGAATCTATATTGTCTACGGTTTGACAATATACAGCTCAACTAACTTCACAAATAGAAACAAAATAGAAACTATTCAATCATCCATTGCTAAAAATATAATCCCATACAACTTAAGAAATTCATTTCATCAAAGCGAAGAAAGACTAAATTATCTAGGCATTCTTCTTTTCACAACCTTTACATATACAGAATCACTTCATAATATTTTTTGACAATCAATTTAAAACTAAAATCTCTCATGGGAAAAACACAAGATTATGATTAGCTCACTTGGCTACTGATCTAAGAGACCTGGGTTCGAGCCCCGGGTAAGGCATGGATGTATGCGTCGTTTTTCTGCTGAAATCCTGCCATCCTCACAGACCTTCTACTATGGCATATAAACTGTCAGACCTCTGTGGCAAGCAGCTGCTTGAGTGGGTATTTATTATTTTTTAATTATTTACAATTCAAAAATTATTTCCAACTTCCAAAAATATTAAACAATTAAGGGAAATGTACAAAGGCATATGTAGTACCTTACGTGTTCAATCAATTACCAAGGAAATTATTTTATTAAACAAATTTAAAGAAATCAAAAACAAGACTAAAAATTTTCTTCTAGGCACTAAAATCAATATGAAAATTTTTATATTTAATTTCTGATTTTCAACCTTCATTACTCGACAATAATTTTTACAACATTTAATTTCTGATTTTCAACCTTCATTACTCGACATTAATTTTTACAACATTTAATTTCTGATTTTCAACCTTCATTACTCGACATTAATTTTTACAACATTTAATTTCTGATTTTCAACCTTCATTACTCGACATTAATTTTTACAACATTTAATTTCTGATTTTCAACCTTCATTACTCGACATTAATTTTTACAACATTTAATTTCTGATTTTCAACCTTCATTACTCGACATTAATTTTTACAACATTTAATTTCTGATTTTCAACCTTCATTACTCGACATTAATTTTTACAACATTTAATTTCTGATTTTCAAACTTCATTACTCGACAATAATTTTTAAAACATTTAATTTCTGATTTTCAACCTTCATTACTCGACATTAATTTTTACAACATTTAATTTCTGATTTTCAACCTTCATTACTCGACATTAATTTTTACAACATTTAATTTCTGATTTTCAACCTTCATTACTCGACATTAATTTTTACAACATTTAATTTCTGATTTTCAACCTTCATTACTCGACATTAATTTTTACAACATTTAATTTCTGATTTTCAAACTTCATTACTCGACAATAATTTTTACAACATTTAATTTCTGATTTTCAACCTTCATTACTCGACATTAATTTTTACAACATTTAATTTCTGATTTTCAACCTTCATTACTCGACATTAATTTTTACAACATTTAATTTCTGATTTTCAACCTTCATTACTCGACATTAATTTTTACAACATTTAATTTCTCGTTTTCAAACTTCATTACTCGACCATCATCTACAGGTATCATGTATTAAAATGAAACTGCATTTAGACGATTTTTATATATATATATAGTGATATATAAAAATATATATATGAATAATATTAAAAATATGTCAATCAGATTAGGATTCTGAAACACAAATTTGTTTTTTAAAAAATGCTTCTAATGTGTTAGTCGAGATTAAGTTTTCCAGGACCAATGATCCTGGAAAAGCCTCCACGGTAAACTTTCGTCTCCTAAAAGCTGTCCAGAGGATGCCTTATCGAACTTTGATTTTGGGAGTCCTTATGGTTTCCCATTTTGTGCAAAGTTCTGATCATAAATAAAAGAATTTATTCGTAAAAGGCTAATTTCTAAATTAAAAGTCTTTGAATATAGTTTTCAATTCACATAATACGAAAATGTCTCAAGACACGTTGTGTTGTCACCCAACGTGTTTAGGGTTGGGTTGTTTTACCTCTGAGCGGCACTTTTTTGCACACCATGGGCTAAATAGCCAGGTCACATGGACCCCGAAGGTTCAGAGAAGGTTGGGGGAGGGGACCCACTGGAACAGCTGTTGGGAGACAGATGGTAGCCTCTCGTCAAGGTCATCCAGCGTGTTCTTTAACGTGCACAGTGTATGGCTCTCCCGCACACGGAGCCACGGCTTAACGTCCCATCCGACGGACGGCGGCCTTTCCAAGCCCATCGGTGTCCCCTACTGACCGTGGGCAGGCCGGGGACTGTTGTGGAGATAAGTCTCAACGCTGACCCAGCTGGGACTCGAACCTGGGAACTACATATTACAAGCCTGGCGCGCTACCGACTGAGCCACCCCCGCCCCACGTGTTTAGGGACATTGTACAATATTTTTGTAATCTACCTCCAGATAAATGCAAATTCTATTAGATTCTTCTGTTTTTGGTTGTTTAAGTCATTGATCAAGCGAATAAATCACACTGATTAAGAGGAACGGAGTGGGGTTGGCTCAGTAGATAGCGTGCCAGGCCAAGGCTTTGGCCGGCTCGTAATCTGTAGTTCCCAGGTTTCAGCACTGAGAATTTCCTCCACTATGTCCCGTTCTGCTCTCGGCTACAAAGGGGACAACGATGGTCTAGGAAAGACCTCCGCCCTACGGATGGGACATTAAGCCGTGGTTCCATGTGTAAGAGAGAGCCATTCCTTGTGAACGTTAAACAACACGCTGGATGGCTTTGATGGGAGAGTACGATTTGTCTCCTAGCAACTATCTAGTGGGAAGGGGGGAGATCAGTCGGTAGCGCGCCAGACTAGTAATCTGCAGTTCCAAGGCTCAAGTCCCAGCTGAGTCAGCGTTGAGATGGAAAAACCACCGTTCGCAAACTCCCCGTCCTACTCTCGGTCAATAAGGACACCGATGGGGTTGGAAAAACCACCGTCCGTGGGATGGGACGTTAAGCCGTGGCTTCGTGTACACGTTAAAGAACAGGCTGGACGGCTTTAATGGGAGGCTATCATCGGTCTCCTAACAACTATCCAGTGGGTCCCATTCACCCAACCTTTTCTGAGCCCTCGGGGTCCTTGTGACTTAGCCATTTAGCCCATTTCGTACAAAAAACGTGCCCCTCAGAAGAAGTAATAAAAACCCAAGTGATCACGGTTAAGATAATATAACAACCTTTCCCTATTTGTTACCTGCTGTGATATCAGAATACTTGAATCCAGGTCTTGATCAGCGTTGAGATTTATCTCCGCAAAATTCCCTGCCCTGCTCACAGTCAGTAAGGGACACGATGGACTTGGAAAGGCCGCCGTCCGTCGGATGGGATGTTAAGCCGTGGCTCCGTGTGTTGGAGAGATATACCCTGTGCACGTTAAAGAACACACTGGATTGCCTTGACGGGAGACTACCATCTGTCTCCTAACAGCTGTTCCAATGGGTCCCTCCCCAAAACTTCTCTAAGCCTACGGGGTCTTTGTGACCTGGCTGTTTAGCCCATTGTGTGCAAAAAAAGTGCCGCTCAGAGGTAAAACAACCCAACCCAGGTCTTGAATTATATTTCCTACGAATCTAGTTAAACCGAATATTTACAGCCCCAACTTCAATTATGATGGATCGTTCCCCCTTTTTAAGTTCACGACATCTCTGTAAACATTTATGACTAATCGTACTCGGTTGGAGAGGAAGGACTACTCTTTTATTACCCTACAACACAATAACAAGGAAAAATGAACCCAGGAGGAAACGAGCATCCTCAGTTGGCAGTGGTGGCTAGGCCTAGATTTTCCCCGCGCTCATTATAGAGGGAGAAGAGAGGTAGAGGCATCCTGGCTGAAATGCATGATTTACAGCCGCATTGGATAAGTTTGGATAACCGTGGAATAAAGAAGCACATTCCTCGAGCTTATTAAAAATGTGTTTCAACGACCAACGTTGCATGATCCTCGGTTGTGGAGCACAAAATAATAAAGGTCGATTGTTGCTGTTGTTGTTTTCTTTGCATGATCTAAATTTTATATTACGAAACATCGTTCATCTTTTGTTTATATTGCTTCGAAAGTTCGAATTCTCTTCGTCTACCTGAATCAGGGGCGGGGGTGGCTCAGTCGGTAGCGCGCCAGGCTCGTAATCTGTCGTTCCCAGGTTCGAGTCCCAGCTGGGTCAGCGTTGAGATTTATCTCCGCAAAATTTCCCCGCCCTGCCCACGGTCAGTAGGGGACACCGATGGACTTGGAAAGACCGCCGTCCGTCGGATGGTACGTTAAGCCGTGGCTCCGTGTGCGGGAGAGCCATACCCTGTGCTCGTTAAAGAACACGCTGGATGGCCTTGACGGGAGGCTACCATCTGTCTCCCAACAGCTGTTCCAGTGGGTTCCCTCCCCCAACCTTCTCTGAGCCTTCGGGGACCATGTGACCTGGCCATTTAGCCCATGGTGTGCAAAAAAGTGCCGCTCAGAGGTAAAACCTCTAAATAATTTCGTAATCTACCTGAATCTCTGATCTTTAAATGTCACGTAGGAATTATTTTTAGCCCCCAACTCATTGATTTGTATGCTGCGCAATGTGGAAGAGATATATTTGCGCATTATAATCAATGAAAATTTTGATTCGAGATGCCACATTTTTTAAAATGAGCATAATATGTTAAAGTGTGGATATAAATATGTAGATACATCATTGCATTTTAAAATTGGAAAATTTTAATTTATCTAAATTTCTTTTTTGACAAGGTTGGGTGGTTTAATCACTGAATGTCACATTTTTTGCACACAATGGGCAAACGGTCACGTCACGAGGACTGCAAAGTTTCAGAATTTTGTAGTGAATCCCATTGAACAACCGTCCCTAAATAGACGAAATCGCCCTCAAAGCCATCCAGTGTATTCTTAACGCGTACAGGGGCGGGGTGGCTCAGTCGGTAGCGCGCCAGGCTCGTAATCTGGAGTTCCCAGGTTCGAGTCCCAGCTGGGTCAGCGTTGAGATTTATCTCCGCAAAATTCCCCACCCTACCCACGGTCAATAGAGGTCACCGATGGGCTTGGAAAGGCCGCCGTCCGTCGGATGGGACGTTAAGCCGTGGCCCCGTGTGCGGGAGAGCCATACCCTGTGCACGTTAAAGAACACACTGGATGGCCTTGACGGGAGGCTACCATCTGTCTCCCACCAGCTGTTCCAGTGGGTCTCCACCCCCAACCTTCTCTGAGCCTTTGGGGTCCATGTGACCTGGCCATTTAGCCCATGGTGTGCAAAAAAGTGCCACTCAGAGGTAAAACAACCCAACCCAACTTAACGCGTACAGGATATTGTCTGCTGCACACGAGGCCACGGCTTAACGTTACATACGACGGACATCGGCCTTTCCAAGACCAACGGTATCGCCTTTCTCACTGAGGACAGTGTGGGATTTTCCGGAGAAAATTCATAATGCTCGCACTGTCGGGACCCGAATCTGGGAACTACAGATTTCGAGCATGGGGCGCTAACGGCTGTTTTTCACTGCAAATATTCAAATATTATCTTAATCAAATTGCCTATATTACGTACTATTACAAATTCACTTCGTTTTAAGAGTTTTCCTCAAAAATCTCTTTTCGCCGTCAGTGAGAAGACATCGCTGAGCTTGGAAAGGGTACCGTCCGTTGAATGAGATGTAAAGCCGCGTCTCCGTGTGTAAGAGAGTTATACCTTACACACTGAGCCGCGGAAAGGAAAAGAAAATAATATTATTCATAGTGTAAAAGTAAATTCAATCCACTAGTTAATGAAGTAATCCTCATTTACGAAAACGTTAATAGAAAACGAAAACGTTAAATAGCAAAATTCCCCGCTCTGCCCACGGTCAGTAGGGGACACCGATGGGCTTGGAAAAGCCGCCGTCCGTCGGATGGGACGTTAAGCCGTGGCCCCATGTGCGAGAGAGCCATACCTTGTACACGTTAAAGAACACGCTGGATGGCCTTGACGGGGGGCTACCATCTGTCTCCCAACAGCTGTTCCAGTGGGTCCCCTCCTCCAACCTTCTCTGAGCCTTCGGGGTCCATGTGACCTGGCCATTTAGCCCATGGTGTACAAAAAAGTGCGGCTCAGAGGTAAAACAACCCAAAAACAACGTTAAATAGCATGCTCGGATGGCCTTGACGGGAGATTTCCATCTGTCTGGTAACAGCTACTCAGTGGGTCACCTTCACTGAGCCCTTGGGATCCTTGTAACCTGGCTGTTAGCCCGTTCAAAAAACTGCCGCTCATACGTAAAACAATCCGACGCAAATTTAAGGGTTAACCATGTGATCAACAATGGGCTGGCTTATCCATTTCTGATTTAAAACGGTTAACTAAGATATAAAATTTAACAATAATCATAAATCAACTTTAAGGATTTGTAATTATTACAGTTAAGTATTTTGCACCATATAGATATAAAGCTATTAAATTACAAATATCATCTGTAATTCATAAATCAAAATTATATTAAACCTCTTAGAACGTAAATTCCCCGCCCTGCCCACGGTCAGTAGGGGACACCGATGGGCTTGGAAAGGCCGCCGTCCGTCGGATGGGACGTTAAGTCGTGGCCCCATGTACAAGAGAGCCATACCCTGTACACGTTAAAGAACACGCTGGATATCCTTGACCATCTGTCTCCCAACAGCTGTTCCAGTGGTCCCCTCCCCCAACCTTCTCTGAGCCTTCGGGGTCCATGTGACCTGGCCATTTAGCCCATGGTGTGCAAAAAAGTGCCGCTCAGAGGTAAAACAACCCAACCCAACCTTAGAACGAAATAAAAGGGGCCACTACATGTTATCCTTCGGGAAAATAACCTTTAAAAGTATTTTAGAATGGTCTAACCCCGAAGGCTCAGAGAAGGTTGGGGGAGGGGACCCACTGGAACAGCCATTTCCCCATCATATCTTTACGTTAGTGTTCAAGAGATCTGAATAGTTATTTTTTTCACTTCAGAATTTGTCCCAACATGTGCCAGATACACAAGCCACTAGTCTAGAGTTTAATCCAATCCTCATACAACACAGCCCAAGTGGATTGACTGATTTATGATAAATATAAATAGCATAACTGAGGCGTTCAGGAAATATTAAGATATTTTATTTCTTAATTATTTGCATTTGTTCACATGTATAAGAAGGTAAATTGAATCCACTACTTTTCTTAAATGAGAATTATTTCATTAACTAGTGGATTGAATTTACTTTTACACTATGAATAATATTACTTTCCTTTCTCTTTACTCTATGATTAATATCCTTCCTCTTTACTCTATGATTAATATCCTTATCTCTTTACTCCATTCCTTATCTCTTTACTCTATGATTAATATCTTTATCTCTTTACTCTATCAATAATATTCCGTTATCTTTATCAATAACATTTGTTTTCTCTTTACTGTAAAAATTTTTTTTAACCTTACTCTATCGATAATAATTCATATTTCTTTACTCTATCAGTGATATTCCTTTATCTTTATTAATATTTTCCTATCTATTTAGTATATCAATAACATTCCTCTTTCTTTATCATATAAACAATAATTCTTTAACTTTACTCTATCAATAATAATTCCCCTTTTTTTACTCTATCAATCATATTTCTCTTTCTTTAGTCTATCGGCAATATTTTTTATTCATTATCAATAACATCCCTATCTGTTTATTCTATTAATAATTTTCTTATCTCTTTACTCTATCATTAATATTGCTCTTTCTTTACTCTATCAGTATTCTTCCTTCCGCTCAACGTTTCAGATTTCGGTAGAACCTTTTAGCACTCGGCCATTTAACGAACTTCATCATTTCGATCAACTGCGTGGCGTGTCAAAAGTGTCAAATGAGTCGAGGGAAGAGAAGAGAAAAGCATTTGCCTCAAAACAACTCTACCAAACTGAGCGACAGGACTGAAATTAGCAAACTGTAGCATCCCATTCAACTGGCTTGTTATCATAACACATATTTTTTTCCCTCTCACTCCTTTGCAATCTCTTGCTATCCATCTTTTCTAAATCCACCCTGAGTCATCATAGCCATCATCTCCCAGTGTTCTCTTCCTCTCTTGCCTCTGTCGGCACTCGAACGACGATGTAACCCTTCAGGTCACGTGAATCACGGTGTGCGCCGGCGCTGCTTCCGCGCAGCTCATCCCCGACACCACGGTGTAGATTTCACATATTGGCGCGGAACACGTGGAGCAAGGCGTGTGCGAGTGACATGCAGTGCACACGTGGTTCGCGTGCATCTGAGATGACGGCACACTTTGATACATGCGCGAATAATTAAAGGCACGTGTAGCAACGTGACAGTGATGGGGTGATACAGAGGCAGGGCGTCTGTCTTTGCTTGAGCGTAATAACCACCAAACCGTGATGACAGATAATCGATACAGGTTACGGTGCAAAAAAAAAACACTGGATGAGTTGATAATGGATGACAAAACTTTTGCTTTAAACGCCGGTAATTTTGTGTTTAATAGATGGAACTGGAGGAGAAGAGCAACTTGAGAGGAGAACAATCCTCCAATCCTCCAAACTTACTCAAAATAAGCAGCTGAAGCAACGTTGATGATAACTGTCGTTAATTAAAAATAAATACCCCCTCAAGCAGCTGCTTGCCACAGAGGTCTGACAGTAGCCTGTCAGTTTATGTGTCATAGTAGAAGGTCTGAGAGGATGGCAGGACCTAAGCAGAAAAACGACACAAACAGCCATGCCTTACCCGGGGCTCAGAACCCAGGTCCCTTAGATCAGTAGTCAAGCGTGCTAACCACTCGGCCATGGGACGTCGTTAACAAAGTTAATAAAAAGTGTATTAATGATAAAAATAAATAAATAAATACCCCCTCAAGCAGCTGCTTGCCACAGAGGTCTGACAGGAGCCTGTCAGTTTATATGCCACAGTAGAAGGTCTGAGAGGATGGCTGGACCTCAGCAGAAAAACGACACATACATCCATGCCTTAACCGGGGCTCGAACCCAGATCCCTTAGATCAGTAGCCAAGCGCTCTAACCACTCGGCCATGATATTTTACTGTATTCACACAATCCATGAAGAGAAGAAACTTTCTGTTACCTGACAGAAGATTTTGATTTCCAAGCTACCTGAAAATTTAGCACATTGCACAGTTTAAATCTAAGCCGATAAGTGGCCTTGGGATAATTTTAATAACTTTTTTTTTCCTGAAAATCTAAGATCTATAAAAGGCCTAAATTGTTTCGAAGATCACTTTTGGGATTTGATTTTTCGGAAGTGTGGTTACTTTCAAGTAGTGTGTAAGAGAAGAGAGTTGACAAAATCGATGTTTGAGAGTTAGGTTGTTTACATCTGATCAACGCTGTTTTGCGCATTGAGCTAAATGGCCAGGTCATAAAACTTCCAATGGTTCAGAGAAGGTTTAGGAAAAATAATTTGTTTGACAGTTCTTAGCATAGAAATAGATGCCTTCCATCGGGGCCATCCAGAGCATTCTTTAACGTGTACACAGTACGATTCACTTGTACAGGGGGTGGCTCAGTCGGTAGCGCGCCAGGCTCGTAATCTGTAGTTCCCAGGTTCGAGTCCCAGCTGGGTCAGCGTTGAGATTTATCTCCGCAAAATTCCCCGCCCTGCCCACGGTCAGTAGGGGACACCGATGGACTTGAAAAGGCCGCCGTCCGTCGGACGGGACGTTAAACCGTGGCCCCGTGTGCGGGAGAGACATACCCTGTGTACGTTAAAGAACACGCTGGATGGCCTTGACGGGAGGCTACCATCTGTCTCCCAACAGCTGTTCCAGTGGGTCCCCAACCTTCTCTGAGCCTTCGGGGTCCATGTGACCTGGCCATTTAGCCCATGGTGTGCAAAAAAGTGCCGCTCAGAGGTGAAACAACCCAACTTGTACACGGGACCACGTATTAAGGTCCTCTCCGACGGACGGAGTTTACAGCGCAATTACGTCACACAACGACGGACGGAGTTTACAGCGCAATTACGTCACACAACGACGGACGGAGTTTACAGCCACTCAAAGTCCATCACGTGTCTCCTTTCTCACTGATAGATAACAGAGTCAAACCTCAATCTGCCAAAATTTGACTCGAACCTGGGAAACACAGATTACGAGCTTAGCGCGCGATCGGATGAGATAATAGTAGATAATACATAAATTGGAACAAAATAATAGGAGAGAACTTCAACCAAGTCAGAAGCCTCTCTTTAAAGAATTAACATCTATGGTTTTTATTCACTGAAATAATTTTTTTTTTGTTTTTGTTTCGAACTCTTAGTTTGGCCCATTAGGATTTTTTTTTTAATTACCTAATTCGCTCCAGGAAAGGTGGGGCTATAACAGCCCCCTATTCCCGTAGGGGGTTGCTATCGATCCAACGTTCTTGGAGATAATGAAAAAATAAATAAAATAAATACCCCCTCAAGCAGCTGCTTGCCACAGAGGTCTGACAGGAGCCTGTCAGTTTATATGCCACAGTAGGAGATCTGAGAGGATGGCAGGACCTCAGCAGAAAAACGACACACACATCCATGCCTAATCCGGGGCTCGAACCCAGGTCCCTTAGATCAGTAGCCAAGCGTGCTAACCACTCGGCCACTTAGGTAATTAAAAAAAGAATAGACATTCGTTAATAAACGAATTTTTTTTTTAGTTCCTATACGTCTCATGGCCGAGTGGTTAGCACCCTTGCCTACTGATCTAACGGACCTGGGTTCGAGCCCGCTGCTGAGGTCCTGCCAACCTCTCAGACCTTCTACTATGGCATATAAACTGACAGGCTCCTGTCAGACCTCTGTGTCAAGCAGCTGCTTGAGGGGGTATTTTTTTTATTATTTATATCCCATAATCTATGGCTAAAATAAATCAAAATAAGCAGAAACTGCGGAGACTATGAGACTGCGCAGTTGCAGCTTCGACATTCTCACCAGTGATAGGTCAATGACCTATCAATCATTTGCCAATAAACTTATAATTTGTGAGAACTGTGAAAGCGTGAAGCGCAGTCTCAGAGTCTCCCCGAATTTGAGGTCTCAAGTTGCCGTGGGCAACGGCAGTTCAACTAGACTACACAATTTGCGGTCAACTTCACACGGTCTTGCGCTGGCAATTTAACTCACTAACTCTGTGGCAAGCAGCTACTTGAGGGGGTATTTATTTTTTTTATTTATAAGTTGACATACGGCTATGAGCTTTCAGTCTATGACACTGAACATAATTCTGTTTTTCCTGCGTTCATATCTTCTCCACTAATCCCTACTCTGTGCTGGGGCGGGGGTGGCTCAGTCGGTAGCGCGCCAGACTCGTAATCTGTAGTTCCCAGGTTCGAGTCCCAGCTGGGTCAGCGTTGAAATTTATCTCCGCAAAATTCCCCGCCCTGCCCACGGTCAGTAGGGGACACCGATGGGCTTGGAAAGGCCGCCGTCCGTCGGATGGGACGTTAAGCCGTGGCCCCGTGTGCGGGAGAGCCATACCCTGTGCACGTTAAAGAACACGCTGGAGGCCTTGACGGGAGGCTACCATCTGTCTCCCAACAGCTGTTCCAGTGGGTCCCCTCCCCCAACCTTCTCTGAGCCTTCGTGGTCCATGTGACCTGGCCATTTAGCCCATGGTGTGCAAAAAAGTGCCGCTCAGAGGTAAAACAACCCAACCCTACTCTGTGCTCGTAAGAAAGGGGGCGTCGTTGAGTTAGAAAGACCCCCATCTATCGGATGGATCCTTAAGCAGTGGTTTTGACTAGAAGACACACCCTGTGCTTTATCTCCGTACAACTCCCAGAGTACCCTTGGTCAGTAGGAGACACTAATGCTCTTGGAAAGGCCGTCGTCGTCGCATGGGATGTTAAGCTCTGTCACTGCTATATATACGTTAAAGAACACGCTGGATGCTCGATGGCCTTGACGGTATGCTATCAACTGTCTCTTAAAAGCCTGTTGTGCTAAATGACCATATCACAAGGACCCTGAGAGCTCAGAGAAGGTTAGAGAGTGGGATACGGTCATTTAGCCCTTTGTATGCAAAAGAGTGCCGCTCACAGGTAAAACTAGCCAACAAAACCCAACACATCTTCTTCACGTTAAAAACACCCTGGACTCGACAGAATGCTTCCATCTGTCTCTTAATAGCTATCCGGTAGATCCCTTTCCCAACCTTCTCTGAGCCTTTGGGGGGTTCTTGTGACTTAACCATTTAGTCCACTGTGTGCAAAACAAGTGCCTTTCAAAAATAAAAACAACTCAATTCACTTAAATCATGTTGTTTTCTTAAATCAGATTATTTCAAGAACCAGTCGCACATTTAATACACTATCCAACAATTTTAACAAACGTATCACAGCAAAGCATCTAACTTTCCCATCGCCTAAGAAGTTTTTTTTAATTTTCTATTTTTAAGGCTCTATTCTTCGCTTCAAGTGCAGTTTCCTGCTGAGAGTCTTATTTCTTTCCGACGTGAAAAAAAAAAGAATCCACTTGAAAAACTGCGCATCATTTCGTCTCTGACTGCAATGCATACTAATAATAATATTTTCATCCTCTTCTTCTTCTATTTGAGCATTTCTTATTTTCTCGTCAAGTTTTCAGAGAGACCGTTTCTTGGGATCTGACAATAAACGCGAACGGACAACACAAAAGAAAGCCGCCTGAGTACGGAGAGCCTTTCCTAAGCGTTATCGCTGCCAGGCAAAAGAGAACCACTTTATCGCCACTCGGCACTCTCGTTGTAAAAATCCACTTTGTTATTTGGAGCAGCAGCCTGCCTCTGCAGTGACGTAACGCAGCACGCCCAGCATCATAACAACAAAGCGGCGTGTCAACAAAAGGCAGGGCAACAGCAGTCGAAGACACCAATCTTTTTTTTTTGTTGTGTGTTTTTGAAATCAGTCTTCTACCTGCACCGAACGTCACCATTCGCGCAAGGGCGTTCGCTAGACTCTTCCAGATTCTTGCAGTCCCATCTCTCTTCTTGATCTCTGTTATCACATTTTGAGTTTAAGACCTGCTTTTAAAGCTCTCTTGGTAGCAAGCAGGGAAAAAATTTAAAGGGATTTTTTTTTTTATAAAAATCCAATTTATGATTTCGCAGCTGTAAAAAGTCGAGTTAAGAGAGCTAGTGTCGTAGATATTTCTTTTCTTTCTAATTTTGGGAGAAAATAATATAGTTTCGAAACAAAAGTGCTTGTTGATATCGTCAAGATATTTCATTCCCAATATTTCTCGTTTTTCCATATCTGTGAGCTCAAAAAAATATAAATTAAAAAAACTGCAGAAAAACTTAGAAGTATTAACATGAAATCTTAGACACTTTTTACAGCGATACCTCGAGATTTTCCGGTAAGCCATTATTCCTAGTAAAATATTAAAAAAATCTTCTATTGCTTATAAATATATTACAAGTTCTCCTACAGAAAATAACAAATAAATAAATACCCCCTCAAGCAGCTGCTTGCCACAGAGGTCTGACAGGAGCTGTCAGTTTATATGCCATAGTAGAAGGTCTGTGAAGATGGCAGGACCTCAGCAGAAAAACGACACATACATCCATGCCTTACCCGAGACCCGAACCCAAGTCCTTTAGATCAAGTAGCCAAACACGCTAACCACTCGGCCATGACTTCTGAAAATTTATTTTATCAGTGTTCCCATATAATATCATGGTGACTGAAAGAGTTGAGGAACAATGCTGAAAAGTTTTGTTCCTCAACTCTTTCAGCTGTTTGCAAATCCATGTTCTGTCACCATGTCCATAAATTAAGGAACAATCCTATGTTGTGCCAATGGGAAGTTAACGCCGAAGTTGTATAACTTCCAAAATAAGTTCTTCTGTTTTGAGAAATGTAATAGTAGATAAAGATCTCAATTAAATATATCAATATCTCGATTTTCAACAATATTCATTCAGTATTTAATGAGTTATGCAAGTTTCAATATTTAACAATAACAACGCCAATCTTAAGAAACATAAAAACTGATGAAAAGTGAATATGCAAACTTTTAAAATACACACTTATTTTATTGAACACTTTGATACATTACTTATTAATAAGTTTTAATTAACTTCTGAAGTCGATTTTTGTAACTGGCATTGCTATTGTTAAATATTCAAACTTCTATAACTCATTAAATACTGAATGAATATTGTTGAAAATCGAAATATTGATTTATTTGGTTGATATCTTTATCTTCAATCACATTTTTCAAAAAAAAAATTAATTTACTAGTTATAGAGCTTCCTATTTGCATACCATAGGACTGTTCCTTAATTTTTGGAATCCCGTGTATAAATATCTGTATGTGATCGCATTAAAAATAATTAAATAAAATGAAATTTTAAATATGTTCCTACTTTTAAGGCAAACTTTAAAAAAACAGTTTTTTGAGAATATAAAGGGTTATTTTTCGGATTTAACACATAATTAGTCAATCATCATCAAATCAATCATCAAATATGCATAGAAGGCATATGGAAATCATCCTCTATACGTATCTGGTTCAAAGAAAGTCTTTTATAATATAATAACGAATACTATGGTTTTGAATATATATGGATGAGGGTGTTCGAAAATACTCTTTCTGTCCATAATCTATATGATAAACAAAAATTATAATTTTTTTCATATTTCAATTATCGAAATTTTCTGCTGGCCACACTTTGTGAATCACTAATCTATTTTTTGCACTTAAATCCCAGACGATATAAGCAACCTGATTAACATCAGAGTTGGAACATTCCCTGCAAAGAGGGGGCGGGGGTGGCTCAGTCGGTAGCGAGCCAGGCTCGTAATCTGTAGTTCCCAGGTTCGAGTCCCAGCTTGGTCAGCTTTGAGTTTTATGTCCGAAAAATTCCCCGCCCTGCCCACGGTCAGTAGGGGACACCGATGGGCTTGTAAAGGCCGCCGTCCGTCGGATGGGACGTTAAGCCGTGGCCCCGTGTGCGGGAGAGCCATACCCTGTGCACGTTAAAGAACACGCTGGATGGCCTCGACGGGAGGCTACCATCTGTCTCCCAACAGCTGTTCCAGTGGGTCCCCTCCCCCAACCTTCTCTGAGGCTTCGGGGTCCATGTGACCTGGAGCCGCTCAGAGGTGAAACAACCCAACCCTGCAAAGAGGCTGCGGTCGGGGATCTCGTTTATGACGCCCAAATATGTTGTTAATGATCAAGCGATATTTGGAAGAATGCTTCGTAGATTAGACTTGGCGCACACCAGTCGCACTCCCCCAATAACTAAACTAAAATATTCCCTATTACAGCTAAAAGAGTCTCTACTTTCCAATCTCCGGGTCCCGAGCAGGCAGAGCTCATGGCGAAAAAAAAAAATTAAAACATTTTTATCATTATTAAAAGCATTTTATTTTCCTAATAATTTTATGTTGTTATTATATTAATTAAATTACTAAGAAGTTGAATCAAAGAAGTGGACAACATTATTGTACCTCATTTCAGAAACAAGAATTTTGTAAAGAAGTGTGCGTAGTGTTTTTTTTAAAATGTTTCAGAATTTTTTACTTCAAAATAGTAAGATCATTGGGAGAAAGGATACACAGTGCTTGACGAGCTCAAAATATTTCTGCTAACATGCCGGAACGAGATTTCTACTCTGGAAAACACACTGTTATACTAATTTCTCCTCAAGTTTTCAACAAAATACTTCGCAAATTAGAAGACAAATCTCATCTGCAAGATGAAAACAGAATAATAAGGAAAGGGATGATGAGTAAGCCGTCCCGTGGCCCAGTGGTTAGCACGCTTGGCTACTGATCTAAGGGACCTGGGTTCGAGCCCCGGGTAAGGCATGGATGTATGTGTCGTTTTTCTGCTGAGGTCCTGCCATCCTCTCAGACCTACTACTTTGGCATATAAACTGGCAGGCTCCTATTAGACCTCTGTGACAAGCAGCTGCTTGAGGGGGTATTTATTTATATTTATGATGAGTATAGTTTAAAACCCTCTCTTATACTGAAGAGGATCTTTAAGAGTTCATCTACTTTAGACAACCAGTGGTTTATGATTCCCTCCCCTTCTATTCAGTAGCATAATCAAATATTACATTCAGATTATTCATAAAAAGACTTGCCAACTAAACGTTTAAACTGCAAGGTCAATGCAGATCAGTACACTTGAACACATTAATTACTTTTTTAGGGTCTTTTTTTAGTATAAAAAAAATTCAGCAGACCTGTACAAATATAAATCATACACATAAATATAAATTCATTTGCCTTTGAAGTAATAGCAGTAGCCTGTAAAACGGAAAAAGAAATCAAGTGATGTTTTATTTTTTAATATAATATTTTTCTAGAATATTTAATTTTTGTTCAATTACACTAGGCAACACACAGAAATGGTTTTGAAATGAAAATAGCCAATCTTAACTAATTTCGAGGAACTGAACACGAAAATGACAATAAAATTTGTCATTGGCTCTTGTTTAGGAGACAGAGATGGTCATGTATAAACGATTCAGTCCGCATTGAATACAGAGGTAACCATTTCGCAACGCTGTATTTTAAACTCCAGATTGCATCATATTGTATAGTATTGCATCAACCCACCGTACACACACAACCCGCGAAGGTATTGCATCATTGTCTGATGCAATGTAGTTGAGTCATCACATCGCGGACAAAAAATGATGCAATAGTTAGTTGTAAGCGACGCCTCGTAGGGTGAACAAGTCTTTTGAGCGACTCCCATTTATCCCCGAGTCATAAGTACAACACAAGTGATCCTTGCAGTTTTAATCCAGCAGTAGTGATGCCTCGTACCTGTGCAAGTAATGCAGATACATTTTGTTACATTTGTGGGGAAATGACGTTTGTAAGCCAGAAAAGGGCCATCACTCAAATAGTTAAAACGGCGTATGAGTTTTATTTTGGATGCAAGATCGGGGACCAGGACAAGGCCTGGGCCACATGCTGCAGTACATGTGCAAGAAATCTTCCGAAGTGACTGAAAGGCGAAAAAATGGCGATGCCGTTTGCTGTTCCTATGGTTTGGAGAGATCCAAGCAATCACGCAAATGACTGCTGCTTCTGCATGGTTCCACCTGTTTCTGGAGGCATCGCAAGGAAAGAGAAGTGGACATTAGCGTACCCGAATATACAATCTGCTCTCCAACCAGTTCCGCACGGTGAAGATCTTCCCATTCCCGAACATCCAAAAGAATTTTCCATCGATTCAGACGATGAGGAGGAAGGCGAACCAACGTCGAGAAAGCGAACCAACGTCTCAACAGCCTTCGGTGTCTGATGATGATCCATACGTCTGTCACGGTGCGTCATCTGCGCCAAATTCTCACTGAAGAAGAAATGAACGATATTGTTCGCGATCTGGAGTTGTCCAAGGCCAAAGCAGAGTTACTTGGATCAAGACTTAAACAATGGAATCTTCTCAAGGAAAATGTCCAAGTGACCGTTTCGAACTCGTCATGAGCAGTTTGCACCTTAATTCAGAAAGGAAGATGACCTTGTGTTCTGCTCCGATGTAGATGGCCTGATGAATGCTCTCAGAATCAAACATGACCCTCAAGAATGGCGACTATTCATAGACTCCTCGAAATTGAGTCTCAAGGTGGTGTTGTTGCATAATGGAAATCGACTTCCATCCATTCAGGTCGGACATGCTCTCTACATGAAAGAAACTTCCGACAACCTAAAACAGCTGTTGAACTGTCTTCAATACAGCAAGTATGACTGGCATCTCTGTTGTGACTTGAAGGTAGTGGCTCTGTTGATGGGTCTGCAGCTGGGATATACGAAGTACTGCTGTTTCTTATGGGAATGGGACAGCCGAGCAAAGACTTTGCACTACGTGAAGAGAAACTGGCCTCAGAGGAAATCTCTGAAGGTCGGAGAGAAGAATGTGGAACACCCAGCACTGTCAGAAACGCAAAAAATCCTGCTACTTTCCCTACACATCAAACTCGGTGGGACGAAAAACTTCTTAAAAGCCATGGATCAGACTGCATCAGCTTTCAAGTACTTGGCTGACAAAATTCCCTCGACTCAGCGAAGCGAAAATTAAAGAGGGAATTTTTGTGGGTCCTCAGATCCGCGAGCTGTTCAGAGACCAGATGTTCGACAACCTGCTTCAAGGTGACAAGAAAAAGGCTTGGGACGCGTTTCGTCTGGTGTCAACTAAATTCCTCGGGAATGACAGGTCAGACAACTACAAAAATCTGGTTAAGGACATATTGTCTCTATATCACAAACTTGGCTGCAATATGTCCTTAAAGATCCACTTTCTCCATTCCCACTTAGATTTCTTCCCTGACAACTGCGGCATGGTTAGTGATGAGCACGGTGAACGTTTTCACCAGGACATTGCAACGATGGAGAAATGATACCAGGGAAACTGGTCCACTTCAATGTTGGTTGACTACTGTTGGAATTTATAATTATTTTTATAATTATGAAATGACACAATATAGAATTAGACTACCCTTGTTTATAGGAAAACTATTGGTCAACGATTAATATAGTTTGTAGGGGAATGATGAAATTCCTGATAATATATCATATATTAATAATTATTATGTTTAAATATTCTAATAAAAATTGCTTATTATCAATGCAGAAAATAGAGTATCATTAATTTCGGTATGGCAGGTTACCACTGATGTACTGAAAATTTAATTTATGTCTTGGAAAACACTGAGAAGCTCCTGATTCTAGTGATTTCCTTTTAACTTATTGTTCAACTGTAAAGTTGCGCTACGATATTTGAAATATTTAAGCGAATAAATTAATTAATTCTATTATTTATTAATCTTTATAAATGCACAGGAATATGCATCCAACAAAATTACCCTGAAGTAATGATTTAATACCATTTACTAGGTTAAGACAGCTAATTACATTTTTGTAAAATGTAAATATTTAATTTGTGTCACCATATGTAGTGAGCCATCCCGTGGTCAAGTGGCTAGCGCGCTTAGCTACAGATCTAAGAGATCTGATTCAAGCCCCGGGTAAGATATGGAGAGTTCGTGTTGCTTTTCTGCTGAGGTCCTGGCTACAGATATAAGAGATCTGATTTCGGACCCTGGGTAAGATATGAATGTTTGTATTGCTTTTCTGTTGAGGTCCCGCCATCTTCACAGATCTTCTACTATGGCATATAAACTGACAGGCTGAATAACTGACAGGCATAAACTGATAGGCATATAAACTGACAGACCTCTGTGGCAAGCAGCTGCTTGAGGCGGATATTTATTTATTTTATTTATATATAGTGAAACTGAGTTAGATTTAAATAAGTTTTGAAATAGACATTGCACTTTGTTGCTATTGCCACCCCTAGATAGCTGTCTAGTCAGCCTAGTAGTGACAAGACCACTTAGTCCCCCTCACAGACAGTGCTTTCCCTATATGGCGTCACCGACCATGCACCCGTGGTCAGTGACGTCATAGGGGAAAACACTGTCTGTGGGTGGATGTGATGACCGTTTGCTCTTATCCTGTCTGACTAAGCCAGATGTGATGACCGTTTAGCTCTGATCCTGTCAGACTAAGTCAGATGTGATGACCGGTCCCAGTAGGAGAGACAATTAATCGTACGTCTCTTGAGGATGATGAAATTGTCACTTAATAAACTTCACCCTCATTTCGGTGAAAAGACAGGTTCGCGGGATTTTACGCCCGTGGCACTGCACACCTAAGGTTCGCTGCGTTGAATGACGAATAAAAATAGTCCATCAATTAATTGCATGAGAGTTGGATAGAGACGACACAGTTTATTTACACTTATACACTCAAGTGCTGGGGATGCGCTCAACTTCGTGAACCTTTGCTGCTTTGCTGCTGCAAACATTAATAATGAGGTGGAGAATCGCACACTCTGCAAATTCTCTCTTTACAGACCTCAGACTCGGCGAAAGGATAATCAACCTTTGCCTACACTGTGCTTCACTCTGAATCCACAAAACTGTTATCAGATTCACACAAGAATCTCAATTCCCCTTGGAATCGCACCCTCTCCTTCAGGGTTTCTTTCGAGTAAGACGGCGTCCTTTTGGCGCGTATCGAAACGACCTTCTTCGCTTGACAGCTACGCACAAACTGATCTTTAATCTCCTCACCCTAGCCTCGTGCGCAGACCTCGCACCCCAAGCAAGTCATATACCACCATAAACGACTTCTGGAACTGATCTGATCAAGCAGCAAGCTTCAGACCCGAAAACAACATCCTATGAGTCACGCACCTACCCCCCCATCCAGCACTCAAGAACACACTTAATACATAAAAATAAAAAAATAATAAATACCCCCTCAAGCAGCTGCTTGCCACAGAGGTCTGACAGGAGCCTGTCAGTTTATATGCCACAGTAGGAGATCTGAGAGGATGACAGAACCTCAGCAGAAAAACGACACACACATCTATGCCTAATACCGGGGCTCGAACCCAGGTTCCTTAGATCAGTAGCCAAGCGTGCTAACCACTCGGCCACGGGACGGCTTGAAAAAAAATATATATATACAATAATAAAATACAACAAAAATACAGCAATAAATAAATAAAAATAAATTAGAGGGACATCATAGTGGATTAGACTGTCTTTCCGCTACTCAGCATATTGCAAAAATTGTCCCTGTCCATAATTAAACAGTTTTAACAGCACTTAAAGTTTAGAATTGTTAAAAAATCAGTGATTCATTTATTCGAATGGAATACAGCTTTGTTCATTTTGATTTTAAATCCCATGGCGCATTTCCATTTTACTGCATTTGTCTTATAGCATTGAAGGATCCCAAAGGACAGAAATGATGAGCAAGAAAAGCTTCGGCCACTTCTTCCACTAACTTCCCCTTCTTATAACAATAAAAACAAACAAATGAGCGGAAGAAGAGGCGCCATTCTTTCTCTCATTTCTCTCAGCATCAAAGGAAATGTGAATGAGGTCGATCAGGGTCACACGTGCCACCGAGAATGTTTCCATGGTTACCGATGCAGGCAAAGTCATCGCAAGAAGCAAAAGGGAATTTAGCCCTAATTGGAACTCGTCATTTGATCACTTGGTTGGTTGACTTCTGAGCAAGAGTAGTGATAATCTCTTCGGTTGACTTATCACCAATTAAGGGCTTGTTCTAAGGAGATAAACCTCTAGATCACGATCTTATTATCATAAAACAAAAGATAAACAACGCACCGAATTAATTTAGATCAGAATTTCTGAAATTAGTACATTTGACTCGCAATTTCGGGAGCAAGGGCTAGTTGGCTCTGTCAGCTGCGAACCAAGCTCGTAATATGTAGTTCCCAGGTTCGAGTCCCGATTGGGGCAGTTTTAGATTTATCTCCTCGCCTTTCCCTCAGGCAAAAAGGGACACCGATGGACTTGGAAAGGGTACCATCTATCGGATGGGGCGTTAAGGCCGCGACCCGTGTGTAACAGAGTTGAGTTATTTTACCTCTGAGCGAATTGGGTTATTTTACCTCTCAGCGAATTGGGTTATTTTACCTCTCAGCGAATTGGGTTATTTTACCTCTCAGCGAATTGGGTTATTTTACCTCTCAGCGAATTGGGTTATTTTACTTCTGAGCAAATTTGGTTATTTTACCTCTCAGCAGCACTTTTTTTTAACAAAATGGCCAACTCAGAAGGACCCCAAGGGCTCAGAGAAGGTTGGGGAAGGGGACCCACTGTACAACTGTTAGAAAGCAGATGGTAACCTTCATGAAGATCATCCAGCGTGCTCTTTAATGCGAACAGGGTATCGTTTTCCGCACACAGGGGCACGACTTATCTTCCTAAGCCCACCAATATCCCTTCTCTGACCGAGAGCAGGGAAAGGAGTGTAGCGCAGATAAATCTCAACTTTGACACAATGAGGACTAGAACCTCGGAACACCACCTTGAGCGCTACCCCTTAGCTTCCCGCCCCGTACTTGATAAGAGGCTTCCATCCCTCACTTAGCAGAAGTGCAGTGAATCCGTTTACCTAACCTTCTCCTAGACTTTGGGGTCCTTGTTACCTGATCATTTAGCCCATTATGTACCACTCAGATACAACAACCAAACCCAAGACAGATCGAAGTCAGAATCGGTGGCACTCATTCCTTTACCTCAATTAAGCAAAATATATTTCTTTTCAAAAAAGTTTCATATTATACAGAAATCTCATCGTCTACAGAAATCTCATCGTCTTCCAACAGAGTTCACATTTCCATCTTTCATATTCTTTTTCTTCCTTCGTGGAAGATAAAGATCATCCTTCATTCATCTTCCGGAAGAGACAAATTGTCTCTCCGATCTTCATGAACCGTCAGCTCCACTCCCATTCCTCCACAGCATCTTCCTCCACGCTTTCCTATCAAGAACCTCTCTCCCCAATGTGAGTTTAATTTGATTTCCTCTTCTCACGGTCCGTTTAACTCCGCCGAAAAAAAAGAAACACGCTCAAATCCCAGCACTTTCACCACCCTGGCTTTCCCCCATTCCTCATTCTCGCCCATTCACTGCAGTGCATACTCCAAGAGTCAATTTGCTTGAATGCTTAAGAGAGAAATAAAAAAAAAAGGGCCCCCAAAAAAAAGAAGTTGTTTGCTAAGAAATCTAAAGAGGTTAAGAAAAATTTGAGTCTTGGTACAAAACGACTTTTTCTGAATGCAAATTTTCCACTGGTCGAGGTTCCGTTTCCTCCAGAAAAGATCTTTCGATGCAGTTGATTCGATAGCAGCTTCTTGTGATTCGGCAAGTCTCTAACCAAATGTAGATGAAATGAGGTGTAAAAGAGCAGGCGCAAAGTCAAGCAGCTAAGCCTTTTGTGGGTTCACAGAAACGCATTATTGGACTTTGCATTGCGCAGAGGACGGGAATGGCCATTACTGGAGTTGATGTTACTCTCTCTCTCTTGCTAAGAACTCATCAGTATTCGAGAGCAATCCATCACCAGTTCAATGGGAAAACAGAAAAACATCAATCTCTACATTTGAAAGGATCTTCGCGAGGCATTATACACGCTCTTCCCCCTTACTCCCCCTCTCCAAATTCTTTGTCCCATCCACTTTTAACGTCTGCTTCAAGCGATTATTCTTCCTAAGAAAAAGGAAGAAAGGGAATATGTGTAGAGAGAGGTTAAGTTGTTTTTACCTCTGAGCGACTCTTATGTGTCCACAAAGAACTAAATGACCAGATTACAAGAACTGCCAAGGGATCAGAAGTGGATAGAGGAAGGGAACCAACTAGGTCGATGTTAGGAGACAGATGAATTGCACACGTCCAGGCCATTGATGTGTTTTCTTTAATGTTGACAGAGTAGTGCTCCCCTCACAGGGTGTCCCGGATTAACTTCCCATTAGACTGACGGTGATCTTTCTAAATCTATCGGTATTCTCGTTCTCCCCGAGAATATAGTAAGAGTTAGAAAAAAATAAACGAAGTACAGGTGAGACTCGGAACACCAGGTCACAAGCCTCGCCAAGGTAGGGCTATGTATGTATATATAATATGTATATATATATTAATTTGTCTAAAATTTAGCTACGAGCTATTTAGTTTACAATAGAGTAAAATAAAATAATTTGCTTATTATAATTTCATTAACATTATTAAATATTTTAGAATGAATTATTAAATTTTATAAATAAATAGCTACCAGAAGAATTTAAGCCGGAAGTTTTATATTTAAAAAAATACCTACGTATTTAAATATTATTTCTTCTACTAGTGCACTGTCTGAGTCGCTACTAATCATTTATTTCGATAAATTAACTTAAAACTATTTTAAATTTTCCCTCAGTTCTACTTATAGCAGTTAACTCAACGGAAACGATATCTCATGGAGAAAATGATCGTCTATTAAAATAATGCTATAGTTTTTTAAATACAATATGCAGTTTTAATTATTTTTTTAAACTTAATTTCTTTCAAATACAAATGTTGAATGCACAGTTCTTTCGCCCCTTAATGGTTGTTTTTCTGCTATAATAATGCATGATACAAATCGAAACAACTTTTGAGGTCGTCTCTATACCTTTTGCTGAAGCTGAAGTTATTTTATTGATATATTTGCTTTGGCAAGGGCTGCTAGATAAGAAAGGGCCTGAACAACTAACAAATGCGAGAGAAAAAAAGAGGAGGTTAAATATATCTAAAAACTGTAAGTTGTTTATTTGATATAGTAATTAATTTATTACAAATTTATTGGAATGTCATATAATATTTTAAAATTAATTACTAACTTTTTAATAATAAATATATACCTGTTAAATATAAAAATACATAATTTAACCACCCATAAATTTAAATTACCTTTCTATAAATTAGTTGTCCAGGCTCGATCTCATCTAGGTGTTTCTGGAGTTCTAGCATGCGGCTCAGTCGGTAGCGCGCCAGGCTCGTAATCTGTAGTTCCCAGCTGGGTCAGCGTTGAGATTTATCTCCGCAAAATTCCCCGCCCTGCCCACGGTCAGTAGGGGATACCGATGGGCTTGGAAAGGCCGCCGTCCGTCGGATGGGACGTTAAGCCGTGGCCCCGTGTGCGGGAGAGCCATACCCTGTGCACGTTAAAGAACACGCTGGATGGCCTTGACGGGAGGCTACCATCTGTCTCCCAACAGCTGTTCCAGTGGGTCCCCTCCCCCAACCTTCTCTGAGCCTTCGGGGTCCATGTGACCTGGCCATTTAGCCCATGCTGTGCAAAAAAGTGCCGCTCAGAGGTAAAACAACCCAACAACCCTGGAGTTCTAGGTGTTCAGCAGTGTCCTGGAGCACTAACGACCGAGCACATTCTTACCTTATAAACATTATTAGCTGCTTATTTTAAAACATTTGAATATTAATTTTGAAATATTTTAATAAAGCTTCATATATAAATTATTTTGTTTCGTATAATTTAAAAATGAACAGCTTTTAATTAAACCTCAGATAAATTAGATCACATAATACTTTTATGAATATTTAATAATTGCTCCTTTCTTTCCTCCTTTTGTTCATCATCATCCTCAAGCAGCCATTGGGCTACGGAGGTCCAACCAGACCATGCAATTTAGTTCTCCAAGCAAGTCTATCCTGAGCTACATCTACTGCATCTGGCCACTGCACACCAATTCTAACAAGGTCCTGTTTGACATTATCCGCCCACCTCTCTAATTCCTATGTATCTAGATGGCTCTCGTTGAAGACGGATTTAGGTTGGGTTGTTTTACCTCTGAACGGCACTTTTTTGCACACCATGGGCTAAATGGCCAGGTCACATGGACCCCGAAGGCTCAGAGAAGGTTGGGGTAGAGGACCCACTGGACAGCTGTTGAGAGACAGATGGTAGCCTCCCGTCAAGGTCATCCAGCGTGTTCTTTAACCTGCACAGGGATGGCTCTCCCGCACACGTGGCCACGGTTAACGTCCCATCTGATGGACGGCGGCCTTTCCAAGCCCATCAGTGTCCCCTACTGACCGTGGGCAGGGCGGTGAATTTTGCAGAGATATATCTCAACGCTGACCCCGCTGGGACTCGAACCTGGTAACTACAGATTACGAGCCTGGCACGCTAACGATTGAGCCCCCCCCCCCCCCCCTAAGACAGATGTTAGTCTGCAAGATTTAAAATGAGTGTGTCGTTTTTCTGCTGAGGTCCTGCCATCCTCTCAGATCTCCTACTGTGGCATATAAACTGACAGGCTCCTGTCAGACCTCTGTGGCAAGCAGCTGCTTGAGGGGGTATTTATTATTATTTTTTTTAATCTCATCAATGTTGAGGTAATACAAGTAAAAAAAGTGTTGACAAAAATGTTTCGTATAACACATTGTTTTTGTAATACCAAGAAACTAGATTAATAATGAAGACCTTCAATGCTATTATAGGGCTTAACACCAAAAAAAAAACATGAAAAACATCCAAGAAACGAGATCTTTCTGGGAAATATAAACGTGAAATACTTCAAGACCAATTTGAAATCACAAGTAAGAGAGTTTTCGTCCAGCGATTTGTAATTAGAATTGGTTTGGGAATTTAGTTCTTTGATTTTTATTGTAAACTAGAAGGACGCGTATCGCCTCTGGCTCATATGAGAATTTCGTTTTCAAAGAGAAAGAAATTTTTCCTTTACTTACCCTCTCATTCCTTAAAAGTTTTAATTTCAGCTAGCCGATGATGGGAAAATTTCAAATAGTATTTTATTAGTAATTATATAATATAAAAGTATTCGTCTTTTAATTCTTAAATCTAAAAAGTTGCATTTCCCACACCTCTCTCAGAAAAGTGGGTAGATCATTGCTGTCACTGGAATATCTCTTAAAACTACCACTAATTTTTCAAATTCATGTTCTTTGCATATTTTAAACTTTAACAACAGTTCTGCCGTTTCATCATTTCAGTAATCTGTAAAGATATATATATTAAGACTAGTAAGCATTTGAAAAATGCGAATTGTATTTCATTAGTACCAATCAAATTAAAAAAGAGTTTTCTAATTTATCAATTGCGATATGCCTTCTAGTTAATAGATTCTATCTGTTAAACTGTTATAGAAATAACCTGTATTTTTTTTGTTTTGTAAATAAATATTAAACTTTATACTACAGGTTTTTCTGAATTGAAACAATATATTTAAACATAATACCTCTTCCAGAATATTTGTTATATAATTTAAAGTGAACTGTACAGGCATTAGTGCTTTAATTGAAACTTGATAACAAACTGATATAGAATTTGCAGATTTCATTATATTGTTTTTTTTGTGCGTATATCTGAAAACATTTATTTAGGAGATGCATTTTATTAATTTGTCTTTTGGCAGTTGATTTAATTTGTAAATAAATATTATGATCTAAACAAAATTGTCTATTTCTCCATCTTTTTCTGAATTGAAATTTTTAATATAACGTCTACTTATATGTTCGGGGCGGGGGTGGCTCAGTCGGTAGCGCGTCAGGCTCGTAATCTGTAGTTCCCAGGTTCGAGTCCCAGCTGGGTCAGCGTTGAGATTTATCTCCGCAAAATTCCCCGCCCTGCCCACGATCAGTAGGGGACACCGATGGCCTTGGAAAGGCCGCCGTCCGTCGGATAGGACGTTAAGCCGTGGCCCCGTGTGCGGGAGAGCCATACCCTGTGCACGTTAAAGAACACGCTGGATGGCCTTGACGGGGGGCTACCATCTGTCTCCCAACAGCTGTTCCAGTGGGTCCCCTCCCCCAACCTTCTCTGAGCCTTCGGGGTCCATGTGACCTGGCCATTTAGCACATGGTGTGCAAAAAAGTGCCGCTCATAGGTAAAACAACCAAACTACTTATATGTTCAGCGCAATCCATTAATTTTCGCCCACACGTACGTCATTATTTCATCACTGACACTCCCACTGTGAGATTAATGAGCGACACAAGTCTCGCGGCTTCGAAACAAAAAAAAACATGTCAGTGTCCTGACGATGGAAGCGAGCGCTAATCACGCGATCAGGTTGTTTCTCGAAATGCCTTCGCGATTCTTTTGTTTCTGCACGTGCCTCTTGAATACTAGAAGACGTCGGGACGAAGAGTGAACTGGGATGGACACAATAACCCCACCGCTGACAAGATTCGGTTTAATCGCTTTGGTGTGAAAGGGTTAGTAGGAAACCCACGCGACCTTATTGCCAAGTTCAATTGAATTAAGCCTTGACTTTGTGTGGAAACAATGTAGGACGGTGAAGGGAGGGAGGAGGGGTGACCGAGACTTGGGGACAGAGATTGGAAGAGCATAATCCACTGAAGCCTGAGTCATAGGGATCGGAATTGAGAAGGGATGGAGGGAAGCAGGAAAACCTATCTGAGATCAACAGGGTAGGTGGAGACTGTTAAGGATGATGGGGTAGACTACGGAGGGGGTGAGTCTGCATTGTCTCAGGAGAACCATTCACAAAGCTGTCCAGAGTTTGGTCCGATCGCTGGAAGATATCCTGATGCCTCTCCTCATCAAATCCAATAGAAGGACGTTAAGAGGCTGATCTCTGATATTTCAAAGCGTTCATACGGATAGATGCTCAAGAGAAAAAGGAGAGAAAAGAGATGATGAGATTTTATCTCTTGAAAAGTGAACTGATTGCTTTTTTGTTGGCTGCAAGAATTCGACTCGCTCAGTTAATTAGAAAGGAGATGAAGGCAAACTTTAGAGATGATTATTATGTATGAGATAAACACGTGGTGATGATCGTTTGCGCTTATCTCAAGTAATGATATTATCGAAAAATTTTTGTAATCATTCGAATCGAAGACTTATCAAATTGGATAGCCAGTAGCAGATTACCCCATAAGAGCTCGCCTAGGGCTTCAACATTCGTGCGCGCTTCAAAACATCAATACTCGATTAATTTCAAGATTTTATTTAACAAAATATTTCGCAAAGAATATGACTACTACTTACGTTGGGTTGTTTTACCTCTGAGCGGCACTTTTTTGCACACCATGGGCTAAAGGCCAGGTCGCATGGACCCGAAGGCTCAGAGAAGGTTGAGGGAGGGGACCCACTGGAACAGCTGTTGGGAGACAGATGGTAGCCTCCTGTTAAGGCCATCCAGCGTGTTCTTTAACGTGCACAGGGTATGGCTCTCCCGTACACAGGGCCACGGCTTAACGTCCCATCCGACGGACGGCGGCCTTTCCAAGCCCATCGGTGTCCCTTACTGATCGTGGGCAGGGCGGAGAATTTTGCGGAGATAAATCTCAACGCTGACCCAGCTGGGACTCGAACCTGGGAACTACAGATTACGAGCCTGGCGCGCTACCGACTGAGCCACCCCCGCCCCACTACTTACGTATACATCTCACGTTTTTTACTTGGGTTAGTACAAAATATAATGTGATTTTTTTTAAATGCATCACAAAGAAGATAATTTTTTTCAATACGTGCAAATTAATGTAATACTTATTAAACTTCTGTTAATTAATTTCTGTACTTCAATTTATTTAGCCAGATGCAAACATTTTTTTTTGATTCGAAAGTGTTCGAGTCCCAACTGGGTTAGCGTTGAGATTTCAATCCGCAAAACTCTCCCTCCTGGCCTGGGTCAGTAGGCAACACGGATGGGCTAGCAAAGGCCGCCGTCCGGGTGCGGGACAACCATACCCTGTGCACATTAAAGAATACGCTGGATGGTCTTAACCGGGGGCTACCATTTGTCTCCCAACAATTGTCCAGTGATTCCCCCCCCCCCCAAGCCTTCTCTGAGCCTTTGGAATCCTTGTGACCTGACCATTTTTCCCATTGCGTGCAAACAAAAGTGTCGCTCAGAGGTAAAACAACTCCATACTTAAAGTTGTATTGCGTTACGTATGATTGGCAGTTTTTTTTTTCTTCACAAAATGAGCCAAATGATCAAATCACAAAGGCTCACAGAAAGTCACAGGAAGGGAACCTGCTGGACAAATGTTATGAGTCAGATGGCATTCTCCCGTCAAGTGATCCAGCGTGTTCTTTAACTTTAACAGCTCTCCTGCACACAGGACCACGGCATAAATACCATCCGACGAACGGCAACATTTCGAAATCCATCAGCGCTCCCTTTATCGCCGAGTCAGGGTCTCAGCACTGGTCTAGTTGGGACTCGAATTTCGTAACTGCAGATTATGAGCCTGGAGTACAGTCGCTCAAAAAAGTATCCGAACACTATGGTTGATTACAGAATTCAGAAAAAATATCTGGCAACGATTTTCTTTAGAAATGAGTGATCTGGCAACCTTCGTGTCACGTGATTACAGAATTCAGGAAAAATATCTCGAGCGTGTACAGCAACTGTACACGCTCCAGTTACCGTTCACAGCAAACTGGAGCGTGTGCAGTTACTACACACGCTCCAGTTTGCTGTGAATGGTAACTGCACACGCTCAATATTTCCGTGAGTGAGCCCACACGATCTAGTATCAAAATAATATGACCACCTACAGTCGCTCAAAAAAGTATCCGAACACTATGGTTGATTACAAAATTCAGAAAAAAATATCTGGCAACGATTTTCTTTAGAAATGAGTGATCTGGCAACCTTCGTGTCACGTGATTACAGAATTCAGGAAAAGTATCTGGAGCGTGTACAGCAACTGTACACGCTCCAGTTACCGTTCACAGCAAACTGGAGCGTGTGCAGTTACTACACACGCTCCAGTTTGCTGTGAATGGTAACTGCACACGCTCAATATTTCCGTGAGTGAGCCCACACGATCTAGTATCAAAATAATATGACCACCTACAGTCGCTCAAAAAAGTATCCGAACACTATGGTTGATTACAAAATTCAGAAAAAAATATCTGGCAACGATTTTCTTTAGAAATGAGTGATCTGGCAACCTTCGTGTCACGTGATTACAGAATTCAGGAAAAGTATCTGGAGCGTGTACAGCAACTGTACACGCTCCAGATACTTTTCCTGAATTCTGTAATCACGTGACACGAAGCGTGTACGCATCACGTGACACGATGCGTGTACAGCAACTGTACACGCTCCAGTTTGCTGTGAACGGTAACTGCACATGCTCAATATTTCCAAGAGTGAGCCCACACGATCTAGTATCAAAATAATATGACCACCTACTACAACTGCCTTAGCCAATTTCTCTCCATGATCCTTAAGATTTTTATATTTGTACTGATGCACCGAGGAGAGAGAAATCCTTTGAAGGTAACGATAGAGCTGAAGAAAACTGTTTGGGAAATGAGATTTCTGTAAAAGATCGAGCCAATTGGATTATGATTAAAGAGATTAGGAGAGAAGTTAGTAAGCGGTTTTTGATCAGAGACATTCAGAAGGGGAAAAAGATGCTCTGCACAGAAATAATGAGGATAAAGAAAACGATGCGAGATGGAAGATGCTGATGATGGGATGCGGAGAGCTGGAAAAAAATGAAAAGAACCGAAAGATGAGGACGAAACTGTATGGAGAATCATCTGACGTTTGTCGAGAGAATTGAAATGAATGGATCGTTACTTGAGTTGGGTTGGGTTGTTTTACCTCTGAGCGGCACTTTTTTGCACACCATGGGCTAAATGGCCAGGTCACATGGACCCCGAAGGCTCAGAGAAGGTTGTGGGAGGGGACCCACTGGAACAGCTGTCAGGAGACAGATGGTAGCCTCCCGTCAAGGCCATCCAGCGTGTTCTTTAATGTGCACAGTTGGGTTGGGTTGTTTTGCCTCTGAGCGGCACTTTTTTGCACACCATGGGCTAAATGGCCAGGTCACATGGACCCCGAAGGCTCAGAGAAGGTTGGGGGAGGGGACCCACTGGAAGAGCTGTTGGGAGACAGATGGTAGCCTCCCGTCAAGGCCATCCAGCGTGTTCTTTAACGTGCACAGGGTATGACTCTCATGCACACGGGGCCATGGCTTAACGTCCCATCCGACGGACGGCGGCCTTTCCAAGCCCAATCGGTGTCCCCTACTGACCGTGGGCAGGGCGGGGAATTTTGCGGAGATAAATCTCAACGCTGACCCAGCTGGGATTAATGTGCACAGGGTATGTCTCTCCCGCACACGGGGCCACGGCTTAACGTCCCATCCGACGGACGGCGGCCTTTCCAAGCCCATCGGTGTCCCCTACTGACCGTGGGCAGGGCAGGGAATTTTGCGGAGACAAATCTCAACGCTGACCCAGCTGGGACTCCAACCTGGGAACTACAAATTACGAGCCTGGCGCGCTACCGACTGAGCCACCCCCGCCCCATATTTACTTGAGTCAGAGATCTGAGCCTATAACGACTGAGAATTTCAAAAAAATTCTAGTAAGCTTTTATTCGTGTCGTTAATGTAGAGTAGTAGTATAAATTTTTTTAAACACAACGATCACCTTTTTTTTATTGCAATCCCACTATCTACTAGCATTTTATCAAGTAAAAGTAAATCATTGCATTCGTTTTTTTGATTCGTGATCATACCCGCAAAGTTATTAGCTTATCTGCAAGTGAAGCGGAAACAAGAGACCATGCGATCCCGGGACTCGAACCCGGAACTCAGCAGTTGCAGTGTCACAGAAAACCAAAGCAATACCACTGCGCTGTTCAAGAGGAAAAATTTTATTATACTCCTTGACAAAAGCGCAGGTTGTGATCAGAATACAGATATACATATACAGTCGTATCAGAATAATATGACCACCTACCATAGTATATGGGGCGGGGGTGGCTCAGTCGGTAGCGCGCCAGGC
Organism: Ryuthela nishihirai; assembly: GCA_038380435.1. NCBI lineage: Eukaryota > Metazoa > Arthropoda > Arachnida > Araneae > Heptathelidae > Ryuthela > Ryuthela nishihirai. The sequence continues at coordinate 39,720,824 of JAWZYU010000013.1, read as the reverse complement.
TCGTAATCTGTAATTCCCAGGTTCGAGTCCCAGCTGGGTGAGCGTTGAGATTTATCTCCGCAAAGTTCCCTGCCCACGGTCAGTAGGGGACACCGATGGGCTTGGAAAGGCCGCCGTCCGTCGGATGGGACGTTAAGCCGTGGCCCTGTGTGCGGAAGAGCCATACCCTGTGCACGTTAAAGAACACGCTGGATGGCCTTGACGGGAGGCTACCATCTGTCTCCCAACAGCTGTTCCAGCGGGTCCCCTCCCCCAACCTTCTCTGAGCCTTCGGGGTTCATGTGACCTGGCCATTTAGCCCATGGTGTGCAAAAAAGTGCCGCTCAGAGGTAAAACAACCCAACCCAACCCATCCATAGTATATGTATGGTAGGTGGTCATATTATTCTGATCGACTGTGTATGTAAACCACAAAATAAAATGAATTTTAGGTTAAAAAATTATTAAACAATTTAACAGATAAAGGCCTTTAATTACGTTAAAAAATCTAATGTGAAAAAATTCTGCATTGAAGTCACGTTCGACCAAAAAAGTAAGAAAAACTTTGACGGGTTGAACACCATTATTCGCAGAGAGGAAAACCTGGGACAACTAAACGTAGTGGAAATCCCAAATTGTCGATTCCAAAATGTTCTCTGCGGTTATCTAGACTTCATGTGTTCTTTTCTTATACTGTTCTTTTAATAATTCGTCGAAATCTAGGCTATTTCGATAACTTCTCTGTCAGAAAGTTCAGGTGATGGTACTCAGTCGGTAGCGCGTCAGGCTCATAATCTAAAGTTCCTAAGTTCGAGTCCCACCTGGGCCAGGGTTGAGATTTATCTCTAAAAAACTCCCTGTACTTGGTCAATATGGGACACTGATGGACTTGGAAAATTCACTGTCCGTCGGATGGGATGCTAAACCATGGCCATAGCCTGTGCACTTTAAAGCACATGCTGGATGATCTTTACGGGAGGCTACCACCTGTCTCCTAACAGCTGTCCAATGGGTCCCCTTTTCCAACCTTCTCTGGATCTTCGGGGTCTTTGTGACCTATAAATTTAGCCCCTTGTGTACAAAAAGGTTCAGCTAAGAGGTAAAACAACCAAACTCTGCTGAGGTCTCTCGTTGCAGTCTCTCCTCCTCCATTGTCTACTTTCCTTTACGCTGAGGTTGGGATGTCTTACCTCTAAGCGGCATTTTTTTTATTCAATGGGCTAATCGCCAGGTCATAAAAACCCCGAGGGTCTTGAGATAAAAAGGCTCAGAGAAGGTTGGGAGAAGAGGACCACTCTACAGCTGTTAGGAGACAAATGGTAACCTCCCATCAAGGCCATCCAAAGTGTTTTTTAACGTGCACAGGGTATGGCTCTCCTTCTCATGAGCCACGGTTTATAATCCCATTCGATGGACGGTGGCCTTTTCAAGTCCATCGATGTCCCCTATTGACCAAGGGCAGGGCGTGGAGTTTTGCGGAGTTGGGTTGGGTTGTTTTACCTCTGAGCCGCACTTTTTTGCATAAATAATAAAAAATAAATACCCCCTCAAGCAGCTGCTTGCCACAGAGGTCTGACAGGAGCCTGTCAGTTTATATGCCACAGTAGAAGATCTGAGAGGATGGCAGGACCTCAGCAGAAAAACAACACGAACATCCATGCCTTACCCGGGGCTTGAACCAGGTCCCGTAGATCAGTAGCCAAGCGCGCTAACCACTCGGCCACCGTGGGCTAAATGGCCAGGTCACATGGACCCCGAAGGCTCAGAGAAAGTTGGGGGAGGGGACCCACTGGAACAGCTGTTGGGAGACAGATGGTAGCCTCCCGTCAAGGCCATCCAGCGTGTTCTTTAACGTGCACAGGGTATGACTCTCATGCACACGGGGCCATGGCTTAACGTCCCATCCGACGGACGGCGGCCTTTCCAAGTCCACCGGTGTCCCCTACTGACCGTGGGCAGGGCGGGGAATTTTGCGGAGATAAATCTCAACGCTGACCCAGCTGGGACTCGAACCTGGGAACAGCAGATTACGAGCCTGACGCGCTACCGACTGAACCACCTCGCCCCTTAGGCTAAGGTCTCTCCTTCTCACTCTAGTCTCTCTTCCTCTCTTTTCTTTACACTGAGGTCTACCCTCCTCACAGATCTTATGTATAGTATTAAAAAGCTTCTGTCATAAAATTCTGGCAAGTCGACTACCTGAAGAGCAATTTATATTTTTACGACACACGCACTGGCGTATGATGAGATGCGTAAAGAATAATGAAATCGAAGATAATGATAAAAATTATTACTCTCTCTTCAAAAAAAAGCAACTTCGGAGCTTTCCCCAATTCTCAGTACTAAGCCAAAGGTTAAATCAAAATACGCCTCTTCCAAAACAAAACTTTATTCATTTTCCTGGAAATTACGCGATCTGATTAATTCCGGCACTATTTCGAAAACCTTTTGCTCTGCGTTGGGTTGTTTTACCTCTGAGCGGCACTTTTTTGCACATCATCATCATCATCCCCAAGCAGCCATGGGCTACGGAGGTCCAACCAGACCATGCAATTTAGTTCTCCAAGCAAGTCTATCCTGAGCTACATCTACTGCATCTGGCCACTGCACACCAATTCTAACAAGGTCCTGTTTGACATTGTCTGCCCACCGCATCCTAGGTCTCCCCTTCTTTCTGAGACCTCTAGGCACACTGTTCATAACCCTATTCGCCAATCTATAATTACTCATACGGGGAACATGGCCAAACCAACGGAGTCTCTCTCTGCACAATATGCTGCTTAAAGGAGGTTGCAAACTCCTTTGCCTAACCTCATCATTAGTTACAAAGTTGAACCACCTAATGCCCAAGATACTGCGTAAGCATCTGGAATCAAAAGCATCCAGTTTCCTGTTATCTTGTTTAAAAAGTGTACAAGTACCATAACTAACATAACTAACCCTAGAAAGAACCAAACTATTATACAGTCTAATTTTAGTCTTTAGGTGTATACGCCTATTTCTCCACACTCTCCATAGATTCTTAAAAGTCCCGGCAGCAATCCCTATTCGTCTGTTAATCTCATGCCGCACATCACCATTATCTGTTACATAGCTCCCAAGATAATTAAACTGTGACACCTGCTCAAGACTGCAACCATTCAGATTAACTGAATCACAGCCAGCCTGACCAATTTTCATCATTTTAGTTTTCTCTCTGTTTATAACCAAACCTACTCTACTACCAGTCTCATCAACAGCTCGAATGAAAGAGTTCATCTCATCAACGTCATTTGCCAAAAGGGCTAAATCATCAGCATAATCTAAATCAGAAATCTTCATATCTCCAGCCCATTTAAGGCCAAAATCTTTCCCTTGAAGTGAATTTCGCATAACATAATCAATAACCAAACTAAAGAGAAAAGGAGACAAAATGCACCCTTGTCGAATACCAGAAGTAATGCTAAACCAATTGCTACAAGCCTTACCAACTCTCACACACGACTCAGTGTTATTATAGAGAGCTTTCATTATGTTAACTAACTTGTCTGGTATACCATATGATTTCATAATCAACCACAAATTATGACGATCAACAGAGTCGAAAGCCTTGTTGAAATCAACAAAGCTAGCAACCAAAGGTTTCTGAAACTCTAAACATTTCTCAAGAATCTGCCTAAGTGAAAATATCTGATCCACACATCCCCTACCACTTCTGAATCCACATTGCTCATCACGCAATTGCATGTCAACCAGATTCTTAATTCTATTAAGCACAATCATGGAAAGAACTTTACCTGGAACAGAGAGTAGGCTGATACCCCTATAGTTATCACAAGAATTGCGATCACCTTTTTTGAAAATAGGGATAACAATAGCTCTGGTAAAATCCTTAGGAACCATGCCTTTATCATAAAAGATATTCAGAATTTCAGTCATCCAACTGGTAACCGAAACATTTCCAGCTCTAAGCATTTCTGTAGTAATTTCATCTACCCCTGGGGATTTACGTAGTTTAAGTTTAGAAATAGCCAAAATAACTTCAGATTGTGTTATAGGCCAACATTAATGCCACCAATGCATCTATCATCATTGCAAACAATGGGAGTAGAACTAACCACATTGTTTAGGACATCACTGGAATGCTCAGCCCACCTAGCCATGACAGAATCCTCACCTTCTATAACCTTACCTTGTTTATCCTGCAATCCCTGTATACCTGTCCGTTTTCATCTGGTACAGCTCTCTGCCTTTGTGCTGTCTAACTGCTTCCTCGGCTTTGTCAGCCAAACCATCAAGCCAAAGATTCTTATCAGCAGCTAACTGATCTTTTTCACGTTTATTAAGTTCTCTGTAATGCTTTCTATTAGTACCAGTAGAATATTGATTAAGGACATTCCTGCAGTTCTTTCTTTCCGAAATAAGCTCAAGTGCCTTATCACTCAGAATATTCTGTCTCTTCTGCTCCTTTTTTCCTAAAAGAGTACTGTTAGTGTCCAAAAAATCCTGTTTAAAATGATCCCATTCTTCCTCAACTTCAGTCGTAAGCATATCATGACTGTCATAATGACTAAGTAACCTATAGTAACCTATCATGGTAAGCTTTGGCTATAACTGGGTCTTTCAGAGCTTCAGTATTAAAAGCAAATTTTTTAACCCTAGCACAACACTTTTTAAGTTTAAGTTGCAAGACACTTTTAACTAGGTAATGGTCAGATCCAATTTCAGCTCCCCTATATGCCCTGGTATTTCTAACAGAACTAGCCCATTTTCTGTTAATTAATATATAATCTATCATATTCCTATGCAGTCCATCAGGTGAAACCCATGTGTACTTATGTATGTCGCAGTGTTTGTAACATGTGTTAGTTATTCTGAAACCATTGAGTTTACTTACCTGTAGGAGACGTTGCCCATTGCCATTGCAGCTACCAATACCAAAAGGGCCTATTACTCCTCCCCAAAGGTCAGAGTCAGTACCAACTTTGGCATTGAAGTCACCTAGAACTAGGGTGATATCTCCTTTCTTGACAGAATTCAAAATATCCTGAAGTTGTTCATAAAACCTATCCTTCTCATCCTCATCGGCATCCTCAGTGGGGGCATAACAGCATATAACATTCAGGTCTTTAACGCTTGTCTGAAATTTTGCTGTAAGAAACCTTTCATTAATGCACTCATATCCTAGAAGAGCATCACTAGCGTGTCTGCTGAGAAGCAGTCCCACGCCTTGGTGATGCTTATTGTCGTCCCTCCCTGAAAAGAGAAATTTGAGATTATTTTTAAGAATCTGACCTTTATCTGTCCATCTGGTCTCTTGCAAGCCAAGAATATCTAAATTATAATGGTGGAATTCTTGTGTGAGGACATCAAGAGAAAAAGCTCTGTGCAGAGTCCTCACATTCCAACTACCTATGGAGAGAAAATGGTTAGTAGGATGTTTAAAGAAACTATGTTTATTGAGAGAGGGAATGCCGACAATATCAAACAGCCCCCTAATCGCAGACATGGGGCAAAGACCCGTTCCCCCACCACTAAAGGCTGAAGCCATCTACACTGGAAGACTTCCTCCAATGTAGAATTTGACGATGCCAATGGAAGCAAAGAGTTCAGGTGCCTGCGATGACCTCTGCTCAGGATTATCCACCAGCTGATAAACATATCCTGTGAATCTATTCACTTGGGGCTGTCAACCCACAAACAAACAGAAAACACAGCGGAAGATTTTCCCTCCACAGAAGCCCACCAGTGCAGCAAAATCAAGATCCATAATCAAGCTCAGAGCCATATATCTGTCCAGTCCAGTAGGTTTATATGGTCAGCACCAGGACCCTGTGTGGTTGACCACTCCTCAGCAGGGTAGAAAAAAAAAAGAAAGGTAGCCATAGTTGTCCAGATCAGTAGGCCACACTAATCTGGCAGCCCTCCCCTTCCGTTCACTTCCACAAGAGAGTATCTCTTTTGAAAGGTACTAACGGTCTGCACCACGAGAAGGCGGGGTCGGACATTATGCCTGGCCGGTTCTATGCATCATCACAGGGGATTGGTGCATAGCTCTCCTTCCAGTGACTACCTAGCTACACCATGGGCTAAATGGCCAGGTCACATGGACCCCGAAGGCTCAGAGAAGGTTGGGGGAGGGGACCCACTGGAACAGCTGTTGGGAGACAGATGGTAGCCTCCCGTCAAGGCCATCCAGCGTGTTCTTTAACGTGCACAGGGTATGGCTCTCCCGCACACGGGCCACGGCTTAACGTCCCATCCGACGGACGGCGGCCTTTCCAAGCCCATCGGTGTCCCCTACTGACCGTGGGCAGGGCGGGGAATTTTGCGGATATAAGTCTCAACGCTGACCCAACTGGGACTCGAACCTGGGAAATACAGATTACGAGCCTGGCGCGCTACCGACTGAGCCACCCCCGCCCCTTTTTGCTCTGAGTATCGTGGTTGATCTATTTATTGCAGAAAAGAAATAAAAACGGAATAGCAAACGCTCTTCGGTTTGTGAGGGGAGGGGGGTGTAATTTAAACTTCCCCCTCCCCCGTCGCCATTTACCACCCACCTCACTGATCGAGCCACTTATTACTCGTTGCCCAAGAACGGCGCTTGCTTGATGAATCAGCCCGGTAGCACTGGTCATGCACGTTCTCTTTTGAATAGCCGCGCGCTGCGTGCCATTAAAAATTTACATCTTCTCTTTCTCTCTGCTGCCACGCTCTGCCTCCCCGTCACGTGATCAGTTAGCGAACCTGCGCTCTTATGCAACCAAGAGTGGACACGTCATCTTCGGACTCATTCGCCAACTTGCCGCTTTCAGAATTTTATAAAAGGCCCGTGTGATTCTGCTGCGCATTTTGCAGGTTTCAGGTCAGATACAGGGCGCTTTATTTTTCAAAAATCTCTCTCTCTCTTTTTTTCTCGCCTGTCTGCTTACACACTCCACGAGTGCACAGAAATGTCTCCACTGTAGCTAGGTTGAGATTTTATTTCCGCTAACCTTCACCCTGTCCTCGGTGAGAAAGGCCACTGAATGGATGGGACGTTAAGCCGTGGCCCCGTGTGCAGGAGAGCCGCACCAAGGCCACTTTGATTACACTAGGTCCTTGATTACACAAGGTATTACGGTTTTGATTACACTTCGTACTACTGTCTTGATTACACTAGGTCCTTGATTACACAAGCCACCTTGATTACACTAGGTACTACTCTCTTGATTACACTGAGTCCTTGATTACAGAAGGCCACCTTGATTACACTAGGTACTACTGTCTTGATTACATTAGGTCCTTGATTACACAAGGTCACCTTGATTGCACTAGGTACTACTCTCTTGAGTACACTAGGTCCTTGATTATACAAGGCCACCTTGATTAGACTAGGTACTACGGTCTTGATTACACTAGGTCCTTGATTACACAAGGCCACCTTGATTAGACCAGGTACTACAGTCTTGATTACACTAGGTCCTTGATTACACAAGGCCACCTTGATTAGACTAGGCACTACTGTCTTGATTACACTGGGTCCTTGATTACACAAGGCCGCCTTGATTAGACCAGGTACTACAAACTTGATTACACTGGGTCCTTGATTACACAAGGCCACCTTGATTAGACTAGGTACTACTGTCTTGATTACACTGGGTCCTTGATTACACAAGGCCACCTTGATTAGACCAGGTACTACTGTCTTGATTACACTGGGTCCTTGATTACACAAGGCCACCTTGATTAGACCAGGTACTACAGTCTTGATTACACTAAGTCCTTGATTACACAAGGCCACCTTGATTAGACCAGGTACTACACTCTTGATCACACTAGGTCTTTGATTACACAAGGCCACCTTGATTACACTAGGTACTACTCTCTTGATTACACTAGGTCCTTGATTACACAAGGCCGCCTTGATTAGACCAGGTACTACAGTCTTGATTACACTAGGTCCTTGATTACACAAGGCCACCTTGATTAGACCAGGTACTCCAGTCTTGATTACACTAGGTCCTTGATTACAGAAGGCCACCTTGATTACACTAGGTACTACTGTCTTGATTACATTAGGTCCTTGATTACACAAGGTCACCTTGATTGCACTAGGTACTACAGTCTTGATTACACTAGGTCCTTGATTACACAAGGCCACCTTGATTAGACTAGGTGCTACTCTCTTGATTACACTGGGTCCTTGATTACACAAGGCCACCTTGATTAGACCAGGTACTACAGTCTTGATTACACTAGGTCCTTGATTACACAAGGCCACCTTGATTAGACTAGGTGCTACTCTCTTGATTACACTGGGTCCTTGATTACACAAGGCCACCTTGATTAGACCAGGTACTACAGTCTTGATTACACTAGGTCCTTGATTACACAAGGCCACCTTGATTAGACCAGGTACTCCAGTCTTGATTACACTAGGTCCTTGATTACACAAGGCCACCTTGATTAGACCAGGTACTACAGTCTTGATTACACTAGGTCCTTGATTGTACAAGGCCACCTTGATTAGACTAGGTGCTACTCTCTTGATTACACTGGGTCCTTGATTACACAAGGCCACCTTGATTAGACCAGGTACTACAGTCTTGATTACACTAGGTCCTTGATTACACAAGGCCACCTTGATTAGACTAGGCACTACTGTCTTGAATACACTGGGTCCTTGATTACACAAGGCCGCCTTGATTAGACCAGGTACTACAGTCTTGATTACACTAGGTCCTTGATTACACAAGGCCACCTTGATTAGACCAGGTACTCCAGTCTTGATTACACTAGGTCCTTGATTACACAAGGCCACCTTGATTACACTAGGTACTACTGTCTTGATTACATTAGGTCCTTGATTACACAAGGTCACCTTGATTGCACTAGGTACTGCAGTCTTGATTACACTAGGTCCTTGATTACACAAGGCCACCTTGATTAGACTAGGTGCTACTCTCTTGATTACACTGGGTCCTTGATTACACAAGGCCACCTTGATTAGACCAGGTACTACAGTCTTGATTACACTAGGTCCTTGATTACACAAGGCCACCTTGATTAGACCAGGTATTACAGTCTTGATCACACTAGGTCCTTGATTACACAAGGCCGCCTTGATTAGACCAGGTACTACAGTCTTGATTACACTAGGTCCTTGATTATACAAGGCCACCTTGATTAGACTAGGTGCTACTCTCTTGATTACACTGGGTCCTTGATTACACAAGGCCACCTTGATTAGACCAGGTACTACAGTCTTGATTACACTAGGTCCTTGATTACACAAGGCCACCTTGATTAGACCAGGTACTCCAGTCTTGATTACACTAGGTCCTTGATTACACAAGGCCACCTTGATTAGACTAGGCACTACTGTCTTGATTACACTGGGTCCTTGATTACACAAGGCCACCTTGATTAGACCAGGTACTACAGTCTTGATTACACTGGGTCCTTGATTACACAAGGCCACCTTGATTAGACCAGGTACTACAGGCTTGATTACAATAGGTCCTTGATTACACAAGGCCACCTTGATTACACTAGTACTACTCTCTTGATTACACTGGGTCCTTGATTACACAAGGCCACATTGATTATACCAGGTACTACAGTCTTGATTACACTAGGTCCTTGATTACACAAGGCCACCTTGATTAGACTAGGCACTACTGTCTTGATTACACTGTCTCTTTGATTACACAAGGTCACCTTGATTAGACTAGGTACTACAGTCTTGATTACACTAGGTCCTTGATTACACAAGGCCACCTTGATTAGACTAGGCACTACTGTCTTGATTACACTGGGTCTTTGATTACACAAGGTCACCTTGATTAGACTAGGTACTACAGTCTTGATTACACTAGGTCCTTGATTACACAAGGCCACCTTGATTAGACCAGGTACTACAGTCTTGATCACACTAGGTCCTTGATTACACAAAGCCACCTTGATTACACTAGTACTACTCTCTTGATTACACTGGGTCCTTGATTATACAAGGCCACCTTGATTAGACTAGGTACTACGGTCTTGATTACACTGGGTCCTTGATTACACAAGGCCACCTTGATTATACTAGGCACTACTGTCTTGATTACACTGGGTCCTTGATTACACAAGGCCACCTTGATTAGACCAGGTACTACAGTCTTGATTACACTGGGTCCTTGATTACACAAGGCCACCTTGATTAGACCAGGTACTACAGGCTTGATTACAATAGGTCCTTGATTACACAAGGCCACCTTGATTACACTAGTACTACTCTCTTGATTACACTGGGTCCTTGATTACACAAGGCCACCTTGATTATACCAGGTACTACAGTCTTGATTACACTAGGTCCTTGATTACACAAGGCCACCTTGATTAGACTAGGCACTACTGTCTTGATTACACTGGGTCTTTGATTACACAAGGTCACCTTGATTAGACTAGGTACTACAGTCTTGATTACACTAGGTCCTTGATTACACAAGGCCACCTTGATTAGACCAGGTACTACAGTCTTGATCACACTAGGTCCTTGATTATACAAAGCCACCTTGATTACACTAGTACTACTCTCTTGATTACACTGGGTCCTTGATTATACAAGGCCACCTTGATTAGACTAGGTACTACGGTCTTGATTACACTGGGTCCTTGATTACACAAGGCACCTTGATTAGACCAGGTACTACAGTCTTGATTACACTAGGTCCTTGATTACACAAGGCCGACTTGATTAGACCAGGTACTACAGTCTTGATTACACTAGGTCCTTGATTACACAAGGCCACCTTGATTAGACTAGGCACTACTGTCTTGATTACACTAGGTCCTTGATTACACAAGGCCACCTTGATTAGACTAGGCACTACTGTCTTGAATACACTGGGTCCTTGATTACACAATGCCACCTTGATTAGACCAGGTACTACAGTCTTGATTACACTAGGTGCTTGATTACACAAGGCCACCTTGATTAGACTAGGCACTACTGTCTTGATTACACTGGGTCCTTGATTACACAAGGCCACCTTGATTAGACCAGGTACTACAGTCTTGATTACACTAGGTCCTTGATTACACAAGGCCACCTTGATTAGACTAGGCACTACTGTCTTGATTACACTGGGTCCTTGATTACACAAGGCCGCCTTGATTAGACCAGGTACTACAAACTTGATTACACTGGGTCCTTGATTACACAAGGCCACCTTGATTAGACTAGGTACTACTGTCTTGATTACACTGGGTCCTTGATTACACAAGGCCACCTTGATTAGACCAGGTACTACAGTCTTGATCACACTAGGTCCTTGATTACACAAAGCCACCTTGATTACACTAGTACTATTCTCTTGATTACACTGGGTCCTTGATTATACAAGGCCACCTTGATTAGACTAGGTGCTACTCTCTTGATTACACTGGGTCCTTGATTACACAAGGCCGCCTTGATTAGACCAGGTACTACAAACTTGATTACACTGGGTCCTTGATTACACAAGGCCACCTTGATTAGACTAGGTACTACAGTCTTGATTACACTAGGTCCTTGATTACACAAGGCCACCTTGATTAGACCAGGTACTACAGTCTTGATCACACTAGGTCCTTGATTACACAAAGCCACCTTGATTACACTAGTACTACTCTCTTGATTACACTGGGTCCTTGATTATACAAGGCCACCTTGATTAGACTAGGTACTACGGTCTTGATTACACTGGGTCCTTGATTACACAAGGCACCTTGATTAGACCAGGTACTACAGTCTTGATTACACTAGGTCCTTGATTACACAAGGCCGCCTTGATTAGACCAGGTACTACAGTCTTGATTACACAAGGCCACCTTGATTAGACTAGGCACTACTGTCTTGATTACACTAGGTCCTTGATTACACAAGGCCACCTTGATTAGACTAGGCACTACTGTCTTGAATACACTGGGTCCTTGATTACACAATGCCACCTTGATTAGACCAGGTACTACAGTCTTGATTACACTAGGTGCTTGATTACACAAGGCCACCTTGATTAGACTAGGCACTACTGTCTTGATTACACTGGGTCCTTGATTACACAAGGCCACCTTGATTAGACCAGGTACTACAGTCTTGATTACACTAGGTCCTTGATTACACAAGGCCACCTTGATTAGACTAGGCACTACTGCCTTGATTACACTGGGTCCTTGATTAGATCAGGTACTACAGTGTTGATTACACTAGGTCTTTGATTACACAAGGCCACCTTGATTAGACTAGGCACTACTGTCTTGATTACACTGGGTCCTTGATTACACAAGGCCACCTTGATTAGACCAGGTACTACTGTCTTGATTACACTGGGTCCTTGATTACACAAGGCCACCTTGATTAGACCAGGTACTACAGTCTTGATTACACTAGGTCCTTGATTACACAAGGCTACCTTGATTAGACTAGGTACTACGGTCTTGATTACACTAGGTCCTTGATTAAGCAAGGCCGCCTTGATTACACTAGGTTGATCAACAGCAGTTGATCAAAAGAAGGGAAGGCGGGAGGGAATTTTATGATGCATTAAAATTCAAGCGATTTTATTTGTCTGAAATTCTTGTAACCTCTATTTATTTTCAAACAACCGAAAACAAAATAATTTCCTCATTATGATTATATTAAAATATTTATGAATGTTTCAAAAAATACCTTATTTAAAAAAATAAAGAGCTACCACTACGAATTTTAAAGAATGAAAACTAAATTAAAACAGCTGTCTTTATCTTTATACATATTTATATTAAAATTAACTATTCTGCTATTCCATTATCCAGGCCTAACATGTTGTATGAGATTATGGCAATAACTGTCTCATAACAGCTGTCCAAAAGGTACCCTGAGCTCTTGAGGACTTTGTGACCTATTGTGTGCCTAAAAAAACCTATTTAGGTTGTGTGCCAAAAAAAACCTTATTTATTTAACCTAAAAAAATCTAAACCTATTTAGCCCATTGTGTGCAAAAAGTGCCGCTCAGAGATAGGGGTTGGGTGTTTTATCTCTGAGCAGCAATATTTTGCACAAAATGGACTAAATAACCAGGTCACAAGGACCCCGGGGGCTCAGAGAAGCTTGGTTGGGTTATTTTACCTCTGAGAGGCACTTTTTCGCACACCATGGGCTAAATGGCCAGGTCACATGGACCCTGAAGGTTCAGAGAAGGTTGGAGGAGGGGACCCACTGGAACAGCTGTTGAGAGACAGATGGTAGCCTGCCGTCAAGGTCATCTAGCGTGTTCTTTAACGTACACATGGTATGGCTCATCCACACACGGGACCACGCCTTAACGTCCCATCCGTCGGACGGTGGCCTTTCCAAGCCCATCGGTGTCCCTTACTGACAGTGGGCAGGGCGGGGAATTTTGCGGAAATAAATCTCAACGCTGACCCAGCTGGGACTCGAACCTGGGAACTACAGATTACGAGCCTGGCGCGCTACCGACTGAGCCACCCCCGCCCCGAGAGAAGCTTGGTGAAGGGGTCCAGGATAGCTGTTATAATAGTTGTTAGGAGACAGATGGTAGCCTCCCGTCAACGCCGTATAGAGTATTCTTTAATGTGCACAGGATATGGCTCTTCCTCACACGGAACCACGGCTTAACGTCCCGTCTGCCAGATTAGAAATCCTACCTTTATTTACTGATTAGTTTCGCGAGAAACCCACTGGAAGCCTTACTTTCTGATACCCTCGTATTTTACATGAATATTTGTGATACAGTACAAAATGTTTATTATAGAGCTTGTATCTGATTGGGCTGCCAATTATGTACCTCGTATCAAATTTAGTTATCTGATATGTAATATAATATGAACTCAATTGCGCTTTTATGTCTTATCGATTTTATACAATTATGTATTTAAAAAGCTGGTACGTCATGTGTACTTTTTTGCTAAAAAAACGTGAAAAGTATTTGCGGATCACTTGTAATAATATCACTGATCTCTTTATATACTACTGGTATGGTCCCATTATTTTATTCCCACACCATTAACAAGAACAAACACGTTAATGAACACTACTTTCTCAATGAAGTCCACAATGGGAAGTTAAGTAATATAATCCAAATTACCCTTGGAAGTTTCTATGTGTTCAGAAAGACCATCTGACAGATGAGGCGTTACGTCATGGTTTCGTACCCAGCAGAGCCATATCCTATGCATTTTAAAGAACATGCTGAATAGCCTTGATAGGATGCTTCCATCTAACAGCTGTCTAGTCCCTTCCACAATCCTTCTCTGAGCCCTCGGGGTCCTTGTGACCTGATCATTTAGTCCATTGCAAGCAAGAATATAACGCTCATAAACAAAAGAACCTAGTCCAACCCTCGTGAGTTGCCATTTAGTCCATTGTATATCCAAAAGTGACTCTCAGAGGTAAAACAACCCATCCGTTGAAAGATTGGATAACAAACAATAGTTTAACATGAACGACCACTGGCGAGATTAGGAGACTGCACAGTTAAAACTTAGAAAGTTCTCATAATTCAGAGGTCAATGACCTATCAGTCACTTGTCAATCAACCTATAATCTTTGAGAACTGAGCAAGTAATCTGCGCAGTCTCCTAGTCTCCCCATAGTTTTACCATTTGCCTTTTACCCTATACTACTTACTGAAATAGGGGCGGGGGTGGCTCAGTCGGTAGCGCGCCAGGCTCGTAATCTGTAGTTCCCAGGTTCGAGTCCCAGCTGGGTCAGCGTTGAGATTTATCTCCGCAAAATTCTCCGCCCTGCCCACGGTCAGTAGGGGACACCGATGGGCTTGGAAAGGTTGCCGTCCGTCGGATGGGACGTTAAGTCGTGGCCCCTTGTGCGGGAGAATCATACCCTGTGCACGTTAAAGAACACGCTGGATGGCCTTGACGGGGGACTACCATCTGTCTCTCAACAGCTGTTCCAGTGGGTCCCCTCCCCCAACCTTCTCTGAGCCTTCGGGATCCTTGTGGCCTGGCCATTTAGCCCATGGTGTGCAAAAAAGTGCCGCTCAGAGGTAAAACAATCCAAACAATCCAATACTTACTGAAATAACACATGCGATCTCAGTACCCAAAACACGGGCCCAATAACCATATTAGTATCTTCCCAACTGGAACCTCCTGAACACGTGCTGACGAATTTCATATTCATCACCCTTTCTTCTCAAAGCGCTCTTAATTAATACAATTGCGATGCAGTTTTAAAGAGTTTACTGTGCCTTTATTGGATGATAAAAAAAATTATGGTGATTTATTCAAACTTCACTCTTCGTAAATTTCAAGATTTACCAACCCCGAGGAGAAACAAAAACCCTTTTAAACGAATGCAACAACTGCCTGATTGAACCTCACGCGAACGAAAGCGCCTCCCTCCACTCTGCCGCTTTTTCAGCCTCCCTTTTACCTCTCACAAAAGAAGCATCTAGCACGCGAACCTAATATACGCTCAACATCAGCCTCCGCGAAACGGTAAGGGGTTACGTCACCTAGCATCATGCGACAAGAACCTGCCACTTCTGTGGAGAAAAGGGGCCACAGCCGGTAAGGAGGAGGTGGGGGGAGAAAATTAGAGGAGGGGGGGGGTGAGAGAGGGGTTCGTGCCGTGTTGACACAGGCCAGTCCAGAGTAGGAGGACCTAGCCAACTGTGGAGAAGAACAGTTGGTGCCGGAGGACCATAGAGCCATTTGCACTGATTACCTCTTCTCTGTAATCAGCGGCTGTTTGGACTTGTGGGGACCAAAACTCGGGAGGAGGAGGGGAGGGGAGGGGAATGGGAGGGTTGGAAAGGCGTGCAATGGGTTGAAGAATTGAGAATCACGGCGTGCACGAAACTCATGCAAAATTAACTCTATTGCCGAAGTGATAGGGGAAAATCTGATCGTCATTTAATGAAGTAGGTGTGCAGGGAGGAAATCTGTTGCAGAAAAGTTGGTTCGGCTCATGTTTTGCTTCTGTGAAAAGTCTTAAATCGTTAAAGAGGTGGATTGGGTTGTTTTGACCCCTGAGAGGTTTCTTTCCCGCGCCATAGCTGGGCTAATTGGTCAAGTCACAAGGAACTCCAAAGTTCAGAACAGGATTTGAGATGTGTATCCGTTGAGCAGTTGTTTTGAACAAAACGCATTGAGTTGCTTTATTTTTGACTGCGCTTCCACCCCCCCCCCCCGGCACAATATTAAAAAAATAAAACAGATCACGAGTATGTCAAGGACTCAGAGTTGAACTTAGGGCCATCAATATCCTGAAGGGAGGCTTTAATATTCTTTTTAATGGCTTTAACATTGCTGGCGTCAGATTCACCAATTCTACATTAGAGGTAGAAGGTATGAGAAGGGTGATTCTCCTTGATGTGCTTCGCAAGATCACTAAAGGAATTTTAAACTACAGAAACTCTTGAACCAGTCATATTTAAAAGAGTCAAAGGAATAATATGGGAAAGATTTCAATGGTAGATATATATATATCCATACTTGACAATAAACAGCCACGGCTTAAGACCACATCTGACGGACACTTCTTTCTCACCAAGAGTAAACTGGTGAGTTGTTGAGTAAATGGTTGGTGTGATTATAACATTGAGAGATATCTTTTTTTTACTGCATAATGGAGATAATTCGTCAAGTAACAAGGATTTTGGGTTGGGTTGTTTTACCTCTGAGCGGCACTTTTTGCACACCATGGGCTAAATGGCCAGGTCACATGGACCCCGAAGGCTCAGAGAAGGTTGGGGGAGGGGACCCACTGGAACAACTGTTGGGAGACAGATGGTAGCCTCCCGTCAAGGCCTTCCAGCGTGTTCTTTAACGTGCACAGGGTATGGCTCTCCCGCACACGGTGCCACGGCTTAACGTCCCATCCGACGGACGGCGGCCTTTCCAAGCCCATCGGTGTCCGCTACAGACCGTATGCAGGGCGGGGAATTTTGCGGAGATAAATCTCAACGCTGATCCAGCTGGGACTCGAACCTGGGAAGTACAGATTACGAGCCTGGCGCGCTACCGACTGAGCCACCCCCGCCCCCAAGTAACAAGGAACAACAACGATCTGACTAAGACTTAGTAAACGGATGCATTGTCCAGTTGCCAAATACAAAACCCGAGTATGCATTATTTCCCTATCTGTAGATCATTTCACCTCTGACGGGTACTTTTCTTGCAAATATTGGGCTAAATGGACAAAGTCATGATGTGTGATACGTGTGCAGGAGGGCCAAGTCAAGGTATGGCCCTTTTGTACACGGAACCACGGCTTAACCTTACATCCGACCGACGATAACCTTTCCAAACCCAGCGGTGTCACTGAGGGCAGAACAGGGGTTAGCGGAGGAAAACTGAGTACAGGACACGAAACTGGGAACTGCAGATTTCGAGCCTGGTGCACTACGGACTGAACCAATGCTCGTCTCCAATAATAACCGAGGACGAGATCGCGAATGACACATAATTCCCGCTTAAAAATTTTCCGCGAATACTGAGGGTTTATTGCATCATTGTTATGAGATATTCTTATATAACTATTTATACACTACCTTTCAGCATAAGGGGCGGGGGTGGCTCAGTCGGTAGCGCTCCAGGCTCGTAATATGCAGTTCCCAGGTTCGAGTCCCAGCTGGGTCAGCGTTGAGATTTATCTCCGCTAAAACTCCCCGCCCTGCCCACGGTCAGTAGGGGACATCGATGGGCTTGGAAAGGCCGCCGTCCGTCGGATGGGACGTTAAGCCGTGGCCCCGTGTGCGGGAGAGACATACCCTGTGCACGTTAAAGAACACGCTGGATGGCCTTGACGAGAGACTACCATCTGTCTCCCAACAGCTGTTCCGGTGGGTCCCCTCCCCCAACCTTCTCTGAGCCTTCGGGGTCCATGTGACCTGGCCATTTAGTCCATGGTGTGCAAAAAAGTGCCGCTCAGAGGTAAAACAACCCAACCCAAACAACTTAATAACCACCAGTATTTTAACAATTAAATCCAATTATATATAGAAGTATATGTCTCTATTTTCAAATTAATAAAACTGCCACTATTTCTTTTCCAAAACAAAACATTCAGCAACAGGTACCAAGTAGCATTGTCCGCAGTATACATCGAGGCATGCCTCGGCAAGTCTCAACAACAAAAACAACAACAATGACTTCACTCAAGACCCCTGTTGCCAATAAACATCTTAATGTGCTCCATTTGCATAAAACACGATCGCCTCCTTCTACAGCAAAGACGCCCAAATATCAAAATTTTATTACCCGTCGTTACATCTTGTACTATCAGTCTATCTCTCCTTTCTTCTTCCACCCTTCGTTCTCTCTATCTCTCTCTCGTGAGGTCGTTCTCCGTTGCTCAGGGGGGAATCTTTCTCCTTCTTCCCCCCACTACCAACCCACCCTCGCAACCTTGTAATGTGATCGGCGAAGAATATGCTCCTGGTTTAGTACTGCAGCTAACAATGGCATATCGCTTCATTGAAATGGTCCGTGTAAGCGGACGGGGTTAGGAAGTTGTAAAGAAAAAGAAAGAAAGAAAGATGAAACGAAAAATAAGGCAGAACAAAAAATGCCCTTGGCTGTTTGTGCAGTGAATCGCGAAAGATTTCTCTCTATGTTTGCTGAAGGTAAACATTTTCTATCTCTTTTGTATCTGCGTTGGCTGCCGGGCAAAAGCAAAGTTCTCTCTTTATTGTTGGCAACAGCCTAATTTTCATCTACGAGCAGAAGGAACGCGAGACACTTTGTTCTGCGATAACCGTAACCATCAAACGACAATGGATGTGTAAGTGGTTCAACTAAGGTTATTTTCGAAGAGAATTTTCCATTCCCAACGGCTGCAGAGGTATAGAGAAGTAGGACTTTGCCAGCGACGATTTTATTTGCGAACTTATTGAGATGGAATATCTTCGTGAACAATGGAAGCTCGTTTGAACTTTATTCTTGTTTTGTTTCTCTTTATCTTTCCTCTTTATTGATGGTGTGGTTATTATCAGCAAGATGTTTCGGGTTTTCCAACTAAGAGTGATTGCGATGCTATAAATTATTGAAAACTCTTTCTTATTTTATTTAAGAAATGTGTGTTTTATAATTATTTAAATTGCAAAGAAGCGAAATTTGGAAAAGATTCTCATCATTTTGGTAACTACAGCAGCCGCTCCTAAATTTATCTCTTGCGACCCATTTTAAACCTCACAAAAATGTTTGAAATTCATTTTAAATTTCAAAAATTTTTAAGGCTCATTTTAAATTTCGCAAAAAAAATGCGTCCACTTTAAATCTCACAAAAAATGTTATCGAGCTTAAATTTCACAAAAATGTGCGACTAAGCTTAAATTTTACAAAAATGTTTGCTACCCACTTTAAACCTCCACAATAAGTTTACCATTCACATAAAACTAACCTGGGGGGCGGGGGTGGCTCAGTCGGTAGCGCGCCAGGCTCGTAATCTGTAGTTCCCAGGTTCGAGTCCCAGCTGGGTCAGCGTTGAGATTTATCTCCGAAAAATTCCCCGCCCTGCCCACGGTCAGTAAGGGACACCGATGAGCTTGGAAAGGCCGCGTCCGTTGGATGGGACGTTACGGCGTGGATCCGTGTGCGGGAGAGCCATACCCTGTGCACGTTAAAGAACACACTGGATGGCCTTGACGGGAGGCTACCATCTGTCTCCCAACAGCTGTTCCAGTGGGTCCCCTCCCCCAACCTTCTCTGAGCCTTCGGGGTCCATGTGACCTGGCCATTTAGCCCATGGTGTGCAAAAAAGTGCCGCTCAGAGGTAAAACATCCCAACCCATAAAACTTACCCCCCCCCCTCCCTCAAAAAAAAGTTTTAAACTCACTTTAGCAGTTCGTTTTTACAGTTCATGGGTTTTATCTCAAAAACGCTTTAGGCTCCCTTCAAATCTCGCAATAAAGATATCGTACTACCTACCTTAAACCTCACAAAAATTTCCGACTCAAAACTTTGCTTAAAGGTTTGAGACTCACCAAAAACCTCATGAAAAAGTTTCCGACTCATCTTAAACCTCCCAAAAAAAAAGTTTGCGACTCATTTTAAACCTCATAAAAAAAAATTTGAGAGGCCTTAAACATCACAAAAAGTTTGCTACCCACCTTAGACCTCACAAACGTTTTCCGATTCGGCAGTCTTTTTTTTTTAATTATGAGACAAAAAATTCTAAATTTAAAATAACTTAATTGGTCAAATAACTTAATCTAAGAATTGGTTCCTGTGGAATACCCTCAGGAGCCAATTTTTAGCTTGGTCAATTCTTTCTTGGGTTATAAATGTAGATCGCAAATGTCAGATTTTGAATGCGATAGTTCCTTCGAAGTCAAAGGTCAAATATAGATCTAAATATAGAAAGCCAGTTTCCTCCCTCCACATACATCTCACGACGCATCCTCCTACAGCTAGGTCTGATTTGGGTTGTTTTACTTGTGAGCGGCACTTTTTTGCACACCATGGGCTAAATGGCCAGGTCACAAGGACCCCGAAGGCTCAGAGAAGGTTGGGGGGACCCACTGGAACAGCTGTTGGGAGACAGATGGTAGCCTCCCGTCAAGGCCATCCAGCGTGCTCTTTAACGTGCACAGCATATGGCTCTCCCACACACGGGGCCACGACTTAACGTTCCATTCGACGAACGGCGGCCTTTCCAAGCTCAGCGAGTCCCCTACTGACCGTGGGCAGGGCGTGGAAATTTCCGGAGATAAATCTGAACGCTGACCCAGCTGGGACTCGAACCTAGGAACTATAGATTACGAGCCTGGCGCACTACGGATTGAGCCACCCCCGCCCCGGGTCTGATTTGGGACGACGGAATGCATCGCAAACATTTATTTAAAATCCGTCATTGCAAAAATTGAAATATCAAATAATTCATAGTATTTATTTGAATCACGGAATATGCTTTCAACAATACTAAAACAGAAACACAATAACAATGAAAAATGCATGACTGCGACTTTTGTCATCCTGGGGCTTGTCTTAGTCCCCCCCCCTCTCCACCCGCACTTCCTCCCCCCCCAAGAGCATGCAAAAGCCAGATACATATATAACTTTATGTATGAGCTTATGAGAATGCGTTTGTGGCAATCTCACGCATTATTCAATTGCCTGATGAGGATGACTTAAGTGAGAATTCCATCCCTCCATCTCGATCCACCAGCATCCCGCGGTATCCAAAGCCAGCTCATGTGACAGATGATATTGAAGGGGAGAGAGTTTCGTTTGGGGGGAGGGGTGCCGAGGCGCGAGTTCAATAAGGTTCGATTGTGTTTGCGTGGTAGACCGAAGGGCTATCGGTTGGGATTACCATATCGGACTGGGACAGGGATGAGGAAGAGGAAGGATACTGAGATGGCGAGATGCTGATGCGAAGGAGAGGATGGGGAGTGGGGGGAGGTGATGACTGCGGGGTTGGGAAGGGGGGATGAAAGAGAGAGGATTTAAGGACACGTCATGCCGGGTCATCATCGGACATTTGGCATCTATTGTACGGAGGAGTGATGGCGGAAAGTGGTACGGATCTCCCGGAGTGGTGCGAAAGCTCCCGATGTGTGTCCGGTAGTTTGAAAACAGCGGGAATTCTTCTTTTCTATGCAACCCAGAGGGAGGTCTTTCACTATGTATGGAAAAGACATCTGTTTCTTTTTCAGGGTTACGGATATCCATCGTTGCTTTTGTCTAAAAAAAATATCTCTTTTAAAAGGCGTATTGTGTGTGTCGCTTTTTTTTTATTTTGATTAAACGGCTTTTGGTGTCTTCTGCCGAAGAGTGATTTGATCTCCTTCCGCTCTACAATCCCTGTTCGAATATATATATATTTTTTTAAGCGGAAGATGATTTTTCTTCACCAGCTGAGAGGAAGATGTTTTACACGTCACCTGTTGACCTGGGGATAAAGGATAAAAGGGAGGAGAGAAAAAAAAAAGTCCGGATTTCGTTCTTCGCCACGATTTGGAGAACTATTAATACACGATGGATTGGAAATCTGTTTAGTTTAATCTTAAATTCTGTCGTTGTTTTTTTGCAATGAGAATATTTTTGCGAATTAACGTAGTTCAATTGTAATAATTTGAAAGAATGTTTAAAAAAAATTTAAGTGCATGTTTCAAATACGTTTCCATAGAAGAAGCTGAAAAATTGTAGTTTTAAGATGAAACATTGATTATATTTAAATAAATAATTACAAAAAATTCCCCACAGGTAGTTTCTGAAGACTTTCTCTGTCAATAAAGTAATAGAAATATAAGAAAAAAATATATAAATTAATAAAACATAGAATAACTAAATATTTGGTGGTATATGAAAGAAAACGTTTGAGAATCGCAGTTTTATTAATTTATATGTTTTTTTTTTCTTATATTTACTTTATTTTATTAATAGATAAAGTCTTCAGAAACTACCTGTAATATATTTTCGAAATTATTTACAATAATTACCATCGTTATTTAAATCGGATAGAGTTGGGATAGCAGGAAGCCCATTGTTGAAGGGTTTCTAACCTTCCCATCAAATTTTATCACATCACATCACGGAAAAAAAAATCGGATAGAAAAAACAGGTAAATATGAACTTACAAGACATCGTCTTACTAAAGAAAAAATCATTTTTCAAAAATGTATGTGATTAAAAATGGAGAGTACTGAAATATGATTTATTTTCTTGTATTCATAATGCTACAATATTGGGTAAATATGTATGAATGAATTCTGCTATTAAATCGTGTACCACAGTTTGGGAATCTCCTGTTTTATACGATAGATCAGAGGTTCTTAAAGTGGGGTACGCGGTAAAATTTTTTGGGGTACGCCGTGAGAGCTCAAATGTCACTAGATCTAGTAACAATGTCACTAAGTTGGCAACACTGCTGTGCAAAAATGTCATTTTTTGTGTTTATCGATATATGCAATTTATGTATACAAAATTTAATATGTGTATATATATATGTTTTATTTTATTCCCATTGTCATACTATAACTATAGTTTTATCTATCTGTACAAGGGTACAGTCGCTCAAAAAAATATCCGAATATTAGGGTTGATTACAGAATTCAGAAAAAATATCTCGCAGCGATTTTTTTAGAAATCAGTGATCTGACAATCTTCGTGTCACGTGACACGAAGGTTGCCAGATCACTAATTTCTAACAAAATCGCTGCCAGATATTTTTTCTCAATTCTGTAATCAACCATAATGTTCGGATATTTTGTGAGCGACTGTACGCCAGTTACGTACACATTTCCAGGGGTACAGTCGCTCAAAAAAGTATCCGAACACTACGGTTGATTACAGAATTCAGAAAAAATATCTGGCAATGATTTTCTTTTAGAAATTTTTTAGCAACCTTCGTGTCACGTGACACGAAGGTTGCTAAAAAATTTTCTAAAAAAAAATCGTTGCCAGATATTTTTTCTTAATTTCGTAATCAACCGTAGTGTTCGGATACTTTTTTGAGCGACTGTACGTGAAGCATAAAAGGTTGAGAACCATTGCGATAGAGAAATGTGAATTTTATTAATTTTTTTCGTTGGCAATACATACGACAGAGAAGAACCGGTTGTTTAGGGTTTTATGGCGCATTAGCATCATTATACACTGAAGTGCCATTGAATTAGGGATTGGATCCCCTCTGGCCCTGATAACGGCCGCCACACGACGAGGCAAGGACTCCACAAGCTTGCGTAAATGTTCCAGAGGTATGGCGACCCATGCATCCTCCACAGCTGTCCACAATTCTCTCAAGGTCGTCGCTGATGGGACACGGGCCCGAACACTCTGCTCGACGGTATCCCAAAGATTTACGATGGGATTTAAATTTGGGCTTCTAGGTGGCCAATTCATATTTCAAAGTCAGCAGAATGTTCATGCAACCATGCAGTAGCCAACCTGGACCTGTGAGATGAACAGTTGTCTTGCTGGTAGACGCTATCTCTATTGGGATGCATGATGGCCATAAATGGGTGTAAATGTCATGCAACCCAATGAGTTCTACGTACCGGGATGCGTTGAGAGTCATCGGTACACATACCAAAGATCCTACAGACGTCCAACTGAAGGCACCCCCGGCCATCACTGAGTCACCAAATGCTTGTACTGTTCCGACATGACATGCAGGATCCATGGCTTCATGGGGTTGCCGCCATACCCTCAGTCTCCCATCAGCGTGATGAAGTTTAAATCGGGATTCATCACTCCAGGATATCCGTTGCCATTTTCGATGGTCCAGTTTCGATGTTCTTTAGCCCAGGCAAGGTGTTGAGCCCGGTATTGTGCCGTTAGAAGTGGGACTCTCATATGTCGGTGGCTTCCGAAGCCGAGACGATGAAGTGAGCACTGCACAGTCCGTGCACTAACTTCCTTCCCAGCTGGAACCGCGTTCAGATGGGAGGTGATTTCAAATAATGTCTGGCCCCTATCGGTCCGTATGATGTGGGTCAGACGGCGAAGCCCACGATCATACAAGGCTAGTTGACCTTTGCAGTTTTTCCGGGTGCTTGTTTTTTTTCCGGAATTTTTACATTCCCGGAACAGTCTTGAAACTGTCGTACGAGAAAATCCAAGTTCGTTGACAATTTCTGAGATCGAGTGTCCCATCCGTCGGGCACCTACGATCTGCCCTCTGTCAAATGCATCTAAATCCCGCGCCTTTCCCATTACACTTCTCACGACGAATGCTTGGGGAAGCCAAAGCTGACAACTACATATATGAGCAAAGTTTCAATCACGCATGCGCGCAAGTGCGAGACTTGCGGTTCTGAATTTGGATAACATCTCCTATCCCTAATTCAATGGCACTTCAGTGTGTATAATAACCTTAAATGTATTAATATATTATATGTAATTTAACTGAATATTAATAGCATTTATTAAAAGAACGCTGGTAAGAATTACCTATGTTTTTTGAGCCAAATAAATATATGATTCTTTTCCTTTAAGATATTGGGAGTGGTAACGCGCCAAACTCATAATCTTCAGTTCCCAAGTTTGTTCCAGCCTTAAGAATTATCCCCACAAAGTTTCTCGCCCTGCTTTCGGTCAGTAGGGGACATGATGAGTCGGATGAGATATTAATCTGTGTCTGGGTTGGGTTGTTTTACCTCTGAACGGCACTTTTTTGCACACCATGATCTAAATGGCCAGGTCACATGGACCCCGAAGGCTCAGAGAAGGTTGGGGGAGGGGACCCACTGGAACAGCTGTTGGGAGACAGATGGTAGCCTCCCGTCAAGGCCATCCAGCGTGTTCTTTAACGTGCACAGGGTATGCCTCTCCCGCACACGGGGTCACGGCTTAATGTCCCATATGATGGACGGCGGCCTTTCCAAGCCCATCGGTGTCCCCTACTAACCGTGGACAGGGCGGGGAATTTTGCGGAGATAAATCTCAACGCTGACCCAGCTGGGACTCGAACCTGGAAACTACAGATTACGAGCCTGGCGCGCTACCGACTGAGCCACCCCCGCCCCTCCGTGTCTGGGAGAACCGTACCCTGTCTACGTTAAAAAATACGCTGGATGGTTTAATGGAAGGCTGCCATTTACCTGTTGCCTAACAGCTGTCAGTATGGACAGGGTATGTATGGCTCTCATGACAGAGTCACGGCTTAATGTTCCAGCCGACGGACGGTGGCATCTCCAAGCCCATCCGTGCCCCCATCTAACTGAGGACGGGGTAAGGGTTTAGCGGAAATAACTTCAATGTTAACCTCAATGTTGGGGGGCGGGGGTGGCTCAGTCGGTAGCGCGCCAGGCTCGTAATCTGTAGTTCACAGATTCGAGTCCCAGCTGGGTCAGCGTTGAGATTTATCTCCGCAAAATTCCTCGCCTGTGCCCACGGTCAGTAGGGGACACCGATGGGCTTGGAAAGGCCGTCGTCCGTCGGATGGGACGTTAAGCCGTGGCCCAGTGTGCGGGAGAGACATACCCTGTGCACGTTAAAGAACACGCTGGATTGCCTTAACGGGAGACTACCATCTGTCTCCCAACAGCTGTTCCAGTGGGTCTCCTCCCCCAACCTTCTCCGAGCCTTCGGGGTCCATGTGACCTGGCCATTTAGACCATGGTGCGCAAAAAAGTGCCGCTCAGAGGTAAAACAACCCAGCGTTAAAGAACACGCTGGATGGCCTTGACGGGAGGCTACCATCTGTCTCCTAACAGCTGTTCCAGTGGGTCCCCTCCCCCAACATTCTCTGAGCCTTCGGGGTCCCTGTGACCTGGCCATTTAGCCCATAGTGTGCAAAAAAGTGCCGCTCAGAGGTAAAACAACCCAAACCAACCTCAATGTTCGGTCCCAGGTGGGATTAGACCTGGGAACTGCAGACTACGAGCCTGGCGCGCTACCAACTGAGCTATTTATCGCCTCCCCCCGAAAAGGTAATGTATTTAACTCTCCCATTCCCAAAAATTATTTACTTTATTTACAGATTCTTAAACGGTATTTTCATTACCGCTATAGGTGAATACATTTGACTATGATAATTATCAATTTCTATGAAAATTATGAGAAAATCAGGTTTTGCGGGAAGAGCTATTAAACTCTACTTAAGAAAATAAATGCTATTTTGTCTAATTTTCACTAAAAGACCATTAAACAACTTTCACTCCCCTCCCCCCCCCCCATCTCTTTTCTGGAATGGAAACCACACGGAATGAAATTTACCAGCGTCATAGTCTAAGTGGAACCTTCCTAGTCGACACACTCTACACTACTGAGATTTACACAACAGATTTATTTAACAAACAGAGGATTCCGCTCAAAACCATTCATCGATTTTTTTTTATTGAAGCAGAAATCTTAACGATTTCAAATCGATTCCTAATCCTAAAGATATTAATTGTATTAATTTGTGATGTAATAGCGCGCCAGGCTCGTAATCTGCAGTTCCCTGGTTCGAGTCTCACCTGTGCCAGCGTTGAGATTTTTCTCGGCAAATCCCCACCTGCCCTCGGTAAGGAGGGGACACCAATGGGCTTGAAAAGATCGCCTTTCGAACCATAAACTGTGCAAGTTAAAGAACACCCTGGATGGCTTTGATTGCAGACCATTTAAATTCCTTTATTCTCAAGAACTTTTCCATTTCATGTTCA
The DNA here is from genome assembly GCA_038380435.1 of Ryuthela nishihirai. Classification (NCBI taxonomy): domain Eukaryota; kingdom Metazoa; phylum Arthropoda; class Arachnida; order Araneae; family Heptathelidae; genus Ryuthela; species Ryuthela nishihirai. The sequence continues at coordinate 39,693,800 of JAWZYU010000013.1, read as the reverse complement.
TTAATTTTCTTCCGCGTCCATATTCTTCGTCAATTTCTCTGGATTTATCAACCATTTACGACAAACGTTCGTAATTATCATTTCCTTCATCCCTTCAACACAATTGAACTAGATCCAAATATTAATTTTATTAAAGTGTGAATCTAGTATTAAATCCCATACCTGGTCTAATGGTTTGAGTACAGTCGCTCAAAAAAGTATCCGAACACTATAGTTGATTACAGAATTCAGAAAAAATATTTAGCAATGATTTTTTTAGAATTTAGTGATCTGGCAACCTTCGTGTCACGTGACACGAAGGTTGCCAGATCACTAATTTCTAAAAAAATCGTTGCCAGATATTTTTTCTGAATTCTGTAATCAACTATAGTGTTCGGATACTTTTTTGAGCGACTGTACCTGACTACTAAACAGTGTGTAAGTGTTTGTATGTTATGTACAGTCGCTGAACAAAATATCCGAACACTATGGTTGATTACAGAATTCAGAAAAAATATCTGGTAAAGATTTTTTTAGAAATCAGTGATCTGGCAACTTTCGTGTCACGTGATTACAGAATTCAGGAAAAATATCTGGAGCGTGTACAGCAACTGTACACGCTCCAGTTACCGTTCAGAGCAAACTGGAGCGTGTGCAGTTACTGCACACGCTCCAGTTTGCTGTGAACGGTAACTGCACACGCTCAATATTTCCGTGAGTGAGCCCACACGATCTAGTATCAAAATAATATGACCACCTACAGTCGCTCAAGAAAGTATCCGAACACCATGGTTGATTACAGAATTCAGAAAAAATATCTGGCAACGATTTTTTTTAGAAAATAGTGATTTGGTGACACGAAGGTTGCCAGATCACTAATTTCTAAAAAAATCGTTGACAGATATTTTTTCTGAATTCTGTAATCAACCGTAGTTTTCGGATACTTTTTTGAGCACTTTTTTGGCACTTTTTTGAGCGACTGTAGGTGGTTACATTATTTTGATACCAGATCGTGTGGGCTCACTCAGGGAAATATTGAGCGTGTGCAGTTACCGTTCACAGCAAACTGGAGCGTGTGCAGTTACTGCACACGCTCCAGTTTGCTGTACAGCTGCTGTACACGCTCCAGATATTTTTTCTGAATTCTGTAGTCAACCATAGTGTTCGGATACTTTTTTCAGCGACTGTACCGTATAAAATTAAAACTCTTCCCACATCCATAAACTACAGTTCCTTGTACGTGACCTCAGCCAACACTTCCTATAAGAGAAGGCCAGTGGACCAAATTATGACGTCAGCGTAGGTAGTACTTCAACATAAACTATTATTCCGGAAATCACTCGGGGCCTTTCGTCCCTCTCGTCGGGAAATTCTTTTAAGAAAGATCCGTGCACTATGTCGGAGAGTTCTCCCAACTGAGTCTGGAAAACGGAAATTTCAAAAGCAAAACCATAAAATTGCCAGTTTTCTTAGATTGCCAGTCAAATAAACATTCCAGAGTTTTCTGAAGGAAGGAGGTAGTTCAGCAGAAACTGAAAGTTCTTGATTAACATTATTAAAATTTTAAGAAGTTCAATCTCCTAATGCAGAAACATCGTGGCACTATTTGGGCACTAAATAAAATTCTGTCAATCAAATTAGTATTCTTTAAAAATTGTAAAATTAATTTAAAAGTATATTTTCTTTTTATCAAATTCTGGTGTCCGAGTAGATCTTTGAGTGTAAATTCCTTAATTCCAATTTCTTCCAGTGAGTGAAACATTTGATCTCTATGAGTATCGAATTTGCTGCAATTAATGATGAGAATAATGAGCGACTGTTTCTTTTTTCGTTCTACATGAATCAGGCAGATGACTCAGTTCTGTTCATCTTATGCATTTGATCATTCAGTCTTGGGGTCACTGTATAATCCAAATTTCACTTATATATTTACTTCTGTTATTGTTGCTGGTACACTTTAGTGTTGATTTATAAATACACTTTATTTAGAGAGAGAAAACTTTTTATTTTTTAACATTATGATGATTTCTAATAAATGCGAATAATTTTCCTTCTAAATAAGATATTTTTCAATAAACAGTAGCATAAAAATTAGTACAAAAGCACACCAGTAACAATAATAAAAATATATATATATAAGAAATGTCTGGATTATTGGAATGCTTATGCTGACGTCATAACTTGGTACACCAGGTTTTCTGTTATAGGAGGTGTTGCCTCAGCGCACAATCCTCATATTTTTTTTTATTTCATCACTCACCATCCAAACATTTATGTAACTCCAACAGATCTTTCACTCTAATTATTTCCGCGCCCTGAAAAAAATAACTCAAATTGACCAACTTCGAGTTTCATCAACGACGACTTTAAACAGCACTTGTCCCTCTGTGTGTGAGGAAGTGAACGGGAGGGGAACAATAATGTGTTTAGCCAATTTTTCATCAGCAAGTGCAGTGGGGGTAAGGAGTGTGTGTGGGGGGGGGAAGCTGTCCTCTTCTTTCTCCTACCTCCCAACTTAGATCAGCCACGTGATCGATAACCTATTAACGAGTCAGCCGAGAGAAAATTAAAGCCGACCATGCGAATCTAGTTTCCTCTCCCCTCCCCTTATGGCATCCCCCCTCCCCCTCCATTTCTCTCAGATTCCACTAGATCCCAACAGGTATTAGCCAGTGCTGCCTATGGATATGCATCCTCTGGTCCGATGACGTAACGGGCTCGGGCGGTGGGAACGCGGGCCACGTCATGCCTCGGCATTAGTTGTGGGCGCGTTGGCCAATGGGCCGCGAATGATATATGACCACCTGCCGCTCGGTCCGTTGCATGGGACGGAGGACTTTTCTTTACCCAGACCGTCGGACCATTCGCATTTTTCCCACTTACAATGAGAACGGAACGAAAAGCACAGTTGCTGGGTACGTATTGGAGGCAGAAGAACCCTTTGGGTGCTGTTGGATTCTGTTTAGGAGGGTAAAAATTCTACGCGGAGCGTTTTTACTCCTTATAACAGTACAGTAGCTCAAAAAAGTATCCAAACACCATGGTTGATTACAGAATTCAGGAAAAATATCTGGCAAAAATTTTTTTTTAGAAATTAGTGATCTGACAACCTTCGTGTCACGTGACACGAAGGTTGCCAGATCACTAATTTCTAAAAATAAAATGTTGCCAGATATTTTTTCTGAATTCTGTAATCAACCATGGTGTTTGGATATTTTTTTTTGAGCTACTGTAGGTGGTCATATTATTTTGATACTAGATCTTGTGGGCTCACTCACGGAAATATTGAGCGTGTGCAGTTTCCGTTCACAGCAAGCTGGAGCGTGTGCAGTTTCCGTTCACAGCAAACGGAGCGTGTGCAGTAACTGCACAGCGTGTACAACAACTGTACACGCTCCAGATATTTTTCCTGAATTCTGTAATCACGTGACACGAAGGTTGCCAGATCGCTAATTTCTAAAAAAAAATGTTGCCAGATATTTTTTCTGAATTCTGTAATCAACCATAGTGTTCGGATATTTTTTTGAGCGACTGTACTCTAGCAGAGTGTTTTCCAACCTTCTAGCTTCCAAGAAATTCTTAAGAATTCTCGTTTTTTATGCGGACCCCCTCTACCAAGTCTAACTCTTTCTTTAGTCCCTCTTTCCATTATTATCTGATACATATGAACTAAAACGTATATCCTCGCAAAGAGGACTCCTTAAAACTCCAAAGAATGTGTTGTACCTCTAGTTCTTTATCTACTGTTCATTCATTGGCTATTTTGCAATTTGAATCTTACGTCATCAATATCCAATTACATCTTGAGATCAGCATGAGACAGCCAGTGTTGCCATACTGAATTGACATAATTCCAGACAAAAGTTATAAAACTTATCGCGGAAAACGTACTATTTCTTTTAGAGCATTCTGAAATATTGGAAATATCTCACAGACCCCATTTTCTACTTTTTAGGATCCCTAGCGATCCGGTGATCACAGGTTACGAACTACTGCTCTAGTATGCAAATAATATTCAAAAAGTTTTCGCGTTGAATGGTTTGCTTCTGCCGCACTTCTTTCGATCTAACTCGCGTGCTGATATTATTGAACTACCTTCATTAATGCGCAAGTAATTAACGATCTCTTATTCAATATTTTCGTTCTAGAAGTTTTAGTCTGAAATCGAATGTATATAAATGGAATACATATTAAATCCAGAAGCAGCCAAAGTTCTATGAATGTTCAACCAGATTAAGAATTAATTTCTCCAAATAAGCTTATCACGAACAGTATCTGCTGCATTTGATCACTGTAGGCTAATTATAATGGGTTTCTCTTTAAGAAAATGCCTACCCATCTCATTGTATTTATTTTTTTTACATTTTCCTTCAATATCATTTTACATAAATTCATTTCGATAATCTGTAGTTCTGTATGCAGAAAACATGACTAAGAATCGTACTATAATTAGCCTACAGTGATCAAATGCAACAGATACTGTTCGTGATAAGCTTATTTGGAGAAATTAATTCTTAATCTGGTTGAACATTCATAGCCATTGACTGCTTGTAGATTTAATATGTACTTCATTTATATACATCCGATTTCAGACTAAAAATGCTAGAAAGAAAATATTGAATATTGCCAAACTAACGTAATCTATTCCTTCGTCGGTTGGTACATAAAAAACGATTGACGACTCTTTAACTTCGTCATCATTTGCATCATTGCATTTGCATCACTGCCAGTTGGAAACTTTATGAAGAAACTGTTTTAGTTTTTAGGTTATTTGACACTATCCATAGAATCTTAAAAGATCCACCTGCAATCCAATTCTTCTCTCGTGTAATAAATGATTAAAAACTATCTGAAAGTGTTTCTTCAATTTCTATGAAACTGATATAGTTGGGTTGTTTTACCTCTGAGCGGCACTTTTTTGCACACCATGGGCTAAATGGCCAGGTCACATGGACCCCGAAGGCTCAGAGAAGGTTGGGGGAGGGGACCCACTGGAACAGCTGTTGGGAGACAGATGGTAGCCTCCCGTCAAGGCCTCCAGCGTGTTCTTTAACGTGCACAGGGTATGGCTCTCCCGCATACGGGGCCACGGCTTAACGTTCCATCCGACGGACGGCGGCCTTTCCAAGCCCATCGGTGTCCCCTACTGATCGTGGGCAGGGCGGGGAATTTTGCGGAGATAAATCTCAACGCTGACACAGCTGGGACTCGAACCTGGGAACTACAGATTACGAGCCTGGCGCACTACCGACTGAGCCATCCCGCCCCACTGATATAGTATGAGATTCATTAAAGTAGTTGTATATACTATTACTAGTTAAACACACGCCAAAAGTTTCGCGCGAAACTTATGCCCATTATAATTCTTCCCACCGATGAGTTCATTCGCAGCTTTCCACCTTAAATATTCCATTCACAAAGTAGTCGACCGTAGCACCCGCAGATATTTCGGACACTTTCAAACAGACCATTCCCTACCCACCTCGGCTAGAACCTAATCCGTCACCCCAAGAGGGCTTAGAACTGAGTGGAACTACCAAATTTGGGACCGATTGCTCAAGTACCCGCAGACCCTCGGAGAAACAGATTTTCAACTATTATATGATGATTTTTCAATGTTCATGATATTATTAACTACTGCCAAAATATACATAAACTCTGATATCCTGCAGAACAGTGAGGAACGCCACTAATCTGCTGAGTGAATATTTACACCACTTTGCAAAAGGGCAATCTACCCTTTCATCTTTTTTCAAAAATAAGCGTCATGCCTGCCCTCGCATTTTTCATACAGGTAGGGGAGAACTTAATGGAATGTGTTACTTTGGAGAGTTTGATTAGATAGCAATAACGCAGGAATTTGCACCGGAATTTTAGTTAATGTCATAGGTACGTAAAATACATCCAGAAATATATATATGGAATTATATACGCATTATAATTAAATGCATAGGTATAATTTTACACGCACATTAATCATTTTTAACAGATGCTAACAACTTTTCATTTACAGAGAAAGCATTGTTAATATATACATTACGGATGACATACTCTGATTATTGTTCATTGTATATAATGGGCGAGCTGCTCTGTGAAGCTTTCATAATAGTAGAAACTTGATTATCCAGATTGTCAGCACCATTGCGGATAATCTAATCACTAATAGGGAGCACTGTAGTAAATGTATGGGAGGAATGGAATTTGAAATCGTGCTGTCATTAACAGTTTCTCTCCTATCAGCAGATATTCCTTTTATTACGACAGACATCATATTGGAGTGACAGATATTTTCAAATAAAATCGAACAATAAAAACGAGGGGAAATGGAATTTGAACAACACTATACGATTAGAAAATTCTTTGAAATTAGCAATAAAAATAAATATCCTCTCAAGCAGCTGCTTGCCACAGAGGTCTGACAGTAGCCTGTCAGTTTATATGCCATAGTAGAAGATCTGTGAGGATGGCAGGACCTCAGCAGAAAAACAACACGTACATCCATGCCTTATACGGGGCTCGAACCCAGGCCCCTTATATCAGTAGCCAAGCGTGCTAACCACTCGGCCACGGGACGGCATGAAAAATTAATTAAAAAAATTTGAACTGAATCGTTCAAGTTTGGCTATTTAAACTTCTTAACGTAAAGAAACTAAGGTTCTAAACAAAACAAAATATGAATGTCCAACATTTAAATTAATCAGTGAAGTATATACTTTTAGTCAGCTGTAAAAGCAGTAAACTTTTAATTCCCGAATATAAACACAAAATATCTAACTTACCAATCAAATCATCAGGTTTTAGGTGTAAACCCAATTGAAATATCATGCTTTCAGGTTCATAAGAAGTTAGAACATCAAACATTTTAGGTTCGTACCAATCAAAAACGTTAAACGTTTAGATTCAAAACATCAAACTTTTGTTTTTGCAACAAATGAAAATATAAATCTTTTATGTTGTTTACCGCTATGAAAGTAGCAATCATGTTTCCTTACATACTTATATCTGATACAGAGAAACGAACCATACAGGCGCATAACTACTTGCTATAGTTTAGCTATTGCTGCTAAATGATAGGATGCGTCCTCCTAGAAGGAATCTTCATTGAATCGCTCATCGGAAACCTAAAGGACTCAACTCACGTGAGGAAAATATCCTCTTCCGGGTGTTCCATTAAACACTTGCCGATCGGGGCAAAGGCGGTGACTAAGGGGTCAGTAAAGGTCACGGTATCGTTGTCGCTACGGGAGCAGCGCCCACAGCGAGCGTGGCCGACAAGCAGAGGGAGTTTTTATGAGTCATAAGTGGCATCGCTGTTCAGCTGAGGAGGAGGAGGATGAAATGGAGGAGAGAGGATTAAAGGCAAATCCTTATGGTAGAGGGAAGTTCATGTGCTAAGAAAGCGTAACACGAAGACGGTCGTAATGATGGCTCCTTGAAATGAGGAAGTCTTCTTAAAATCCGGTTGATTTAGGGGGCAAGGCAGTCGAAAAGTACGGAGTAATCGTTTGAGGGAAATGTTAGCAGAAAACAATCTACAAATTTATGGATAATTTTATTAAAAGCGATGATTTTTCTTTTATTTTCACTGAACGTTTTTTATTTCTGGGAATCGGCACCAGACTAGACAAACTCCATTGCTATGGTTGGAAACTAATAATGGAAAGGGTCAGCTCTGATTGGATAAAGTTATAGGCTCTATTGACTGACGGCAGCTTCGCAAGTCAGCTAGGGCGACTGTAGGATTTTTACTCAATGGTCACTTTATTAGGAGCATCTCCGTGCTATGACACCAACAAAGTCAATTTTGAAAATCCTTGACTTCATAATTTTTTTACGAAAATACGGGTTGGGTTGTTTTACCTCTGAGCGGCACTTTTTTGCACACCATGGGCTAAATGGCCAGGTCACATGGACCCCGAAAGCTCAGAGAAGGTTGGGGGAGGGGACCCACTGGAACAGCTGTTGGGAGACAGATGGTAGCCTCCCGTCAAGGCCATCCAGCGTGTTCTTTAACGTGCACAGGGCATGTCTCTCCCGCACACGGGGCCATGGCTTAATGCCCTATCCGACGGACGGCGGACCTTCCAAGCCCATAGGTGTCCCCTACTGACCGTGGGCAGGGCGGGGAATTTTGCGGAGATAAATATCAACGCTGACCCAGCTGGGACTCGAACCTGGGAACTACAGATTACGAGCCTGGCGCACTACCGACTGAGCCATCCCCGCCCCTAACGCCGATGGAAATACTGCAAAGAGATAGCAATGGTAGCGTTAGTGTGATAGTGCAGACAGGATTTTCTGTAAGTAATCTTACCACTGATAGCTAATAAAGAGACAGTTATGATAGTAGAAGTGGAATGGTGAGACTGGGATTTTATTTCCTGTCATTACTTGAAATGCACTTGACATTGAACTCAATATTTTTGTTTACTAATGCGTATTAAAAGTAATAACCAGTATTCTATTGCTGTGTGTCAATTAAATTTGTAATAAAACACTTGAGTACTTTTTATAATGTTTTTAATTTTATAAGGAACATTAAAATACGAATTTGATTTCTATTAACTAAATCAGTCAGAGTTCACCGGGTACAACCCTCACCCCCAGGACGTTTCCAAACTAAAAACAGTTCAAATATATTACCATCATTTAAGTAATGGATATTTACTTGAGTAAGAAAACTGACGACCTAGCCCTAACCCTCCCCACAACGGAAAATCAAACTTTCTCTGTAGCTATTCTCATTTGCCATTTACCTCTTCATCCTCTCTATCCTTCATCCATCCATTACGTCTGTGAGTGCTCTCAAGTTATCTTCCGTTTCAGCTGGAGTGTGTGGGTCACGTGCAGAACGTTCCCCTCTGCCCTCTCTCACGATCACGTGTTGGAGAATCCATTTCTGCTCTCTCGCCCCTCTACGCGGCAGGTCACGTGCACTGGAGAGGAGACACGGGGCTCAGGTGTCGGGATTCGGAGCCGAGGGGTGTCGCAAGAAATGATCCAATTTGTTCGTTTCCGGTCAATCAGCCATCACTTTCCTGTCCACTGCCTGGAGAGCGTGTTCGCGCTAGGTGAGCATCTGCACGAGGAAGAACAGTAGAAACTCAAGACGATGTATACTGAAGCTGGGGATGATCCTTGATGTGGGATTGTGAATCGTGGTCCCTAGATTCTGGATTTTTTCATAAGGGTCTTTTCTTTGTGGATTTGCCATGTGACTCCTTAATGTGGGTTTCTTCTTGTACCTGTTTGGTTAGGTATTTTACATGTCGGTTTTTCCTGGTGAACTTTAGATGGAGGTGAGATTTTCGTGAACGCTCGGATGTGGGAAGAACCTCGTGAAACATTCAAGTGAGTTTTTCTTTGTCCATTTGTCTATCCCTCAATGTGGATATCTCCTTCTGAATGACCACAAGGCTTGGAAAGGCCGCCGACCATAGGGTATGATGCTAAACTGTGTCTCCGTGTGCAATAGAGCCATACCCTGTGCATGGTAAATAACAGACTCGATGTCCTTGATGGGAAGCTTCAATCTGTCTCCTAGCAACTGTCCAGTGTGTGACTTCCCCAACCTTCTCTAAATCCTTGGGTCCTTATGACCTAGCCAAACCATTTATTAGTTAATCAGCAATTAGCACATGGTTAGCGTGCTTCAGATCAAAGAGATCAGGGTCTGAAATTCAGATCTCGTGGCATTAAATCTTCTTTTTAATGCTGGCTTCTACTCTGGTCTAGGTTTCCTCACAGATCTTCTCTATAACTTATGATACTGACGGGTTCCTGTCAAGACCTCTGTGGCAAACAGATCCTTGAGCAGTAATTGATTCATTTGGGAGCAAGGGTTGACTTATCAGTAGCTCGACACTTCCCACGTTCGAGTCTCAACTGTGTTAGTTGAGATTTATCTCCGCTCTTTCCCTCGGTGAGAAAGGGATACCAATGGACTTGGAAAGCCCGCCGTCCGTCTGATGGGACGTTACGCTGTGACTGCATTCTCAGAGGAGCCATACCCTGTGCACGCTAAAGAACATGCTGGATGTCCTTGGCAGAAGACTAAGAACTGTTCAGTGCGCATTTTTACCATACCCAAACTCTGTACAGTTAGGGTCCTTGTGACCTGGCCATTTAGCCCATTGTATGTAAAAATGTACCGCTCAGTGCTGCAACAACCTAACCCTGTATATGTTAAAGAACACGCTGGATGTCCTTCACAGAAAGCTGAGAACTGTCCAGTAGGTCATCTTACCATACCCAAATCTGAACCTTGGGATCCTTGTGACTTGGCCGTTTAGCTCATTTTGTGCATAACACTGCCGATCAGAGGCAAAATAACCCGCCACATTATACATGTTAATTTACAAAACACATATAATAAAAAAAAAAAGCACTGATTTACCAATATATTTAAGGTCAGTCAAAACGTCAAGAGCTATAACCACGCAACTGGACGTATAAGAGCTCTAATGTTAGTTTTACCCTGGTGCCGTTCATCAGAAGCCAAACACGCTAACCACCTCTGCCAGTGGTACAGTACCCTTTTAAAACCGAACGCATACTTTTGAAAATCGAGATTTTGATATGATTTAAATCTTTAACTTTTCTCCATTCATATTTTTTAAATTGAAAAATAAGAATTTTGAGACAAATATAGAACTTTGAATTACTTTTTCATTGAATCAACATTGGAATCCTCTAATAACACTGCGCAACACACAAAAAGGCTTTGGGCGGGGGTGACTCAGTCGATAGCGCGCCAGGCTCGTAATCTGCAGTTCTCAGATTCGAGTCCCAGCTGGGTCAGCGTTGAGATTTATCTCCACAAAACTCCCCGCCCTGCCCACAGTCAGTAGGGACACCGATGGGTTTGGAAAGGCCGCCGTCCGTCGGATGGGACGTTTAGCCGTGACCCCATGTGCGGGAGAGCCATACCCTGTGGACGTTAAAGAACACGCTGTACTGCCAAGGACATCTGTCTCTCAACAGCTGTTGCAGTGGGTCCCCTCCCCCAACCTTCTCTGAGTCTTCGGGGTCCTTGTGACCTAGCCATTTAGCACATTGTGTGCAAAAAAGTGCCGCTCAGAGGTAACCCAGCCCAACAACAAAATGCTTTGAAATGAAAATAGTCAATCTTTTCTAATTTCGAGGTACTGAACACGAAAATGACAATAAAATTTGCCATTGGTTATTTTTTAGGAGAGACAGAGATGGTGATGTATAAATGATTCAGTCCGCATTGAGTACATAAGTAATCATTTCACAACGCTGTATATTAAACTCCAGATTGCAACATATTGCGTTGTATTGCATCAGCCCACCATACACACAATCCCCGGAGATATTGCATCATTGTCTGATGCAATGTAGTTGAGTCATCATGGCTTTATTATCGCGGACAAAAGATGATGCAATCGTTAGTTGTAAGCGACGTCTCGCAGGTGAGCAAGTCTTTTGAGCGACTCCCATTTACCCCTGAGTCTTAAGTACAACACAAATGATTCTTTTAGTTTTAATCCAGCAGTAGTGATGCCTGGTAACTGTGTTAATAGTGCAGATACATTTTGTTACACTTGCAGGGAAATGCCGTTTGCAAGCCAGAAAAGGGCCATCACTCCAATATTGAATGCGGCATATGAGTTTTATTTTGGATGCAAAATCGGGTACCAGGATAAGGCCACACATCTACTGTAGTATGTGTGCAAGATATCTTCCGAAGTGGCTGAAAGGTGAAAAAGTGGCGATGCCGTTTGCTGTTCCTCTGGTTTGGAGAGATCCAAGCAATCACGCAAATGACTGCTGCTTCTGCATGGTTCCATCTGTTTCTGGAGGCATCGCAAGGAAAAAGAAGTGGACATTAGCGTACCCGAATATACAATCTGCTCTCCGACCAGTTCCGCACGGTGAAGGTCTTCCCATTCCCGAACATCCAAAAGAATTTTCCATCGATTCAGACGATGAGGAGGAAGGCGAACCAACGTCGGGTTCTCCACAGCCTTCGGTGTCTAATGATGATCCATATGTCTGCCACGGTGCGCCATCTGCACCACACATTCTCACCGAAGAAGAAATGAACGATCTTGTTCGCGATCTGGAGCTGTCCAAGGCCAAAGCAGAGTTACTTGGATCAAGACTTAAACAATGGAATCTTCTCAAGGAAAATGTCCGAGTGACTTTGTTTCGAACTCGTCATAGGAGTTTGCGCCTTAATTCAGAAAGGAAGATGACCTTCTGTTCTGCTCCGATGTAGATGGCCTGATGAATGCTCTCAGAATCAAACATGACCCTCAAGAATGGCGACTATTCATAGACTCCTCGAAATTGAGTCTCAAGGTGATGTTATTGCATAATGGAAATCGACTTCCATCCATTCCCGTCGGACATGCTGTCTACATGAAAGAAACTTCCGACCACCTAAAACAGCTGTTGAACTGTCTTCAATACAGCAAGTATGGCTAGTATCTCTGTTGTGACTTGAAGGTAGTGGCTCTATTGATGGGTCTGCAGCTGGGATGTACGAAGTATTGCTGTTTCTTATGTGAATGGGACAGCCGAGCAAAGACTTTGCACTACGTGAAGAGAAACTGGCCTCAGAGGAAATCTCTGAAGGTTGGAGAGAAGAATGTTGAACACCCAGCACTGTCAGAAACGCACAATATCTTGCTACTTTCCCTACACATCAAACTCGGTGGGACGAAAAACTTCGTAAAAGCCATGGATCAGACTGCATCAGCTTTCAAGTACTTGGCTGACAAAATTCCCTCGACTCAGCGAAGCGAAAATTAAAGAGGGAATTTTTGTGGGTCCTCAGATCCGCGAGCTGTTCAGAGACCAGATGTTCGACAACCTGCTTCAGGGTGACGAGAAAAAGGTTTGGGACGCGTTTTGTCTGGTGTCAACTAAATTCCTCGGGAATGACAGGTCAGACAACTACAAGAAACTGGTTAAGGACATATTGTCTCTGTATCACAAACTTGGCTGCAATATGTCCTTAAAGATCCACTTTCTCCATTCCTACTTAGATTTCTTCCCCGACAACTGCGGCATGGTTAGTGATGAGCACGGTGAACGCTTTCACCAGGACATTGCAACGATGGAGAAACGATACCAGGGAAACTGGTCCACTTCAATGTTGGCTGACTACTGTTGGACGCTCGCCAGAGATGATCCTGAGCAGCTGTACAAGCGATGGGCAAAGCGACGTGGGATGTAGAAGCGGAGTTTCACCGATGCATGTCATATGTACGTATATACTCTATTGCGGATGAGTTTTATGAAAATTTGTTGCCCAATGTAATTTGGCCGAGCTCTATAGAAAAAAATAAGTTTGATTCTATAATGATTTTTTTATCTTTCAATACTGCTTTTTTTTTTTACTTTTCTTATTTAGTTACAAATAGGGTGCTGTAAATAGATTAATATGAATCAGAATCCACATGGGACAACTACGTTGTTTTCACGTTCTCCGTTGTGTTTAAAACCATGCTTTGAGCACCCTTTCACACGTAAAACATATGGTGAAAGGAGTCTCAAAGCAGGGTGCGTTTCACCATCCCCATTTCACTAAATGTATTGTATAATCCAATTTCTAATCACCATCGCAGTAGAAGAAGTCCTGTGGTATCGGCTTCAGGACCTCACGTCGAAAAATTGTCCCCTTTGAACCCAGGGTAAATTATTGTAACTTTATGCTTGATAGTAATAATGACGTATCTAATAGGGGTTATACACCTCCTCATTCCTATTAATGGCTTCGATAACACATATTTTCTAAGACAATCCATAAAAAACTGACATTTAAATACAGTCGCTGAAAAAAGTATGCGAACACTATGGTTAATTACAGAATTCAGAAAAAATATCTGGCAACATTTGTTTTAGAAATTAGTGATCTGGCAACCTTCGTGTCACGTGATTACAGAATTCAGGAAAAATATCTGGAGCGTGTACAGCAACTGCACACGCTCAATAATTCCGTGAGTGAGCCCACACGATCTAATATCAAAATAATATGACCACCTACAGTCGCTCAAAAAAGTATCCGAACACTATGGTTGATAACAAAATTCAGAAAAAAACATCTGGCAACGACTTTTTTTTAGAAGTTAGTGATCTGGCAACCTTCGTGTCACATGACACGAAGGTTGCCAGATCACTAATTTCTAAAAAAATCAAGCCAAACACATCAAGTTTTGTCAGATGTATCCGAGTAACAGTTAGATGTGACTTCCAAATGGACTTAACAAATATCCCACCTGTAATGAATTTCTTTCCAGTTGTGACGTTACACGTCTGTCTTGTCATCTGCAACTATGCCTGTAATTCTTACCCGTAGATTATCCATTGTGACGTAACAGTTTTAATCCTCGAACTTTTCATTAGCATGCACGTGGGCTGGGTTGTTTTACCTCTGAACAGTACTTTTTTGCACACAATGGGATAAATGACAGGGTCATAAGAACCCACTAAAGCTCAGAGAAGAGGAAGGGAACGTAATGGACAGCTGCTAGGAGGCAGATGGTGGCCTCCCGTCAAGGTCCTGCAGCATGTTCTTTAACGTGCACAGGGTATGATTTTTCCGCACACGGGGCCACGGCTTAACGTTCCATCCGAAGAAGGCGGTCTTTCCAAACCCATCGGTATTTATTATTTTTTGTAGGCGGTCTTTCCAAACACATCGGTATTTATTATTTTTTGTAGGCGGTCTTTCCAACCCATCGGTATTTATTATTTTTTGTAGGCGGTCTTTCCAACCATCGGTATTTATTATTTTAGGCGGTCTTTCCAAACCCATCGGTATTTATTATTTTTTGTATGCGGTCTTTCCAAACCCATCGGTGTTTATTATTTTTTGTAGGCGGTCTTTCCAAACCCATCGGTGTTTATTATTTTTTGTAGGCGGTCTTTCCAAACCCATCGGTATTTGTTTTTTTTTTGTAAGCGGTGTTTCCAAACCCATCGGTATTTATTATTTTTTGTAGGCGGTCTTTCCAAACCCATCGGTATTTATTATTTTTTTGTAGGCGGTCTTTCCTAACCCATCGGTATTTATTATTTTTTGTAGGCGGTCTTTCCAAACCCATCGGTATTTATTATTTTTTGTAGGCGGTCTTTCCAAACCCATCGGTATTTATTATTTTTTGTAGGTGGTCTTTCCAACCCATCGGTATTTATTATTTTTTGTAGGCGGTCTTTCCCACCATCGGTATTTATTATTTTTTTTGTAGGCGGTCTTTCCAAACCCATCGATATTTATTATTTTTTGTAGGTGGTCTTTCCAAACCCATCGGTATTTATTATTTTTTGTAGGCGGTCTTTCCAAACCCATCGGTATTTATTATTTTTTTTTGTAGGCGGTCTTTCCAAACCCATCGGTATTTATTATTTTTTGTAGGCGGTCTTTCCAAACCCATCGGTATTTATTATTTTTTGTAGGCGGTCTTTCCAAACCCATCGGTGTCCCTATTGATCGAAAGCAGGGCTTAGAGTTTTTCGGAGATAAATCTCAACGCTGTCCCAGGCGAGACTCGAATCTGGCACGCTACCGACTGAACTATTCCAGCCTCCTTGACACGTGGACTCATACTTCTCTTCAAAATAAATGTGATGCCTCCAGAAACATGGTTAACCTGCCATGGGCGGGGGTGGCTCAGTCGGTAGCGTGCCAGGCTCGTAATCTGTAGTTCCCAGGTTCGAGTCCCAGCTGGGTCAGCGTTGAGATTTATCTCCGTAAAATTCCCCGCCCTGTCCACGGTCAGTAGGGGACAGCGATGGGCTTGGAAAGGCCGCCGTCCGTCGGATGGGACGTTAAGCCGTGGCCCCGTGTGCGGGAGAGCCATACCCTGTGCACGTTAAAGAACACGCTGGATGGCCTTGACGGGAGGCTACCATCTGTCTCCCAACAGCTGTTCCAGTGGGTCCCCTCCCCCAATCTTCTCTGAGCCTTCGGGGTCCATGTGACCTGGCCATTTAGCCCATGGTGTGCAAAAAAGTGCCCCTCAGAGGTAAAACAACCCAACCCAACCCACCTGTTTCTGGAGGCATCATAAGGAAAGAGAAGCGGACAATAGCGTACCCAAATCTACAATCTGCTCTCCGACCAGTTCCGCACGGCAAAAGTCGTAAAACTTCTTTAGAAACACCCTGCATAATGACGATTTCGATGGATCGTCTCGAAAATACGACAAATCTCCCCACGAAAAAAAATTTAACTCTTATTACGTCACTAGTCCAATCATTGCCGTCCCGTGGCCGAGTGGTTAGCACGCTTGGCTACTGATCTAAGGGACCTGGGTTCGAGCCCCGGATTATGCATGGATGTGTGTGTCGTTTTTCTGCTGAGGTCCTGCCATCCTCTCAGATCTCCTACTGTGGCATATAAACTGACAGGCTCCTGTCAAGCCTCTGTAGCAAGCAGCTGCTTGAGGGGGTATTTATTTATTTTATTTATTAGTCCAATCATCATGCTTTCAAATTATCATGTTTTCATCATGTCAAGGTAAACCTGATTGTTTGGACGCAACGATTTCTTTCGAAACAAGATATCTAAAAAAAATACAGTCTGCCGACACTGCATTTTTTTGCTGACGACTTCACTACAGAGTAAAATATTAGATCTTCACTCAGACAACAACATTCTACTCGACAGTCGCTCCAGCAGTTATTCCAAGATGACAAACAAACGCTCGCATCCCACCTCAAGGCTCATCTTTCCTAAACCGCAATATTTCCTCCTCCATTTCATGCATATAGATAGATACACGCTCTCGCAGCAAACATCTCCGGCAGTGAATTGTCTGAAAGCCCGAGGTATAGTCTTTCCAAAGGAAAACAGGATCTGGAATAGGAGCATGAAGGATTGACTAATATATCGCAGCAACCCGTCCTCGAGTTTCCTAGAACAATGAATTATAAATACGAGATATTAACGTTCGGTATTCGGGTGTTCGGTTTCCGTGGCTAGATCGTTCTCTGCGCTCTCTGTGCTGCGAGTGGGTGGCGCACCAGTAGTTCTGTTCCTCTGCACGACTCCAATTATTGATTCGTATTCTGCACGACCGAAGTTATCACTCTGGCAAAGGCTTCAGAGGAGTGTGCGTCGGCAGCTACTGTTGCGTTTGTGAGAGTCTGCATTTGAAAGGCACTTCACTTACAGATGCATAAACATTTCCACATCGGCGTGGTTTGCCAATTATAAAGACACTCGCCGGCAGAGGGAATTCCGTGTTGGCCCATTAAGCAGGATGGAAACTGGTGGCATCGAGGAATTGCAGCTCATAAACATTCGAGAAGGGTTATCACATTACTCGCTTTGTTTCATTGGTCGAAGTTGATAGCTTTTCATAAAGAGAGTTTGTCTTATGCAGGATTCATAGTTCCTTATTTTAATGTTTATTTGCTAATTCGTTTTACATTCCTTTTCATTTTCCATCTTGAGTTCCCGCCTCCCTCACCGACCGAAATAAAAAAATAAACGACTTTTTATAACTGTCGTAGCTCTGACGTTCGACATTTGACATATTTACAGGTACTGTACAGTCGCTGAAAAAAGTATCCAAACACTGTGGTTGATTACAGAATTCAGAAAAAATATCTGGCAAAGATGTTTTTTTAGAAATCAGTGATCTGGCAACCTTCGTGTCACGTGATTACAGAATTCAGAAAAAATATCTGGAGCGTGTACAGCAACTGTACACGTTCCAGTTACCGTTCACAGCAAACTGGAGCGTGTGAGTTACTGCACACGCTCCAGTTTGCTGTGAACGGTAACTGCACACGCTCAATATTTCCGTGAGTGAGCCCACACGATCTAGTATCAAAATAATATGACCACCTACAGTCGCTCAAAAAAGTATCCGAACACTATGGTTGATTACAGAATTCAGAAAAAGTATCTGGAGCGTGTACAGCAACTGTACACGCTCCAGTTACCGTTCACAGCAAACTGGAGCGTGTGCAGTTACTGTGCACGCTCCAGTTTGCTGTGAACGGTAACTGCACACGCTCAATATTTCCGTGAGTGAGCCCACACGATCTAGTATCAAAATAATATGACCACCTACAGTCGCTCAAAAAAATATCCGAACACTATGGTTGATTACAGAATTCAGAAAAAATATCTGGCAACGATTGTTTTAGAAATTAGTGATCTGGCAACCCTCGTGTCAGATCACTTAGCCCATTATGCCCATTATGGGGAAAAAAGTGCTGCTCAGAGGTAAAACAACCAACCAACCAACCTATTTTAACAATTTATCCCGCGAAGTTCAATGTGTATATATTTCGTCTTCTCTGCCCTTTTTCGACGCATTAGCTGCATTGGAAAATAGGCCTAATTATTCCTTAAATAATTTTATTTTCGCATTTATCTTAAATAATTTTGTTATGAAGTCACATTTTATTATTTGTTTTCACAATGAGCTAAGTTAAGCACCTGTAGGTTATGAATAACATTGTGTATAGAGAAAAAATTGTCTTGAACAAGATAGTATACGAACCCACAACTTGGAGTCCTTTTCATCTGACCCTCTTTGTGTCCTTGTCACCTGGCCCTCCTTGAGGTTCTAGTCACCTGGTTCTAGTTTGGATCCTTTTCACCTGCCCCCCCCCTTGGGGTCCTTGTCACATGGCACTCTTTAGAGTCCTTGTCACCTGGTTCTCCTTGGGGTCCTTGTTATCTGACCTTTCTTGGGTCTTTGTCAGCTGCTTCTCCTTGGGGTCCTTTTCATCTGGCCCCCTTGGGGTCTTTGTCACTCACTTTGAGGTCCTTTTCACCTGGCACTCCTTGGGGTCCTTGTCATATGGCACTCTATGAGTCCTTGTCATCTGGTTCTCCTTGTTATCTGACCTTTCTTGGGTCTTTGTCAGCTGGTTCTCCTTGCTATCTGACCTTTCTTGGGTCTTTGTCAGCTGGTTCTCCTTGGGGTCCTTTTCAGTTGTTTCTCCTTGGAGTCCTTTTCACTTAGTCCTCCTTGGTATCCTTGTCACCTGGTTCTCCTTGGGCTCCTTTTCCCCTAGCCCTTCTTGGGATCTTTTTCACCTGATTCTCCTTGGGGTCCTTTTCAGCTGTTTCTCCTTGGAGTCCTTTTCTCTTAGTCCTCCTTGGTATCCTTGTCACCTGGTTCTCCTTGGGCTCCTTTTCCCCTAGCCCTTCTTGGGATCTTTTTCACCTGATTCTCCTTGGGGTCCTTTTCAGCTGTTTCTCCTTGGAGTCCTTTTCACTTAGTCCTCCTTGGTATCCTTGTCACCTGGTTCTCCTTGGGCTCCTTTTCCCCTAGCCCTTCTTGGGATCTTTTTCACCTGATTCTCCTTGGGGTCCTTTTCAGCTGTTTCTCCTTGGAATCCTTTTCACTTGGTCCTCCTTGGTATCCTTGTCACCTGGTTCTCCTTGGGCTCCTTTTCCCCTAGACCTTCTTGGGATCTTTTTCACCTGATTCTCCTTGGGGTCCTTTTCAGCTGTTTCTCCTTGGAATCCTTTTCACTTGGTCCTCCTTGGTATCCTTGTCACCTGGTTCTCCTTGGGCTCCTTTTCCCCTAGCCCTTCTTGGGATCTTTTTCAGCTGATTCTCCTTGGGGTCCTTTTCAGCTGTTTCTCCTTGGAGTCCTTTTCACTTGGTCCTCCTTTGGCTCCTTTTACCCTAGCCCTTCTTGGGATCTTTTTCACCTGATTCTCCTTGGGGTCATTTTCAGCTGGTTCTCCTTGGAGGCCTTCTGACTTGATTCTCCTTGGTATCCTTGCACCTGGTTCTCCTTGGACTCCTTTTCCCCTGGTCCGTCTTGGGGTCCATTTCACCTGATTCACCTTGGGACCCTTTTCACCTGACCCTTCTTGGGGTCCTTGCCACCTGGTTCTCCTTGGAGTCCTTACCACCTAGTTCTCCTTGGAGTCCTTGCCACCTAGTTCTCCTTGGAGTCCTTTTTCACCGAGCCCTCCTAGGGGTTCTTTTCATCCTGCCCTCCCTGGGGGGTCTTTGTCACTTGATGATCCTTTGGATTCTTTCCTCCTGGTTCTCCTTTGGGTCCTTGTTACCTGGCCCTCCTTGGGGTCCTTGTTACCTAGCCCTCTTTGGGGTACTTGTTACCTGGTCATTTAGCCCATTGTGTGCATCAGAGGGCCGCTCAGAGGGAAACAACCCAACTCTTCTCTACGGCGAATTCGATGATGGTAAGCAGTTACCTGAGGAAAACAGTTTTTTTAAATTTATGCTAACACCAAATGTGAAGAATTTCGAATTCAGTTGTCCTCTGTAAAGTGACGTGAGTTTGATGGCGAATGTTTTCCCGCGCCAAAGAAAGTTTTTTGAATAACCGATAAAATTAGGAAAGAAGATATCAAAAAGAGAGATATGGAAATGGAGGAAGCGGTGATAGAGAGGATAAAAAAGTGCGAGACG
Organism: Ryuthela nishihirai; assembly: GCA_038380435.1. Taxonomy (NCBI): domain Eukaryota; kingdom Metazoa; phylum Arthropoda; class Arachnida; order Araneae; family Heptathelidae; genus Ryuthela; species Ryuthela nishihirai. Next base: position 39,673,434 of record JAWZYU010000013.1, on the reverse strand, counting down.
TGTGAGGAGAATGGATGAGAGATGATTTCCGGAAAAAGATAACGCAGATGGATAACACCTGGAAAGAAAAGAGAAACGAGTAGATGGATGGAGAGATAGCGCCAATGGAAGAAAAGAGATCTAGAGGAAAAAGAGAGATGGAGGAAAGTTGGGTTGTTTTACCTCTGAGCGGCACTTTTCTGCACACAATGGACTAAATGGCCAGGCCACAAGTACCCCGAAGGCTCAGAGAAGGTTGGGGGAGGGGACCCACTGGAACAGCTGTTGGGACACAGATGGTAGCCTCCCGTCAAGGCCATCCAGCGTGTTCTTTAACGTGCACGGGGCCAAGGCTTAACGTCACATCCGACGGACGGTGGCCTTTCCAAGCCCATCGGTGTCCCCTACTGACCGTGAGCAGGGCGAGGATATTTGCGGAAATAAATCTCAACGCTGACCCAGCTGGGACTCGAACCTGGGAACTACAGATTACGAGCCTGGCGCGCTACCGACTGAGCCACCCCCGCCCCAAGAGATGGAGGAAAGTTTTGTATAATCGAAAGCATCCTTGAAGAAGAAGAAGGATTATGATATGTTCAAAGCTTTGTAAACACCAAATATCCTGATCAGAAAATGCACTTTCTCGTTTTCGAGACGGAACAGACCACTTTTTCCCTTGTGGGCAGAAAGCATTTTATAATCCGTCTTTAACTTGTAAAATAGAAGAGCAGCATATGTTCTACAAACTATCTCCAAAGTTATATCATTAATCAATACAAAATGCAATCTTGTGCTTCAAATTTTCAGTAAACTTTCTCGAATGGATGAACGTATGCGTGGTTTCCTAAAGCGCAACACTACCAAAAGAGGTAAACTTTATTTCAACGAATGTGAGCATTATTTTTTAAACCTCTATAATGACAAAGCATATTCATGGAAAGCTTTAGGCTAAGGAACTTTAAGATTTGCAAACTGCTTTTAAAGTTCACCCGGAAAAAAATGTTTTCCCAATTAGGTTAAAGGGATTTATAGCCAATGATAGATATAATACTTAATTATCCTGACAGAATTGTGGGTTGTTTTATCACTGAGCGACACTTTTCTGCACATAATGGGCTAAATGACCAGGTCATAAGGACTTCGAAGGCTCAGAGAAGGTTGTGGGAAGGGACCCACTGGACAGCTGTTGAGAGACAGATGGTAGCCTCCCGCCAAGGCCATCCAGCGTGTTCTTTAACGTGCACAGGATATGGCTCTCCCGCACACGGTGTCACAACTTAACGTCCCATCCGACGGACGGCAGCATTTATAAGACCATCGGTTTCCCCTACTGACGGTGAGCATCGCGGGAGTTTTGCGGAGATAAATCTCAACGCTGATCCAGCTGGGACTCGAACCTGGGAACTGCAGATTACGAGCCTGGCGTGCTACCAACTGAGCCACCCCCGCCCCTTTCCTGGCAAAAGTAACCCTTTTATTATTATTTGATACGTACTCAATCATATACCTGAGTAGCCTATAAGATATACTTACATTCATAATGTTTTCTAATCTTAATAATTTTCATGTCCTCTAATTTATTTTATTTTATGATTTATTGTTTTAGATATATCTCCGTTATATGTGGATTTTCAGCAATGTCTGAAATGATAATGTTCTCATTAGTTGTCAGTCATGGCCTAATTGTTCTCGATACTCACAGAAATGCAAGCAAATGGTTTTATGGCACCACCTTCATTCGGCCCCCCACTTGTAACCTGAGGGCATCGAGAGAGAGGATGATGTGATGCGGAAATAACTGAGCAAGAAAGATAGCAGCTCAGGAATTAAGGAGTTCACGATCGCTTAGCTCGTCAAAGTGACTTAAATCTTTCTCGGAAACCATGGAACATGGAACAGGGTTCGGTTTTATGGCGAACCAGTGTATGTAGGCAGGGGATTAAGATATCCTCGCGCCGAGTTCTGAGGCCTCTAAAGTGATTTCTGTACGGAAAGATTTCAACCACAGTAAGCGTATGCCTGTAAGAGCAGGGGAGGTGTTGGCTCAGTGGGTAGCGCGCCAGACTCGTAATCTGTAGTTACCAGGTTCGAGTCCCAGCTGGGTCAGCGTTGAGATTTATCTCCGCAAAATTCCCCGCCCTGCCCACGGTCAGTAGGGGACACCGATGGGCTTGGAAAGGCCGCCGTCCGTCGAATGAGACGTTAAGCCGTGGCCCCGTGTGCGGGAGAGCCATACCCTGTGCACGTTAAAGAACACGCTGGATGGCCTTGACGGGAGGCTACCATCTATCTCCCAACAGCTGTTCCAGTGGGTCACCTCCCCCAACCTTCTCTGAGCCTTCGGGGTCCATGTGACCTGGCCATTTAGCCCATGGTGTGCAAAAAAGTGCCACTCAGAGGTAAAACACCCAACCCTGTAAGAGCAAAACAGCATTCAAGCTATGTTAAGCTGATGGGAGAATGTCTCGAAAACACATCAAATTAAGCCATTTCATTCAGAAAAATGTTGAGCACAGCTAAGACCCACAGAATCAAGCATATTCCCACATTGTATATACAGGGTGATTCAAAACTCTTAGGCCAAACTTTAAGGGGTGGTAGAACACACCTAAACAAGAAGTTTTCGTCATACAATGCATGGTCGGAACTCAGGCGATGAAGCGCTAGAGGGCGCTTTCCAGTGAAATGCGTGTCCGCCTTCTCCTGATTCGTGAAACAATCCATCCGTTCTGCAATCCACGGTAGAAATGACGACGAGTGCGAAAACCAACGCTTATAAGTGTTCACTGGAAAGCGCCTTCTAGCGCTTCACCGCTTGAGTTCCGACCATGCATTTTATGACGCAAACTGCTTGTTTAGGTATGTTCTATCACCCCTCAAAGTTTGGCCCAAGAGTTTTGAATCACCCTGTATACGTTTGTGAACGTAAAAAGTGCAAATAAATACTTCGTTGTCCTCTACATAACGCATTGGGGATTTACTTCTTTCATCAAAGGCACATCACGTCTGACCACATCGAAGTACGGATGTAACAATCCACGGATCTGTGGATTCACCAAGAATCACAGGTGAAGGATTAATTAAGAGAAATAAATAATGGGAGTTCGGGGTCCAACACCATTTGAGAGGCCCACTACAATAACCAAAGGCAGAACATTTTCCTTGTTATAGTTGAAGTCGTGGGTTCGATTTATGTATCTAAACCCAAATTTTTAATTAACTTAATATTTTATTTATACACAATTAATGTTTGTTTAGGGTTGGGTTGTTTTACCTCTGAGCGGCACTTTTTTGCACACCATGGGTTAAATGGCCAGGTCACATGGACCCCGAAGGCTCAGAGAAGGTTGGGGGACTGGACCCGCTGGAACAGCTTTTGCGAGACAGATGGTAGCATCCCGTCAAGGCCATCCAGCGTGGCCTTGACGGGCCACGCTGGATGGCCTTGGTGGATTAACGTGGGTTAAATGGCCAGGTCACATGGACCCCGAAGGCTCAGAGAAGGTTGGGGGACTGGACCCGCTGGAACAGCTTTTGCGAGACAGATGGTAGCATCCCGTCAAGGCCATCCAGCGTGTTCTTTAACGTGCACAGGGTATGGCTCTCCCGCACACGGAGCCACGGCTTAACGTCCCATCCGATGGACGGCGACCTTTCCAAGCCCATCGGTGTCCCCTACTGACCGTGGGCAGGGCGGAAATTTTGCGAAGATAAATCTCAACGCTGACCCAGCTGGGACTCGAACCTGGGAACTACAGTTTACGAGCCTGGTGCGCTACCGACTGAGCCACCCCCGCCCCTATATAGAATGGGGAAAAATGTGTTATAAAAATACAACCCATATTAATTCCAGTTCAATTTTTTTATTGTTATGGCTAGTGGGACAATTTTGAAAACGGGAACCCCTACAATGTCCTCGGTGAGAAAGGGGACACCGATGGACGCGGAAAGTCCGTCCGTCGCATGGGACGTGAAGCCGTGACATCATGTCCCATCCGACGGACAATGGGTTTTTTTTTTTAAATTATTCCTCGTGTATATATATCAATAAATGTAACAGTAAGAATGTTAGATTAATGTTTCATCTTTCATGATTTCTTACTCTGAAACAATTCTACCACATGCCACTGATTTTAAATGGATCACGGATTATATACGTATGCTCCCCGTAGTTTCCGAAAAAGGAGTAATTCTAGAAAGAGAAATTCGTGTTTTGAAGGAAACAAATGAAGAACTACACGAATACGAAACAATTCTTAATAACACAGCAAAACAGTAACCAAAATGGGGCAGGGGTAGCTCAGTCGGTAGCGCGCCAGGCTCGTAATCTGTAGTTACCAGGTTCGAGTCCCAGCTGGGTCAGCGTTGAGATTTATCTCCGCAAAATTCCCCGCCCTGCCCACGGTCAGTAGGGGACACCGATGGGCTTGGAAAGGCCACCGTCCGTCGGATGGGACGTTAAGCCGTGGCCACGTGTGTGGGAGAGCCATACCCTGTGCACGTTAAAGAACAGGCTGGATGGCCTTGACGGGAGGCTACCATCTGTCTCCCAACAGCTGTTCCAGTGGGTCCCCTCCCCCAACCTTCTCTGAGCCTTCGGGGTCCATGTGACCTGGCCATTTAACCCATGGTGTGCAAAAAGGCCACCGTCCGTCGGATGGGACGTTAAGCCGTGGCCCCGTGTGTGGGAGAGCCATACCCTGTGCACGTTAAAGAACAGGCTGGATGGCCTTCACGGGAGACTACCATCTGTCTCCCAACAGCTGTTCCAGTGGGTCCCCTCCCCCAACCTTCTCTGAGCCTTCGGGGTCCATGTAACCTGGCCATTTAACCCATGGTGTGCAAAAAAGTGCCGCTCAGAGGTAAAACAACCCAACCCAGTAACCAAAATATAAAGCACGCTCTGCTGTTTTGAATAGAGGCTATACTACTACACTCAGGGAGGAAATAGTAGAAAAGAGTGGGGAAAAATAATCCAAAAAATAAAAACCCAACTTTGAAAGGAAATGTGGTGGAGTAGATTCTTCTCGCTGTGTTGTGAGAGGCAGATCGGATTACCCTCGCTATCGCATCTCTTTGCTCTCGGGGCTCCGCTAGTCGCATCCCTTGATAACGGGCCACAGAAACCCGAAACCTCTCTTCCAATCTGTCAGAGCTGGATCTTACACCAAAGGCTGTCCAGTTGCGAAAGCTTTCGTTCATAGAAACCGGACCGCAAACTTTTTTTCGGATTTATTTTCGCACTTCGCACGAGGTTTCAGCATTTGGAATTTCGATAACAATTTATTGAATTCTTCTTTTTCGTTAAAAATATATGACTCTTAGTTTACTGGGGCGGGGGTGGCTCAGTCGGTAGCGCGCCAGGCTCGTAATCTGCAGTTCACAGGTTCGAGTCCCAGCTGGGCCACCGTTGAGATTTATCTCGTCGCAAAATTCCCCACCCTGCTCACGGTCAGTAGGGGATCCCGATGGGCTTCGAAACGTCGCTGTCCTTCGAATGGGAACGTAAAGCCGTGGTCCCGTGTGCTGGAGATCCATACACTGTGTACATTAAAGAACATGCTGGATAGTTTTGACGGGTGGCTACCATCTATCTCCCAATAGCTGTTCAATGGACCCATCCTCCCAAACTTCTCTGAGCCCTCGGGGTCTTTGTAACTTGGCCATCTAGCCATTTGTGTGCAAAAAAGTGCCGCTCAGTTGTACAGCAACCCAATCTTTTCAAATAAAATATTAAATGGTAGATGAATATCTGTTTGTGATTAAAGCGCATTCAATAGAAACTCTGTGATGTGAAAAAAGTTGAGAAACTACCTTGGCGTTCCGTGGCCAATAGTTAGCAGCTTTACGTTCGTGATATGTGGCAACACAATGACTCTTCAAAGATACGGAGCAGTGTATGCAATTTGGAACACGTTGCGATAAGTTCGTAAAAAATGGTAGAACAGTATGCAGTCGGTATCTGTTCTTTTTCTGGAAAGAAGTTTGGGTTGTTTTATCTCTGAGCGGCACTTTTTTGCACACCATGTGCTAAATGGCCAGATGACATGGACCCCGTAGGCTCAGAGAAAGTTGGGGGAGGGGACCCACTGGAACGGGGCGGGGGTAGCTCAGTCGGTAGCGCGCCAGGCTCGTAATCTGTAGTTCCCAGGTTCGAGTCCCAGCTGGGTCAGCGTTGAGATTTATCTCCGCAAAATTCTCCGCCCTACCCTCGGTCAGTAGGAGACACCGATGGGCTTGGAAAGGCCGCCGTCCGTCGGATGGGACATTAGGCCGTGGAATATGCTTTAGATATCACCATCGATATGCTTTAGGTTTATTTTTTACTTTTCAGAGCCCTATAGAAAAATAGGTATTTTAAAAAATTTTCTATTTTTTTTATTGTCACTAAAAAGACCTACGTTCAAAAATTGCATTTGATATACGACTCATAAACATTGAGAACATTTACCGCCCCCCTCTTTTAGAGAGGGGCGGGGGTGGCGCAGTCTGTAGCGCGCCAGTTTCTTAATCTGCAGTTCCCAGGTTCGAGTTCCAAGCTTTCATTTGACACCTAACTCATAACTGTAGGCCCTCGCTTTAGGATGATATAGTATATAAATATTTTTATATAATATATTAAAATATTATTTTATAATATATAAATATTATTACATATTTAAATATTGGCATTTCCCATTTTTCAGGGGAGGGGAAGAAAACGGGGACGATCAATTTTGCATAGCCTACGACATTCTAGGCGTCAGAAGCTTTCATTCCATGTATAGCTTGTTATTTTTGGCATTCGCGTTCTGGAGATATAGGGGAACAATAATTTCGCATTTCCCCTTATTTTGGTAGGAAGAAAGAATGGGATGGTCAATGTGTTTATCGCCTACGGGACTCCCCGCGTCACAAGCTTTCATTTGACATATAAAATCGCTCAAATAAATATCCGAACACTATGGTTGATTACAGAACTCAGAAAAAATATCTGCGATATTTTTGAGAAATTAGTGATCTGGCAACCTTCGTATCACGTGACACGAAGGTTGCCAGATTATTAATTTCTAAAAACATCATTGCCATATATTTTTTCTGAATTCTGTAATCAACCATGGTGTTCGGATATTTATTTGAGCGACGGGTAGTTCGTTACTTTCTGCACTCGTTCAGTAGATATAGGGAAACTATCATTTTGATATTTCCTCTCCCCCTTTTTTTGGAGGGAAGAAAGCATGGGGGGGAGGGGTCAATTTTTCGGAGCCTAGGACAGAGGTGGCCAAACAGTCGATCGCATTTAACTGTTTGGTCGATTGCGTAGCTGCCATAGCTGGTTATCAGCTTATACTAATGTGAACGCACTGGTGAACTACTGAATCACGTCTTGGTGTTTCTGATCGAATTCGCAGCTAGATTTAACGGTTTTTTGCATAAAGTGTATATTTCTAGGATAATCGTGTAATTCTAGTATAATCATATGATTATTGATTTTTATCCCCATGCTAATTTTTTGGATCAACATATATCTATGCAAAGCAGCCTTCTTCCAAATGAAGATAATTAAATCAAGGTACCGAAGTCGCTTCATCGACGAACATTTAAATTATTGCCCTCATTTCTGCCTCAGCAGTTAGGAGACTAATTTAGTAAGCTAGCAGAAGATATATAGTGTCATGCGGCCGAGTGGTTAGCACGCTTGGCTATTGATCTCAAGGGACCGGGTTCGAGCCCCGGGAAAGGCATGGATGTTCGTGTCGATTTTCTGCTGAGGTCCTGCCATCCTCACAGATCTTCCACTATGGCAAATTAACTGACAGGCTCCTGTCAGACCTCTGTGGTAAGCAGCTGCTTGAGGGGGTATTTATTATTTTTTTTTTTTATTTGCATCTACTTGTCAATAAATAGCCAAGTTGGTGAAAAATGTACAAATGTAGTTAGTGATGAATATAACAATGTCACGTTAATATGTTTGAAGCTAAATTGTTAATTTATGCTTAGCTGCTCCAGCAGTGTTAACGCATTATTAAGACTTATGTACTATGGTCGATCGCAAAAGATTTTCTGTCTTAAAATGCAATCGCAGAGACCAAAAGTTTGGCCCTCCCTGACTTAGAACATTCCCCGCGTCAGAAGCTTTTATTTGACGTATAGCTTTTCCTTTCTCCCTTTGCGTTCTAGAGATATAGAATAAGAATAATTTTCACACTTCCTTTTTGTGAAGGGGGAAGAAAGCACGAGGTTAAATCTTTTTATAGCCTATGACACTCCCCGCATCACAAGCTGTCATTTGGGACATAATTCCTTAAGTTTCTACATAGCGTTCGAAAGATATAGTGGAACAACATTTTGTCAAATCCACAAACCGACCAACTGACAAATGTAAAAGCAATACGTAATAAAAAAAAATCAAAATCTGCATAGTGCTTATTTTTAATTCCTTGATTAAAAAATTGAAATTGTAATAAAAAAATTTTACATTTTCTTGCTTATTGTTCACAGTTACCAGAAAGATTTTGAAATTTAAACTATTCTGACCCCTAATGATCTCTAGTCCTGGACTGTGGAGATCAGCCCGACAAAGTTCCAGCTCATCTCTATAGAAAATATTGAAACTGCCCCTTTAGGTGAAATGCATCAACATAGAATACAACTATTCAGAAAGAGTCCATTGACCTTCCTAGTGACAAGGAAACGACTATAGCTCAGGCGAAGAACTAAGACATAGTTCGGCTGGTTTTACAGAGCTTCGTGGTAGTGACCGTTACTCTAATTTCCCCAAATTAAGCTTCCAATCTTTCTCTAAATCTTGGATTATCAACTCTGTTACGTATATTTTATCCGTATTATAGAAATTATGACCTGCAGGAGAAAATCGTCTTCATGGTTGCATCATTTTTACAGGCCCTATGTTTAGTAATGGAGACAACACTAGCTTTATTTGACTCCTGATTTATAAAGGATTCAAAATAATTTACAAACATTATAAATCAAAAACCTATATTGAAGAAACAAAAAAAAAAAAAATTATATACCAAAAGAATTGCAAAAAAAAAAGCGGAAACTACAGTTGGAGAACATTTTTAATACTCTATAATTATTTTATACAGCTGAATCCAGAATAATGTTACAATAGAAATACACAGAGCTGGTGAGGATCATTTCTCACTTTACCTAAAACCTATTCCCTTAGGTTGAGGCGTTGTTTTTTAAAAATTTTCTAGAATGTAGATCTTCACCTTTCAAAAAGCTAATAATTTCATTTTGTTTGCAAATGAGCAGAAAGAAGGCAATGAACTCTTTGAAGTTTTTTTGGGGTTGTATAGGTATCCATAAAATATCCGAATCTCGTGAGAGTTTCAATAACGCCCTCTAATGGTTCAAAAGGCTGGAAATTGCAAAAGTTTAAATGAATATCGCAAAAGACATATTTATTCTAGAAATTTCAAATGATGCTGGAGTGTGAGATGCAAGATCTTTAGTATGGCAGCAGTGATTTGTCTTCTTGTCCAAAGGGGCTGGAAAAAAAACTTTTTTTGAAGAGATAACAGAAACTTTTTTTATGTTCCATAGGTACTAATCAAAGATTATGATTTATATTTCCTATTCTTTCAGTAGACATAATTTCTTTTGTCAGAGGGCGCTAAACGTGCAAAATGCCAAATCTTTAAATGAATATTGCAATAAATTTATTTATTCCAGAAATCTGAAATTTCGGCTCTCATCAAGAGATTTACACTGCAACGATATGTCCCATTTTCTTCCAGGGGTGCGGACAGCACAACTTTTTCATTTTATTGGGTGAATGTGAAATTCGTTTTATGCTGTAAACTGTAATTTGTAAAGTAATAAAATATTACTCGCTGCATTTTTTCAATTATTCATTAGTTTGATTTATCCCCGCTAGAGGGCGAATAAAACGAGAATATAAAAAAACATTTTTTTTTCTTTGAAAACGAGCATCTCAGAGTCGCCAGGGGTTGTGTCCTAATTTCACAAGTGTTTTTAATTGAAAGACTTTGATGCAAAAATGTGATACCCGTAGTTCCTTTACATTACATTTTGCATACTCTCATGGTAATTTTTTTTCAGATATGTAATACTAGGATAAGATAGGCATTGTATAATTTCAAAAATATGTATTATATATAATACAAAAATTATAATACAAAAAATATGAATTATAAGATATTTTTATTGATTCCTTAAAAAATAGTATTTTTTTTTTTCTCATTTCATTTGTCATTAGAAATACATAGCTCTTGATAGAGAATTTGTCATTTGGATTTTTCATTTGGCATTTATCTAAGTTTACGATGCCAGTTCTGCTACAGAGGATTCCATTCAATTCCGAAACCTTTAGAATCGATTTATGCCAGCAGATTTAAAATTTTCAATTTTGTTTTTTGAGAATGGCAATGATAAAGAGGGCTTTTTCTGGTTTGGACTAAAAATCAAGAAATTTAGGGGAAATGAGGCATATCTGGCAATACTGCCATCCTGTTTTCTTGAGCATCACTTTATTATGTCATACTTTAAGCAGTACTTGTTTAAGATCATAACAATGACCTCTGTGACTGTTGTTACTCAACAATTCTTACCTAAGATGTATAAATAGCCGGTTAGAAATTGTATCAATTTGCATTGCGTATGTGAAATATAAGGTCAGCACAGAATGGCGCCAAGAAAAGTAAAATAATGAAAGGTTCCTCGAGCCATCCACGTCGTGGGAAAAAGGAAGCTCCACGAAAACAAAAACTGGAAGGAGGCCCAAAAAAACCCAAAACGTGGGTTCCTGAAGTAGCTCACAAATACGCTACCAGAAAAATGTTCAAAAGGCCTGCAACAGCAACTGAAGAAATAAAAGAGCCGGGAAGTCGCTTTCTGGAGAGATTGCGCGAACATCTGAGAAATCTTCGTGATAATGGCTCCGAATTCACGTTACAGGGTCTCCAGAACTTCATGAAAATCCAAAAGGATAAAAATCCAGTGTCAGAGAAATGGCTGAACAAAGAACTAAACAAGTGGATGGAGGATGGCTCACTGACCAAAACATCTGGCGTCTTCAATTTTACCTAAAAACAACGTCATAACGGCCCTTTTAAGGGCCACTAATCTTTCAGGTTTGTGACCTCCACGTGGCGAAAGATGGGCAATGGCATTAGTGGGTTCCGGTTGGGGTTGAAAGCCCGGTTGGGGTTGAAAGCCCAACTGGAATCCACTAATGCCATTGCCCATCTTTCGCCACGTGGAGGTCACAAACCTGAAAGATTAGTGGCCCTTAAAAGGGCCGTTATGACGTTGTTTTTAGGTAAAATTGAAGACGCCAGATGTTTTGGTCAGTGAGCCATCCTGCATCCACTTGTTTAGTTCTTTGTTCAGCCATTTCTCTGACACTGGATTTTTATCCTTTCGGATTTTCATGAAGTTCTGGAGACCCTGTAACTTGAAGTCGGAGCCATTATCACGAAGATTTCTCAGATGTTCGCGCAATCTCTCCAGAAAGCGACTTCCCGGCTCTTTTATTTCTTCTGTTGCTGTTGCAGGCCTTTTGGACATTTTTCTGGTAGCGTATTTGTGAGCTACTTCAGGAACCCACGTGTTGGGTTTTTTTGGGCCTCCTTCCAGTTTTTGTTTTCGTGGAGCTTCCTTTTTCCCACGACGTGGATGGCTCGAGGAACCTTTCATTTTTTTACTTTTCTTGGCGCCATTCTGTGCTGACCTTATATTTCACATACGCAATGCAAATTGATACAATTTCTAACCGGCTATTTATAGATCTTGGGTAAGAATTGTTGAGTAACAACAGTCACAGAGGTCATTGTTATGATCTTAAACAAGTACTGCTTAAAGTATGACGTAATAAAGTGATGCTCAAGAAAACAGGATGGCAGTATTGCCAGATATGCCTCATTTCCCCTAAATTTCTTGATTTTTAGTCCAAACCAGAAAAAACGCCTCTTTATCATTGCCATTCTCAAAAAACAAAATTGAAAATTTTAAACCTGCTGGCATAAATCGATTCTAAAGATTTCGGAATTGAATGGAATCTTTTGTAGCAGAACTGGCATCGTAAACTTAGATAAATGCCAAATGAAAAATCCAAATGACAAATTCTCTATCAAGAGCTATGTATTTCTAATGACAAATGAAATGAAAAAAAAAATACTATTTTTTAAGGAATCAATAAAAATATCTTATAATACATATTTTTTGTATTATAATTTTTTTTATTATGTATAATACATATTTTTGAAATTATAGAATGCCCATCTTATCCTAGTATTACATATCTGAAAAAAAAAATACCATGAGAGTATGAAAAATGTAATGTAAAGGAACTACGGGTATCACATTTTTGCATCAAAGTCTTTCAATTAAAAACACTTGTGAAATTAGGACACAACCCCTGGCGACTCTGAGATGCTCGTTTTCAAAGAAAAAAAATGTTCTTTTATATACGCGTTTTATTCGCCCTCTAGCGGGGATAAATCAAACTAATGAATAATTGGAAAAATGCAGCGAGTAATATTTTATTACTTTACAAATTACACTTTACAACATAAAACGAATTTCACATTCACCCAATAAAATGAAAAAGTTGTGCTGTCCGCACCCCTGGAAGAAAATGGGACATATCGTTGCAGTGTAAATCTCTTGATGAGAGCCAAAATTTCAGATTTCTGGAATAAATAAATTTATTGCAATATTCATTTAAAGATTTGGCATTTTGCACGTTTAGCGCCCTCTGACAACAGAAATTATGTCTACTGAAAGAATAGAAAATATAAATCATAATCTTTGATTAGTACCTATGGAACATAAAAAAAGTTTCTGTTATCTCTTCAAAAAAAGTTTTTTTTCCAGCCCCTTTGGACAAGAAGACAAATCATTGCTGCCATACTAAAGATCTTGCATCTCACACTCCAGCATCATTTGAAATTTCTAGAATAAATGTGCCGTTTGCGATATTCATTTAAACTTTTGCAATTTCCAGCCTTTTGAACCATTAGAGGGCGTTATTGAAACTCCCACGAGATTCGGATATTTTATGGATACCTATACAACGCAAAAAAACTTCAAAGAGTTCATTGCCTTCTTTCTGCTCATTTGCAAACAAAATGAAATTATTAGCTTTTTGAAAGGTGAAGATCTACATTCTAGAAAATTTCTAAAAAACAACGCCTCAACATAAGGGAATAGGTTTTAGGTAAAGTGAGAAATGATCCTCACCAGCTCTGTGTATTTTTCAACCCCAACTGGAACCCACTAATGCCATTGCCCATCTTTCGCCACGTGGAGGCCACAAACCTGAAAGATTAGTGGCCCTTAAAAGGGCCGTTATGACATTGTTTTTAGGTAAAATGGAAGACGCCAGATGTTTTGGTCAGTGAGCCATCCTCCACCCACTTGTTTAGTTCTTTGTTCAGCCATTTCTCTGACACTGGATTTTTATCCTTTTGGATTTTCATGAAGTTCTGGAGACCCTGTAACGTGAATTCGGAGCCATTATCACGAAGATTTCTCAGATGTTCGCGCAATCTCTCCAGAAAGCCCAACCGGAATCCTCATAATGGCGGCTAACACAAACAAAATAAGACAAAGAAAAATACATTTTATATTCACAACACTTTAACAAAAGTTATAAACAGACATTAGAACTTGAACGAAGTAAGATACAGTTTGCATATAGACACAATACAGCAAGGAAATGTAAATGAAACGTTTTCTGCAATATTTATTTTATTATAAATTGGGTAAATACAGGGTCGAAATGAAACATGATGAATTACATTACAACCAAAATGATGATGTAAGTAATAATTAACTTTTATATTTGCATATATACATTGGAAAAGAAACAACTAATTGACAAAAAACTTACAAAGTGTCTGATATGCATTATCCAATATTTTAAGAGTTCTTAATCAGCATGAGTGGTTAGTGCACTTGCCTACTGATCTAAGGGACTTAGGTTCAAGCCCCAGGTAAGGCATGGATGAGTAATTTTTCTGCTGAGATCCTTCCATCTTCACAGACCTTCTACTGTGGCATATAAACTGATAGGCTCTTGTCAGACCTCTGTGGCAAGCAGCTGCTTGAGGGTTTTTTGATTTTGATTTTTTTTTATATTATGAAACCAAACACTTTTATAGAAAAAAGAGCAACCTTAGAGATGAGAACTTAGTTGATGAAGTACCAATGCAGCTTTTGACAAGATACTAACACCAGTATTCTAAAGGAATTTCAGATGTAAGGAATCTGAGTTAGCTAACACACTTTCATTCGACAGATGTTGACTGCCGACTGAATCGTTTTCGATTCGCCCTTCTTCTAGACCACTACACAGCAATATGATTAGATTGTTGGTCCAGGCCGCTTAGTTCACCCATGATTCGCGCCATAATGAACTGCTTATGAGTGATAGGAAATTGTGGTCGCGTGAACAAGTCAATACGTTTAGCGCAGCAAAATTCCCTCTACAATGCCTCGTAGGATAATTCAAATGGTTCATCAGAAAGAATTCCATTTAGGAAAGTTTTTTGGCACAGAACGGGTTAGAGAAGCTTTGATATTTTTCATAAACAATTTTATTTAAAAATACAGACATTAATCACATAAACAATGAATGAAACATTTTTAAACGCATAAACAATGAATAGCTATATTCTCGTATTTACAGATTAGAAAACTGCTTGCATGAACTTGTGACAAATTATGTATCAACTTGCAAATCCGCTAATCGTTTATTCACGGAGTGTCCCAGTATGAAAATTTTGTTCTTATAAATCGCGAGATGCACGTGATTCACACTTAAAAATAGAACGTTAGTTTTTGTAAAATATAAATCCTTCATAAATTTTTAAAAATAATTCTTCATAAATTTAATAAAATTTTGGAGGCAAATACAAGAGAAAACAACAGCTTGGTCTGGGGAGAGGAAAGGAATCCTACAATTGTTGACATTGCTGCAGTCGATGTGTTAAGAGCCATCATAATGTGAATAATAAACATAATTTCGAATCTTTTGAAAGACTATAGCACAGGATCTAGAAATTTTATGCAGGGGGTATCAAAAACGAAATTTACAAAATACGAAATTGTTTATTATACTTTTCATATATAACGCCTGAACTTTCTCTTTAGAGCTGGTGTGGTATCTATATGCCACATTCGACGACGGAAACAGCGTTGTTGATACGTCATAGGCACCACAGTTTTCTTCCCCAAATCAATGGGAATCGAAGGAGTCAGCCGAGTAGCACGTGACCCATTCCAACCTCTTCAAAATACACTCTTTTCATCACTCTGCTAATCGGGTCTAGAAGAGAGGCCATTCCTCCACCCCCACTTTGAATCGGCTACCAACAGGAATGGAGGCGAAAAATTATTAAACTTATGCAAGGGCCACTCCCTATGTTATGTACCACCGTGAACCAAGAAATATAATAGCAACCTTATGAAAGATTAGAAATGTCATGTATAAAATATTAAATTCTTTTCATCGTAGTCTACAACAGTAAGAAATTCTAAGAAACTCTGCGGTTAATTAATCAGAAATAAATAATTAATCAGAAAGGAGGTTTTTTTTCTGCAGGATCACACAGTAATACGGAGCTACCTAAGTTGTTTTCATGCATAGAATAATAAATCTTCTCTCAAGCAGCTTCTTGCCACACAGGGGCGGGGGGGGGGGGGGGGTGGTGGCTCAGTCGGTAGCGCTCCAGGCTCGTAATCTGTAGTTCCCAGGTTCTAGTCCCAGCTGGGCCAGCGTTGAGATTTATCTCCGCAAAAATTCCCCGCCTTGCCCACGGTCAGTAGGGGACATAGATGGGCTTGGAAAGACCGTCGAATGGGACGTTAAACCGTGGCCCGTGTGCGGGAGAGCCATATCCTGCGCACGTTAAAGAACACGTTGGATGACCTTGACGGGACTCCAAACAGCTGTTTCAGTGGGTTTCCTCCCACAACCTTCTCTCAGCCTTCGGGGTCCATGTGACCTGGCAATTTAGCCCATGGTGTGCAAAAAAGTGCCGCTCACCGATTTAATGAAGAGGTAAAGCAACCCAACTTCATTAAATCGAAAGGAAATCGTAATAAACTCTTAAGAAGCAAAACTAGGTCAAGTTTAATTAAATTGCAGTAAACAGGGTTTTAAATTACGAAGTATGCCTTTATTTTTATTTACTGTATATACGATGTATTGATTGGCTGATCACGGTAATTCTACCTATGAAGTAGAAATGGTAGAACTGTGAAAATTTGTACCTAAAGGTAATCCGGGTCGTAGATATCAGGAACCTCGTTCAAGGTGAAACAGAAGTCACGTCAATCTTGATTAAGGAGGGTTAGAAATGTGAAAATTTTTGTCTGGAGGAGTTTCGGATTGTATTTGTGTGATTTTTTTGATTAGGAGGATCCTTCAAGGTGAAATTTAGATTTACTGGCGCTCCTTAATTTCACAAAAACAATCCCAATTTTCAGAAATCGCCTGTATTTTACCAAGTGGATTCGAATTTTGCCAACAGCCCTAGATTTTGCCATCTCGCCACAATTTTACAGAAAAATATCCTAATTTTACATCACACCTGATTTTTGCAAAGCCACTCTGAATTTTGCCAACTCCCCCAAGATTTTCCAACTCTCCTAGATATTGCGAAGCTGCCTCGATTTTGCCAACACGCCATAATTTTACAGAAAAAAGATTGCAATTTTTACATCTCACCTGAATTTTGTCAACTCTCCACGATTTTGTCAAATCACTCCGAATTTTGCCAACTCTCCTACGTTTTGCCAACTCGCCATAATTTTACAGAAAAAAAAAACAATTTTTACATCTCACATTATTTTTTGCCAACTCTCCACGATTTTACCAAGTCCCTCCGAATTTTGCCAACTCCCTAAGATTTTGCCAACTCACCTGTATTTTACTAAGTGGCTTCGAATTTTACCATCTCTCCGTTTTCCAAACTGCTTTAGATTTGCCAAGTTGCCTTGATTTTGACAACTCCGCTTAATTTTCCAAAAAAAAAAGGTTAGAAATTTTCACTACTCACCTAGATTTTACGAAGTCGCTTCGAATTTTGCCAACTTTGAGTTACTTTGGGGGGGGAGCCTCCCCCCATCCTCCCCATGGCTACGCCCCTGGCCGTGTCTCCGTGTGCAGAGTCATACCCTGTGCACGTTAAAGAACACACGGTATTATGGCCTTCACGGAAGGCTTCCATCTGTCTCCTAATAACTGTCCAGTGGGTCTCCTTCCCCCAATCTTCTCTAAGTCTTTGGGGTCCTTAAGACCTGGCCATTTAGCCCTTGTCTACAAAAAAGGTGCCTCTCAGAGATAAATTAACCTGGCGCGCTACCGACTGAGCCACCCTCGCCCCGCACATAACATGGGATGAGTGAAATGAGATAGGCTAAGTTCATTGTAAGTAAAACAACCCAAAAATCTCCAAGATATAGAATATTAATAGTATTTTCTAAGACTCCGTTAACTTCCAAGTAATTCTAAGACTCCGATTAACTCGGAAATAAAATTAAGTACATTGTCAGAAGGAGATCTGTATACAGCCATTAATGTCCACTCTTTGTTTTCAATTTCAAGTTTTAAAACCGCAATGTCTGCGCAATTCATTGTGATTGGTTGCTGTATAGCATCGATGTCGCAGCTAACATAAATTAATACTCCACCTGATCTGTAATCATCCCTACAAAATGAGAAGCACTTGTAACCGTCTATTCTGTACAATGAGACTTCCCAGGAGTAGATCCAAATTTCTGTCAATATAATTAATCTGGGTCTTTCCTGAAAAGTCCCCAAGTACATTAAAAATTCATCAAAGTGTGCTCTAACACTTCATATATTTAACTGAATAAGAGAAAAATTACCAACAAACATCAAGAAGAAAAAAAAATGCAAAATACAAATCAGTAACTATCAAACCTTAATAGCATTTAGGTCTTCTAAGAATCTAACACCTATGACATGGCTAGTATCACTTCGTCGCAAAAATATTTAAATATTTGCAATTCGTAGTTCACTTATATTTGAATCAATTAGCACGTTAAAACTTATTAGTTTCATATATCACATGCTTTAGCTCAGGGATTAAGTGTTCATTGACGAAAGCCAGTCCTTCACCATCGTCTCTAATCAACTCTTTTCCGTTAAAAAATTTATTTTGTTTCCGTCCCGTGGCCGAGTGGTTAGCACGCTAGACTACTGATCTACGGGACCTGGGTTCGAGCCCCGGGTAAGGTATGGATGTGTGTGTTGTGTTTCTGCTGAGATCTTGCCATCCTCTCAGACCTTCTACTCTGGCATATAAACTGACAGGCTCCTGTCAGACCTCTGTGGCAAGCAGCTGCTTGAGGGGGTATTTATTATTTTTTTTAAATGCTTCAACCCATTTATTTATGTTTCGTTATAAAGTGCTCAATAAATTGCTGCGTTACAAAGCGCTGAATGTTTTTGTTGCTGCGCTACAAGGTACTGAATTTAATTCTTTCTGTACAGTGTTGATGTAGCGCAAACGGATATTTTTCTTTAATTTTTTATCCGATCCGCAAAGCTAATAGCTTATCTGCAGGTTATAAGAGAACAAACGACCATGCCATCCGAGAAATCGAACCCTAACCGCGAACGTTGCAGTGTCATCTCGAACCGATGAGACACCACTGCGCCGGGATGTAGTTTCGAGTCCCGGTATGTCATAGTCCAGGGGTCGGGAACGTTTTTTAGGTGAAGAGCCAAAATACCAAAAAAAGGTAAGCCAACAAGTACTGAAAGCCGCAAATATAACGTTCATTGAGTCAAGAGCCATAATCATAATAATCAGATTATTTAATTAACGAAAATAAAACCATACATATAATTTTTAAATATTGAAGTGAATACAATAAAACTACTGAAAAGAATTCTTTAAAAAAACTGCCACTGATCAGTGTTTTTTTTTTTTTTTTTGGTGGGGGGGGGGGGTCTTTTTATTCAACTTAATCAAATTTGGACTGTATTTAGAGCATTTGAATGGCATCACTGCTTTCAAACTATCGTCTGCCAATCTACTCTAATGCTTGTTTATAATGAAAATCGTTAGAAAGAATTACAGAGTTAATGTTGAACCAAAAATCTTCAAGAGCCTTCTTTTAGAGTGTTCAGAACTTCCGATTACCCACCCCTGGCATAGTCTTTTTCTCGTCATAACCTGCTGGTCTAATCACAAACTGAAAAAGAGTGGGCAATCTCCATCTTTATCTAAACATGCCCGAGTAGTTAGCGTGCTTGGCTACTGATCTAAAGGACCTGGGTTCGAGCCCCGGGTAAGACATGGATGTTCGTGTCGTTTTTCTACTGAGGTCCTGCCATCCTCACAGACCTTCTACTATGGCATATAAACTGACAGGCTCCTGTCAGACCTCTGTGGCAAGCAGTTGCTTGAGGGGGTATTTATTTATTTATTATAATCTCGAAACACTGCAAAAAAAAAGACAAACCAACTAGAAGATGCAGCTAATGGTTCAGATTTTACTTTGGAGGAGATAAAAAGTCTCATCAAGATAAGGAAAGATGAAAATCAGAGACGCGATCATCATCTTTCTTAATCTTCTCACAGCACCAGTTAACCTAATTTAAGGAAGCCTTTTATATGAATTCCCTATGGGATGCATTCCCTAAGGTAGGGGTTCTCAACGTTGGTGTACGCGGTAAATGAGGTACGCCGTGAGAGCTCAAAAGTTGCTAGATCTAGTAACAAAGTCGGATTATTATACTATAACAATAGTGTTATCTATCTATATAAGGTGTACGCCAGTTACATTTCCAGGGGCTTTAAAAGGATGAGAACCACTGCTCTAAGGGATGATTTGAAAGTATATGTAATCGATTGTAAAACCATAATGGAAATATATTTCGTAATTTTTAGAAATTCATGGTCTCTGTGACTTTCGCTAACTTTGTTAAGGTGAAAAATTGGCACAACCAAAGAAATGATTGTTGAAAGACGGAATCCGCTTCCAACAATCATTTTAAATCGGAAGACATTTCAGTACATCCGATTAACGTTGCTGGCGTCCTGGCTCCTTCTTAGTGAGCCTCAAACTATGACAAATTAGCAACTGTCACATTCCTAAGTAATTAGAATATATTAAATAAATATCAGACAGGATGAGACGTTGCCCAACACACGTCAAACAAAACGTGAAACAAAAATCAAGATATTTAAAGACTTGTACCCTTTTTTGTCCTTTTATAAGCACTTTGGTACTATTTTGAAGACTGCATCCTTTTATAAGCACTTTGGTACTATTTTGAAGACTGCATCCTTTTATAAGCACTTTGGTACTATTTTAAAGACTGCATCCTTTTATAAGCACTTTGGTACTATTTTGAAGACTGCACCCTTTTATAAGCACTTTGGTACTATTTTGAAGACTGCATCCTTTTATAAGATATATAAGCACTTTGGTACTATTTTGAAGACTGCATCCTTTTATAAGATATATAAGCACTTTGGTACTATATTAAAGACTGCAATTTTTTATAAGCACTTTGGTACTATTTTGAAGACTCACCCTTTTATAAGCACTTTGGTACTATTTTGAAGACTGCACCCTTTTATAAGCACTTTGGTACTATTTTGAAGACTGCACCCTTTTATAAGCACTTTGGTACTATTTTAAAAGCTGCATCTTTTTATAAGCACTTTGGTACTATTTTGAAGACTGCATCATTTATAAGCACTTTGGTACTATTTTAAAGACTGCATCCTTTTATTAGCACTTTGGTACTATTTTAAGCACTGCATCATTTTATGAACACTTCGGTACTGTAACTGCATCGTTTTATAAGCACTGATACTCTTTTAAAGACTGCATCCTTTTATAAGCACTTTGGTACTATTTTGAAGACTGCATCTTTTTATAAGCCCTAAAACCCGCCGCCCAATCATCCACTAGTTCACAGTTCTATGGTTAAATAGTTAAAAAGTAAAAAAAAAATTAAAAACGTCATTCTTTTTGAAAACAATCGTCCCATATTGCAAAAGACGTTGTGTTATTCTTCTATCTTAGCATTAAATTCACGAGTGAGATCTCTAATGCTATTTTCAACAACTTCTCTCTAACTGAACCTAAGAAAAACGTAAAGTATCGATACATGTATTTATGGTACGTAGGCTGAAATGACGAATCCCAGAGTGCGTATGTCTCTCTGCATGTGTGCATCTCCAGTCAATGAGATATTGTAAGAGCAGTCTGAGCCTGAGTAATTACCCAAGAAGCGTCCGTGTGAATCACCGCCATCACTAAATAGCCGCAAAAAGCGATTAAAGGGGAACCAGTGAAGTTATGGCGGTCCCACTGAAGGTATGTATCCAATATTCGGCTGAACCCCTCTTCTCTCCCCCCCCCCCAGCTCTTATGCATATGTATGCCGATGGAAATATCCTCACACACAGAGCATGAGAGTGGGCTGTCACCTGGGTTATAGATTATCTCTCTACTTCTGGCTTGTGGTGAGTCACATGACCGCTGCGGAGGATGAAGTCACCTTTCGACCCCTCTCTCAGCCCCCAGTCTCTGCTCCCGCGCTTCCCTTACCCCTCCCGGTCCGCTGCATCACCCACGGGACAGGCGACAGAGAAATTGACCCCAACGCGCTTAAATCGCTTTCCTCCCAACATGCGAGGAAAACCGCGAAAATAGCAGCGCGCTTAGGCAAACGTATCGAACAGTTAGTGCCGGGGAGGGTGGGTGGAAGGGGGAACGGGGTGTCTAGTTACGTGGTCCTGTCGTCTTTTTTGTAAATGGAATGGCGAAATTACAACCTGTTACTGGATTTCGCATCTGCAAGTCACATTCCATATCGTCATTCGGATGATTTGCCTTCGTTGGATTTGTACAGTCGCTCAAAAAAAAATATCCGAACACTATGGTTGATTACAGAATTCAGAAAAAATATCTGGAGCGTGTACAGCAACTGTACACGCTCCAGTTACCATTCAGAGCAAACTGGAGCGTGTG
Organism: Ryuthela nishihirai; assembly: GCA_038380435.1. Classification (NCBI taxonomy): domain Eukaryota; kingdom Metazoa; phylum Arthropoda; class Arachnida; order Araneae; family Heptathelidae; genus Ryuthela; species Ryuthela nishihirai. The sequence continues at coordinate 39,651,456 of JAWZYU010000013.1, read as the reverse complement.
CAGTTACTGCACACGCTCCAGTTTGCTGTGAACGGTAACTGCACACGCTCAATATTTCCGTGAGTGAGTCCACACGATCTAGTATCAAAATAATATGACCACCTACAGTCGCTCAAAAAAGTATCCGAACACTATGGTTGATTACAGAATTCAGAAAAAATATCTGGCAACGATTTTTTTCAGAGAAATTGGTGATCTGGCAACCTGGTTGCCAGATCATCAATTTCTAAACTGTACGTTCTCGACTGTACGTACGTATTGTAGTAAACTAGGCGTGAGAAAGTCGCGATTATACTCTGAATTCGCGAAAGTGGTGTTCGTTTCCGGTGCACAGGTTTGGGTTTAATCTCTTACCGTCACTTTTGTGTGCAGTGAAGGTCTAAATGACCCAAGTCACTAAGGGTTGTTTTACCTCTGAGCGGCACTTTTTTGCACACCTTGGGCTAAATGGCCAGGTACATGGACCCCGAAGGCTCAGAGAAGGTTAGGGGAGGGGACCCACTGGAACAGCTGTTGGGAGGCAGATGGTAGCCTCCCGTCAAGACCATCCAGCGTGCTCTTTAACGTGCACAGGGTATGGCTCTCCCGCACACGGGGCCACGGCTTAACGTCCCATCCGACGGACGGCGGGCTTTCCAAGCCCATCAGTGTACCCTACTGACCGTGGGCAGAACATGGAATTTTGCGGAGATAAATCTCAACGCTGACTCAGCTGGGGCTCGAACCTGGGAACTACAGATTACGAGCCTGGCGCGCTACCGACTGAGCCATCCCCGCCCGTCACTAAGGGATCAGAGAAGTTTGGGGATGTGGATTTTCTGGATAATTGTTAGGAGACAGATTTTAGTCTCTTGTTTCTTTGTTGTCAAGGCCAGACAGAATGTTCTTTAACGTGAACTTTTATGGCTGTGCTGCACATATGGCATGGCTTTATATCTCATCAGATGGACGGCGGCCTTTACAAGCCAATCAGTGACCCCTTCTTCGCAGTGGACAAAGTTCGACTTAGCGGAGAAATTTCTTTTAGGATCTGTTTTATAATATCGTTTCAAATGAAGCTGCTACAAGAGAGAATTACAATATATTTCTCTTTCTTTTAACCCATGTGAGAGCTTTAATAATAGTCACAAGCTCTTCGACTTATAATTGAGATGGGTTTAGTATTTTAAAGTTGAATTTGAAATTGTCTCGAGAGATAAAATAAGCTTTTGTGGCTATTTTTTTAAAGTTTTAAATGAGCAATGACTATAAATATTTAGAAAGTCTTTATAATGTCTATCCAGACATGTTGGTGAGAGAGTTCAGTTAATCATTTAACTGTTTATTTTAATTGAAAATGCCTTCAATACGGGTTTGAAATATGGGCTGATATAGAGTTCGAGGTTGTTGTTGCTGTTTGTAGTAATAATAATAAAAAAATAAATACCCCCTCAAGCATCTGCTTGCCACAAAGGTCTGACAGGGCCTGTCAGAGTATATGCCACAGTAGAAGATCTGAGAGGATGGCAGGATCTCAGCAGAAAACAACACGAACATCCATGCCTTACCCGAGGCTCGAACCCAGGTCAGATCAGTAGCCAAACGCGCTAACCACTCGGCCACGGGACGGCTCAAATAAATACCCCCTCAAGCAGCTGCTTGCCACAAAGGTCTGACAGGAGCCTGTCAGTTTATATGCCACAGCAGGAGATCTGAGAGGATGGCAGGACCTCAGCAGAAAAACGACACACACATCCATGCCTAATCCGGGGCTCGAACCCAGGTCCCTTAGATCAGTAGCCAAGCGTGCTAACCACTCGGCCACGGGACGGCTTTTGTAGTAATAGATCTTTAATTTTTTTTTTATTTCATCACACGTCTTATGATTTCTTATTTCTTTAGTTAGAGAGAATTTAGTATTTTACATTTTCTTCGTTATAGGGTGGTTGATATTCTTGGAATTTATTCTGTTAAAGAATGAGATGAGGAGGTGCTGTGAATCGAAAAGGTGTGCTATTAATCTCTGCTTGTAGGGATATGATTGAGCATGTTCTTAGACGACAGTGTAAATTCTAAAACAATGGTTTTTGTATTGTTTTAACTATTATTATTTATTGCTGTTGTTTTGGCAGTTAGAAATAAGCAATATTATAATTTTGTTTTCAGATATTGTTACAGAACTTTATCATGCTTTTATTGGCCGCCGTCCGTCGGATGGGACGTTAAGACGTGGCCCCGTGTACAGGAGAGCCATACCCTGTGCACGTTAAAGAACACGCTGGATGGCCTTGGACGGGAGGCTACCATCTGTATCCCAACAGCTGTTCCAGTGGGTCCCCTGCCCCAACCTTCTCTGAGCCTTCGGTGTCCATGTGACCTGGCCATTTAGCCCATGGTGTGCAAAAAAGTGCCGCTCAGAGGTAAAACAACCCAACCCAACTCATGCTTTTATTTTTGGCCTTTTTGCTCACTATCGCCACACATACATCTCAGTAGTTGAATGCGATTTTTATTTACCTTTAAAACAAGTTTACTTACACCTGAACACTACAAAAATGGAAAAAAAAAATATGTACGACCATTTTGACCACCAGCAGTGCAGTTGCTTTATAAAATGTGATTAGAGTAGTTAAGGATTAGAAATAAAAACGATATCCATAATTCTGATAAAAACTGCTACTGACATTAAAATAAGAATTAAGTCTATAACTAGCATTATAATTTTACTTCAGTGCAATTTAAAATAATAAAAGTATCAAGTTTAATTATATTGAATTGTATAACATAAGAAACAACTACCACTAAGGTAATAAATTCATATATAATATTTAAAAGTAATGTACGGGTTTTTCTGCTAGCATACGTACAGTCGCTCAATAAAACACCCCGAGCGCTATGGTTGATTACAGAATTCAGAACAAATATCTGGCAACGATTTTTTTTTAGAAATCAGTGATCTGGCAACCTTCGTGTACTCTAATGTGATACTGTACACGAAGGTTGCCAGATCACTAATTTCTAAAAAAAATCGCTGCCAGATATTATTTCTGAATTCTGTAATCAACCGTAGTGTTCGGATACTTTTTTGAGCGACTGTAGGTGGTCATATTATTTTGATACTAGATCGTTGGGCTCACTCACGGAAATATTGAGCGTGTGCAGTTGCCGTTCACAGCAACCTGGAGCGTGTGCAGTAACTGCACACGCTCCAGTTTGCTCTGAACGGTAACTGGAGCATGTACAGTTGCTGTACACGCTCCAGATATTTTTCCTGAATTCTGTAATCACGTGACACGAAGGTTGCCAGATCACTAATTTCTAAAAAAATCGTTGCCAGATATTTTTTCTGAATTCTGTAATCAATCATTGTGTTCGGATACTTTTTTGAGCGACTGTAGGTGGTCATATTATTTTGATACTAGATCGGGTGGGCTCACTCACGGAAATATTGAGCGTGTGCAGTTACCGTTCACAGCAAACTGGAGCGTGTGCAGTTACCGTTCACAGCAAACTGGAGCGTGTGCAGTAACTGCACAGAAGTTTGCCGTGAACGGTAACTGGAGCGTGTACAGTTGCTGTACACGCTCCAGATATTTTTCCAGAATTCTGTAATCACGTGACACGAAGGTTGCCAGATCACTAATTTCTAAAAAAATCGTTGCCAGATATTTTTTCTGAATTCTGTAATCAACCATAGCGTTCGGATACTTTTTTGAGCGACTGTACCAGACATAATGTGCCCATAACCATCTCCATCTGATTAATAGGCCTTGAAGGCATAAGTAAATAAAACATAATGCATGAACCACAAAGAGTGTGCCCCGAGGGGCTAGATCAGGGGTTCTCAACGTGGGGTACGAGGTAAAATATTTTGGGGTACGCCGTGAGAGCTCAAATGTCGCTAGATCTAACAGACAAAGTCGCTAAGTTGGCAACACTGCTGTGCAAAAATGTCATTTTTGTGTTTATCGATATATATAATTTATGAATACAAAATTTTATATATATATATGTTTTCTTTTATTCCCATTGTTATATAACTGTAGTTTTATCTATCTATACAAGGGGTGAGCCAGGTTCGTAATCTATAGTTCTAGGTTCGAATCCCAGCTGGGTCAGCGTTGAGATTTAAATAAATAAAAAAATAAAAAAACCTCAAGCAGCTGCTTGCCACAGAGGTCTGACAGGAGCCTGTCAGTTTATATGCCACAGTAGAAGGTCTGAGAGGATGGCAGGACCTCAGCAGAAAAACAACACGAACATCCATGCCGTACCCGGGGCTCGAACCCAGGTCCCGTAGATCAGTAGGAAAGCGCGCTAACCACTCGGCCACGGGACGGCTCGTTGAGATTTATCTCCGCAAAATTCCCCGCCCTGCCCACGGTCAGAAGGGAACACCAATGGACTTGGAAAGACCGCCGTCCGTCGGATGGAACGTTAAGCCGTAGCCCTGTGTGCGATGACTAATATGAGAACCCCTGGACTAGATAACGATCAGATGCAAACTGCAAAGCAAGATGTTCACACATTTTGAAAGTTAATTTGAGAATGAGAATTACTGGCGGCTACTAAAGGTGGCGCTGCGAACAATTAAGTCGTCTATCTGTGCTAGTTATTCTATGATCATTAACAGGCTCCTATCACACCTCTGTGGCAAGAAGCTGCTTGAGGGATAATTAATTAATAATTTATCTCATGAAATGCAACCAGAAGTGTGATCCTCTTGACGTTTCGGCCTACAAAATTTCAAATTTCTAACACTTAGATCGTTTTCAATAGTTGTTGGGGCGGGGGTGGCTCAGTCGGTAGCGCGCCAGGCTCGTAATCTGTAGTTCCCAGGTTCGAGTCCCAGCTGGGTCAGCGTTGAGATTTATCTCCGCAAAATTCGCCGCCCTGCCCACGGTCAGTAGGGGACATCGATGGGCTTGGAAAGGCCACCGTCCGTCGGATGGGGCGTTAAGCCGTGGCCCCGTGTGCGGGAGAGACATACCCTGTGCACGTTAAAGAACACGCTGGATGGCCTTGACAGGAGGCTACCATCTGTCTCCCAACAGCTGTTCCAGTGGGCCCCCAACCTTCTCTGAGCCTTCGGGGTCCATGTGACCTGGCCATTTAGCCCATGGTGTGCAAAAAAGTGCCGCTCAGAGGTAAAACAACCCAACCCAATAGTTGTTAAAATATTTGCCCATTTTCCGAATATTTCACCACTGGAGTGCGTTATTAAAAGAATTGGTATATTCACGAAGTGCCAGTCTTAATATTTGGCGAATGCTCTCGAACCCAAAAAGAATTCTTTATTTAATCTAAAAGCAGAAAAGCTGTTTAATGTCTGCATATGTTTGGACTCGTATAGATTGTGCTGTTTTACCTCTGAATGATATTTTTTTTACACAATGTGCTAAATGCCCAGGTCTCAAGGACCCCAAATATTCAGTGAAAGAAATGAAAAAGTAAATAGATGATTCCATTTTAACCTAACAAGACATATATTCAATTTGAGTTGTTGTTTGGTTTCTAAGCGGTACTTTTTTTGCTCACAATGAGCTAAATAGCGGGTCATAAGAGCTTACAGAATGTTATAGGAAGGACACTCGACACACTGGACAGTTGTTACGAGACGGAAGCTTACAGTTAAGGCCATCCAGCGTGTTCTTTAATGTACACGGCTTTGCGTCCCATCCGACGGATGGCGGCCTTTCCAAGCCCATCGGTGTCCCCTACTGACCGTGGGCAGGGCGGGGAATTTTGCGGAGATAAATCTCAACGCTGACCCAGCTGGGACTCGAACCTGTGAACTTCAGATTACGAGCCTGGCGCGCTACTGAATGAGCCACCCCCGCCTCACTGACAGGGGATCACGCAAATTCTAACTATGAAGCAGAAATGGTAGAGCTTTTAAAATTTACACCTAGTGGTAATCCGGGTCGTAGATCTCGAGAAAATTCCGAAATTTGACCTCCGACGTGACCTTCAGGGTCAAATGGAGGTTACATATAGGTCAAACCTTGATCTACGAGTGCTAGGAGCGTGAAAATTTCTGTCTATGTGTGTTTCAGGTTGTAGATATCGGAAACGTTGCGAAATTTCGGATCCAGAGGGTCCTTCGAGATCAAAGGTCAAATTTAGATCTACTGGTGCTAGAGAGTAAATTGGGGAATCGGGGGGGACATTGTGAACTTTTGGACGTGATGGATCCTTCGAGAACAAAAGCCAAATTTCAATCTAACGTTGCTAGAGATGTAACAGTTGGTGAATTGGGCTACTTCGGGCAGCAGGACTCGAATATTAAGGATGTTCAGAACCGATGTGGCGTTCAAGGTCAAATGAGGGTCGTCGTGAATGTCTAAAAATCAAGAGGTGCCAGAGACACCAATTGATTTCTAGTATTACTACGTAATCAATGCAACAAAATGGCAAAATAGCAAATTTATCATGTGTTGTTCATTTAAATTTAATTAATTATTAATTAAGTTTAATATCTGTAATAATTTCACACGCTATCCACTTTGATTCATAATATCTAGATATATTTTTTTTCAATTGATTTTAAATGTATTTAAACATTGGAATTATTTCAAATCAAAAGGGCAACATAATTTCATGTTTTGTTTCCCACAAATTTCACTGACCGTTGCCAAGGTCACCTTGATAGACCAAGCCTGGAAAACCGTTGAACAAGAGTAGGAAAATTAAATATGCATAAAAAATTTGTGATTAAATTTTCTTAAAATTTAACTAATTTTTTTATTTTTAAACTACGTAAAATAGAAATATTTTTTCATTATGACTATATTAGAATATTTAGGAATATTTTTAAATTAATCACGATATTTTTCCAAATTAGTAGTTACTTGTTAAATTTTGAAAATTTTAAATTTAAGTGAGGCTGTTATGATTTCAAAATTAATATTTTTTGCTATTTCACAGTCAAGGCCTAGGGTAAGAGGCTTTACCGTCGTCCAATTGCCTTATGATATATGTACAATGGAATATGCAAACTCCGGTTTTCTCTATGCAAAGAAGCCATACACTTCGTTATTTAATGAATAAAACATTTTAAAAATTTAGTCAGGATATGATTTTATGATTTAACTAGAAATCAATCAACATCGCCCTCCCACCCGCCCCACTCTATCTGATATTGAACGCCACACAGGATCTAGAATTTCTTAACATTTCTGAGATCTACGGTCAATAGACCTAGGCACCAATTTTTAAGTCTCCAGGACAGATATATGGAAATTTGACCTTTGACCTCGGAGGGCCCACATCCCAAATTTCGTTACGTTTTTTTAGATCTACAACTGCGAAACACCCCAAGACACTAATTTCTAAGTTTCTAGCACTAATAGACCAAGGTTTGACCTCTTCTTCACCTCTATTTGACCTTGAACGACAAATCTGGAACTGTATCCTGACGGATGTAAAACACAAATTTCGAATCTTTTCCAATATCTACGACCCGGATTTACCCCTGGGAGCAATTTTCGGAGCTCTATCATTTATGCACCATATTTAGAATTAGCACGATCCCTTGTCATTTCTAATCGTCTATATACACTGCTCGACATTGAAAGTGCCCCACACAGAACGACATGTCGTACAAACATGCGAATAGAAGGGGGGTGGAGGGGCGCGCAGTTGAGATATGCAGATGATGATAATCTGGAGCCAATGACGTGTGTGGCTCAAGTGATAAAAGGTGCAAGAAGGAACAGGGATGGTATTGTATTTATGCAGGTGGAAGTCGTGCGAACCGTTGAGATTAGGTATTTCTGCTTGGAAACTTTTCAGCGAAGGCCAAAAATGCCTGGTACACGCCATTGGCAAGTTTATTGCCATTTGGGTGCTTTTGAGAGAGGAAGAATTATAGGCCTATGAGAAGCTGAATGGACTACGCATCATGTCACTGCCCATGTTCATTGGGATGCACAAACTGTTGGATGCTGTTGGCAACAGGGCGAAATGAAGATTCTAGCGTGTGTCACAGAGGGAGTGATGCTGTCTGACAGATATCAGCACAGCTTGATAGATACATTGTTCGGCATGCTCATTCGTTACCGCAGAGCACTGCAGGTGATATTTGAGAGGCTGTGTCAGCGGCCATGGACGTCCCCATAATGACTCGAACGGTAAACCGAAGGTTGCATGAGGCACACCTGCACTCTAGGCAACTGTTATGTCGACTGCCATTGACTGCAAACCATCGCAGTCCTCGTCTGGCTTGGTGCCGAAGTTATGCTAACTGGGTTGGTTGGTAGGTTGGTTGTTTTACCTCTGAGCGGCACTATTTTGCACACTATGGGCTAAATGGCCAGGTCACAAGGACCCCGAAGGCTCAGAGAAGGTTGGGGGAGGGGACCCACTGAAACACCTGTTGGGAGACAGATGGTAGCCTCCAGTCAAGGCCATCCAGCGTGTTCTTTAATGTACACAGGGTATGCCTCCCCCACATGCAGGGTAATGGCTAAATGTCCTGTCCGACTGACGGCGGCCTTTCAAAGCCCATCAGTGTCCCCTACTGACCGTGGGTCAGTAGGGGACACTGATGGCTTGGAAAGATGATGGGCTTGGAATCCCCTACTGACAAGGGTGGGGAATTTTTGCGGAGATAAATCTCAACGCTGACCCAGCTGGGACTCTTAACAAGGTAATGGTCACATCCAATTTCAGCTCCTCTATATGCCCTGGTATTCCTAACAGAACTAGCCGATTTGCTGTTAATTAATATATAATCAATCATATTCTTATGCAGCCCATCAGGTGAAACCCAGTGTACTTATGTATGTCGCGGTGTTTGTAATAAGTGTTAGTTATTCTGAAACCATTGAGTTTACTTACCTGTAAGAGACGTTGCCCATTGCTATTGCAACTACCAATACCAAAAGGGCCTATCACTCCTCCCCAAAGGTCAGAGTCAGTACCAACTTTGGCATTGAAGTTACGTAGAACAAGGGTAACATCTCCTTTCTTGACAGAATTCAAAATATCCTGAAGTTGTCCGTAAAACCTATCCTTCTCATCCTCATCGGCAACCTCAGTGGGGGCATAACAGCAGATAACATTCAAGTCTTTAACGCTTGTCTGAAATTTTGCTGTAAGAAACCTTTCATTAATGCACTCATATCTTAGAAGAGCATCACTAGCGTGTCTGCTGAGAAGCAGACCCATGCCTTGGTGATGCTTATTGTCGTCCCTCCCTGAAAAGAGAAATTTAAGATTTTTTTTAAGAATTTGACCTTTATCTGTCCATCTGATCTCTTGCAAGCCGAGAATATCTAAATTATAATGGTGGAATTCTTGTGTGAGGACATCAAGAGAAAAAGCTCTGTGCAGAGTCCTCACATTCCAACTACCTATGGAGAGAAAATGGTTAGTGGGATGTTTAAAGAAACTATGTTTATTGAGAGAGGGAATGCCGACAATATCAAACAGCCCCCTAATCGCAGACATGGGGCAAAGACCCGTTCCCCCACTACTAAAGGCTGAAGCCATCTACACTGGAAGACTTCATCTAATGTAGAATTTGACGATGCCAATAGAAGCAAAGAGTTCAGGTGCCTGCGATGACCTCTGTTCAGGATTATCCACCAGCTGATAAACATATCCTGTGAATCTATTCACTTGGGGCTGTCAACCCAAAAACAAACAGAAAACACAGCGGAAGATTTTCCCTCCACAGAAGCCCACCAGTACAGCAAAATCAGGATCCATAATCAAGCTCAGAGCCATATATCTGTCCAGTCCAGTGGGTTTGTATGGTCAGCACCAGGACCCTGTGTGGTTGACCACTCCTCAGCAGGGTAGAAAAAAAAAGTAGCCATAGTTGTCCAGATCAGTAGGCCACACTAATCTGGCAGCCATCCCCTTCCGTTCATCTTCCACAAGAGAATATCTCTTTTGAAAGGTACTAACGGTCTGCACCACGAGAAGGCGGGGTCGGACATTAGGTGCTAGGCCTGGCCGGTTCTATGCATCATCACAGGGGATTGGTGCATAGCTCTCCTTCCAGTGACTACCTAGCTACCATTTATGCTCTAACGCAACTAATGTAAAGATGTGTTAAACATCAAAATCAGACACAAGAGCCAGGAGATGATCTCATTTAATTCGTATTTAGGCTCAAACTGTCATTCCAACGTCTTTCTGAGAATATAAACGAGAAACCGTTTCGATTATTCTTTCAAGAACAATAGGACAAAATCAGGAAAAAAGAATAATTAAACATGAGCCACAACAGACTGTAAAACGGATTCCAAAACATGAAAATGTATCTCTAAAATCTGTTCAATGCCATCCTATGAACACTTCAATAAAAAACGATTATTATGTGGCTCTAATTACGAAACGCCATAAAGCTTGCACAGGAAAAGGTTGTTCAAAGTTTGCTGCATCCACAGGAAGATCTGTAACAAAACACTGATTAAACATTCTCCCTATTCTGATATGCATACCTCAAACACTACACATTTTTTTAGAGTATCAGACAAATAATTATATTCAAAATTCTATTAATTATATATTTAAAATAGATATTGATTCCTATCCTTCCCTTCCCTTTACAATTCTAGAGTTGGCTTGACATACAGGGTTTCTTTTCCACAAAAAATATAATGAAAGGACATTTTGTTTTTCTAGCTCTTGAAATTTATAATGATTATTACAATAATTTAGACATAAATTAAATACCCCCCTCAAGCAGCTGCTTGCCACAGAGGTCTGACAGGAGATGGTCAGTTTATATGCCACAGTAGAAGGTCTGAGAGGATGGCAGGACCTCAGCAGAAAAACGACACAAACAGCCATGCCTTACCCGGGACTCGAACCCAGATCCCGTAGATCAGTAGCCAAGCGCGCTAACCACTCGGCCACGGGACTACTCATAAGTATTAGAAATGAAATTAGTTTAGTTCACTTTAAAAAAAATAGTAATTTTTTTATATTGATGATTTCGAACATTTTTTTGGTAATCTGAATATCTATTTCCTTTTATTATAATTTGTGAAATTCGAAACATTGTTTATTATTTGGGTATTGTTGTTATTTTTGCACCTTACGACTAAATTTGTTTCCTAAAATATCATGTATTATGTGGCCGAGTGGTTAGCACGCTTGGCTACTGATCTAAGGGACCTGGGTTCGAGCCCCGGATTTAGGCATGGATGTGTGTCGTTTTTCTGCTGAGGTCCTGCCATCCTCTCAGATCTCCTACTGTGGCATATAAACTGACAGGCTCCTGTCAGACCTCTGTGGCAAGCAGCTGCTTGAGGGGGTATTTATTTTTTTTTATTTTTATAACTATTATGTAATATGATTCTAAAGGAAGAAATAAAGTATTTTAAGAATAAAGAAGTCTTCATGAGAAAGTTTTTTTATGCATTGTGATGACATTCTGTCTATGTCACTTCTTTACAGTGATGAATTCGTGAGAATTGGTACTGATGATAAGTATCTTGACTAGTCAAAAGCAATGGGTCAGCGATTTACCGCCGCCATTTTGTTTTTTATCAGTGCACCTTCAGACATACTTTTCGATAAAGAATCTACGTTCCAAAAATCAAAATATTCGAGGCAACTTTTCAAGAATGATGAAGGAATTTTCGACATTAGAAGAAATGTCGAAAAGCTGAATAAGATCAAATAAGCTTGCACCTCTGTCAATATGGAAAAAAGATCTAGAACAAAGAACACAAACTAAGAAAATCTTTGGAGATTCGACCCTTTAAAAATAAGCATCCTGGAAACCATAACGCAACTGAATTCTTCTCTATGTGATCTCATCAACCGAATTTTGCCATTTGCAAAAAGCAAACGGGAAAAATATGCGAGAGATTTCCGACCACCGTACTCTGGCACCGATGACGTCGATGTGGCGGCACGTGCTCGTCACGGCCTTGCCTCGCGCTCGGACACGTCATCCGGGCATTACAAGAGTCCCGTCTCTGGTCCACGAGCATGGACGACTCTCCCCTGCAAGCCGCCGATGGTAATAATGAAAGCAACCTGGTGCTCGGAGCGACCACGTTGTAAGAGATTCCCATCCCTCTCGCGCTCACACAGGGCGAAGGAAGATGGAGATGAGGGGGGGGGGGGAAGAGCAAGGGGGTCGGTTGAGTTAAGCGTGAAGAGAGGAGGTGACTGTGAGCTGGGGGGCCGGTGACGGAGGGTGACGGAAGTAGGCCTATATCCATTGCCAGCTGAAGGCCTTCAAGCTACCGGTCCCAAATGTTTACCCATGGGAATAGGCAGTGTTTGTGAGTCATGGAATGTGTAATTGGATGTGGGGGTCCCATGCCAGTTGAGCGCTTTTCCAGTATGCCTTATCTCACTCACTGTTTGCTTGATTAGCGGGATTTAAGACCCCCCAGATTCCTGCAGTGGGAGGTTCATTTTTCCCTGTTTCCCTGTTTGATGTCCGTGTAGGGTTTGATCGCCGGCAGCATCTGATTTTGTAGGGGAAAAAATGAAAAGGAAGCAGATGCTGAGTGCTGATAAACTCGCTTCCTGAACATTCGATGGCTTATTTAAAGCATAATGTATGTTTTCGAACCTGATAGGGTCTTCGTTCTTTCTATTTCAACTTTGGTTAGTTAAATTTATTCTGTTTAATCTATTAGCTCTGGAGCTCCTGATCTTTGAAATTCAAGTCTACTCGAGCTTATTTCTTGAAAAGTGGATGCATATAATAAGAATATTCTTTCTTCCACAGACGAAAATCACTTTCAAGTAAAATCATTTGATGGTTAATCAGGGACAGTCACACGTGAAAAAGTCATTCAACAGTTTCCACAATTCTAGTACAAGATCTCGTGCAAGGCAGCTAACAAGTGACAATAAAACACTTGTTCTACTAGCGTAGTTAAGACATAGCGATATGACAATTTGTTTCCCAATTTAGCTAATATGTGGTGATAAGACTGTTTTCTAATTGTTTAGTTAATACAAGGTTATAGGACAATTGTTCCATCAATTAGTTAAAATTGACTGTAGGACAATTGTTCAATCAGTTAGCTAAGACGTTGCCGCGGGACAATTGCTCTACCAGTTAGCTAAGAGGTAGAGATGGACAAGTTCAGCTAAGATGGGAGATTGGGTCAGTTGCTCTATAGGTTAGCGAAGACTTCGCGAAAGAACATGGTAGTTGCTCTACTTAACTAAGAAGTAGAGATGGACAATTACTCTACCAGTTTAGCTAAGATGTGGCTATAGAACAATTGCTGTACCGGTTTAGCTAAGATGGGCGATGAGACAATTGCTCTACAGTTAGCTGAAACGTGACCATAGAACAATTGCTTTCCCAGTTAGCTAAGACGTAAAGATAGGACAATTGCTCTACCAGTTAGCTAAGACGTAGAGATGGACAATGGCTCTACTAATTTAAATAAGACGTGACAAAAGATTCTTCTCTACCAATTTTGCAAATAAGCGAAGATGGATAGTTTCTGTAAGTGAACTTGAGCTGAGAGGTGGCAACAGGCGAGTTGCGCTTCCTGGTAAACCTAGGATTGGGTTGTTTTACCTCTGAGCGGCACTTTTCTGCACACCATGGGCTAAATGGCCAGGTCACATGGACTCCAAAGGCTCAGAGAAGGTTTGGGGAGGGGACCCACTGAAACAGCTGTTGGGAGACAGATGGTAGTCTCCCGTCAAGGCCATCCAGCGTGTTCTTTAACGTGCACAGGGTATGGCTCTCCCGCACACAGGGCCACGGCTTAACGTCCCATCCGACGGACTGGTCAACCTAAACATGAATACCAATTTAATTAGGGAGTGTGATTTACACCTGCTTAGGTATGCTCTGTCTAAGAGATACTTAATAATCTCACCACGTGCAAAAGTGTTTATAATAAAATTGAAGTATTCTCATCTGTCTGTTTAAGAGCACCATAGAGAGTGCCCTGATATAGAACTTTACATTATATAGCCTGTTCAGAGAGCCAAAATTTTAAAAAGAAACTCACTAAATTTTAGAACTTTATCCTGAAGTAATAACGAAAAAAATATATGTCATATTATGTACCAAAAAGGGTTGGGTTGGGTTGTTTTACCTCTGAGCGGCACTTTTTTGCACACCATGGGCTAAATGGCCAGGTCACAAGTTCCCGGAAGGCTCAGAGAAGGTTGGGGGAGGGGGCCCACTGGAACAGCTGTTGGGAGAAAGATGGTAGTCTCCCGTCAAGGCCATCCAGCGTGTTCTTTAACGTGCACAGGGTATGGCTCTCCCGCACACTGGGCCACGGCTTAACGTCCCCTCCGACGGACGGCGGCCTTTCCAAGCCCATCGGTGTCTCCTATGCTGACCGTGGGCAGGGCGGGAAATTTTTGCGGAAATAAATCTCAACGCTGACCCAGCTGGGACTCGAACCTGGGAACTACAGATTACGAGCCTGGCGCGCTACCGACTGAGCCACCCCAGCCCCAAATGCCAAAATGAAAGGGATTTCAATTCTAAATAATAAAATTCAGAAAAGCTATAATAATGAAGGGTACATAACATAATAATACTTCTACAACATAATGCAAACTTATTTATTTTAATGCTGTAACATTAGGGATAAATTAGGTCTCAATTTACAGAATCTGTGCTCAAACCATTTCGACAATTGATCAGCCCAAGCCCGATTTGGGAAAAAAAATTCCTCTGTCACATCATAAGACTTATATACAGAAATGCTCGTCGTAAACAGGGGCATAGTGAAGAGAGGTACCCAGGTTTTCCCTCAGTGTGGGAGGGGCAACCACCTCGATTTTGTAACCTCGGCATGATTTTACAAAACAAAACTTTTTTTTTACATCTCACCAAATTTTTACCAAGTCACTTCGAATTTAGCCAACTACAAAGGTTTTTCCAAATTTTTCTCCATTGCGCCGATTCTCCTTAATTTTACAAAACCAATCACAATTATCCCAACTCACCTGCATTTTACCAAATGACTTCGAATTCTGCCAACTACATTTTGCCAAGTTACCTCGATTTGGCCAACTCGCCGTAATTTTACAGAAAAAATCCGAATTTTGACATATCCTAGGATTTTGCCAAGTCACTTCGAATTTTGCCAATACTCCAAAACTTTGCCATGTTTTTCTAGATTTTCCCAAATCTTCTAATTTCAGAAAACCAATCCCAATTGTTACAACTCGCTTATATTTTACCAAGTGGCTTCGAATTTTGCCAACTGCCATAAATTTTGCAAACTTCTCTAGATTTTTGCCTACTCACCATAATTTTACAGAAAAAAAACAATTTTTACATCTCACCTGAATTTTGCCAAGATTTTTCCAAGTTGTCCCAATTTTTCCAACTACCAAAAGTAAGTTAAGTTAAGAAGATTAATTGTGTTCCCAATAATATGGAAAACAGCATTCCCCCTTTGAATTTCATAGATTCTTATCAATTTTTAATGGAACAATAATGCTGCTTTTCATCATATGATAACAGTAGGAGATTTGCCTGCGCTTTAAATCTGAATGGCGTGATGTAGAGTGGGAACACCTCTTTCTCGTATCCAAAAACATTGACTGAAATGTTGTTCATTTTTACGAATTTAGATATATTTTCCTTTTAAATGTATACAGTTGTTAAGGCGTTCAATTTATTACAGGCTCATTCACAGTTAATACAAGATTTACATATGTGGAAAGTAGTCCCAGTGGTAATGGAAAAAGAGTTAATTCCTAGTTCATTGGTAGCAAAATATCCCGTGCTTTTCCCGGTTGGTGCAGAAGAAGCTTCTAATAGCATGGTCAGGGTAGGAGATCATTTGACAGTCGAAGTAAACCCAAGACGGCCATGTGTCCTATGTGTAAAGCAGAGAAAAAAAACTAACAAGAATTGTGTGTACTAAATGTAAGTCTTTGAAAAATTTTGTTTTTGCACTGTTTCATCAATATTCATGTTACTGCATTCATTCCAATAAATAATTCAGCGAAACATTAATATATACATCAACTCTTGATTTTTCTTGGCTGATTAACTGGTTTTCCGTGGTACAAAATAATAATAGACCGTAGATATGCAACTTTTTGAGGGCACTGAAGGTGTAAAATGAAAACATTCATTCTCTTTGGAAACGAACCCTCCCATATTCCAACGATATGGTGTTATTTTTCTCAGTCTGCTAATCTCCTACTTCCCACCTTCCTAGCGGCTACCAAAGGAACTCATTGAACTAGGCAGATTCACACCCTGCTTGTCACTTTGAATGAATTTGCATACCTTGACCTTAGTGCTCGTACTTTTTACAGTTTTCATCCTTACGAATCTTTTGAATAATGTCGCGTGTTTCTTCTCATCAGTTCTGGAAGACTAGTGAGCGAATAATTCTTGTTCTCCATTTGACTCTCCTCGCCTCCATTCTCTAAACTCGGCTCTTTTTTTCTTCGCATTTTTCCACTTCCTTTCGAAGTTTTCTTCTTTCTTTGCTTTCCGGACACTGCGCCGTAATAGTATATTCTTATGGTGATTCCATCTGTCAAGTCACTGGTTCACATAAATTTTTAACATTAGTTTTTCAAGTAAGCTGAATTCTGGTGTGAAATAAGATGTTTTAGCACGAAATCAGTTTGTGTTCTTAATGAATGCAGTGGAATTATTTACCAAGTTTCTATTTTTAATGAAGGAAATCGTTTATCGGTAGCAGATGCAAATATTGCGGTGCAGATAGCAGCAGTTCTATCGTACATAGCCCGCTTGTTGCGAAATGCACATCACGCGAGTTGATGAAAGTCCGATTGCACCCATCGATAAGCGACCCCGTCATATGATTTGAAGGAAGGTCAATTCGCACCGTGCGATTGTTGACACAGATGAAAGATTAGAGACTTCGAAATTTTTTTCACTGCTGAGAGTGATCCGTCAATAAAACGTGGTCCGGGGTGAGGTACTGAACGTCTGTTGCGTGTTCTAAAGCGGGTCTTATATGTCACCCCTACAGACCATATTACACCTCAATATCATTTCATAATTACAAATAATTTATTTTTAAATCAGATTTTACTCCTTTTATTAATTTTTTTACCCAATGGTATTTTCTGTGGGACAGTCTTTTAAAACAGTTACTGGGGGATAGTCCTTCTTCTAGTGAAGGTCGAACTCACAAAATACGGGGATCTTGTTCAAGGATTGCATCAACCATACAGCGAGGGGTTGCCACCCAAAGTTTAGCGGGACTTGGCAAATTTCAGATGAACGTGGGCACCAAAGGAGTTTGGTGAGGTTTTAATAGAGTGAACTTTTGATAAGGGGGGTTTAATAAAGGGAAGGGGGTTTTAATGAGTGTTTCATTAATAAGGAATAAAATATGGGTAATACAACTTTGGGAGTTGATTTTCTGTGAGTGACTGCTATCGAAAGTTTTGCAATTATTTAGAGACTTGCATCATTCCTTTTTGCGTGAGGTTGCACCCATGCAATTATTCTGAGGCTTGCATCAGCCGATCGTTGCCATCCCGAAGTTTAGTTGGTAAGGGACTTATTCGGAGATTAAGGGGGGGCTTAAAATATAGGGGGTCAACCAGGGGGGTCTGTAATAAAGAAAAATCAGGACTATTCAAGAAGAAGGGCTTAAAATATAGGTGGGTAACTAGGGGTCTTTAATGACGGATTGGCTGAAAAATTGGGATATTAGAGTTAAAATAGGGGTTTTTCCGAAAATAGTACTCCTCATAGTCACCAGATGGCGCCAGGGGTTAAAAAAGGGGGAGGAAGGGGTTTTAATAAGGGGGGGAGAAATGTTTAATAATGGGGGAGTCAAAAATCGGAAATTAGTGCTAAAATAGGGGTTTTTCCGAGAAGAGTACTCCTCGTAGTCACCAGATGACGCCAGGGGTTAAAAAGGGGGAAGGAAGGTTTTTAATAAGGGGGAAAATTTTTAATAACGGGGTTTTTAAATAAGAGGGATTAATTAATTATGAATTATTAATTATGAATTATTAATAAGGGGCGTGTCCGGTGGCACATAGGGTTCGTAGCTGGTGACGTCATAGGGGACGTGGTCAGTGACGACATAGGGGGAAAGCACTAGTGGGGGTACCGTGGATATACTTGCTACTACTGACTTAACAAAGTTCATAACTGAGAACAATGATTCACAAGAAATACCTAGATGAAAAAATTGATAGTGATGCTGTCGCAAGGGTTTTTAAACATACCAAAGTTTCTGGAATAGTAATCCAAGTCCTTAAGACCCCGTTTTCTGCACTTCTCTCTGTTGAGAGAATTTGTTTCTCTGTTTTTTCTCTCTGTTTGAGAGAAATTGAGCTACTTTGAAAATTAGTCAACTGCATTTCAAAATCATCCATATTTATCCACGAAAACATATGCAAGTTGAATTCATCCAGTTTTATAGTGCCTGAAAACTTAATGAATTTTGCAGTCTCTTCTAACTCTCTGAACTTAACAAATCTTAGAGGGAACTACTCAACATTTGACTCAATGACGTTTAAAAATAGTTTTTGATTTGGCAGTCTGTTTTGTCATCCTTTTGGAGATCATTGATGTATTTCTTTAGGTTTGGGAAATATCTAAATCTCTCACTGTCTACATCCCTCTTAAAAACTGCTGGTTTCATTTCAAATGTCTTTATGTCATCAAACATAACATCAAGAATCTTACCAGAGCCCTGTAGTTTAAGGTTCAAGTCATTTAAATGTTCGGAAAAATCTTCAAAAAACATCAGTTTACAAACTTACACGATGTCATACATTTCTTTACAAGGCATTTGTTCATTAGTCAAAAAGAGATTTATCTCATCCAGGCATTCAACAAATCGTTTCAGAACAAGACCTCGACTAAGCCAACCAACATTTTGTACATTATTAGTCCTTTGTACACAGAATCCACCTCATTCAATAGATTTTAAAATTGTATTTTATTCAAAGCACATGCAGCAATGTAATTAATAACCTTGGTTACTGTTTGCATCACTTCTTGAAGTTCCTTTAGGCCAGCTTTTGCACATAAAGTCTCCTCATGTATGATGAAATGAAAACCTATCAGTGGATGACCAACATGTTTGGCAAACACATTTACAAATCCTGCTTCCTTACCAATCATGCTAGGTGCACCATCGGTTGTGACTGATACTACTTTTGAAATATCAATTTGTCGAATTAATTCATTCATAACTGCTTTACATATTTCAACCCCAGTGGTACGCTCAGGTAGTGTTACAAGTTTAATCATCTCTCCGCATACTTTGTCAACCCTACAAAATCGAGCAAAGATTGCTAGCCAAGCTAATGATGTAATGTCTGAGCTCTCATGAACACAAATAGAAAAGAACTTCCATGAAGCCAAATCTTTTGTTAATTAATCTGCTCTATTCCTTTCCAACTTAAGTATCCTATCCTTAACTGTTTTTCAACTCACAGAAAAATCTATAATGCGCTGAATAATTTTTACCTTTTCTGAAAGATCGTCAAACTTCTTTAATATATGCTTCTTTAATATACTCCTCATCACCGAGTGGTTTTCCATGTTGGGCAATAACTTTTGAAACCTCAAAATTAGCAGCAACTAAGTTGGAACTAAGCCTACCTGAAATAAATTTCATCAAAGTATCGGATTTTTGTCTTGTCTTTCTCAGTTCACGAGAAATTAATTCTCTTTGTTCTTGCTCACTTTTATTGCTCAAGTTCTTATGAACAGTTTAAAAATGTCTCTTTACAGAAGAAGTCCTACAGAAAACTGATTCGGAACAAAAAATTCATGATGCTTTATTATCTTAACCATACCAAATTTTTTCAGTCCAATATTCTTTAAATTCTCTAATATCCTCTTCATTTGAATGTCTATGTTTCTTTGCTGGTGGTTGTGATATTCTGTGCAATTTGTAAAGGGAACGAATCAAGGGGCGGGAGTGCTCAGTCGGTAGCGCGCCAGGCTCGTAATCTGCAGTTCCCAGGTTCGAGTCCCAGCTGGATCAGCGTTGAGATTTATCTCCGCAAACTCTCCTCCCTGCCCACGGTCAGTAGGGGACCCCGAATGGCTTGGAAAGGCCGCCGTCTGTCGTATGGGACGTTAAGCCGTGGGCAGTGTGCGGGACAGCCATACCCTGTGCACGTTAAAGAACACCCTGGATGGCCTTGACGGGAGGCTACCATCTGTCTCCCAACAGCTCCCCCAACCTTCTCTGAGCCTTCGGGGTCCATGTGACCTGGCCATTTAGCTCATGGTGTGCACAAAAGTGCCGCTCAGAGGTAAAACAACCCAACGCAGGAAGCAAATAAAAATATACGATAATGGTATATTTAAATGGTCTGTAAATGGTAGCTAGGTAGTCACTGGAAGGAGAGCTATGCACCAATCCCCTGTGATGATGCATAGAACCGGCCAGGCCTAGCACCTAATGTCCGACCCCGCCTTCTCGTGGTGCAGACCGTTAGTACCTTTCAAAAGAGATATTCTCTTGTGGAAGATGAACGAAGGGGAGGGCTGCCAGATTAGTGTGGCCTACTGATCTGGACAACTATGGCTACTTTAATTTTTTTTTCTACCCTGCTGAGGAGTGGTCAACCACACAGGGTCCTGGTGCTGACCATATAAACCCACTGGACTGGACAGATATATGGCTCTGAGCTTGATTATGGATCCTGATTTTGCTGCACTGGTGGGCTTCTGTGGAAGGAAAATCTTCCGCTGTGTTTTCTGTTTGTTTTTGGGTTGACAGCACCAAGTGAATAGATTCACAGGATATGTTTATCAGCTGGTGGATAATCCTGAGCAGAGGTCATCGCAGGCACCTGAACTCTTTGCTTCTATTGGCAGCGTCAAATTCTACATTAGATGAAGTCTTCCAGTGTAGATGGCTTCAGCCTTTAGTAGTGGGGGAACGGGTCTTTGCCCCATGTCTGCGATTAGGGGGCTGTTTGATATTGTCGGCATTCCCTCTCTCAATAAACATAGTTTCTTTAAACATCCCATTAACCATTTTCTCTCTATAGGTAGTTGGAATGTGAGGACTCTGCACAGAGCTTTTTCGCTTGATGTCCTTACACAAGAATTCCACCATTATTATTTAGATATTCTCGGCTTGCAAGAGACCAGATGGACAGATAAAGGTCAGATTCTTAAAAATAATCTTAAATTTCTCTTTTCAGGGAGGGACGACAATAAGCATCACCAAGGCGTGGGTCTGCTTCTCAGCAGACACGCTAGTGATGCTCTTCTAGGATATGAGTGCATTAATGAAAGGTTTCTTACAGCAAAATTTCAGACAAGCGTTAAAGACTTGAATGTTATCTGCTGTTATGCCCCCACTGAGGATGCCGATGAGGATGAGAAGGATAGGTTTTATGAACAACTTCAGGATATTTTGAATTCTGTCAAGAAAGGAGATATTACCCTTGTTCTACGTGACTTCAATGCTAAAGTTGATACTGACTTTGACCTTTGGGGAGGGGTGATAGGCCCTTTTGGTATTGGTAGCTGCAATGGCAATGGGCAACGTCTCTTACAGGTAAGTAAACTCAATGGATTCAGAATAACTAACACATATTACAAACACCGCGGCATACATAAGTACACATGGGTTTCACCCGATGGGCTGCATAAGAATATGATTCATTATATATTAATTAACAGCAAATGGGCTAGTTCTGTTAGAAATACCAGGTCATATAGGGGAGCTGAAATTGGATCTGACCATTACCTTGTTAAAAGTGTCTTGCAACTTAAACTTAAAATGTATTGTGCTAGGGTTAAAAAATTTACTTTTAATACTGAAGCTCTGAAAGACCCAGTTATAGCCAAAGCTTACCATGATAGGTTACTTAGTCATTATGACAGTCATGGTTTGCTTAATACTGAAGTTGAGGAAGAATGGGGCCATTTTAAACAGACTTTTTTGGAACTAACAGTACTCTTTTAGGGAAAAAGGAGCAGAGGAGGCAGAATTATTTGAGTGATAAGGCACTTGAGCTTATTTCAGAAAGAAAGAACTGCAGGAATGTCTTTAATCAATACCCTACTAGTCCTAATAGAAAGCATTACAGAGAGCTTAATAAACGTGTAAAAGATCAGTTAGCTGCTGATAAGAATCTTTGGCTTGATGGCTTGGCTGACAAAGCCAAGGAAGCAGTTAGACAGCACAACTACAGAGAGCTGTACCAGATAGTTAATGTTTTGTGTGGTAGAAAACGGACAGGTATACAGGGATTGAAGGATAAACAAGGTAAGGTTTATAGAAGGTGAGGATTCTGTCATGGCTAGGTGGGCTGAGCATTTCAGTGATGTTCTGAACAATGTGGTTAGTTCTATTTCCATTGTTTGCAATGATAATAGATGCATTTGTGGCTTTAATGTTGGCCCTATAACACAATCTGAAGTTATTTTGGCTGTTTCTAAACTTAAACTACATAAATCCCCAGGGGTAGATGATATTACTACAGAAATGCTTAGAGCTGGGAATGTTTCGGTTACGACTTGGATGACTGAAATTCTGAATATCTTTTATGATAAAGGCATGGCATAAGGATTTTTTCGGAGGATTCCTAAGGATTTTACCAGAGCTATTGTTATCCCTATTTTCAAAAAAGGTGATCGCAGTTCTTGTGATAACTATAGGGGTATAGGCCTACTCTCTGTTCCAGGTAAAGTTATTTCCATGATTGTGCTTAATAGAATTAAGAATCTTGCTGACAGTCAATTGCGTGATGAGCAATGTGGATTCAGAAGTGGTAGGGGATGTGTGGATCAGATATTTTCACTTAGGCAGATTCTTGAGAAATGTTTAGAGTTTCAGAAACGTTTGGTAACTAGCTTTGTTGGTTTCAAAAAGGCTTTCGACTCTGTTGATCGATATCATTTGTGGTTGATTGTGAGATCATATGGTATACCAGACAAGTTAGTTAACATAATGAAAGCTCTCTGTAATAACACTGAGTCGTGTGTGAGAGTTGGTAAGGCTTTTAGCAATCGGTTTAGCATTACTTCTGGTGTTCGACAAGGGTGCATTTTGTCTCCTTTTCTCTTTAGTTTGGTTATTGATTACGTTATGCGAAATTTACTTCAAGGGAAAGATTTTAGCCTTAAATTGGCTGGAGATACGAAAATTTCTGATTTAGGTTATGCTGATGATTTAGCCCTTTTGGCAAATGATGTTGATGAGATGAACTCTTTCATTCGAGCTGTTGATGAGACTGGTAGTAGAGTAGGTTTGATTATAAACAGACAGAAAACTAAAGTGATGAAAATTGGTCAGGCAGGCTGTGATTCAGTTCATCTGAATGGTTGCAGTCTTGAGCAGGTGTCACAGTTTAATTATCTTGGGAGCTATGTAACAGATAATGGTGATGTGCGGCATGAGATTAACAGACGAATAGGGATTGCTGCCAGGACTTTTAAGAATCTATGGAGAGTGTGGAGAAATAGGCGTATACACCTAAAGACTCATATTAAACTGTATAATAGTTTGGTTCTTTCTAGGCTTAGTTATGGTAGTGAAACGTGGACACTTTGTAAACAAGATAACAGGAAACTAGTTGCTTTTGATTCCAGATGCTTACGCAGTATCTTGGGCATTAGGTGGTTCAACTTTGTAACAAATGATGAGGTTAGACAAAGGAGTTTGCAACCTCCTTTAAGCAGCATATTGTGCAGAGAGAGACTCCGTTGGTTTGGAGATGTTGCCCGTATGAATAATTATAGATTGGCGAATAGGGTTATGAACAATGTGCCTAAAGGCCTCAGAAAGAAGGGGAGACCTAGGATGCGGTGGGCAGACAATGTCAAACAGGACCTTGTTAGAATTGGTGTGCAGTGGCCAGATGCAGCAGACGTGGCTCAGGACAGACTTGATTGGAGAACTAAATTGCACGGTCTTGTTGCACGGTCTTGTTGGATCATCATCCTCAAGCAGCCCATGGCTGCTTGAGGATGATGATGATGATGGTATTTAAATATAGGATGAATATGAATAGAAAAAAGGAGGAAGAAAGAAAGAAAGGAAGTCAAGTAGTGAATAAAACAAAAGGAAAAAGGTAAATTACAACTGAATGACCAAAGTTGTTCAGTCACAAGGTACATACAAAAAATAAGGCATATAGCTTCCAACTTTAATGAAAATCATATCATGGGGTGTAAAGATATGGACAGAGACGTATGGACACTGTCAAAAATTATAATTTGGAATCAGAAAATCTCATCATAATCACTCTCTGCATACACCTACCAAGTTTAAGCAAACCAAAAATTATTACAATTATAGGCCTACCTACACACATGCAAATGAAAGAGAAGGGTACGCATTCCATCTAATCACGTGCAGATACCACTTCATAATCCGGAATATTGATAATACATTTCACATAGCTTTAACAAAAACTTATGTTTATGGTAATGTAAAGAAAATTTGCGTTTATATCGAATAAATTAAACATATTAATAGACAATAAATACTTCCAATCCATATTTTAATGACTTATGATTTAATTAAATCCGAATTCACATAAACACACTTTAGAAAACCGATAAATTCTTTACGGAACACGAAAAAATATATGAAATGATGGTAAAGGATTCACGCCACATCCGGCTGCGTGGCGAATGATGCAACAACTGAAAGGGACAAAACTTGTACGTCAGTATATCGCGGAAATAGATGTCTTGGAAATAGGATGTTTGTTTCATTTTCTTATTACTTATTATTACTAAAACAGTTGATACTATTTGTTTCTTCATTGAATTTTTATTTGGTATCGCTCTACTTAATAAAATTATATTCTATTAAGTTAAAAATATACAACTCAGCGAAGACGTTGGATATTTTTTTATTTAATTATTTTTTAAGGTTAGCCCTGGATTGCGTGCCGAAAAAAAGTCGTTGGCGTGCCAAGTGTTCCCCACCCATGGCCTAGCGCATGTCTGGGCAAACTACAGCACGCCACCTCGATTTGTGCTGCCCGCGAGCTACTGCGTTATTGGTTTTTTACTTTTGTTTGGCGGCACACCCTTCCATTTCAGTTTTTTTGATTCCCAGTCCTTTCATTTCAGTTTTCTTTGACTCCCAGTCCTTCCATTTCAGTTTTCTTTGACTCCCTGTCCTTCCATTTCAGTTTTCTTTGACTCTCAGTCATTCCATTTCAGTTTTCTTTGATTCCCAGTCCTTCCATTTCAGTTTTCTTTGATTCCCAGTCCTTCCATTTCAGTTTTCTTTGGCTGCCAGTCCTCCATTTCAGTTTTCTTTGTTTGCCATTAGTTTCATTTCAGTATTCTTTGGCTGCCAGTCCTTCCCTTTCAGTTTTCTTTGGCTGCCACTCCTTCCATTTCAGTTTTCTTAGGCTGCCGTCCTTCCATTTCAGTTTTCTTTGTTTGCCATTCCTTTCATTTCAGTTTTCTTTGACTGCCACTCCTTCGATTTCAGTTTTCTTTGGCTGCCAGTCCTTCCATTTCAGTTTTCTTTGGCTGTCAGTTCTTCCATTTCAGTTTTCTTTGGCTGCCAGTCCTTCCATTTCAGTTTTCTTTGGCTGCCAGTCCTTCCATTTCAGTTTTCTTTGGTTGCCATTCCTTCCATTTCAGTTTTCTTTGGCTGCCAGTCCTTCCATTTCAGTTTTCTTTGGCTGCCAGTCCTTCCATTTCAGTTTTCTTTGGCTGCCAGTCCTTCCATTTCAGTTTTCTTTGGCTGCCAGTCCTTCCATTTCAGTTTTCTTTGGTTGCCATTCCTTCCATTTCAGTTTTCTTTGGCTGCCAGTCCTTCCATTTCAGTTTTCTTTGTTTGCCATTCCTTTCATTTCAGTTTTCTTTAGCTGCCAGTCCTTCCATTTCAGTTTTCTTTAGCTGCCAGTCCTTTCATTTCAGTTTTCTTTGGCTGCCAGTCCTTTCATTTCAGTTTTCTTTGGCTGCCAGTCCTTCCATTTCAGTTTTCTTTGGCTGCCAGTCCTTCCATTTCAGTTTTCTTTGCTTGCCAGTCCTTCCATTTCAGTTATCTTTGTTTGCCATTCCCTTCATTTCAGTTTTCTTAGTTTGCCATTCCTTTCATTTCAGTATTCTTTGGCTGGCAGTCCTTCCATTTCAGTTTTCTTTGTTTGCCATTTTTTCCATTTCAGTTTTTTTTTGGCTGCCAGTCCTTCCATTTCAGTTTTCTTTGTTTGCCATTCCTTTCATTTCAGTTTTCTTTGGCTGCCACTCCTTCCATTTCAGTTTTCTTTGGTTGCCATTCCTTCCATTTCAGTTTTCTTTGGCTGCCAGTCCTTCCATTTCAGTTTTCTTTGTTTGGCATTCCTTTCATTTCAGTTTTCTTTGGCTTCCAGTCCTTCCATTCCAGTTTTCTTTGGCTGACAGTCCTTCGTTTTCAGTTTTTTTTTATTCCCAGTCCTTCCATTTCAGTTTTCTTTGGCTGCCAGTCCTTCCATTTCAGTTCTCTTTGGCTGCCAGTCCTTCCATTTCAGTTTTATTTGGCTGCCAGTCCTTCCATTTCAGTTTTCTTTGTTTGCCATTCCTTTCATTTCAGTTTTCTTTGGCTGCCAGTCCTTCCATTTCAGTTTTCTTTGGCTGCCAGTCCTTCCATTTCAGTTTTCTTTGTTTGCCATTCCTTTCATTTCAGTTTTCTTTGGCTGCCACTCCTTCCATTTCAGTTTTCTTTGGTTGCCATTCCTTCCATTTCAGTTTTCTTTGGCTGCCAGTCCTTCCATTTCAGTTTTCTTTGTTTGCCATTCCTTTCATTTCAGTTTTCTTTGGCTGCCACTCCTTCCATTTCAGTTTTCTTTGGTTGCCAATCCTTCCATTTCAGTTTTCTTTGGCTGCCAGTCCTTCCATTTCAGTTTTCTTTGGCTGCCAGTCCTTCTATTTCAGTTTTCTTTGTTTGCCATTCCTTTCATTTCAGTTTTCTTTGGCTGCCAGTCCTTCCGTTTCAGTTTTCTTTGGCTGCCAGTCCTTCCATTTCAGTTTTCTTTGGCTGCCAGTCCTTCTATTTCAGTTTTCTTTGTTTGCCATTCCTTTCATTTCAGTTTTCTTTGGCTGCCAGTCCTTCCATTTCAGTTTTCTTTGGCTGCCAGTCCTTCCATTTCAGTTTTCTTTGGCTGCCAGTCCTTCCATTTCAGTTTTCTTTGTTTGCCATTCCTTTCATTTCAGTTTTCTTTGGCTGCCACTCCTTCCATTTCAGTTTTCTTTGGTTGCCAATCCTTCCATTTCAGTTTTCTTTGGCTGCCAGTCCTTCCATTTCAGTTTTCTTTGGCTGCCAGTCCTTCTATTTCAGTTTTCTTTGTTTGCCATTCCTTTCATTTCAGTTTTCTTTGGCTGCCAGTCCTTCCGTTTCAGTTTTCTTTGGCTGCCAGTCCTTCCATTTCAGTTTTCTTTGGCTGCCAGTCCTTCTATTTCAGTTTTCTTTGTTTGCCATTCCTTTCATTTCAGTTTTCTTTGGCTGCCAGTCCTTCCATTTCAGTTTTCTTTGGCTGCCAGTCCTTCCATTTCAGTTTTCTTTGGCTGCCAGTCCTTCCATTTCAGTTTTCTTTGCTTGCCAGTCCTTCCATTTCAGTTATCTTTGTTTGCCATTCCCTTCATTTCAGTTTTCTTAGTTTGCCATTCCTTTCATTTCAGTATTCTTTGGCTGGCAGTCCTTCCATTTCAGTTTTCTTTGTTTGCCATTTTTTCCATTTCAGTTTTTTTTTGGCTGCCAGTCCTTCCATTTCAGTTTTCTTTGTTTGCCATTCCTTTCATTTCAGTTTTCTTTGGCTGCCACTCCTTCCATTTCAGTTTTCTTTGGTTGCCATTCCTTCCATTTCAGTTTTCTTTGGCTGCCAGTCCTTCCATTTCAGTTTTCTTTGTTTGGCATTCCTTTCATTTCAGTTTTCTTTGGCTTCCAGTCCTTCCATTCCAGTTTTCTTTGGCTGACAGTCCTTCGTTTTCAGTTTTTTTTTATTCCCAGTCCTTCCATTTCAGTTTTCTTTGGCTGCCAGTCCTTCCATTTCAGTTCTCTTTGGCTGCCAGTCCTTCCATTTCAGTTTTATTTGGCTGCCAGTCCTTCCATTTCAGTTTTCTTTGTTTGCCATTCCTTTCATTTCAGTTTTCTTTGGCTGCCAGTCCTTCCATTTCAGTTTTCTTTGGCTGCCAGTCCTTCCATTTCAGTTTTCTTTGGCTGCCATTCCTTCCATTTCAGTTTTCTTTGGCTGCCAGTCCTTCCATTTCAGTTTTCTTTGTTTGCCATTCCTTTCATTTCAGTTTTCTTTGGCTGCCACTCCTTCCATTTCAGTTTTCTTTGGTTGCCATTCCTTCCATTTCAGTTTTCTTTGGCTGCCAGTCCTTCCATTTCAGTTTTCTTTGTTTGCCATTCCTTTCATTTCAGTTTTCTTTGGCTGCCACTCCTTCCATTTCAGTTTTCTTTGGTTGCCAATCCTTCCATTTCAGTTTTCTTTGGCTGCCAGTCCTTCCATTTCAGTTTTCTTTGGCTGCCAGTCCTTCCATTTCAGTTTCCTTTGTTTGCCATTCCTTTCATTTCAGTTTTCTTTGGCTGCCACTCCTTCCATTTCAGTTTTCTTTGGTTGCCAATCCTTCCATTTCAGTTTTCTTTGGCTGCCAGTCCTTCCATTTCAGTTTTCTTTGTTTGCCATTCCTTTCATTTCAGTTTTCTTTGGCTGCCACTCCTTCCATTTCAGTTTTCTTTGGTTGCCAATCCTTCCATTTCAGTTTTCTTTGGCTGCCAGTCCTTCCATTTCAGTTTTCTTTGGCTGCCAGTCCTTCCATTTCAGTTTTCTTTGTTTGCCATTCCTTTCATTTCAGTTTTCTTTGGCTGCCACTCCTTCCATTTCAGTTTTCTTTGGTTGCCAATCCTTCCATTTCAGTTTTCTTTGGCTGCCAGTCCTTCCATTTCAGTTTTCTTTGGCTGCCAGTCCTTCCATTTCAGTTTTCTTTGTTTGCCATTCCTTTCATTTCAGTTTTCTTTGGCTGCCAGTCCTTCCATTTCAGTTTTCTTTGGCTGCCAGTCCTTCCATGTCAGTTTTCTTTGGCTGCCAGTCCTTCTATTTCAGTTTTCTTTGTTTGCCATTCCTTTCATTTCAGTTTTCTTTGGCTGCCAGTCCTTCCATTTCAGTTTTCTTTGGCTGCCAGTCCTTCCATTTCAGTTTTCTTTGGCTGCCAGTCCTTCCATTTCAGTTTTCTTTGGCTGCCAGTCCTTCCATTTCAGTTTTCTTTGTTTGCCATTCCTTTCATTTCAGTTTTCTTTGGCTGCCAGTCCTTCCATTTCAGTTTTCTTTGATTCCCAGTCCTTCCATTTCAGTTTTCTTTGATTCCCAGTCCTTCCATTTCAGTTTTCTTTGATTCCCAGTCCTTCCATTTCAGTTTTCTTTGATTCCCAGTCCTTCCATTTCAGTTTTCTTTGATTCCCAGTCCTTCCATTTCAGTTTTCTTTGATTCCCAGTCCTTCCATTTCAGTTTTCTTTGATTCCCAGTCGTTCCATTTCAGTTTTCTTTGATTCCCAGTCCTTCCATTTCAGTTTTCTTTGATTCCCAGTCCTTCCATTTCAGTTTTCTTTGATTCCCAGTCCTTCCATTTCAGTTTTCTTTGATTCCCAGTCCTTCCATTTCAGTTTTCTTTGATTCCCAGTCCTTCCATTTTAGTTTTCTATGTCGCCCTTCCCGTAGCGTAGCGAAGGAGCTATAGTTAAAGAGCTGGGGGTAAGAGAACGAAAAATTTTCCAACTCGGAAATCAAATTTTACCAAGTGAGAAAATAAGTATTTTACATAAATTTAATTATGCCTCCCCCAGGATTTAGTTCCATGGGGGCATGGGGAGAGGTGAAAGTCGCTCCTCATGATTTTACCAAGTTGCCTCGATTTTGACAACTCGCCATAATATTATTTTTAAAAATTCAAAATTTTTACACCTCACCTAAATTTTTACGAAGTCACCCCGAATTTTCCCATCTCCCCAAGAATTTGTCAATTTGTCCCGATTTTGCCAGCTCCCCAAGATTTTGCAGTTTTCTGGATTTTTGCCAACTCTCTTAAATTCGGAAAAACCATCCCAATTTTCACAACTCACATATATTTTACCAAGTAGTTTCGAATTTTGCCAACTCCCTTAGATTTTACCAAGTTGCCTCGATTTGTGCCAACTCGCCATAATTTCACAAAAAGACACCCGAATTTTTATATCACACCTGAATTTTACCAAGCCACTTTAATTTCGTCAAGTAATGTTAATTAAACTTGTCAAGATTTTGCCAAATCTCTAGATTTCTCCAATTACGATTTACTTTGGGGGCAGACCCCCCCCATTCCCCCCCCTCCATAGCTACGTCCCTGCTCCCTTCAGAAAAAACGTTTGCCCAGGCCTGACCTCGTATGAGTGGCAGAAGAAGAGAGACTAGAAAACTGCGCATTTGATACATCGACTGTTCTTAGATCGTAAATTGATTAACAGGTGATTGATAGGTCACTGGGTTGGGTTGTTTTACCTCTGAGCTGCACTTTTTTTGCACACCATGGGCTAAATGGCCAGGTCACATGGACCCCGAAGGCTCAGAAGAAGGTTGGGGGAGGGGACCCACTGGAACAGCTGTTGGGAGACAGATGGTAGCCTCCCGTCAAGGCCATCCAGCGTGCTCTTTAACGTGCACAGCATATGGCTCTCCCACACACGGGGCCACGGCTTAACGTCCCATCCGACGGACGGCGGCCTTTCCAAGCCCATCGGTGTCCCCTACTGACCGTGGGCAGAGCGGGGATTTTTGCGGAGATAAATCTCAACGCTGACCCAGCTGGGACTCGAACCTGGGAACTACAGATTACGAGCCTGGCGCGCAACCGACTGAGCCACCCCCGCCCCTGATAAGTCACTGATCCATAATCTATGAGAATTGTCAACAGCATCAACTACTCTATAGGTAGACTACGCACACCCGTAGTCTACCTATAGCCTCCCTATTTCCCATTTAAACTGCGTCACTGACACTAATGAAAAGGACGTCTTTAGACTTATCAAGCTGGCAATCCAGCTGGAAAAAAGCAAAAGACTAGATTTCTATGCAATATAACATTTCGTCCCCACCATACCCGTTTGAAGGGACTGTAAAAATTTATTGATAAACGCTTGAAATGTGCACTCAAAGGGGAGAGGGATGGCGGTGGCTCAGTGGGTAGCGCGCCAGGCTCATAATCTGCAGATCCCAGGTTCGAGTCCCAGCTGGGTCAGCGTTGAGATTTATCTCCGCAAAATTCCCCCCCCCCTGACCACGGACACCGATGGGCTTGGAAAGGCCGCCGTCCGTCGGATGGGACGTTAAGCCGGCCCCGTGTGCGGGAGAGCCATACTCTGTGCACGTTAAAGAATACGCTGGATGGCCTTGACGGTAGGCTACCATCTGTCTCACAACAGCTGTTCCACTGGGTCCCGTCCCCCAATCTTCTCTGAGCCTGGTCGTTAGACCAGGTCTAAACGACCATGGTCTAAACGACCTGGTCGTTTAGACCATGGTCTGCAAAAAGTGTCGCTCAGAGGTAAAACAACCCAACCCAATTCAAAGGGGAGCCATGGGCCTCTTGCCACCTCCTTACATCAGGCATCGACGGTAATTAATCAAACCCCTATCTACCTGTTTCGAAAAGAGGACACTTGGTTGGTAGCTATTTAGAGAAAACCATCCGTCGGATGGAACGTAAAGCCGTAGCTCCGTGTGCATGAGAGCCTGAGCACATTAATGAACACGCTGGATGGCTTTCGTGAAAGGCCATCATCTGTCTCCTTAACAGTTATTCAGTGGGTTTCTTTATCCTAATCTTTCTGAAACCTTGGGGTCATTGTAACCTGGCCATTTCGCTGCAAAAACGTGCCGCTCAGAGGTAAAACAACCCAACAATCCTAGGTTGAGTTGGGTTATTTTACCTCAAAATATAAATGAAAGATTTCATTTTCCGAGGTCCTTAGATTCTGACAAATCCAGAATGGAAAGGTTGATGATGTACTAAATATGAAACAAAATTTTAGCATCATGCATTTTATTCAATTTAGCTTATTGTGACAATTCCTGTGGCTCAGTGGTTAGCGAGCTTGGCTACTGATCAATGGAATCTGGGTAAGGCATCGATGTCTGTGTGGTCTTTCTGCTGAGGTTCTGTCATCCTCACAGATCCCTATCGAGTATTAAACTGGCAGGCTCCTGTCAGACCCCTGTAGCAAACAGATGCTTGAGAGGTTATTTGTTACCAAATAAAATTAGACTTAATTTGAACGAGGTATTCACAATGATAAGCCTATGAAATAAATGTGGAATACATTTCAACATCATTCGTTAAAAATTTTGTTTCCTTTCAACTTTCATTAAATCATTTACTTAATTATTCAGTTATTATAATTTATTTGTGATATGAATACGTTTCAAAACATAAATTTCTATTCTTTTCATTGGGGCGGGGGTGGCTCAGTCGGTAACGCGCCAGGCTCGTAATCTCTAGTTCCCAGGTTCGAGTCCCAGCTGGGTCAGCGTTGAGATTTATCTCCGCAAAATTCCCCGCCCTGCCCACGGTCAGTAGGGGACACCGATGGGCTTGGACAGGCCGCCGTCCGTCGGATGGGACGTTAAGCCGTGGCCCCGTGTGCGGGAGAGACATACCCTGTGCACGTTAAAGAACACGCTGGATGGCCTTGACGGGAGGCTACCATCTGTCTCCCAACAGCTGTTCCAGTGGGTCCCCAACCTCTCTGAGTCTTCGGGATCCATGTGACCTGGCCATTTAGCCCATGGTGTGCAAAAAAGTGCCGCTCAGAGGTAAAACAACCCAAAACAACAACCCAACTATTCTTTTCATTACAGTAAGAAAATTCGAAGTTGAAATTTAATGTGCTGCGGCCCATTCCAAAGACGTCGGAGCCCATAGTTCGAAAAACCCTGTTCTAGAGGGACGACCGGAAGTCGGATCATTCAGCTGTACGCCAGGCCAAAGTCACCTTGATATACAAGGCATGGACAGCCTTGATCAAATTGAGGAAAGAATGGAGGGAAATTAATTATGCATTAAAAAATAAGTGATTTAATTTGTTTAAAAATTTGTGTAAAAGCTTTCTATTTTAAAACCAGCTAAAATAATATAATTTATTCATTAGAATTTTATTAGAATATTCTCAACTATTTTAAAGTTAATTACCAAATTTTTAAAAATATAGATATATTATAAAAAAAAAGTGTGGAGCTCTAAAAATTAATTCAAGATATCAGATATCAGATATTCATAGTAGTATCAGAATAATATGATCACCTACCTAATAATGGAAATAACCACCCTTGACCGGGATGGCAGTGGCGAGACGGCGTGGCATGGACGTAATGAGACCCTAGAAAGTTGCCAGAGGTTCACATGCCCATTCGGACTCCAGCAGAGCACCGAGGTTCCGGAGATGACGTGGTTGTGGGTCCGTACGCCAAACCTGTCGATCCAAATGGGGCCCACAAGTGCTCTATAGGATTGAGGTCGGGTGATTTCAGCGGCCAAGGGAGAACGGAGACATCGCTGTTGTGTTCCTGGAACCAGTCACGCACCACCTTAGCAACATGGAAGGGCGCTTTATCCTGTTGGTAGACACCATCACCACCAGGGAAAACGTCCAACATGAAAGGATGCATGTGGTCAGCGAGGATGGACAGGCAGCCATTGGCGTTCAGGGACCCATCAGTGGTACCAGCGGTCCCAGGTCATACCAGGAAAACATTCCCCAGACAGGCACACTGCCACCACCGGCCTGTACTTGATTGACAAGCGTGTCCGGGTGTTGGTTCTCGCGTGTCTGACGCCATATCCGCCACCAACCGTCACTTCTGTGGAGTAGAAACCTCGATTCATCGGAGAAGGCAACCTTTTCACACTCTACCACTCTCCAATAACGGTAGTCCAGTGCGAACTGCAGGCGTTGTTGCCGATGGACTTTGGTTAACATGGGTGTCTTTATGCAGCTTCGATTCCGGAGACCCATGTGTAACAGGGTTTGCTCTACTGTTATCGGGAACACGTATCTGGGTACCCCAGCGTTCATTTGAGTGGTCAGTTACTGCACTGTTGACGTCGATTTCCCTTTACCAGTGGGGCGGGGGTTGCTCAGTCGGTAGCGCGCCAGGCTCGTAATCTGTAGTTCCTAGGTTCGAGTCCCAGCTGGGTAAGCGTTGAGATTTATCTCCGCAAAAACCCCCGCCTGCCCACGGTCAGTAGAGGACACCGATGGGCTTGGAAAGGCCGCCGTCCGACGGATGGGACATTAAGCCGTGGTACGACGTTAAGCCATACCCTGTGCACGTTAAAGACACGCTGGATGGCCTTGACTGGAGACTACCATCTGTCTTCCAACAACTGTTCCAGTGGGTCCCCTCCCCCAACCTTCTCTGAGCCTTCGGGGTCCATATGACCTGGCCACTTAGCCCATGGTGTGCAAAAAAGTGCCGCTCAGAGGTAAAACAACCCAACCCAACAACCCTTTACCAGTCGACGGAGGCGACGTTCTCCTCTGGGGTTGATGGTCTTTGGGACTCCACAGTTATGACGTCTGGAGGTACTCGGTGTGCCAGCAGTCCATTCTTGGTACACTCTTACTATAACACCTCGCGAACATCCCAAAAAGTCTGCTGTTTCCGAGATGCTTCCACCCTTTGCGCGGTAGCCGATGATCATTCCTTTTTTAAAGGCCGTCAAATCAATACCTCTGCCCATTGTGCTCACGTTGTGCACTATGGCTCATCTGTCCTGGCCGGCCGCTTATATCTCTCTGTGGTCGACCTTGTCATGTGCCCTCTGTGACGCCCCTGAACGGATACACCGTGATTCTTCAGGGATATGTATTTCTGTATTCTGCATTTATACATATTTCTAAATTAGGTCTTCTGTTCCTGATATATAGAGGTGGCCTTGGCCAGGCTCATAATCTGCAGTTCCCAGGTTCGAGTCCCACTTGGGCCACCATTGACATTTATCTCCACTAACCCCTCGTATCCTGTCCTCTGTGAGGAAGGGGACACCGATGGTCTTGAAAAGGCCACCTCCTTCGAATGAGAAGTAAAATCATGGTACCGTGTGCAACAGACCCATATCCTGTGCTCATTAAAAACACACTTGAATGGCCTTGGCAGAAAGGCTACCATCTATCTCCTAACAACTGGTCAAATGAGTCCCCTTCTCCCAAGGGGTCCATGTGGCATCGCCATTTAGAATAATGGAGGCAAAAGGTTGCCGCTCAGACAAATCCCCAGCTGGGTCAGCGTCGAGATTTATCTCCACTAAACCCCTCGCCCTGCCCACGGTCAGTAGGGGACACCGATGGGCTTGGAAAGGCCGCCATCTGTCGGATGGGACGTTAAGCCGTGGTCCCGTGTGTGGGAGAGTCATACCCTGTGCACGTTAAAGAACATACTGGATGGCCTTGACGGGTGGCTATCATCTGTCTCCCAACAGCTTGTTCCAGTGGGTCCCCTCCCCCAAACTTCTCTGAACCTTCGGGGTCCTTGTGACCTGGCCATTTACCCCATGGTGTGCAAAAAAGTGCCGCTCAGAGATAAAACAACCCAACTCAGACAACCCAACCTTAACATGTTAGTATTAATATGTAGATTCTCAATGCATCATTTAAATTACTTCTATGCTACGCCATTGTCCAGCAAAATTAGATAATCAATATATTGAAGTTGAGTTGGGTTGTTGAGTTTGCTAAAAAAGCGTGAAATCACCTGTCATAAGGAGCCCAAAGGTTCAGAGTTGAGCTGAATAAGATCTACGAACAGCTGTTAAAAGGCAGATGAATGCCCTCCCTTCTAAGCCATCCAACATGGTTTTCAAAGTTCATATGGTAACGCTCTCTTACACACGGAACCACGTCTTAACGTCCAATTCGACAGATGGCTATCTTTCCAAGCCCAACGGTGTCCTCTTTTTCACCGACGTCAGCGCAGAAAATATAATCGTAGACACAGTTGGGACTCGGACCAGTGTTGGGTTGTTTTACTTCTGAACAGCACTTTTTTTTTGTACACAATTGGCTAAATAGCCAGGTCACAAGGACCCCGAGGGCTCAGAGAAGGTTGGGGGAAGATGATTCACTGCATAGTTGTTAGGAGATAGATGATGGACTCCAGTTAAGGCTATCCAGTGTGTTTTTTAACGTGCAAAAAATATGGTTCTCCTGCTCACGGCTCGCGGCCCATACATGTGACGCCTTTTCACCAAAGGTAGAATAGGTGTTTAATTAAGATAAATCTCACCGCAGGCACAGTTCGAACTCGAACCTTGGAACTGCGGATTTGGGTTTGGGTTGTTTTACCTCTGAGCGGCACTTTTTTGCACACCATGGGCTAAATGGCCAGCTCACATGGACCCCAAAGGCTCAGAGAAGGTTGGGGAAGGGGACCCACTGGAAGATCTGTTGCGAGACAGATGGTAGCCTCCCGTCAAGGCCATCCAGCGTGTTCTTTAACGTGCACAGGGTATGACTCTTCCGCACACGGGACCACGTCTTAACGTCCCATCCGACCGGCGGCGGCCTTCCAAGCCCATCGGTGTCCCCTACTGACCGTGGGCAGGCCGGGGAGTGTTGTGGAGATAAGTCTCAACGCTGACCCAGCTGGGACTCGAACCTGGGAACTACAGATTACGAGCCTGGCGCGCTACCGACCGGGGAACTGCGGAACCTCAAAAAAGAAAATAACGCTGCAGCTTGTTTCCAATATCTTTTGGTACTCCTTCAGGCACAACTCTTTCTGTAAATATCAAAATCTCTTTGAAACAAGAAGGCGGAGGTTGCCTGGGTAGTTAGCGCACCAGGTTCGAGTCCCACCTATACCAGAGTTCATATTTATCTTCACTTTTATTCCCATCATGCCCTCAGTCAGCAGGCGACACCGATGGGTTTGGAGAGGCAGACGTCTGTCGTATGGGACGTAAGAACATGATTCCGTGTACACAAGAGTCATACCCTGTTCACGTTATAAAGCACGCTATATAGCCTTGACGGGAGGATACCATCTGTCTCTTAATAACTCTCCAGCGGGTTCCTTTACCCAACCTTCTCTGAGCACTAGGAATCATTGTGACCTGGCCATTTAGCCCATTGTATGGAAAAAAGTGCAGCTCGGAGGTAAAGCATCCTAACTTAAAAACAAAATATGAAAAATACAAGAGGAAATAATTAAAATAATCAGAATTCACAATAATTTAAAATAACATCTATTGCAAAAAAAATCCAATTTTCTACCACCAAAACAGGGTTATTCTCAAACAAAAATAACATAGAGCATGCCTCTAAGCAAACCTTCGCTCATATTTTTCTATATTATATCCTATATCCCACAAGCTCAGTACCTGGAAACAATTTGTTAGCTCATAGTCGTGTTTATAGTCGCCATTACAATGTCCACATTTTTTTTTTCTTTATCAGAGTTCTCCCGAAGTGAACTTGTGTTACGAAGAGATCTCTACATCTTATCTCACATCCTCTGAGCATCTGCGCAGTAAATTTTAAGGCGTCAAAATACCACATTCTTTCAAAGTTCTGGAATATGTAGAGGATCATACCCAGCCACTTCCTCCATGTTAGACATCGAAAAGTTATTTTACTGGCTGTTGCTATACCTTCTAAAATTCGCCATTAAGCCTATCTGCTACGGTTGCTAACCGAATAAAACTCTTTGTACACAAGCGATGGGATGGCATAAGAGTGCAATAACTTCCCACTTTATGCTCCTCAGCCAGTGCTTCCTCGATCCGACGCTTATATTTTTGTATTCTTCTACAACGGCGCAAGGCATAAAATTTACTAGGTTGTAACTTTACGCAGGATGGTCTAGGTGTTATAAAGTTAGTTGTACTTTTTTTTTCCTGCAGAGTCAAATGCAAGGTCGCAATTGCTGTAAATTTTTCCGCATTCGTTAGAAGAGCAATAACGGAGAGAGGAAATGAGGTTTGCTGCAACCTGTATCCTTTTACATAGCGAAATTTCAGCCAAAACTGCTCGGTTTTTTCTTTTTACTCTTCAGTGAGTGCTGGTCATAATCAGAGAATACTGAATCGAGTAACGATGTTATCAGAGATGTGTTGTTTTACCACTGAGCGGCATTATTTAGACATTGCCCACAATGGTCTAAATGGCCAGGTCACAAGGACCCCGAGGTCTCAGAAAAGATTTGGAGAAGGGGACCCGCTGCACAACTCTTAGAAGAGATGTTAGCCTCCCGTTAAGGCCATCCAGCGTGTTCTTTAACGTGCACAGGGTATGGCTCTCCTCTCATACGGGACCACGGCTTAACATCCCATCTGATGGACGGTGGCCTTTCCAAGTCCGTCGGTGTCCCCTACTGACCGAGACGCTGACCCACCTGGGAACTGCAGATTACAAGCCTGGCACGCTACTGACTGAGTCACCCTGGGCCATGTTGCCTGAACTGAGTTTTTTTTACGCTTTCCCATCCACACTCCTCAGAGCGAAAGGAGTCCAAAAAGATATTGTCTGTCGGATCAAACTAAGCCGCGGTTTTGTGTGTCGTTCATTGAATGAAACATTTAGTTCAAATCCTGTGTGTCATCTAAAGAATGTCACACTGAGCCGTGACTCGGTGTTAATCGTCAAATAAGAAAGTCACTATGTGTGGTTCATCATCCATCAGACAAAATACTAAGCCGTGGTTCTTTGTGTCTCCTACTATATTGTCTATCATCCTTTAGATGAGATACTAGGCCGTGACTTGGTCTATCTATTGTCCATATGTGTCGTCCATTGAATTGAAGCTTTAAGCTCTGATTCTTTGTGTCTTCCACTGGATGACATATTGAGCCATGACTCGTCACACTAAGGTATGTCACCCACTGAATGAAACACTAGATTGCGTTTCTGTGTATCATTCATTGGGTTGGGTTGTTTTACCTCTGAGCGGCAATTTTTTGCACACCATGGGCTAAATGGCCAGGTCACATGGACCCCGAAGGCTCAGAGAAAGTTGGAGGAAGGGTTGGGTTGGGTTGTTTTACCTCTGAGCGGCACTTTTTTGTACACCATGGTATAAATGGCCAAGTCACATGAACCCCGAAGGCTCAGAGGAGGTTGGGGGAGGGGACCCACTGGAACAGCTGTTGTGAGACAGATGATAGCCTCCCGTCAAGGCCATCCAGTGTATTCTTTAACGTGCACAGGGTATGGCTCTCCTTCATACGGAGCCACGGCTTAATGTCCCATCCGACGGACGGCGGCCTTTCTAAGCCCATTGTTGTCCCCTACTAGCCGTGGGCAGGGTTGGAATTTTGCGGAGATAAATCTCAACACTGACCCAGCAGGGAACTCGAACCTGGAACTACAGATTACGAGCCTGGCGCGCTACCGACTGAGCCACCCCGGCCCATCATTCATTGGATAATACACTGAGCCGTGACTTGGTGTTAGCTCATCTAATGAGATAACAAGTTTGGTTCTGTCTATCATCCATCAGACGAAACATTAAGCCATGTTTCTGTGTATCGTCCATGAATCAAATGCTAATCTGTCATCTGTAGGTCATCAACTGGATGATACACTGACTCTCCTTTAGTTCATCAAATAAGTCGCTAAGCTTGGTTCTGTCTATCAATCATCAAACGCGACACTAAGCTGTAAATCTATGCATCGTCTATGAAAGAGATGCTAATCTGTGATTCTGCATGTCATCAACTGGACAACACACGAGCTGTGACTTAAATTTTAATACTTAAACTTAAATTTTAATTTGAAATTAAAACACCAGAAAGTTCCAATAAATCAGATGACCAGTTCTTAGTACAGTCGCTCAAAAAAATATCCGAATATTATGGTTGATTACAGTATTCAGAAAAAATATCTGGCAACGATTTTTTTTAGAAGTTAGTGATCTGGCAACCTACGTGACACGAAGGTCACGTAGGTTGATTACTAATTTCTAAAAATTTAGTTTTAATAATAATAATTTATGTTTATATTACTAATTTCTAAAAAAATCGCCAGATATTTTTTCTGAATACTGTAATCAACCATAGTGTTCGGATATTTTTTTGAGCGACTGTACATCTCAGCAAGCAAATCTGCATCTCGTCATTTTTTGAAACACCCCTTCCCTTCTTACCATTATTTATGCAGACACATACGGTATTCCAGTCATACAATTAACATGCATACTCTATACATTTCTTTCAAATAACAATATAACGTGCACAAGGCACACCCCCGTTCCCACACTAACATACCCAAAATCCTTATCCCCGTCCCACACGTTAATATACCCACAATAATTAACACCGTCGCAATACACTAATATACCTAACATCCTTATCCACGTCTCACATCCGAGTCCATTACACTTGGACATTAACGTTGCCGTATAAGTGATGTTGATGTTGCCACTGCAGTGTAATTGATGCTTGATAAAAGGGGATGTTAGAAGACTAAAGTTTGCAAAAAGGGGCGTTTAGAAAACTAATGCTTGACAAAAGGGCGTTTAGAAAACTAATGCTTGACAAAAGGGGCGTTTAGAAAACTAATGCATGACAAAAGGGGCGTTTAAAAAAAACTAATCCTTGACAAAAGGGGCGTTTAGAAGACTAATGCTTGACAAAAGGGGCGTTTAGAAGACTAATGCTTGACAAAAGGGGCGTTTAGAAGACTAATGCTTGACAAAAGGGGCGTTTAGAAGACTAATGCTTGACAAAAGGGGCGTTTGGAAGACTAATGCTTGACAAAAGGGGCGTTTGGAAAATTAATGCTTGACAAAAGGAGCGTTTAGAAAATACTAATGCTTGACAAAAGGGGGGTTTAGAAAGCTAATGCTTGACCAAAGGGCGTTTAGAAGACTAATGCTTGACAAAAGGGCATTTAGAAGACTAATGATTGACAAAATGGTATTTAGAAGACTAATGCTTGACAAAAGGGGCGTTTGGAAAACTAATGCTTAACAAAAGGGGCATTTAGAAAACTAATGCTTGACAAAAGGGGCGTTTAGAAAACTAAATGCTTGACAAAATGGCGTTTAGAAGACTAATGCTTGACAAAAGGGGCGTTTAGAAAACTAATGCTTGACAAAAGGGGCGTTTAGAAAACTAAATGTTTGACCAAAAAGGGCGTTTAGAAGACTAATGCTTGACAAAAGGGGCGTTTAGAAAACTAATGCTTAACAAAAGCGGCGTTTAGAAAACTAATGCTTGACAAAAGGGCTGTTTAGAAACTAATGCTTGACAAAAAGGGCGTTTAGAAAACTAATGCTTGAAAAAAGGGGCGTTTAGAAAACTAATTCTTCACAAAAGGGGCGTTTAGAAAACTAATGTTTCACAAAAGGCAGCTTTTAGAAAACTAATGCTTGACAAAAGGGGCGTTTAGAAAACTAATGCTTGACAAAAGTGGCGTTTAGAAAACTAATGCTTGACAAAAGGGGCGTTTAGCAAACTAATGCTTGACAAAAGCGGCGTTTAGAAAACTAATGCTTGACAAAAGGGCGTTTAGCAAACTAATGCTTGACAAAAGCGGCGTTTAGAAACTAATGCTTGACAAAAGGGGCGTTTAGAAACTAATGCTTGACAAAAGGGCGTTTAGAAAACTAATGCTTGAAAAAAGGGGCGTTTAGAAAACTAATTCTTGACAAAAGGGGCGTTTAGAAAACTAATGTTTCACAAAAGGCAGCTTTTAGAAAACTAATGCTTGACAAAAGGGGCGTTTAGAAAACTAATGCTTGACAAAAGGGGCGTTTAGAAGAATAATGCTTGACAAAATGGCGTTTAGAAAACTAATGCTTGACAAAAGG
The DNA here is from genome assembly GCA_038380435.1 of Ryuthela nishihirai. NCBI lineage: Eukaryota > Metazoa > Arthropoda > Arachnida > Araneae > Heptathelidae > Ryuthela > Ryuthela nishihirai. The sequence goes on along the minus strand of JAWZYU010000013.1, from coordinate 39,609,785 downwards.
GGCGTTTAGAAAACTAATGCTTGACAAAAGGGCGTTTAGAAGACTAATTCTTGACAAAAGGGGCGTTTAGAAGACTAATTCTTGACAAAAGGGGCGTTTAGAAAACTAATGCTTGACAAAAGGGGCGTTTAGAAAACTAAATGCTTGACAAAATGGCGTTTAGAAGACTAATGCTTGACAAAAGGGGCGTTTAGAAACTAATGCTTGACAAAAGGGGCATTTAGAAAACTAATGCTTGACAAAAGGGGCGTTTAGAAAATAAATGCTTGACCAAAAGGGGCATTTAGAAAACTAATGCTTGACAAAAGGGCGTTTAGAAAACTAATGCCTGACAAAAGGGACGTTTAGAAAACTAATGCTTGACAAAAGGGGCGTTTAGAAGACTAATGGTTGACAAAAGGGGCGTTTAGAAAACTAATGCTTGACAAAAGGGCGTTTAGAAGACTAATTCTTGACAAAAGGGGCGTTTAGAAGACTAATTCTTGACAAAAGGGGCGTTTGGAAGACTAATGCTTGACAAAAGGGGCGTTTGGAAAACTAATGCTTGACAAAAGGAGCGTTTAGAAAATACTAATGCTTGACAAAAGGGGGGTTTAGAAAACTAATGCTTGACCAAAGGGCGTTTAGAAGACTAATGCTTGACAAAATGGCGTTTAGAATACTAATGCTTGACAAAAGGGGCGTTTAGAAAACTAATGCTTGACAAAAGGGCGTTTAGAAGACTAATTCTTGACAAAAGGGGCGTTTAGAAGACTAATTCTTGACAAAAGGGGCGTTTGGAAGACTAATGCTTGACAAAAGGGGCGTTTGGAAAACTAATGCTTACAAAAGGGGCATTTAGAAAACTAATGCTTGACAAAAGGGGCGTTTAGAAAACTAATGCTTGACAAAAGGGCGTTTAGATGACTAATGCTTGACAAAAGGGGCGTTTAGAAGACTAATGCTTGACAAAAGGGGCGTTTAGAAGACTAATGCTTGACAAAAGGGGCGTTCAGAAAACTAATGCTTGACAAAAGACGGCATTTAGGAAACTAATGCTTGACCAAAAGGGGCGTTTAGAAAACTAATGCTTGACAAAAGGGGCGTTTAGAAAACTAATGCTTGACAAAAGGGCGTTTAGAAAACTAATGCTTGACAAAAGGGCGTTTACATGACTAATACTTGACAAAAGGGGCGTTTAGAAGACTAATGCTTGACAAAAGGGGCGTTTAGAAGACTAATGCTTGACAAAAGGGGCGTTTAGAAGACTAATGCTTGGCAAAAGGGGCGTTTAGAAAACTAATACTTGACAAAAGGGCGTTTAGAAGACTAATGCTTGACAAAAGGGGCGTGTAGAAGACTAATGCTTGACAAAAGGGGCGTTTAGAAAACTAATGCTTGACAAAAGGGCGTTTAGATGACTAATGCTTGACAAAAGCTGCGTTTAGAAGACTAATGCTTGACAAAAGGGGCGTTTAGAAGACTAATGCTTGACAAAAGGGGCGTTCAGAAAACTAATGCTTGACAAAAGGCGGCGTTTAGGAAACTAATGCTTGACCAAAAGGGGCGTTTAGAAAACTAATGCTTGACAAAAGGCGGCGTTTAGAAAACTAATGCTTGACCAAATGGGGCGTGTAGAAAACTAATGCTTGACAAAAGGGGCGTTTAGAAAATTAATGCTTGACAAAAGGGCGTTTAGAAAACTAAGGCTTGACAAAATGGGCGTTTAGAAAACTAAATGCTTGACCAAAAGGGGCGTTTAGAAAACTAATGCTTGACAAAAGGGGCTTTATAAATTAATGCTTCATAAAATTGGGCGTTCGAAAACTAATGCTAGATAAAAGAGGTAGTTAGAAAGCTAATGCTTTATCAAAGGGGTGGTTAAAAAAAGCTAATGTTTTATCAAAGGGGTGGTTAAAAAGCTAATGTTTTATAAAAAAAAAAAGGGGGGGGGGGGTACTAGAAATCTAATGCTTGATAAAAGAAACGTTAGGAAGCTAATGCTTCTTAATAAGGGGCGTTAGAAAACTGATGCTTGATAAAAGGGGTGGTTGGAAAATTAGTGCTTGATTAAAAAAAGTGTGTTAGAAAACTAATGCTTGATGAAAGGCCATTAGAAAAGTAATACTTGATAAAAATGGGACTTCAGTCCAAAAATGTTGAGAACTACTGCATTAGATCATCATCACATTCACAATATAATGAAGACCTTGGTCAAGATAAATCGAATTCTCTCTGATGTATTCCTCGATTTCAGCAAACACTGAAAGGTAACTCACGCGCCAGAACGGAAGCTGCCACGTTCACAGGCGAGTTGACATTGGCCACGTGTCCGATCGTGAAAGGAGATGCTAAGCAACATCCAGCGTCAGAGATACTTGGCTGCTCTCCATCATCAGCAGTCATCTTGAAGCTGTGGAAGGAAACTTCTCTTTCGACATCGCACTCTCCGTCAGAAACAACGCCAAGTGGAAGGAATCCTTTCACAAGTTGCGTGAGGTTTTTCTTTTTCTGTTGCCTTCGTTGAATCGTGATCAGCAGAGGCGATCAACTCCAACACAAACAAATCGAAACTTCAACTGCGCAGTCTCGAAGTCTCCCCAGTTGCCTCTCAGGCTATACTACTGCTTGTGATATAATCGTCGGAAGAGGGGGTAAGAAGGGGTTTTACCCACTCCTGAGAAATTCGATTCAAAAAAATTGTTTATGTTAAATATTATTGGTGTACCAAAAATTAATGTTTTTTTTTCGTACCGAGATAATGGCAGGGATTGGCCCAGTGGGTAGCTCGTTAACTAAACCAATGCTCTCTCTCACATACATGCTCACGGTTTAATGTCCCATCCGACGGACGGTGGCCTTTTCAAGCCAGCAGTGACCTCTATTCACTGTAGGCAGGGCAGGGAGTTTAGTAGAGAAAAACCTCTATACCTGCCCAGCTGGAACCCGAACCCGAGAATTGCATATTACGAGCCTGTCACACTACCAACTGAGCCTCCCCTGATAAAGAGGGCAGTAGGAAATGTAATCTACAGTTCCCGGGTTCGAGTCCCAATTATGCCAACGTTGAGATTTTTCTCCTCTAAACCCTACCCTGCCCTTGGTCAGAAAGGGCACACCGGTGGGCTTAGAAAGGCCGACGTCCGAGGGACGTAAACGTGGCTCCGTGCACAGGAGAGCCGTAACCTATGCACGTTAAAAAAGACGCTGGGTGTGATCAATCTCCTAACAGTTGTTCAGTGGTGCCCTTTCCCAATCTTCTCGGAGTCAAGGGGGTTCTTGTGACCTGGTCATTTAACCCATTGTGTGCACAAAAGTATAGCTCAGAGGTAAAACAATCCGCCCAAAGTGTTTTTTAACATGAACAGGAATATCTCTCTTGCAACGGAGCCACTTCAAACCTCCCATCTGACAGAGAGCGGTCTTTTCAAGTCCATTATTATCTTCTTCCTCACCGAAGTCTTTTCAAGTCCATTAGTATCTTCTTCCTCAACGAGGTCTTTTCAAGTCCATTAGTATCTTCTTCCTCAACGAGGTCTTTTCAAGTCCATTAGTATCTTCCTCCTCACCAAGTCCATTACTATCTTCCCCCTCACCGAGGTGTTTTCCAGTCCATCAGTATCTTCTTCCTCACCGAGGTGTTTTCCAGTCCATCAGTATCTTCCTCCTCACCGAGGTCTTTTCCAGTCCATAGTATCTTCCTCCTCACCGAGGTCTTTTCCAGTCCACAGTATCTTCCTCCTCACCGAGGTCTTTTCCAGTCCATTAGTGTCTTCCTCCTCACCGAGGTCTTTTCCAGGCCGTCAGTATCTTCCTCCTCGCCGAGGTCTTTTCCAGCCCATCAGCATCTTCCTCCTCATCGAGGTCTTTTCCAGTCCATCAGCATCTTCCTCCTCACCGAGGTCTTTTCCATCCTATCAGCATCTTCCTCCTCACCGAGGTCTTTTCAAGTTCATCAGCATCTTCCTCCTCACCGAGGTCTTCTCAAGTCCATCAGCATCTTCCTCCTCACCGAGGTATTTTCAAGTCCATCAGCATCTTCCTCCTCACCGAGGTCTTTTCCAGCCCATCAGCATCTTCCTCCTCCCCAGGTCCTTTCAAGTCCATCAGCATCTTTCTCCCCACCGAGGTCTTTTCAAGTCCATCAGCATCTTCCTCCTCACCGAGGTCTTTTCAAGTCCATCAGCATCTTACTCCTCAACGAGGTCTTTTCAAGCCCATTAGTATCTTCCTCCTCACCGAAGGCTGAATGGGGTTTGCGAAGAAAATTCTCAACGTTAGCACAGCTGGGACGCGAATCTGGAACATAAGATTACGAGCAAAACCTTCTCTCTTTACAACAGTATACCTCAATGTCATCGTACGTAGTAACATAAAATCAATCTCGCCACAGTTTAACTTTATCACTTGGTTTCTCTAAAACAACGGACCTTCTGCAAGACAAATTCCCATCTTAAAAACGTTTCTGGTTAAAGCATTAATTTTCGAACGACTCTGCAGCAATTTCTCGAATCAGTAGTTGCAGTGCAATACAGAAAATGACATCAAAGACATTGCTTTTCTGGTGGCATTATTCAAAACATCGTCAAGCCATAGATGACACTTAGAATAAAGTTAACATAATCCCAACCCATTCAATTAACGCCCACACTTCCAGTCAGATACACCGATTTAATCTTGTTCATTCTAAAGTTCCCTTTTAAAAATCAAGTGGCAGATGCACACTTAAATCAACTGGTCGAAAACAAGTTGCTGGTGTGTCTCTGCAATTCTATACACGTGCCTTAAACAGATTCACGTTTGCATTCTGATTATGATTAAAATTACAGTGTCGTTTGTATTATTTGGCACCGCTCGTTATGCTCCGGTTACCTAGGTAACGCTCAGGATATTTCTCTCTCGAGCAACATTTGGAGCTCACGGCGAAGAGAAATCGGATTAAGCAAAGGTTCTCATGGAGAGAGAGTGGGAGAGCTCACAGCCGTCCGACTAAAATAACGCTTGCAATGTAACTTAATAAAGCCGCTCTGTACGGGCATGCAAATCGAATTATTATTTAACATTTTACTGCTTCTAATGAGAGAAACAAACAGCCTTCTCTGCTTCTTCACAATCGAGTAAAGGTCATGGACAGAGAGGACACAAATATCTGCAATGGCTTTGACGCTAGGAGCAGTGGGGGGATGTCAAAAGAAAGGTACGATGGGTAAATAGACAAAAGGAGAGGATGTGAAAAGTTAAAGAAGGGGGTGCAATTTCTGTAAGTGATGTTTTTTTTTTTTTGTAGTGATTACTTTTCTAGTCTATATGACAGTCATGTGGGTAAAAAGATGATGTGCTTGTGTTCTGTTAAGACCTTTCTTGGAAGATATTCCAATATTAATTTTGTGAGTTTGAGTTGTGTTGTTTAGTTAGATTGTTTTGTGTGATACTTTTGTGTATATTATGGGCTAAATTTGGGTTGGTTGGGTTGCTTTACCTCTGAGCGGCACTTTTTTGCACACCATGGGCTAAATGGTCGGGTTACATGAACCCCGAAGGCTCAGAGAAGGTTGGGGAAGGAGATCCACTGGAACAGCTGTTGGGAGACAGATGGTAGCCTCCCGTCAAGGCCATCCAGCGTGTTCTTTAACGTGCACAGGGTATGGCTCTCCCGCACATGGAGCCACGGCTTAACGTCCCATCCGACGGACGGCGGCCTTTCCAAGCCCATCAGTGTCCCTTACTGACCGTGAGCATGGCGGGGAAAATTTGAGGAGATAAATCTCAGCGCTGACCCAGCTGGGACTCGAAACTGGGAACTATAGATTATGAGCCTGGCGCGCTACCGACTGAGCCACCCCTGCCCTTATGGTCTAAATGGTCAGGCCGCAAGAGCTTAGAGTCGTGTAGGAGAAAAAGACGCATCAGCTGTTAGCAAACAGATGAAAGCCTCCCATCGAGGTTATCCAGCGTGTTCGGTCACAGGGTGGATACGGGATACTCTCTTGGATACGGGGCCAATGCTTAATGTACCATCGATCAGGGCTGCATTATCGAATAGGCACATGGCTTAGTTCAATTAAAAATTTTGACCATTATTTTCTTTTGGGTGATTAAAAATATAACAAAGGTATCTTCTTGAATAGTGATCAAATCAATTGTTAAGGCCTGTTAAGTACAGTTTTTCTAGCAGAGAAAAATTTTTCAAGATAATTTTGATCGCACATCTCTATCCATTGAAATCAATACCCTCGTAACCAGAAGGGCGCATATGAGAATCTCGTTTTCAAAGAGAAAGAAGTTTTTCCTTTACCTACTTTTTCATTCGTTAAACGTTTTGATTTGAGCAAGTGGATGATGGGAAAAATGCAAATAGTATTTTATTAGTAATTTTACAGCATAAAAATATTCGTATTTTAATTCTTAAATCTAAAAAGTTGTATTTCCCAAATCTCTTTCAGAAAAGTGGGTAGATCAGTGGTTCTCAACCTTTTATGCTTCACGTACCCCCTGGAAATGTGTATGTAACTGGCGTACCCCTTGTATAGATAGATAAAACTATAGTTATAGTATAACAATGGGAATAAAATAAAACATATATATCAGTGGTTCTCAAACTTTTATGCTTCACGTACCTCCTGGAAATGTGTATGTAACTGGCGTACCCCTTGTATAGATACATAAAACTATAGTTATAGTATAACAATGGGAATAAAATAAAACATATATATCAGTGGTTCTCAACCTTTTATGCTTCACGTACCTCCTGGAAATGTGCATGTAACTGGCGTACCCCTTGTATAGATAGATAAAACTATAGTTATAGTATAACAATGGGAATAAAATAAAACATATATATCAGTGGTTCTCAACCTTTTATGCTTCACGTACCCCCTGGAAATGTGTATGTAACTGGCGTACCCCTTGTATAGATACATAAAACTATAGTTATAGTATAACAATGGGAATAAAATAAAACATATATATCAGTGGTTCTCAACCTTTTATGCTTCACGTACCTCCTGGAAATGTGCATGTAACTGGCGTACCCCTTGTATAGATAGATAAAACTATAGTTATAGTATAACAATGGGAATAAAATAAAACATATATATCAGTGGTTCTCAACCTTTTATGCTTCACGTACCCCCTGGAAATGTGTATGTAACTGGCGTACCCCTTGTATAGATACATAAAACTATAGTTATAGTATAACAATGGGAATAAAATAAAACATATCTATCAGTGGTTCTCAAACTTTTATGCTTCACGTACCCCCTGGAAATGTGTATGTAACTGGCGTACCCTTTGTATAGATAAATAAAACTATAGTTATAGTATAACAATGGGAATAAAATAAAACATATATATCAGTGGTTCTCAACCTTTTATGCTTCACGTACCTCCTGGAAATGTGTATGTAACTGGCGTACCCCTTGTATAGATAGATAAAACTATAGTTATAGTATAACAATGGGAATAAAATAAAACATATATATCAGTGGTTCTCAACCTTTTATGCTTCACGTACCTCCTGGAAATGTGCATGTAACTGGCGTACCCCTTGTATAGATAGATAAAACTATAGTTATAGTATAACAATGGGAATAAAATAAAACATATATATCAGTGGTTTTCAACCTTTTATGCTTCACGTACCCCCTGGAAATGTGTATGTAACTGGCGTACCCCTTGTATAGATAGATAAAACTATAGTTATAGTATAACAATGGGAATAAAATAAAACATATATATCAGTGGTTCTCAACCTTTTATGCTTCACGTACCTCCTGGAAATGTGTATGTAACTGGCGTACCCCTTGTATAGATAGATAAAACTATAGTTATAGTATAACAATGGGAATAAAATAAAACATATATATCAGTGGTTCTCAACCTTTTATGCTTCACGTACCCCCTGGAAATGTGTATGTAACTGGCGTACCCCTTGTATAGATAGATAAAACTATAGTTATAGTATAACAATGGGAATAAAATAAAACATATATATCAGTGGTTCTCAACCTTTTATGCTTCACGTACCCCCTGGAAATGTGTATGTAACTGGCGTACCCCTTGTATAGATAGATAAAACTATAGTTATAGTATAACAATGGGAATAAAATAAAACATATATATCAGTGGTTCTCAACCTTTTATGCTTCACGTACCCCCTGGAAATGTGTATGTAACTGGCGTACCCCTTGTATAGATAGATAAAACTATAGTTATAGTATAACAATGGGAATAAAATAAAACATATATATATCAGTGGTTCTCAACCTTTTATGCTTCACGTACCTCCTGGAAATGTGTATGTAACTGGCGTACCCCTTGTATAGATAGATAAAACTATAGTTATAGTATAACAATGGGAATAAAATAAAACATATATATATCAGTGGTTCTCAACCTTTTATGCTTCATGTACCCCCTGGAAATGTGTATGTAACTGGCGAACCCCTTGTATAGATAGATAAAACTATAGTTATAGTATAACAATGAGAATAAAATAAAACATATATATCAGTGGTTCTCAAACTTTTATACTTCACGTACCCCCTGGAAATGTGTATGTAACTGGCGAACCCTTTGTATAGATAGATAAAACTATAGTTATAGTATAACAATGGGAATAAAATAAAACAAATATATCAGTGGTTCTCAACCTTTTATGCTTCACGTACCCCCTGGAAATGTGTATGTAACTGGCGTACCCCTTGTATAGATAGATAAAACTATAGTTATAGTATAACAATGGGAATAAAATAAAACATATATATCAGTGGTTCTCAACCTTTTATGCCCCACGTACCCCCTGGAAATGTGTATGTAACTGGCGAACCCCTTATATAGATAGATAAAACTCTAGTTATAGTATAACAATTGAAATAAAATAAAACATATATATACACATTAAATTTTATATTCATAAATTACACATATCGATAAACTCAAAAAATGACATTTTTGCACAGCAGTTTTGCCAACTTAGCGACTTTGTTACTAGATCTAGCGATTTTTGAGCTCTCACGGCGTACCCCAAAAACTTTTACCGCGTACCCCACGTTGAGAACCCCTGAGGTAGATTATTGCTGTCAGTGAAATTCTCTTAAAACTACCACTAATTTTTCAAATTTCTATTCTATACATCTTATTTGTTAAACAATAATTCTACTATTTCATCATTTCAGTAATTTGTAAAGATAACATACATATTAAAACTAGTTAGTATTTGAAAAATGCGAATTATATTTCATTAGTACCAATCAAATAAAAAAATTTCTACTTATCATTTTCATTGTTTCCAATGGATACTTCATTGACGTTCACATTCCGCCACCAAAATTTCATATTTCTATTATTAATACATCGTTGCAATATTCGGTTTGAATTTTGGAATTTCCAACTTTTTCACCGTTAGAGGGCGCAATTATAAGTATTCGGAAGATTCCGACAGTGCGAATCATAATATTTTATCAATTCCTATCTAACCCTAAAAAGATTTTTTTCAGTTATCTCTAAATACAAACAATTATTTGCTAAAACAAAATAATTGTCTTTTCCCACCCACCCTGGGACTAAGAGGTCAATTCATTGTTGCCAATGGAAATATCATGGCGTTCACATTCCACCACCAAAATTTAAAATTTCTAGCTGAAATACGTATGTCGTTTGAAATATGTTTGAAATTTTAGAATTTGCACATTTTTCCACTGTTAGAGGGCGCAATTATAGTTTTCGGGAGATTTAAAACGTGTGAATCATAATATTTTATCAATTCCTATCTAACCCAAAAATAATTTTTCATTCATCACTAAAAACAAACAATTATCTGCTAAAACCACCAAGGTGTGTTTCCCACCCCCTCTGGGTCTAAGGGGTCAACTCACTGGTGGCAATAGGAACTTCGTGACCTTCACATTCCACCACCAAAATTTCAAATTTGTAGTATACGTCGTTTAAGTATAAATACGTCTTTTGCAATGTTGGTTTGAAATTTTGGAATTTTCACATTTTTCCACCGCTAGAGGGCGTAATTATAGCTTTAGATAAATTCGAAAAGTGCATATCGTAATAATAATAAATAATAAATACCCTCTCAAGCAGCTGCTTGCCACAGCCTGTCAGTTTATATGCCATAGTAGAAGGTCTGTGAGGATGGCAGGACCTCAGCAGAAAACATTTCATTAATATCTATCCAACACTTAAATAATTTTTAATTTTTTTCTTTGTAAACAAAGAAGTTTGATGTCTAAAGGAAACTTACTATTAAGAATATGTGTAAAAACGCTTTTTTATTTAAGTATGTAAAAATATATAGTATGCTTCGGAAAACAAAAAGAAATCGTAAAACCAATCAAGTTTACATTTTGTTACGGAAAAAAAAGACATTATTTTTGGTACACCTGATATTATACAACACATATCCTTTTTTCAAATAATTTTCTCTAGGGGGAGGGCAACTGTCCCTCTTGACACTCCCCCACCAAGCCCCCACAAAACCCACAGAATTCTTAACATTGAAATCGTTATCAAATACGTCTACTTTTTTATTAATGATGAAGCAACTATTAATTTAAGTGTGAATGACCCAAACACGGAGAAAAGTTCCAAACTTTCTAATAGAGTAAGCAAGTCCCTGAGTGTTATAAAAACCTATGCAAGCCGAAAAAAAAGGAATGTGCAAGAAGGGGACAAGCTTTTTTTCCCCCGAAAAGCTTCATGTCACTGCAGTGGACCTGTTAGCAAAAAAAGAAATATCACCTGGAAGTGGATCCACCATTGCAACTTCGTCCATTTCTCTTGCTCTTTATAAATGATGTCGATACCCCCCAACACTTTCAACTTTTTTCGATACTTTTCATTTCTTCCACTTTCCCCTTCTTCCACTGAAGCCATTTCTAAATTTTCCCTTCGTGTGTGGGGAATTTTTCTTTATCTTCAGTACAGTTTGGTAAAAACTAATCAACAAGGCTATAAAAACGTACAGATAGAAATAGTGATGTTTCACATAATCGTTTTTTAAATAATTTTTGTGTGTGTTATTGTTAAAAACTGAATTCGAAGACTACACAAAAGTCGATAAACAATGATCCAGCGGATTTGGACAAAGCCTATAATCTTTCTCTGGGGGGGAAAGGAAATTTCATGCAAATTTTTATCCTCTAGCTCTTTAGGGACTTCGGGTTGTTTTAACCCTGAGCGGCACTTTTTTGCACACCATGGGCTAAATGGCCAGGTCACATGGACCCCGAAGGCTCAGAGAAAGTTGGGGAAGGGGACCCACTGGAACAGCTGTTGGGAGGCAGATGGTAGCCTCCTGTCAAGGCCATCCAGCGTGTTCTTTAACGTGCACAGGATATGGCTCTCCTGCACACGGAACCACGGCTTAACGTCCCATCCGACGGACGGCGGCCTTTCCAAGCCCATCGGTGTCCCCTACTGACCGTGGGCAGGGCGGGGAATTTTGCGGAGATAAATCTCAACGCTGACCCAGCTGGGACTCCAACCTGGGAACTACAGATTACGAGCCTGGCGCGCTACCGACTGAGCCACCCCCGCCCCGTACAGTTTGGTAAAAACTAATCAACAAGGCTATAAAAACGTACAGATAGAAATAGTGATGTTTCATATAATAATTTTTTTTTCTATAATTTTTGTGTGTTTGTGTTATTGTTAAAAATTGAATTCGAAGACTGCACAAAAATCGATAAATAGTTTAAAATTTCTCTCTAAATTTTTTTGTGCAGTGTTTTTGGAAAAAAAATTATTTAATATCTTTCTTATTTTGCTAATGTAACATAAAAAGTTTGTGTTAAAAATAACATTTTATTGATGAAATTGTTACTTCCCGTGTGGCATCAGTTACTGCATCCATATTTTCCGAGTCCAAATTTCTTTGTGTTTTTCTTTGCGCGGTATTTATTTCATATATATGTTACTGCTAAAGTGCAGAAATTAGTTATTCTACAGATTATCTAGGTATTGTGCAGATTAACTAGGGTGATCCGTTAACGTGCGGAAAATTGTTTCACTTCTCAAATTACCTAGGTAATCTGCAAATTACCTGGATAATCTGCACATTACCTACTAGGCACTCGTTAAAGTGAAAATAAGATCTTTGCTGGAACAACAGGAACGTTTCTGTACGCTTAAATTTACATAATGTTATTTATCTAGTGTCCGAGAATAGAGTTGAAACCAGGGTCATCCCTCTGTCAACATGAATCAGTCGTCCGAATTATAAAAAACGCCCCCAAAATGAGCAGGCCAAGTGAGAACGAATCATTTTAGTGATTCGTTATCAAGAATGAATCACTTTACCGATTCGTTCTCACTTGGCCTCCGCTCATCCGGGGCGTTTTTTATAATGCGGACGAGTGAATCACATGACAGGAAGATTCATATTCAAGAGATTCACCACTATGAGAGAAACAAACTTTTGAACTTGAACGATACGGAATCCGTTAATGTGCACATTACCTAGGTAAAATGCGGAAAACTCTTGATTCCGCACGTTAACGGAGCAAATCAGTTAATCTGCAGATTAGCTAGGTAATGTGCACATTAACGGCTTTCGAGCTTTACTGGTAACATACATATTGAGTTACCTCTGAGTGATACTTTTTTTTTTAATTTATTCATTATTATTCTTTGATCATAGTAGAAGTAAATTTTATCGTTACAAGTGACCCGCAAAGCTTAAAGCTTCTCTGCAGGATATAAAATAATTGCATTTATAATTTGCTACAACAGTATGTTTAGCCTTCTTTCATCTGATGTGACATTAATATTGTTACGACAGATGAACGCGTTACAGTGACTTCATGACAAAACGTGACATGAAACACTCGCATATACTTCTGCGTGAAATTTATACAACAAACGAATTTGAATATAGAACTGACCTGAAAAAAAGAGAATTATAGAATTGCAATGTTAAAACGTTGTTCAGATAGTCTGAGTCAGTACACAATGATTAAAAAAAGTAGTATTTTTTATGTGGTTTATGCGCGGGTGATCGTTTTGTTTTGCTAGTGTGATAAATCTAGTGATCTAATCAAAGACAAAGGATTGCTTACGCCTGCAGTGAAGGTATTCAAGAGTTGGGTTGTTTTGCCTCTGACCGGCACTTTTTTGCACGTCATGGGCTAAATGGCCAGGTCACATGGACCCCGAAGGCTCAGAGAAGGTTGGGGGAGGGGACCCACTGGAACAGCTGTTGGGAGACAGATGCCCACGGTCAGTAGAGGACACCGATGGGCTTGGAAAGGCCGCCGTCCGTCGGATGGGACGTTAAGACGTGGCCCCATGTGCGGGAGAGCAATACTCTGTGAACGTTAAAGAACACGCTGGATGGCCTTGACGGGAGGCTACCATCTGTCTACCAACAGCTATTCCAGTGTGTGCAAAAAGTGCTATTCCAGTGCAGCTTTTCCAGTGTGTGCCCTCCCCCAACCTTCTCTGAGCCTTCGGGGTCCATGTGACCTGGCCATTTAACCCATTGTGTGCAAAAAAGTGCCGCTCAGAGGTAAAACAACCCAACCCAACCCCGTCAAGGCCATCTAGGGTGTTCTTTAACGTGCACAAGGTATAGTTCTCTTGCACACGGGCGCCACGGCTTAACACCATTCCGACGGAATTTCCAAGACCATCGGTGTCCCCTTTCTGACCTAGGGTAATGTATGGAGTTAGCAGAGATAAATCTCACAAGTGGAACTCGAACCAGAGTTGGGGGAGTTTAACCTATGAGCGGCACGTGTTTTTGCACACAGTGGGCAGGTCACAAGGACCCCGAGGGCTCAGAGAAGTTTGAGGGAGGGTTATTTTCACTGGACAGCTGTTAGATGGTAGCCGCCTCAATCAGATGGTAGCCGCAATCAGATGGCAATCAGATCAAGATGGCAAATCAGATGGCAATCACAGCAATCAGATCAGATGCAATCAGATCTGATGGCAAATCAGATGGCAATCACAGCAATCAGATGGAAGCCGCCCTCAAGGCCATCCAACGTGCTCAGTTATAGCTCTACCACACACCGGGCCACAGCTTACGTCGCAAAGAATGGCGGCCTTTCCAAGCCTCCTCGGCGTCCCCTACTCACTGAGTGTACGAGGCTTCGGAGATAAATCTCAACATTGGCTCCTCAGACAGGATTTGAACCTCAGAACTGCGGATTATGAGCTTCGCACACTACCGACTGAGCCACCCTCATCCATATAACCACACGGGACCATTTATTTGCTACAGATGAAAAATTTGTAAAATAATAATTAAAATAAGTATGATGATTATTTTAAAATACTACGGTCTGATTAAAAGGCCAAAATTAGAATTAAAAAAATTCTTTAATTTTACTTCATTTTTCACAATGACAAGAAATATTGGAAATTTAAATTATTCTTAGCCCGAGCCCAAAGACGTCTTGCAAACTCATCGCTAACACCTACCAAATACTTCATCGTACGTAGGGGCGGGGGTGGCTCAGTCGGTAGCGCGCCAAGCTCGTAATCTGTAGTTTCCATGTTCGAGTCCCAGCTGGATCAGCGTTGAGATTTATCTCCACAACACTCTCCGACCTGCCCACGGTCAGTAGGGGACACCGATGGGCTTGGAAAGACCGCCGTCCGTCGGATGGGACGTTAAGCCGTGGTTCCGTGTGCGGAAGAGCCATACCCTGTGCACGTATATTCGTCCACAGAACACGCTGGATGGCCTTGACGGGAGGCTACCATCTGTCTCCCAACAGCTGTTCCAGTGGGTCCCTTCCCCCAATCCTTCTCTGAGCCTTCGGGGTTCTTGTGACCTGGCCATTTAGCCCATGGTGTGCAAAAAAGTGCCGCTCAGAGGTAAAACAACCCAACCCATCGTACGTATGATGGTATTGTTCGCAAATTTCAAAGTTTTGAATTCTCTGCACACAGTTCTCGTAGAAATGGGATTTCTACCAGTACTGCCAGCGGTCATCTCTCCTAGCTGATGAACTGTAGTAGCTCTGTTTTATCGTACATTCGTGCCAACAAATGCCAGCCCATGTTTGTCAGAGCCATTTTCCTCCCACATTTGCCACGATTTGTGAACGTCTTTTGAGCCCGTTTCCCTTTTCCATACACTTGGGACATTGTGCCCCTTGATTTATCCCCGCCCTGCCCACGGTCAGTAGGGGACACCGATGGGCTTGGAAAGGTTGCCATCCGTCGGATGGGACGTTAAGCCGTGGCTACGTGTGCGGGAGAGACATACCCTGTGCACGTTAAAGAACACACTGGATGGCCTTGACGGGAGGCTACCATCTGTCTCCCAACAGCTGTTCCAGTGGGTCCCCTCCTCCAACCTTCTCTGAGCCTTCGGTGTCCTTGTGACCTGGCCATTTAGCCCATGGTGTGCAAAAAAGTGCCGCTCAGAGGTAAAGCAACCCAACCCCTTGATTTTCCGCTGAGTTCCATCACCTCTGTTACGGATGCTCCTGCTTATTGCCCTCCAACGATGATCCCTCTTTCGAGTCAGTTAGATCATCCTTTTTATCCAAGTCGCACTTTGCTTTCTACCATGCCTTTACGTCTTTTGTAGGACTTCATAATAACATACACCACAAACCTCCATAACAAATTTTGCATATATCGGCCAGTTTCATGATACTTCGCGCATGAAGCACTGTTTATAATAATTTAACCAGACATATATCGCTATAATTGACTAACATTCTTATGATATTCAGATTACTGTTATTCTTTAACAAATTCATCTAGTTCATTTTCCTTACGCTCATAGCCTGATACCACAGAACTCCTCAAACAAACGATAACGATGTCACGTATCTAATGAATGATACCTTTCACATAATGGGTAGTTGCATATTTATAACATACGCGAATGCGCTAAGATTTCTCCATATTCACGATGACTTGGCTGCGTGTGAAATCATCGCGTGTGTTGTGAATGAGGATAACTCTAAACAGGAGATGACTCTCTAGAGTAAGATTACCTGCAATGCGGTATTGTAGAAGTCATCTCTACATACTCCACCGCCTTACCTGCGGAATGAGGTTAATGTTGCTCCTGAATGGAGATAGCTTTGCAGTAGGAACTGACTTTCAAACTGATGGTTGGGTTGTTTTACCTCTGAGCGGCACTTTTTTGCACACCATGGGCTAAATGGCCAGGTCACAAGGACCCCGAAGGCTCAGAGAAGGATTGGGGGAGGGGACCCACTGGATCAGCTGTTAGAGACAGATGGTAGCCTCCCGTCAAGGCCATCCAGCGTGTTCTGTAGACGAATATACGAGCGCAGGGTATGGCTCTTCCGCACACGGGACCACTGCTTAACGTGCCATCCGACGAACGGCGGCCTTTCCAAGCCCATAGGTGTACCCTACTGACCGTGGGCAGGGAGTTTTGCGGAGTTGGGTTGGGTTGTTTTACCTCTGAGCGGAACTTTTTTGCACACCATGGGCTAAATGGCCAGGTCACAAGGACCCCGAAGGCTCAGAGAGGGATTGGGGGAGGGGACCCACAGGAACAGCTGTTACAGACAGATGGTAGCCTCCCGTCAAGGCCATCCAGCGTGTTCTGTAGACGAATATACGTGCACAGGGTATGGCTCTTCCGCACACGGGACCACTGCTTAACGTCCCATCCGACGGACGGCGACCTTTCCAAGCCCATAGGTGTCCCCTACTGACCGTGGGCAGGGAGTTTTGCGGAGTTGGGTTGGGTTGTTTTACCTCTGAGCGGCACTTTTTTGCACACCATGGGCTAAATGGCCAGGTCACAAGGACCCCGAAGGCTCAGAGAGGGATTGGGGGAGGGGACCCACTGGAACAGCTGTTACAGACAGATGGTAGCCTCCCGTCAAGGCCATCCAGCGTGTTCTGTAGACGAATATACGTGCACAGGGTATGGCTCTTCCGCACACGGGACCACTGCTTAACGTCCCATCCGACGGACGGCGGCCTTTCCAAGCCCATCGGTGTCCCCTACTGACCGTGGGCAGGGCGGGGAGTTTTATGGAGATAAATCTAAATGCTGATCCAGCTGGGACTCGAATCTGGGAACTGCAGATTACGAGCTTGGCGCGCTACCGACTGAGCCACCTCCGCCCCCAAAACTGACGGTATGATGAACATTTATTTCCTATTAATGACAAGAACTTACTAGACAACAGAATAACCCTATTAAATGTTACAATGCAGAAATATCCAAATATTAAATTTGCTACATTTAGTGGTCACTTTATTAAGAGAAGTTGAGGGGGGGGGGGGGGGAGTTATTTCAGTAAACTACGCGCCAGGATCGTAATTTGCAGTTTCCAGGTTCAAGTTCCAACTGTGCCTGCGTTGAAATTTATCTTCAACCCCCATTCTGCCCTCGGTGAGAATGGAAGAACCAATAAGCTTAGAAAATCGCCGATCATTACATGGAACGTTATTCCATAGCTCAGTGCGAGGGATAGCCACACCTTTACACACCCTGGATGGCCTTGATGAGAGGCTACCATCGGTCTCCTAACAGCTGTCTAGTGGACACTCTTTCCCAATCTTTTCTGATCCCTTGAGGTCCTTGTGACCTAACCATTTAGCTTGTTGTCTGCAAAAAAGTGTCGCACAGGGAAAAAAAATTCAATTTAATCATCGGTCCCGCCCCGTGGGCAATAATTTGCGAGATGTTTCCACCCTTGGCGCAGTAGCCGATCATCATTCCTTTTTGAATGTTCGTCAAACCAATACCTCTGCCCATTGTGCTCACGTTACACACTATGACTCATCTGTCCTGTGTTCCAAGAAACGTTCCGAGAAGTTGAATTTTTTCTCATTCATTGGGCTTGAAAAAACCGCCATCTGTCGGACTGGACGTAAAGCTATGACTCCATGGGCAGAAGAGGCATACCCTATGCATGTTAAAGATCTCACTGGATGGCCTTGACGGGAGACTTTCGTCTGTCTCCTAAGAGTTTTCTAGTTGTTCCCGCTTCTCCAACCTTCTTCTGAGCCCTTGGAGTCCCTGTAATCTGGCCATTAAGAACTGGTTCTGTTCTAGGGCCGGACTGTCCACTCAAGTTAAAACAGTCCGGCCCTAGAACAGAACCAGTTGTTTTTCATTTTCGTACTAAATTCATTACGCAATTACTTGAAGCGAATTCCTAATATTTAAACACTTTTGATAATTCTTTTACACTTAAAACTTTCACAACTAAGAATAGTTTTGGCTTTTGGGTTGTTTTACCTCTGAGCGGCACTTTTTTGCACACCATGGGCTAAATGGCCAGGTCACATGGACCCCGAAGGCTCAGAGAAGGTTGGGTGACGGGACCCACTGGAACAGCTGTTGGGAGACAGATGGTAGCCTCCCGTCAAGGCCATCCAGCGTGTTCTTTAACGTGCACAGAGTATGGCTCTCCCGCACACGGGGCCACGGCTTAACGTCCCATCCGACGGACGGCGGCCTTTCCAAGCCCATCGGTGTCCCCTACTGACCGTGGGCAGGGCGGGGAATTTTGCGGAGATAAATCACAACGCTGACCCATAGTTTTGGCAATAAACATTTTCGCTTCTGCTGAGTATAGCATCACCTGGATAACACGTGGAAGAAAAAAAATTATCTCTCCTATAACATTACCATTTAAAAAAAATGAAATACTCAGTCCCTTGGTAATTGCCCTGTAGTTACTGCTCAGAAACGAACATTTGCTTTATAATCCACTTCGCCTATCTCGACTCAGAAAGTAATGAGTTCTCAAAACAATACGAGCTCTGGATGCAAACTTACCAGAACCATTAGAGGTCATCGCATCCCCCCCAACACACACACATAAACAGAATCGTTAATAACTTCCTCCCACAGTAACATCGACTTCGGAATGTTATCTCGAGCAAAATGCGCTCGCGATGCGCCCGCATTCCACATCGCTCAGGAAAATCGCCATTTCAAAGTTGAACCCTTTATCGCAGTGCAGAGTGTGCGCGCCCGTTGCAATCGGCGATCCAAAGCGCACACAGATTTCGCCTCTATTAGTCACAGTGTCCGACAACGGCCAGAGCTCATAATGGATGTTTGTTATTGCAGGCAGTGGCCATAATCCATAAGCCTTCTCTCGGCCGAAACCAAACATTTGCCTCACTCGAATATGGAAAGCATTACTAGGACCTGCAGTTGAGTGTGTGCTCGTGTAGGTAGGGTATCCCTGGGATCGAGGATTTAGAAAGGCCTGCTGCTCCTAATGCATCTGTCTCAGTTAGATACAATTGCTGTATTCTCTTTAGACTGGGTACAGCCCAAGAGACAGCTAAATCAACACACTCGGCAGTAATCAGTTGTGGAAGAGGCTATTACACATTCTCGATTATTAATTGCAACTTGAATGTTTATCTGTAGGGAACTCTTTTCCAGAGAACTGTAGTTGGTAATAAGCGAGTTCAATCTCTCTTCATTTATATCTTGCTTTTTATCCTATTTGATTTCTTCTTTTCTGCTTAATATCATCTATAACCTTAATATTCAGTTTTGTTTTCCTCCTATTCACTGCGTGTATTCTGGTTTGTCTTCTCTTTCAAAAAGACAAGGTTGTCTCTGTCGGTAACAGGAAAGGCTTATTAACTTGATGTTATCTGGTTTAAGCCCCAAACCAGCTTTGAGATTAATCTCCACTAATCTTCGATAAGAAAGGGGACACTTAAATCTCATTAATTCACACGTTATGCGTCATCATGCTAATTGTGCAGTTGTATAACAATAAGTCTTGGTTAAGTTTTCTGGGGGGTTACACATCTGAGAAGAAATATCCCACTGATAGTAAACTGAAATCGGAATATTTACTAAATTATACAGGTTTCAGTTTCTGAAACCTGGATAATTCAGGTTTTACCAATCGAAATCTTCTCACTTTAGGTTAGAACCACTTAGGTAGAATTATAATAACCTAGGTAACTTAAGAACAATATCGCAACACATCACAGAGCATCGCATAAATTAATTGTGTATGTACCTGATCTGTGAATCAGGTACAGTCGCTCAAAAAAGTATCCGAACGCTCCGGTTGATTACAGAATTCAGAAAAAATATATGGCAACGAATTTTTTAGAAATTAGTGACTGGCAACCTTCGTGTCACGTGACACGAAGTTGGCCCCTCTGCAATAGACCTGCGAGTATTTCTTTTTTTTCTTTTCAGTCATTATTCATTTCTGAAGGATAATTAGGTGGTGGAAGGTTCGGTCGCCATTTTCTTTTTTACGAGGGAAAACTGCTACTTACAGATCAAACGACAAGTTGTTAAAAAGTAAATTGATTGATAAATAATCCATTAGCAAAGTTAAATATACCATTTCTGGGCTACAAAATCTCCCGTAGCCCTAAATGGGTCCCCTCTAGGCTCGAGATTTATGACCGCTCCTGGTCACTGACAGGATCACTGACAGACCTTCAAAAATCCAGTAAAATTCATTTCTTATTGAGTCGGTATTATCTCTTACATAATGAGCTAAAAGGTCTGTGAGTGTCTTGGCTATACAAATTTTCGTTGTTCAATCTTAATTCCAGTATAAATAGCAGTCTCTGCTTCAATTGCATCCTGATGCAAGTAAGAAATTGTAAATTGTAGTCTGGGCTACAATTCAAGCACTTACAGTAATTTTTTTTATCAATAATCCGATTTTTAATTTCTTTACAAATCATTTCATCAAAACTTAATAATTTTCAAATCTGTTTCATTTCACTTTCGACAAACTACAAACTTCAATTCCAAACAAATATTCGCAATTTGGATGTAAAAAGCACAGAAGTAAAAAAGCTCTCTAAAACTTAAAAGAAAAATTCGGACCCTTCAATTGTGTGCACTTAGCCCCAAACTGTCTCTCGCATACTCCTAAGGGTATTAAGGGTAAAAAACGGTATTAAAAATATTTTTATTCTATTTTATATTCAACGATCTTTCAAACTTTTTTGGCTATATCTGTGATAGACCGAGAAAAAAGTTATTTACAAACAGAATTAAAATCCGGGGGAAAAAAACACTATGGTTAAGGAGTAAAACCAAAAAACTAAACATCGCCTCCATTTAATACAAAAAGAAATGCCCTGCACCTCAGAAATTATCCTTCCAGAATATTCTTGCAATACATTATGGTTTCCTAGAGTGTATTCTTAACTGTGATGAAATAATTATTCCGCTATTAGCAATAAGTGTCAACAGCAGTGCTTGCCAAATGCTCACTGCAGCGTGAAGCGCAGCACAGCGATTACTGTTGACTCACCATGACCATAGTCAACGACGAATCCGAACGCCTATCAAGTAAATATTTTCTGCTCCATAAAGCCATAGGGGAAGTCGGTACAGTCTTTGTGTTTCCGCCTGGTCAGCCAATTGGCGATGAGGTTGTAGCACTCTTGTCACGCCTTCCCCCAAATCTACCCTTACACTTCGTCCTCCTGTAGATTCTGTCGTGTGCGTTGTCTCAACAAGCTTGTCAAAATCATTTTGAAGTGACTCCATGGAGCTGACATGTTTGTAGTGCTGGTGGGCTGAATGATATTGGATGCGGAAGATGATCAGAGAGGAACAATGGGTCTGGTAAAGTCTTTTTAAAGGCTCTTGTAAAGTCTTTTTAAAGGCTCTTGTAAAGTCTTTTTGAAGGGACTTGGAATGTAATTGATCGCAATGGCTTCTGTTCTCGTCATTTTTTCTTTTTCACTTTTTCTGCATGTTAATTTATTTTCCTTGTTAAACTTGTTAAAGTAATGGAGTTCTTTATGTTGGGGAAACTTTGAATATTCATGAAAAGTCAATTTTCCAGACAACTGCATTATGCAACCCCCCCCCCCCCAAATATACGTTTTCCGGATGGAATGTATACTGCCCCCCCCCCCTCCCCATCTTCAGAGGTAAAACAATCCAACCCATGTGATCTGCACCTCTTTCGTTGTTCCATCCAAACAAGAGAATATCTCAAACTGTTCCAGTTTTGAACTGTTTCTTGCCTGATTATGCTATAATCTAACTTGTTATTTCTCAGTAAAAATGCAGAATAATTAAGTCATAACAATGGATAACGCTTTTTTCGCCATTTAGATTTATTGCCTCCTATATACTTAGCCGTTCCATGGCCGAGTGGTTAGCGCACTTGGCTACTGATCTAAGGGACCTGGGTTCGAGCCCTGGGTAACGCATGGACGTATGTGCCGTTTTTCTGCTGAGGTCCTGTCATCCTCTCAGATCTTCTACTATGGCATATAAACTGACATGCTCCTGTCAGACCTCTGTGGCAAGCAGCTGCTTGAGAGGGTATTTATTTTTATTTTATTTGCATTGGATCGTGTGAGCTCACAAAAACGGATCGTATGGGCCCACTCACAGAAATATTGAGCTTGTGCAGTTACCGTTCACAGCAAACTGGAGCGTGTGCAGTAACTGCACATGCTCCAGTTTGCTGTGAACGGTAATTGGAGCGTGTACAGTTGCTGTACACGTTCCTGAGGTCCTGCCATCCTCTCAGACCTTCTACTATGGCATATAAACTAACATGCTCCTGTCAGACCTCTGTGGCAAGCACCTGCTTGAGGCGTATATTTATTTATATACTTGAAAGAAACTATATGGTTCCACTCATTTTTAACTCTTTGCCTAGAGAACTGTTATCCATTCTTACGTTATCAAAACTTAAATCTAAAACCGAAAATTGGCTTTTAAAAAGTTAAGAGTATAAAAGTGCCTCTTTTTATAACTTAATATTAACTAGCATTTTTAATTGTATATATATATCAAGACTTCACATGTATGAATGTCAATGTATACCAACTATTTCCAACTGCATTTATTTAAGGTTTCCTGCGGATAAACTACATCAAATTCGCGGGAATTTTATTAACATTATTTTATGTTTACTCCTTTTTTTCTATTATCTATATATTCTATTTGTAAGGAGTACGTAGCATTTGTTCTTAGTCAAACTCTTACAGCTTGCTATGATCAACTCTGTATTCGTAAATGCAAAGGAAACAGTTATTATTATTAAAAATATAATTAACATAAAAATAAATCTAACGGGCAAAACAAAAGCGTTATCGATTCTTAGGAGTTGGGTTGTTTTACCTCTGAGCGGCACTTTTTTGCACACCATGGGCTAAATGGCCAGGTCACATGGACCCCGAAGGCTCAGAGAAGGTTGGGGACCCACTGGAACAACTGTTGGGAGACAGATGGTAGCCTCCCGTCAAGGCCATCCAGCGTGTTCTTTAACGTTGGGTTGTTTTATCTCTGAGCGGCACTTTTTTGCACACCATGGGCTAAATGGCCAGGTCACATGGACCCCGAAGGCTCAGAGAGGGTTGGGTCAGGGGACCCACTGTAACAACTGTTGGAAGACAGATGGTAGCCTCCCGTCAAGGCCATCCAGCGTGTTCTTTAACGTGCACAGGATATGGCCCTCTCCCGCACACGGAGCCAGGGCTTAACGTCCCATCCGACGGACGGTGGCCTTTCCAAGCCCATCGGTGTCCCCTACTGACCGTGGGCAGGGCATTTTGCGGAGATATCAACGCTGACCCAGCTGGGACTCGAACCTGGGAACTACAGATTACGAGCCTGGCGCGCTACCGACTGAGCCACCCCCACCCCTCGATTCTTAAGAGTTAATAGCGATAGCGTGAAATCGTTTATTGATTTACCATTACATTCTCTGAAAATAATTAAAGTTTCTCAGCTTTAGCGTCATATTCAATTATTCATTCTCGCACATTTTAACTCGTTTAAAAAGAACAACGGGCCAATATTTTAACTTTGTAGGCATTCACCTTTTTTGTTTGTAGAGATAACTGAAAAATTCTTATCATTTTTACCCTTAATACCCTTAGGAGTATGCGAGAGATATCTTGGGGCTAGTGCATGCACACAACTGAAGGGTGCGAATTTTTCTTTTAAGTTTTACAGAGCTTTTTTATTTTTGTGCTTTTTACATCCAAAAACAATCAGTTACGATTCTGGCAACGATTTTTTTTTAGAAATTACTGATCTGGCAACCTTCGTGTCACGTGACACGTTGGTTCTATACATTAGTAACCAGATATAAATCCGTGGTACAGTCGCTGAAAAAAATATCCGAACGCTAGGGTTGATTACAGAATTCAGGAAAAATATCTGGAGCGTGTACAGCAACTGTTAAAAACTGAGCGTGTGCAGTTACTGCACACGCTCCGCTGTGCAGTGCATTACTGCAAACTGGAGCGTGTGCAGTTACTGCACACGCTCCAGTTTGCTGTGAACGGTAACTGCACACGCTCAATATTTCCGTGAGTGAACCCACACGATCTAGTATCAAAATAATATGACCACCTACAGTCGCTCAAAAAAGTATCCGAACACCATGGTTGATTACAGAATTCAGAAAAAATATCTGGCAATGATTTCTTTTAGAAATTAGTGATCTGGCAACCTTCGTGTCACGTGATTACAGAATTCAGGAAAAATATCTGGAGCGTGTACAGCAACTGTACACGCTCGAGTTACCGTCCGTTTTCGTCCACACGCTCCAGTTTGCTGTGAACGGCAACTGCACACGCTCAATATTTCTGTGAGTGGGCCCACACGATCCAGGTTTTTGTGAGCTCACACGATCCAATGTGCTGGATCCAATGTACACGCTCCAGTTACCGTTCAAAAAAGTATCCGAACGCTATGCTTCATTACAGAATTCAGAAAAAATATCTGGAGTGTGTACAGCAACTATACACGCTCCAGTTACCGTTCACAGCAAACTGGAGCGTGTGCAGTTATTGCACACGCTCCAGTTTGCTGTGAACGGTAACTGCACACGCTCAATATTTCTGTGAATGAACAACCAGTTACGATTAAATTGCTTAAACACATGTGTTGCCATGGTTAAAAAAAAATATTGTATTTTAAAATTTTAGGTGCTTGGGGCATTTGAGAAAAACATTTTTCTAAAGGGATACTTTATAATGAAAAGTTGAAAAACACTGCTATAAAGGATGCAGACATATATTTTAATATTTCTTAAAATTCCTGCCTTAAATCTTCCGTGAGATGGTAATATCTCTCTAAATAATTTTTAATTATTTAATAAACTTCATTATGAATCGTCTATGATTGGATTAGATTCTGTTGGGTTGTTTTACCTCGGAGCGGCACTTTTTGTTGTACGGAATTGGGTAAATGTCCAAGTCACGAGAATCCCAATAGTTCAAAGTTCAATAGAAAGAAATCCAGTGACGGCTCTTAAAATATACAGGGTGAATCTGAAAAAGTGGGCAAAACTTTACGAGGTGGTAGAACGCAGCTATACGAGCAATATTCGTCATAGAAAGTATGGGCGGAACGCAAACGGCGAGCAGCTAGGTGGCGTTGGAAATGGTATAAAAGGGTCGGTCTTCGCACCCAACGGCATTTCTACCGTGGATTGCCGAGAGGATGGCTGGTTATACTAACCACGAAATGGCGGATATGCACTTTGTGTACGGTGCGGCGGACGGGAATGCAAGTGAGGCACAGAGTATCTCCTCTCCTTCTTGTGTTCATTCTTTAAATGTGACAGTGGAAAACTAACTTTTAACTTCTCACCGCTTGCGTTCCGACCATACATTCTATGACGAATATTGCTCGTATAGCTGCGTTCTACCACCCGTAAAGTTTTGCCCACTTTTTCAGATTCACCCTGTATATATGAATGTCTCTCGTGAAAGCCATGTAGAATGTTTTTAACGTGCACAGGGTATTTTGTTGTAGGTTTCCTACAAACAGATCTCAGGTTCGAGTCCGGCATATACCAGCGTCGAAATTTATCTCCAACCCCCTCCCCCCCTCCCATTGTTCCCTCGGCCAGAAAACCACTGACTTAGAAAGGTCATCGTCCGTTGGATAAAACGTCAAGCCGTGATACCGTGTGAAGGTCATCCATACTCCGATGTTTAAAAAACCGCTGAATGGCCTTGACGCTTCTGTCCCCTAATACCCATCCAGTGTGTCCTCTTCCCCAACCTTCTCTGAGTCTTCCCTCGGCGAGAAAACCACTGACTTAGAAAGGTCATCGTCCGTTGGATAAAATGTCAAGCCGTGATTCCGTGTGAGGGTCATCCATACTCCGATGTTTAAAAAACCGCTGAATGGCCTTGACGCTTCTGTCCCCTAATACCCATCCAGTGTGTCCTCTTTCCCAACCTTCTCTGAGTCTTCCCTCGGCCAGAAAACCACTGACTTAGAAAGGTCATCGTCCGTTGGATAAAATGTCAAGCCGTGATTCCGTGTGAGGGTCATCCATACTCCGATGTTTAAAAAACCGCTGAATGGCCTTGACGCTTCTGTCCCCTAATACCCATCCAGTGTGTCCTCTTCCCCAACCTTCTCTGAGTCTTCCCTCGGCCAGAAAACCACTGACTTAGAAAGGTCATCGTCCGTTGGATAAAATGTCAAGCCGTGATTCCGTGTGAGGGTCATCCATACTCCGATGTTTAAAAAACCGCTGAATGGCTTTGACGCTTCTGTCCCCTAATACCCATCCAGTGTGTCCTCTTCCCCAACCTTCTCTGAGTCTTCCCTCGGCCAGAAAACCACTGACTTAGAAAGGTCATCGTCCGTTAGATAAAACGTCAAGCCGTGATTCCGGTTGTGAAGGTCATCCATACTCCGATGTTTAAAAAACCGCTGAATGACCTTGACGCTTCTGTCCCCTAATACCCATCCAGTGTGTCCTCTTCCCCAACCTTCTCTGAGCCTTCAATGTTTTTGTTTTCTGACCATTTAGCTCTCTGTGTGCAAAAACGTGCCGCTCAGATGAAAAACAATCGAACCC
Source organism: Ryuthela nishihirai (assembly GCA_038380435.1). Classification (NCBI taxonomy): domain Eukaryota; kingdom Metazoa; phylum Arthropoda; class Arachnida; order Araneae; family Heptathelidae; genus Ryuthela; species Ryuthela nishihirai. Next base: position 39,583,026 of record JAWZYU010000013.1, on the reverse strand, counting down.
TGCACGTGAACCATGGCTTAATGACCCATGTGGCGGACTGTCGCATTTCCAAGCTTATAGGTAACCCTTTTCTTATCGTGAATAGAGTTAGCAGAGAAAATATTGACTCAGGTACAGTTGGAACTTGAATCTGGGTGCATCAGATTGTGCATGGAGCGCTACTGAGTGAACCAGGCCACGCCCTCATAAGAGAATTGCAAGAGAGAAGTCTCTGTTAAAAGAACGGGTTGGGTTGTTTTACCTCTGAGCGGCACTTTTTTGCAAACCATGGGCTAAATGGCCAGGTCACATGGACTCCGAAGGCTCAGAGAAGGTTGGGCGAGGGGACCCACTGGAACAGCTGTTGGGAGACAGATGGTAGCCTCCCGTCAAGGCCATCCAGTGTGTTCTTTAACGTGCACAGGGTATGACTCTCCCGCACACGAGGCCACGGCTTAACGTCCCATCCGACTGACGGCGGCCTTTCCAAGCCCATCGGTGTCCCCTACTGACCGTGGGCAGGGCGGGGAATTTTGCGGAGATAAATCTCAACGCTGACCCAGCTGGGACTCGAACCTGGGAACTACAGATTACTAGCCTGGCGCGCTACCAACTGAGCCACCCCCGTTAAAGGAACGGAAAATTGCTCGTTTTCTCTAATGTTGTTTTACCTTAACATTATCTCACATACCAATGTACTATTTGTTGCGATGTTATGCAACCACGGCAATTCCCGGTTCCGTCTCACGACACTACCTGTTTATGAAAAGCCATGACTATCTAGAGCCGGGGGCAAGAATGCGCCATATAGACACACCTCAACCCCTGACTCACATGGCAGCAGTCCTATAGAAGGAAAGCTAACCACCGGAAGAAACCTAAATTTAATCTGTTCCCCGGTTAGCCATGAACAAGGATATGTAAATCCAAGTTCGCTTGGCATCCGGGGTGGAGACTCTTAGTAAGGCCCAGACTTTTGTAAGGGCTCAGGCCTACTAGGGGACCAAATCCGTTCAGCCGAGCCCTCGAACTGCTCACCCAGAGCACCTGATAGGTGAGGTCTAAGACACCGTCACCGTCCAACCTGTCGGCGGCGTCCTCGACCTCGGTTGGTCTTGGCTATGTCCAACAGGGCACCCAATCCGGTCATCTCAGCCTTCGACCGAGTTGCTGGGCCCGAAGCCCCTCCCCCCCACCACCACGCCAAGGTGGTCCCCTATCGGGGGGGGGGGGGGGCAACATTCTACTGTAATGTATCAGTAGTAAAAAATCACAGGATATGTCCTGTAGACATGGAACTCATGAAATAATAAGCTGGGGGAAAAAAACTGGTTTCGCCATGAATGGGATACGAACCCACGTCTCCAGGAAACATGCCTGTTATGCTACCACTGCACCACCAATGGCTAACCTTTTCGTAGCTTGTGTGACCTTAAAAACTTTCCGGATTTTGTTTGATTCGCACAAGGGCGCCATCTATCCGGGAAGTGGACAACTCTGTTCCCTCATACAGATGGGTTGGGTTGTTTTACCTCTGAGCTGCATTTTTTTGCACACCATGGGCTAAATGGCTAGGTCACATGGACCCGGAAGGCTCAGAGAAGGTTGGGAGAGGGGACCCACTGGAACAGCTGTTGGGAGACAGATGGTAGCCTCCTGTCAAGGCCATCCAGCGTGTTCTTTAACGTGCACAGGGTATGGCTCTCCCGCACACGGCGTCACGGCTTAACGTCCAACCGACGGACGGCGGCCTTTCCAAGCCCATCGGTGTCCCCTACTGACCGTGGGCGGGGCGGGGGAATTTTTGCGGAGATAAATCTCAACGCTGACCCAGCTGGGACTCGAACCTGGGAACTTCAGATTACGAGCCTGGCGCGCTACCGACTGAGCAACCCCCGCCCCTCATACAGATGGAATTAATATTTGTCACTCACGCTCATGACGTTAAATCAATGTGTCAGTAGTAAAGAATCACAGGATATGTCCTCTAGACATGGAACTAATGAAATAATAAGCTAGAAAAAAAAATTGGAACCGATTTTCTCAATCCTCAGAGAGCGCACATGTGTGAGCGTGCATTCAGTAGAAGGGTTTTCCTGTAGAATCTGCAAACATCAATGAAACGTGGTAGTATTTTAGTCATAAAGTAGGCATGAGTTTAATGCAGGAATTTTTTCAGGAGGGGAGGAACCAAAAATGTGTTCAGGGTGGAGCAAACTTTTTTTTCAGGGGAGAGAGAAAACAAATCAATGTTCAAGTTAAAAATATTTAGTCGAGTCGGTCATTAATGAGCGTAACTGTGAATACAGTAATTATCCACACATCAGGGTGGGGATGGTTCAGTCGGTAGTGCGCCAGGCTCGTAATCTGTAGTTCTCTGGTTCGAGTCCCACTTGGTCAGAATTGAGATTTATCTCTCCAAAATGCCCTGCCCTCTGACAGTAGAGGATACCGATGGGCTTGTAAAGGCCGCCGTCTTAGGATGGGACGTTAAGCCGTGGTTCCGTGTAATGGAGAGCCATACCCTGTGCACGTTAAGGAACATGCTGGATAGCCTTGACGGGAGGCTATCATATGTCTCCCAACAGCTGTCCAGTGGGTCCCCTCCCCAAACCTTCTCTGAGTGTGAATTCAGCAAGTTCTTGTGACCTTCTCATTTAGCCCATTGTGTGCAAAAACGTGCCGCTCAGAGGGAAAACAACCTATCCATACATCAAACGATATTTCAACTAAGAAACCCCCGAAACAAAACGTAAACTAAACGAACACATGTGGCCTCTGACGCATATGAGAGTCTCGTTTTCAAAGAGATGGAAGTTTTTCCGTTTACCCACTTTTTCGTTCCTTAAAAGTTTTAATACAAGCTAATAGATGATGGAAGAAATGCAAACAGTAGTATTGTATTGGTATTTATACAATAGGAAAAGTATTTGTTTTTTTTTCCTTCAATTTAATAAGTTACTTTTCTCACACCCCCTCTGAGAAAAGAAGGCTAATTGTTGCTCTCAGTGTAAAATCTCTTGACACTCTTACCACAGATATTTCAAATTTCTACCGTAAACAGATCATGTGCAATCAGGGTCTGATCTTGGGGGGAGCAAGGAGGCTGTACCCACCCACCCTGCGCCCCCACCCACCCTGCGATCAACTATGTTGTTTGGGTTGGGTTGTTTTACCTCTGAGCGGCACTTTTTTGCACACCATGGGCTAAATGGCCAGATCACATGGACCCCGAAGGCTCAGAGAAGGTTGGGGGAGGGGACCCACTGGAACAGCTGTTGGGAGACAGATGGTAGCCTCCCGTCAAGGCCATCCAGCGTGTTCTTTAACGTGCACAGGGTATGGCTCTCCCGCACACGGGGGCACGGCTTAACGTCCCATCCGATGGACGGCGGCGTTTCCAAGCCCATCGGTGTCCCCTACTGACCGTGGGCAGGGCGGGGAATTTGCGGAGATAAATCTCAACGCTGACCCAGCTAGGACTGGAACCTGGGAACTACAGATTACGAGCCTGGCGCGCTATCGACTGAGCCACTCCCGCCCCATCAACTATGTAAACAGAATACTAATATGGGAAATGGTCTAAAAAATTTTAACTTTTTTATATTTCATGCATTTCTCAAGGAATTTTTTGAAGACCTGTAAAACGGCGGGGGAAATGTTTTACTCTATTAGAAGTGGTCTCTTGGACCCCATTTTACATTTTTTTTCTGTTCGATTTTGTTTCATGACCCCCCCCCCCCCCCCCGTTTTTTTTTTTAGATCTGGGCATGGGTGCAATATTCGTTAAAAGTTTTGCAGTTGCTATATTTAGTGACCTATAACGATATGCATTTAAATTAAAATAACAAAACTACTTGAAGGATTTAAATAATGCGAATTGTGCTTTATTAGTACCAATCTACCTAAACAAAGAGGGGGCGGGGTGACTTAGTCGGTAGCGCGCCAGGCTCGTAATCTGTAGTTCCCAGGTTCGAGTCCCAGCTGGGTCAGCGTTGAGATTTATCTCCGCCCTGCCCACGGTCAGTAGGGGACACCGATGGGCTTGGAAAGGCCGCCGTCCGTCGGATGGGACGCTAAGCCGTGGCCCGTGTGCGGGAGAGCCATACCCTGTGTACGTTAAAGAACACGCTGTATGGCCTTGATGGGAGGCTACCATCTGTCTCCCAACAGCCGTTCCAGTGGGTCCCCTCCCCCAACCTTCTCTGAGCATTCGGGGTTCATGTGACCTGGCAATTTAGCCCATGGTTTTCCAAAAAGTGCAGCTCAGACGTAAAACAACCCAACCTATACAAAGAGAACTTCATGACCCTCGCATTCCACCTCCAAAATTCTAGCATAAATTCATCGTTTGCAAACTTCATTTAAAATTTTGGAATTTTCAATTTTTGTTAAACTGTTAAAGGGCACAATTTGGAAGATTCGTAAAGTGTGAATCATAATATTACATCAATGCCTATTAAACACAAAAAGATTTATCTACAAAGACATTTACATCTCAAAGAATTGCGTTTCCTCCCCCCGGGGGGGGGGGGGGGTCAGCTCATTGTTGCCAATGGAAACTTCATTAATATTGCCACTGAGTGTATATATTGAAATAAACCATTATTAAAAAAATAGAGCTGCATAAAACTTCTTAAAAATTAAATCAATTTAGGATCACAAAAACAAGCCTGAATATTAATTTATCATGCTTACCAAGCACTGAGGGGCGGGGGTAGCTCAGTCGGTAGCGCGCCAGGCTCGTAATCTGTAGTTCCCAGGTTCGAGTCCCAGCTGGGTCAGCGTTGAGATTTATCTCCGCAAAATTCCCCGCCCTGACCACGGTCAGTAGGGAACACCGATGGGTTTGGAAAGGCCGCCGTCCGTCGGATGGGACGTTAAGCCGTGTCCCCGTGTGTGGGAGAGCCATACCTTGTGCACGTTAAAGAACACGCTGAATGGCCTTGACGGGAGGCTACCATCTGTCTCCCAACAGCTGTTCCAGTGGGTCTCCTCCCCCAACCTTCTCTGAGCCTTCGGGGTCCTTGTGGCCTGGCCATTTAGCCCATGGTGTGCAAAAAGTGCAGCTCAGAGGTAAAACAACCCAACCCAACCAAGCACTGATGAAACCAGTAGAGGTGTGAAGTCTCGCATTCCTTAACTTGATGATGCTTCAATTACTTGCTAAATATTTCCGAGAACACGTTTCTTGGGATATTGCGATGCCATCATATATCGCTGCAGGCTCGAGTATTACGTTTATTACCCAATAACCTTCGGCATCTCTCAAATACTTTCGACCTTAGGCTTTTTCGATCATATGTATAGAAACTTTATTCGACCCAGTTTCTCCCTTTTTCACCTTCCCTTGCTTTGCAGCGAATTCAATACATGCAAGTAATAAAACGAAGCATGCAAAAAAAAAGGCAACAAGAAAGATTCTCTCAGAATAAAATTCAAAAAACTTTTCAACACTTTCGCTTCTTTAGATTGATCATCTGCAGGCAGCTGAGATCAGAACGATAGCTTTAAAACGTGAAGCAGTTCGAAGTTTGCCTTGTTGCACGATGCTTTTTCTTTAATGTTATTTTTATGATCAACAGATACAGGACTACAGTCGCTCAAAAAAATATCCGAACACTATGGTTGATTACAGAATTCAGAAAAAATATCTGGCAACGATATTTTTTAGAAATTAGTGATCTGGCAACCTTCGTGTACAGGAAGGTTGCCAGATCACTAATTTCTAAAAAAAGTTGCCAGATATTTTTTCTGAATTTTGTAATCAACCATAGTGTTCGGATACTTTTTTGAGCGATTGTAGGTGGTCATATTATTTTGATACTAGATCGTGTGGGCTCACTCACGGAAATATTGAGCGCGTGCAGTTACCGTTCACAGCAAACTGGAGCGTGTGCAGTAACTGCACACGCTCCAGTTTGCTGTGAACGGTAACTGGAGCGTGTACAGTTGCTGTACACGCTCCAGATATTTTTCCTGAATTCTGTAATCACGTGACACGAAGTTTGCCAGATCACTAATTTCTAAAAAAAACGTTGCCAGATATTTTTTTCTGAATTTTGTAATCAACCATAGTGTTCGGATATTTTTTTGAGCGACTGTACAAATACCACATTTGTCTTCGAATTTCTAATGCCATATCTGTTTTCCTTTGGTCCTGGTGCACAATAATTTTTAGTGATTCTATTGATGAATCATTGTAGAAATTATTTTCTCATAACTCTATGTTTTCTATAAGAGATTTTTATATAGGTCTTTAAGGGAAATCGCCATGTTAATTTGTAAGGGATTCGTAATTCCAATTTTTTAACATTCCTAGTAGCAAGATGGACGTAACAAGTTATGCCATAACTGTTTTGCATGTAAAACCTTCACTCAACATCAACAGCCTTATAGAAAATTTATCCAATACTTAATTCGGCAGAAAAATAACTTGTATTACAATTATTTATTTTGCAACACCTGTATTTACTTTGTAAGTAGATCTGAGGATTAAGGACCCCAACCACTTATCAGAATGCATGTCAAGTAAGGTTTGGGTTGTTTTACCTCTGAGCGGCACTTTTTTTTGCACACCATGGGCTAAATGGCCAGGTCACATGGACCCCGAAGGCTCAGAGAAGGTTGGGGGAGGGGACCCACTGGAACAGCTGTTGGGAGACAGATGGTAGCCTCCCGTCAAGGCCATCCAGCGTGTTCTTTAACGTGCACAGGGTATGGCTCTTCCGCACACGGGGCCACGGCTTAACGTCCCATCCGACGGACGGCGGCTTTTGCCAAGCCCATCGGTGTCCCCTACTGACCGTGGGCAGGGCGGGGAATTTTGCGAAGATAAATCTCAACGCTGACCCAGCTGGGATTCGAACCTGGGAACTACAGATTACGAGCCTGGCGCGCTACCGACTGAGCCACCCCCACCCCTGTCAAGTAAGGCAATGACAGGTTTTACTCAAGTTTATTCCAATCCAAACTTCGCGTGAATGGCAACAAGAACAAGTTCGCTCAGTGCTACTCGCGGAGAACTTGCATGATTAGAGAGACTTGTGTTCACGATAGAACTTGTTCTTGTTATTCACGTGAAATTTAGACTGAAGTAAACTTGAGTAAAACCTGCATTCTGATAAGTGGATGGGGCCCTTTAGGAAAAAGAATGTATTGTGGAAAGAAGAAAAAACTAATAGAGTGCGAAATTTTCGGTTTAAAAGTCGCAATCAGGAGGCAAAAATCTCCTTTTTTTCATTATTTCAAATGTGGTTCAAATTGGGCTCATAAAAAATAAAGTTTTTAACAACTCACCATACGGTAAAAATCCGTTTCAACTTCATTTATTAGTAACATAGAGCAGTGGTTCTCAACCTTTTATGCTTCACGTACCCCCTGGAAATGTGTATTTAACTGGCGTACCCCTTGTATAGATAGATAAAACTATAGTTATAGTATAACAATGGGAATAAAATAAAACATATATATCAGTGGTTCTCAACCTTTTATGCTTCACGTACCCCCTGGAAATGTGAATGTAACTGGCGTACCCCTTGTATAGATAGATAAAACTATAGTTATAGTATAACAATGGGAATAAAATAAAACATATATATCAGTGGTTCTCAACCTTTTATGCTTCACGTACCCCCTGGAAATGTGTATGTAACTGGCGTACCCCTTGTATAGATAGATAAAACTATAGTTATAGTATAACAATGGGAATAAAATAAAACATATATATCAGTGGTTCTCAACCTTTTATGCTTCACGTACCCCCTGGAAATGTGTATGTAACTGGCGTACCCCTTGTATAGATAGATAAAACTATAGTTATAGTATAACAATGGGAATAAAATAAAACATATATATCAGTGGTTCTCAACCTTTTATGCTTCACGTACCCCCTGGAAATGTGAATGTAACTGGCGTACCCCTTGTATAGATAGATAAAACTATAGTTAGAGTATAACAATGGGAATAAAACATATATATCAGTGGTTCTCAACCTTTTATGCTTCACGTACCCCCTGGAAATGTGTATGTAACTGGCGTACCCCTTGTATAGATAGATAAAACTATAGTTATAGTATAACAATGGGAATAAAATAAAACATATATATCAGTGGTTCTCAACCTTTTATGCTTCACGTACCCCCTGGAAATGTGTATGTAACTGGCGTACCCCTTGTATAGATAGATAAAACTATAGTTATAGTATAACAATGGGAATAAAATAAAACATATATATCAGTGGTTCTCAACCTTTTATGCTTCACGTACCCCCTGGAAATGTGAATGTAACTGGCGTACCCCTTGTATAGATAGATAAAACTATAGTTAGAGTATAACAATGGGAATAAAACATATATATCAGTGGTTCTCAACCTTTTATGCTTCACGTACCCCCTGGAAATGTGAATGTAACTGGCGTACCCCTTGTATAGATAGATAAAACTATAGTTATAGTATAACAATGGGAATAAAATAAAACATATATATCAGTGGTTCTCAACCTTTTATGCTTCACGTACCCCCTGGAAATGTGAATGTAACTGGCGTACCCCTTGTATAGATAGATAAAACTATAGTTATAGTATAACAATGGGAATAAAATAAAACATATATATCAGTGGTTCTCAACCTTTTATGCTTCACGTACCCCCTGGAAATGTGTATGTAACTGGCGTACCCCTTGTATAGATAGAAAAAACTATAGTTATAGTATAACAATGGGAATAAAATAAAACATATATATCAGTGGTTCTCAACCTTTTATGCTTCACGTACCCCCTGGAAATGTGTATGTAACTGGCGTACCCCTTGTATAGATAGATAAAACTATAGTTATAGTATAACAATGGGAATAAAATAAAACATATATATCAGTGGTTCTCAACCTTTTATGCTTCACGTACCCCCTGGAAATGTGAATGTAACTGGCGTACCCCTTGTATAGATAGATAAAACTATAGTTAGAGTATAACAATGGGAATAAAACATATATATCAGTGGTTCTCAACCTTTTATGCTTCACGTACCCCCTGGAAATGTGAATGTAACTGGCGTACCCCTTGTATAGATAGATAAAACTATAGTTATAGTATAACAATGGGAATAAAATAAAACATATATATCAGTGGTTCTCAACCTTTTATGCTTCACGTACCCCCTGGAAATGTGAATGTAACTGGCGTACCCCTTGTATAGATAGATAAAACTATAGTTATAGTATAACAATGGGAATAAAATAAAACATATATATCAGTGGTTCTCAACCTTTTATGCTTCACGTACCCCCTGGAAATGTGTATGTAACTGGCGTACCCCTTGTATAGATAGATAAAACTATAGTTATAGTATAACAATGGGAATAAAATAAAACATATATATCAGTGGTTCTCAACCTTTTATGCTTCACGTACCCCCTGGAAATGTGAATGTAACTGGCGTACCCCTTGTATAGATAGATAAAACTATAGTTAGAGTATAACAATGGGAATAAAATAAAACATATATATCAGTGGTTCTCAACCTTTTATGCTTCACGTACCCCCTGGAAATGTGTATGTAACTGACGTACCCCTTGTATAGATAGATAAAACTATAGTTATAGTATAACAATGGGAATAAAATAAAACATATATATCAGTGGTTCTCAACCTTTTATGCTTCACTTACCCCCTGGAAATGTGTATGCAACTGGCGTACCATTTGTATAGATAGATAAAACTATAGTTTTAGTATAACAATGGGAATAAAATAAAACGTATATATATACACACACACATTAAATTTTGTATTCATAAATTACATATATCAATGAACACAAAAAATGACATAAACTATTTAACAAATCAGTAGCAGTATTGCCAACTTAGTGACTTTGGTACTACATCTAGCAACTTTTGAGCTCTCATGTCATACCCCAAAAAAGTTCACCGCGTACCTCAGGTTGACAACCCTTAACATAGAGTAGCATCTGTATGCGATTTTGATTTCAAATCTTGATTAGATACTATACCCTAAACAGAGTACTGGAACATTTACTAGTGAACTTACTCTTAGACACAGTCAGCAGAGCTTCTGTAGTGTCATCATCATCATCCTCAAGCAGCCATTGGGCTACGGAGGTCCAACCAGATCATGCAATTTAGTTCTCTTAGCATATCTGTCCTGAGCTATATCTGCTGCATCTCTCCACTGCACACTAATTCTAACAAGGTCCTGTTTGAAATTATCTACCCACCGCATCCTAGATCTCCCCCTCTTTCTGTCGCCTTTAGGCACGCTGTTCATAACCCTATTCGCCAATCTATAATTATCCATAAGGGCAACATGGCCAAACCAAAGGAGTCTCTCTCTGCACAATATGCTGCTTAAAGGAGGTGGCAGACTCCTTTGCCTAACCTCATCATTAGTTACAAAGTTGAACCACCTAATACCCAAGATATTACGCAAGCATCTAGTTTCCTGTTATCTTGTTTACAAAGTGTCCAAGTTTCACTACCATAACTAACCCTAGAAAGAACCAAACTATTATACAGTCAAATTTTAGTCTTTAGGTGTATACGCCTATTTCTCCACACTCTCCATAGATTCTTAAAAGTCCCGGCAGCAATCCCTATCCGTTTCTTAATCTCATGCCGCACATCACTAGTATCAGTTACATAGCTCCCAAGATAATTAAACTGTGACACCTGCTCAAGATTGCAACCATTCAGATTAACTGAATCCCAGCCTGCCTGACCAATTTTCATCACTTTAGTTTTCTCTCTGTTTATAACCAAACTTACTCTAGTACCAGTTTCGTCGAATGAAAGAGTTCATCTCATCAACATCATTTGCCAAAAGGGCTAAATCATCAGCATAATCTAAATCAGGAATTTTCATATCTCCAGCCCATTTAAGGTCAAAATAGGTAGTGTTCTAGCTTCAATTACTCTTAAACATTAAACGAATATTGTTGAAAATCAAAATTCGATAAATCAATGGTAAAGGCACAAATTACCTGTAAATATAAATATATTCTTTGAGATTAGATCAGTTTGTTTGAAAGGTTGAATTTATTTTCAGCCAGTGACGTACTCAAGGGTTAAGGAGCTATTTCAATATGCATTTTTCTAAGTTAATCTCAAAATTCTGAGATTCAGACATACCAAACCCCTATAATCAGAATTTTCTGCTGGCATCTTTGCTGTTTAAAGCTCCTTTCTCTTTTCCAGCCAAATGTCGATTGCTTCCAGTAATTTTGCGAAACAAAAAAGATTATTTTTCAAAATAAAGGAGCTTTCATTGTGGCTTCACATAACATGAAACTGTCCCACTACAGTTCGTTTCCATAACAGTACATGCTACAGTAGAAGGCAGTGTATTTTACATTCTTGGGAATATACAGATACCTATCAAATCAATAACACATTCAAATGTTAAGACAATGAAAAGGTGAATTAGCAATTCAATATCTTGCAGAATAAACTTTTATGGCTGTTATACAGCAGGTAAATTAAAGGTAGAATTATGTCTAGTATTTTTTGTTTCAAGTTTTTTCTGTTATCAGATAGTTATAATGCTTTAAATTTGCAACATCTTCTGATACGAAGATTCAAAAATGGTTTAGTAGCATACGTTTCTCTATCGATTTGTCAGTTTTTTTCCCGTAACTGGGCTGGCTAGCATTGCTCTTTCCATAATTATCAAAGTTCTGCCCTGGGTGATTGGACTTAAGAACTTCAGCCCCAATTCATCTTTAATATGTGTAATAGATAGGTTTATTTTTTTTTGGCTCCGTTTCGGATATTTAAATTTTTTAAAGAGAAAATCATGGTCTCACCCTCATCTCACCACCCTCCAACCCACTCTCAACACATCGCATTCCTTATATCAGCCTTGATCAAAGTATTTACCTGAGATGTCTGAAAAGAAACCACGACCGATTCGAAATTCCCCTTACAGAAAAACAACAATCATTTTCCTGCCGGAAATCTTCAGATTCAACATGTCTCAGTCTTCTCTTACACTAATAGGCACCTGTAGGAAATGAGTTATGCGAAAATTTTTATTATAATATATGCCAAGTCTGCTCCTCGGCAACAATTTCTTCCAGCAACCATTGTACTTTGAACAACTTGTATACACGCCAACTGAATGTCTGAAAGCAGATGCCATTTATTTCGACACATCCGTTTCATCACATTCGTCTGCAGTTTTGAACTAAATCATTGAAGAGGTTTGGTGCACTAGTATCGCCATCTAACGACAAAGAAATAAAATAGGGTGGCTGAAAATGACTTCAAGAGAACCAAAGAATTCTGTTTTGTAGACACGGGTAAGGAAGGCACGGCTGTTTGTGTCGTTTTTCTGCTGAGGTCCTGCCATCCTCTCAGACCTTCTACTATGGCATATAAACTGACAGGCTCCTGTCATACCTCTGTGGCAAGCAGCTGCTTGAGGGGGTATTTATTTTTTTTATATAATATAATAAATAAAAAAATAAATACCCCCTGAAGCAGCTGTTTGCCACAGAGGTCTGACAGGAGCCTGTCAGTTTAATATGCCATAGTAGAAGGTCAGAACAGATTAAAAAATTTCTAGCCTCTTACTACGAACTCACTAATTCGGATGGTGTATGGCAATTAAAAACAAAATAAGAGAACTGTTTTTTATTTATATATCATGGCTCACAAAAATTATTTATTAACTGTCCACGATCAAGGACTATATGTGGGTCTAGCCTAGGGATCAGTGATTAGCTCTTCTTTCCAATGCTTAAATTCCTTTAGAGGATTTTTCCTAGTGGCCAGCTAACCCAATCCAAACTTAGTGAAGAGCCACCAGGAATTAAACTATGTTCTTAAAGAACGCAGGAAAATTTTTCGATTTAAAAACGGAAATATACAGTTCTAAATGAGCAATGATTTGGAAATAAAAAGAATTATATTTTTAACAAATGAATAAAATATATTCATTAAAAACAAAAATATATGTTTTCAGTGAGTACTGTGATTTGGCAAAAGGGTTTAGTTATGAATCTAAAAATGTTATTATAAATCTAAAAATGAATTCGAAAAACTGAACCAGATTCGGTATATTGATAATCTGTTTTATGAGACGTAAGTTCTTTTGCAATGAGCCGTAGAACGGGCCTGTTATGGAGAGTTGGGCTGTTTTACCTGTGAGAGCCACTTTTTTGCACACAGTGGGTTAAATGCCCAAGTCAGAAGAACCACCAGAGCTCAGAGATATTGGAGGAAGTGGATCATTCGACAGCTGTTAGGAAACAGATGATAACTTTTCGTCAAGGTCATCCAGTACGTTCTTTGACATTCACAAGGCATGGCTCTGAACACAAGGAACCACTACTTTACATCCCATCCGACGGATAGAAGCCTTTCCAAGCCCATCGGTGTTCCCTACTGATCTAGGGCAGGGCGGGGAGTTTTATGGAGATACATAAATCTGAACGCTGTATGTGAATATAAAAATCCCAGTGTTATTTTGAAATATTCGAAATGAAAAAAAAAAGGGTAAAAATTCTAGTAAAGAGTGCAAATTATTTAAGTGTATTATTTCAGTTGAAAATTTCAATTGAAATAGTACACTGATATGATATTGAATTACGGATAGGAGACCGCTATCCAAATTCAGTACCGGAAGTTCCGCATTTGGCGCATGCGTGGCTGAAACTTTGGTCATATATAGTTGTCAGCTTTGGCTTCCCCAAGCATTCATCGTGAGAAGTATAATGGGAAAGGTGCAGTATTTAGATGCATTTGACAAAGGGCAGATCGTAGGTGTCTGACGGATGGGACACTCGATCTCCTTAATTGTCAACGAACTTGGATTTTCCCGTAGTTTCAAGAGTGTTCAGGGAATATGAAAATTCCGGCAAAAAAACAAGCACCCGAACAAACTGCAAAGGACAACCAGCCATGAATGATCGTGGGCTTCGCCATCTGACCCGCATCGTGCAGACCAATAGGGACCAGACATTATCTGAAATCACCTTCCATTTGAATGCGGGTTCCAGCCAAGAAATCAGTGCATGGACCGTGCAACACTCACTTCATCGTCTCGGTTTCGGGAGCCGCTGACCTATAAGAGTCCCACTTCTAACGGCACAACACCGGCTCAAAGCCTTGCTTGGGCTAAAGAACATCAAAACTGGACCATTGAAAATTATCAATGGATAGCCTGGAGTGATGAATTCCGATTTAAACTTCACCACGCCGATGAGAGACTGAGGATATGGCGCCAACCCCATGAAGCCATGGATCCTGCACATCAGGTAGGAACAGTACAAGCTGGTGGTGGCTTAGTGATGGCCTGAGTTGTCTTCTGTTGGACATCTGGAGGACTCTCAATGAATCCCGGTATTGCATTGACAGATCATTCATAATACTGCGGCTCTTTGATGCAACCAGGATGCATTGACTCACGGTTGACCATTTACACCTATTTATGGCCATCATGCATCTCAATGGAGATGGCGTCTACCAACAAGCAACTGTAATCTCACAGGTCCAGGTTGGCTACTGCATGGTTGCAGGAGCATTCTGCTGACTCTGAAATAATGAATTGACCACCTAAAAGCCCAAATTTAAATCCTATCGAAAATCTTCGGGATACCGTCGAGCAGAGTGTTCGGGCCCGTGTCCCATCAGCGACGACCTTAAGAGAATTGTGAACAGTTCTGGAGGATGCGTGTGTCGCCATACCTGTGGAACATTTACGCAAGCTTGTGGAGTCCTTGCCTCGTCGTGTGGCGGCAGTTATCAGGGCTAAAGGGGGTCCAATACGTTACTAGGTTACTATCCCTAATTCAATGGCACTTCAGTGTGTTCAAAAAGATGTAACTGTATTAAAACTACCGGATGAAGATAGAACGAAGGTGTAAAACACTATTACATCAATGTATTATTCTCTCCTGCAGATAAGCTGTTAGCTTTGCGGAACATTTGTAAACAGAAATGATTTATTTGAAATTGTTTGAATAATTAAATAATTTTAAAAAAATAATACCCATCCTGCTCTTGGGGAGAAAGGAAACATTAATGAGCCTGGAGAGGCCGCAGACCAGCTGATGGGACGTTGAGCCATGGTCCTGTATGCAGAAAGCAATACCTTGGGTTGTTTTACCTCTGAGCGGCACTTTTTGCACACCATGGGCTAAATGACCAGGTCACATGGACCCCGAAGACTCAGAGAAGGTTGCGAGAGGAGATCCACTGGAACAGCTGTTGGGAGACAGAGGGTAGACTCCCGTCAAGGCCATCCAGCGTGTTCTTTAACGTGCACAGGGTATGGCTCTACCGCACACGGGGCCACGGCTTAACGTCCCATCCGACGGACGGTGGTCTTTCCAAGCCCATCGGTGTCTCCTACTGACCGTGGGCAGGGCGGGGAATTTTGCGGAGATAAATCTCAACGCTGACCCAGCTGGGACTCGAACCTGGGAACTACAGATTACGAGCCTGGCGCGCTACCGACTGAGCCACCCCCGCCCCCAAGAAAGCAATACCTTTTTCACGTTAAAGAGCACGCTGGACAGCCTTGAGTGGAAGGAACTACTATCTGTATCCTAATAGTTGCCCGGTGAGTCCCCTTCTTCTATACAACTGTGAGCTCTTGAGGTCCTTGTTACCTAACCATAGATCCAATTGTGCTCACAAAAGTGTCACTCAGGTGTAAAACAGCAGCAATACAACTTATACTCGACAATGCGCAGAAATAACTGAAGAATTAAAAAACTAAAGAACTAAATGCCGAAAATGTGAAACTGAATAAAGCCCCCAAAAAAAAGATTCTAAAATAAGTAAATTTAATTTTTTTCTCTTATCTCAAAAATATAAGTGTGAAAAGCTCGAAGTTCGTAACATTGCAGTATAAAAGGCATAGATATCAACTTCAAATAATAACCATAAAATTAAAAGAAATTTAATTACTACACATGTTACTGCCTTTACAGACATGACTTTTGTTCAAAAAGTGCTGAACTTTGTCACGAAGAATGGAATCACCTGTCGAATGTCATTTTTACTCTTCAGGAATCAGAACTAGCAATCCACAAAAGAAGGATTGATTAATTCCCTTTCTTGATACCTTTCCATGACTCCATGCCGTTTACTTCGAATGAATTATCACTGAATGATTATTCGGTACCGTTGCTCCGAACTTGCGACACGTTCACTTTCCTATTTTCAATGAGGTTTTCAGCAACTGATTGTCACTTTCTTAATGTGAGACTATGAGCTACTGGGTTGTTTTACTCTGAGCTGCACTGTTTTTTGCACCCCGAAGGCCTAGAGAAGGGGGGCAATGTGGGAGGGGACCCACTGGAACAGCTGTTGTAAGACAGATGGTAGTCTCCTGTCAAGGCCATCCAACGTGTTCTTTAACATGCAGAGGGTATGACCAGCTGGGACTCGAACCTGGGAACTAAAGATTACGAGCCTGGCGCACTACCGACTGAGCCATCCCAACCCTCTATGAGCCACTGACTCATTATTTCGTTATCAGTGAGACTTATCTGCTACTGACTGTTACTTTCTTATGTCACCCGCAACTTTTTCCTCTTCGAGACATGCGGTATGAACTATATATATATTCCGCGTTTACTAAAATAATTATCGTTTCTAGAACTGCATGTCAATAACCTGATGATCTGACTTCGAAAATAATGCCGTCTGACAAATATTTTTGAAAGAGTGGCCGAAAGAAGATTTTAGATTCGAACCAGGAACAATCTAAAAGCTAGCAACACACTGTCCCGTATTCTCTAACTGTAGTTGCGACGAGTAGATATTTCACATGATTGACCAAGACACAACTTTTGTTTGAACAATAACAAAAATTTTAAATTTATTTAAATTTCAGAATTAACAAAGTTCCACCACTGGCTTATAAATGTGGACGAAGTTACATTACAACTAATTGATTAAGTATTCACTCCACTTAAATAAATTTAATTTCAAACAACAATTAAAATTAAAAGTGAAAGTAAAAATTAAAAGTGAAAGTGAAAACAAGCAGAATAAGTTAAATTAAAATAACTATGCCATGTTTGAAGTTTCTCCGCAACGAGAACTGTATTCTGCTAGGCCAGGGGTGGGCAATTGTTTTCGTATCTACACTGCGCATGCGTATTGACGTGGCCGTCCTAGTAGAAAATACGAGACGAATCTTCGGTCGCGCACGGGAAGGAAATCTCGGTTCAAGGCGAATTTTTCTGATTGTCTTGGCGGGCCGCTATTTGCCCACCCCTGTGCTAGGCTATTGTAATGTGCACTCGGAGTAAATTTTCATGAAGCACCCACTCCAGATTTCTCTGATCGTGGTTTTTCCCAAGCAAAGCAAATTTCTTTAAATTTCTCCTGACTTATTTAAGTAAAAGTTTACCATCTCACTAATTAAGAGATGTCCAATTTAACAATTTCCCTCCCTGAAATATGGCCTAAAAAATCAGTCCAGTGATTTTCACTAAAATCGGACTTAGCGAAGGGAGCAAAAGAAAGATAAAAGACCGAACCCTGGTCTGTTAGCCTGATCAACCCACACCGAACTGTTTCACCGGGTCGAGTGTGACAATATCTTTCTGGCAACCCCGGGAATTCTCGACCAAAAGGGCCAATCAGAAGCAAGCCCCGGGCAAAAACTCAACTCCACTTCCATATTTCACAAATGGAACGGAGTCTTGTTGCCAGCCAGCACTCTGCATTCCTCCCGAAGATCAATGTCTGCTTTTGGGCAAGCCGAAATTGTTACACGCGATTCTTCCTGTCATTTCACATGGGCTAAGTTCTTTCTCGGCAATCATCAACGTAAACAGATGAAACGGAACCCTGAAAGATATTCGCAACCGAGATCTTGCACCCATTAACCTCCGAAGACATCTCCGTCAGACACAAAGTGTCATCATCATCATCAGGATCGTTCATCAGGATAGAAACGAAATATAAAAAAATTAAAATTAGTAAAATCAATAGGTCTGCGACCTATCACTTATTTACAATGAGATTATCAACTACTGGTCGTTATTTTTTATTTTCAGTGAGACTACTACTAACCCTTACTTTCTTATTTTCAGTGAGACTACTACTAACCCTTAGGTTCTTATTTTTAGTGAGACTATTAGTAGACCCGCATTTAAAAGCTCTCGGCGAATAAAAGATTAACCTTAACAAAAGATTAACCTTAACGCGGTTAGCGGTCAAAACCGTGGATAAAAGAATTGATGTTAACGCGGATGGCGGATAAAGTTCTCGTATTTGGTAAGATATGCAGAAATAATAAAAGGCATTATTAATGGCTGACAGAAATGGAATCAAAATACTTGAGATTATGTTAAAAGAAACCTTATTTGAAATTTCAATGGTGATATTCACTCTAAAAAAGGTCTATTGGGATAAAGCCACAAGTTGGAAAACTTATGTGAAAGAAACGATCTTTTTGCTGGCAAAACAGAATATAAATTTAAAACATTACTGGGGTGTTACATAGAAAATGGGAATTAAATATCAGTCGCAGAGATCACGAAGTTTTAGAGGAGAATTCTGGGTAATGAAAAGGAATATCTTCTTATAATCGCTTATAACAGCATTTAAAAGAGCAAAATTAATTCAGAATTTGCAAAATTAGAATTAAGTAAATTTTTGTCTAAATTTAGTTAACATATTTTTACGAACAATAGGCTTTTTATTTTCCACAGTATATTTTTTCATTCTTAATTAGCCATTAATAAACCATTAAACTAATTTCTTTTACTCGCAAGCACATATTGAGTCTGTACCAGCGACTTACTGTCCCTTTTTTTAAATTCAATGAGACTATTAACTACTGACTACTGTATTACGCCTGCAATTGAACTACGTAGCTCAACAGTCTCTTACAGCTGCTGGAGCGGAAATTTATTTATTTTATTCGTTACAGGAGGAAATGGCCCATGCACGCCTCTGACAAGTGCTTCCATCTCGTGAGTAATGTGTGAACTATATATTCCACATGTCAAGTTTTCTGATTGGTGGAAAGAACGAGACGTATGAAATTAAAATTGGACCAGATTATAGGAGACCCATTAGGCCCCCTTACAAAGTGTTCCAGTTTGGAAGACGGAGGATGTTTAACAATAAAATCAGATGATAGGGGGTTTTTCGTCCCCCTTACAAAGTGGTCCAGTATTAGGAAGACGAAAGATGTATGAAAAACTACCCCCTACTTTTTTTTGCCAATACCTACCTCACTCCCGTTAATTACACCCATACTACCCACTGGACATGCATGGATATTCAAATTCTTATTTCCTCCCCTTCCCTTCTCCACGGAAATACACTGTTAGACCAAGCTCCTTGACACTGCTTTTTTCATCAACTTTGGACGGCCTGCAGCAAAGGTCTATTCTCTACTTGTAGGGTCACTGGTATCACACTTCATTGAAACATAGCTTCCGCAACTTATTTTTCCTTATATATCCTTCCTTCCTCGGCCCTCTTACAAAGTGGTGCAGAAGGCGATAAAGGATGTATGCATGGCTGATGAAAATGGCGAAAAAGTATCTAAAAACCAATGATATTTTTTCGGTCATAATTTCTAACTGTTTTAAATGGAATATGAATATTGTTTGTAGTATGATCTTTTACACGATAATTTATTTTGGGCAAATTTTGTTGGACACGTTTTCTCTGTTGTCATGTCTTAAATTTTTTTTTTTTTTGAAAAGCAAGTGCAATAATATTTATTTCGCATCGGGTTGCCAGCATTCTCAAAGGGGAGAGCATTCCCCACCGCCCAGATTCGGCCTTGCCCTCAAGCAAACCTCAGGTCACCTCACTGCAAATATAATGCGATCATGTGCAGTGAAGTGTCAGTTTAACAAACACCAGAAAACAGAATTTTTTTTCAACTCCGGCCAATTTACTGTATATCTCTATGTAAAAGAGTTTCGTTTTAACGAATACCAGCATAGCGAACATGTATGAACATGTACAAATACCAGCATAGCAGACATGCCTGACTGGAGACGTCCGGAGAGCTTGCTGTCCAAGGGAGTTGGTGCACTGTCTGAAGAGCATGTTGAGAATGCCTGGGCGGAGTGTGGGCGGGCATTATCCTGCTAGAATATCACATTTTGGGATTGCACTCAAATATGGCAGGACAACTAATTGTACAATGTCGCTGACATACGTATTGGTATTCAGTGTACCCTGTACAAACACCAGACATGTACGAGAGTGATAGCTAATCATTTCCCGCACCATGATGCCCAATGTGGGCTGTGTCACTGGTGGATGCACGATGGAAGCCGCTCATCTTGTCGCCTTCAGACGTGTAAACGACCATCAGATGCTCCTAAGCAGAATTAACGTTCATCACTGAAGACCACAGACTACCATTCTTCCCTCCAATGAACTCGTTCTTGATACCACTGCAAACGTGCTCGACAGTGACAAGGTGATAGTGGTAACCGTGGCGGTAGTCCTGCTTCCAAAAGACGATTGAGTATCATTCTTGTAGACACCCTTGGTATGACAGAGGATCGAATTTGTGATGCCATAACTGTCCACTCTGCTGCCACCGCTCTCTTGATACGCCGATCCTCTCATGCAGCTGTAACTCTGTGTTGCCCGGAACCATGTCTGCAAGTGCGCGAATGCTCTTCTGACCATCGACGCCACCGTCGTACTACTGCCGATACCTCTCATCCAACACAATGTACAATTTGATGAAAAGACCAACCTGCTTCCTGAAGACCCACTCTACAACCTCGCTCAAACTGTACTAACTGAACAAACGTTGCATGCCTGCATCATCCAGGCCTGGTAGCTCTTTCAAAGAGCACTGGACAACATGACACAAGACGAATAACTTCTTTCTTCTCGCCCTAGTCCTTAAATAAGTGCTGCTTACATTTGCATGTTGTCATCCTCAGTGACATCATTATTTCATCCCATGATTTTCAATCTTGGATCACGGTTTCTGCTGTCTTTAACTATTAACATATTATAATATGACGTTCCTAAAGGAATTCTTTCTAGGCGTTCTTTTTTCCATTTCCGCCAGTGTCTTTTCACATTTCAGCTTCTTAAGACGAATATTTCGAATTTTAAACGAAAATATTCTCTTTTCTTGCATTTATATATATTGGCGACGTATAAGACAGAGAATAATCTACCCCTAACTTTTACAGGCCTTCTC
Source organism: Ryuthela nishihirai (assembly GCA_038380435.1). NCBI lineage: Eukaryota > Metazoa > Arthropoda > Arachnida > Araneae > Heptathelidae > Ryuthela > Ryuthela nishihirai. The sequence goes on along the minus strand of JAWZYU010000013.1, from coordinate 39,561,873 downwards.
ATACAAGGACATGTCTTACTAAGACCGAAGTCATTGCCTTAGTTAGATCTAACACAGCACACAAAGCTTGCCTTGCTGGAACAGTGGCTAGTTGTCTAACCACTATGCCAGTTAAGGCTTACACACTTCTACCAAATTACTACTTCGGGATTTTTAATTCGTTTGCCAAAATCAAGCAAATATTTTCTAGTCGTTTTGTCTGTCCGTCTAACGATGTTCAACTTTTTTGCTTTTATAGATAAATATTCTTTTCGAATTAAATAGGTATTGAGGAAATATTAGATTCATTTACATTTTCAAAATCGCCCAGTCGCTTTAAACATGAAACTATTGGAACGTAGCAAACGATGCTAGAAATTTAAAATTCGGAAGTAGGGTGCGATTGTCAAGTGGACTGATTTATATTGGTAGCAATGATTTTTCCCTGTTACTCCCATGAGGGTGAGGGACGGCCGGTTTCTTCACCAGATAAATGAAAAAAAATTTTGTGTTGTATACATAGTAATAAAATATTGCTTTCAGCATTTTTCCCAATTATTCATTAGTTCGAGTTTCACTGTTAAAGTGTGCTAAAGGTGGGAAATAAAAAACTTTCTTCTCTTTGAAAACGAGCGTCCCATATTCGCCAAAGGCGATATATATTGTTACGACAGATAAATGTGTTGCAATGACTTTGTGATGGGCGTGTCATGAACGTTCGTGTGTGTGCTTATGCGTGAGAATTAATCAGCCAACGAATTAGAAGATAGAATCGATCTGAAATATAGGAAAGATAGAAGTGTGTTGTTGAAGTTGTGAGATCCAAAAGGAGGCATAATTAAGAATCTGTGCATGATAGTTTAACGAAAAAACGTTTTTATTTAGTGTGTGCGCCGGAGGTTGACTACTTTTTTTTTTATTGGTATGGATTATATTGGTTAGCTGGTGTATAAAAAAGAAAATATTGCAGTCTTCTGCATGGTGATCAACATATGAAAAGAATTAGTTCTGAAAAACCAGTCTTTAGTTGCAGTTTTGTGCACAGTTATTTAGTTATTTAAGAATTTAATAGATTCTTCTGAAAGCTTATCTTTTGTATTATTATAGAGTTTCGTGGTACCGGTTGACTTAGTTTGTTTATAAATGATTTTATCCATACTTCTGTAATACATTGCATTGTACTGTAATTTTCATTGACCAATTTTTACTTGAACTCACGCTCAGTGCTTACCCATTTTAAATTACAACAATATTATTCTTGTAGTTTTATCACAAATAAGTTTAATACTATACATATATACTTATTTTTATGGACATTGCAAAGAGTGAATCATAATAATGTTCATAATAAAAAGAAATTGATTGCTCATATGTATAACTGGAAGTTTTATTGGAGGGGGGGGGGAGAAAAACCTCTTATTATGACAATAATACTGCAAAATATAAATATGAAAATTAATGTTTCCATAATACATAGACGAGGCCCAATAAATTTCTTGAATACAGTATAATCTTTCGAAGGTGATTACATTTTTCAAACTATTCTTAATATTTTGCATGTAATGCCTAGTGTAACGAATATTTTATCAACATATTTATACAGGGTGATTCAAAACTCTTGTGCCAAACTTTAAGGAGTGATAGAACACAACTAAACAAGCACTTTTCATCATGCAATGCATGGTCGGAACTCAAGCGGTGAAGCGCTAGGGTTAGCAGTTACTGTGTCAGGAAATAAACACAAGAATGACAGAAGAGGTTGGAAACAATTATAGAAATTACAGAACAGAAAGTACAGAATTTTATTGAACAAATTACAAAAACTTCTCAAAAGAGCGACCGCCAACATTAATGCAGGCTTCACACCTTCGACGTAGTGATCGGCGAACATAGGCGAAAATACCAGGTATTTCTCGTACAGCGACAGCGGCAATAGAAATTATGGCAACAAGGTCCTCATTGGAATCGATGGGGCTATTGTAGATGAGGCTTTTCATATGGCCCCATAGGAAAAAGTCCAGACATGAGAGATCGGGCGATCGTGGAGGCCAAGCGATGGGATCACCCCGACCAATCCATCGTCCTGGAAATGTTGCATCCAAGGCGTTCCGCACATCCACGCTGAAATGAGGTGGCGCTCCGTCGTGTTGGAACCACAAACGTGTTTGAATATTTGCTGGAACAGGGTTCAGTAATTCTGGCAAGACTTCTTGTAAAAATACGAGGTACGTTCCCCCTTTCAGTCGGGCTGGCCGAAGGTATGGGCCAATCAAATGGTCGTGGAGGATTCCAGCCCAAACATTTATGGAGAAGCGCCGCTGGTACGAATGTAGACGTATGGTGTGCGGATTACTGGTTGCCCACACATGTGAATTGTGGGTATTAAAAATGCCCTGACTTGTAAAGGTGCATTCGTCAGTGAATAAGACACGTGCATCAAAGTCTGCAGGAACCACTGTGAAAATCCACACGAGGCCGATAATCTGCAGGTGTCAAGGCGTGCTCCCTCTGTGCATGGTAGGGGTTTAATCGTTCATCTCGTAGAACTCGCCACACCGTCGATTGAGGCACACTTACGGCATGGGAAATTGCTCGCGTGCTACATTCGGGACGATCTCCAATCCTATGTAGAATTTCCTCTGTAACACATGGCATCCTCACACTTCTTGCACGCCCTGTATCCTGCAAGTCACGGACAAAGGAGCCCGTTTTGCACAGATACCCGTGCAATCGTTGAAAGGTTTTATGATCAGGCACGCGTCTAGTCGGAAAGAGCTTCCGGTACAGTTTTTGGGTTTCCCTCGCATTTCCGTCCGCAGCTCCGTACGTGAAATGCATGTCCACCTTCTCCTGAATGGATTCGTGAACAATCTATCCGTTCTGCAATCCACGGTAGAAATGCGACGAGTGCGAAAACCAGCGCTTATAAGTGTTCACTGGAAAGCGCCCTCAAGCGCTTCACCGCTTGAGTTCCGACCATATCATTGTATGACGAAAAGTGTTTATTTAGGTGTGTTCTATTGCCCCTTAATATTTAGCCCAATAGTTTTGAATCACCCTGTATATATAATTAATATATCTTTCACTTTTGATTGATAAGAATGTTAAGGGCCACTTTGCGTTCTTTTCTTTCATGTGCATTTCTCTACTGCTTCATATCACCTTTACTGTTGAGAAGCCACTAGAAGACAAGTGAAATTAGCTGTGCTATATAGTAAGAGGTTGGCAAACCGAGTGGAGAGGCACCATGTTTGTGCTCTTTGATATCATAGAAAGATTGGTTATCTTGTTTCTCCAATTCTCATATGGAAATAAAGTAGCCTTAGCAGCTTTCTCAGTGATAGTTCTCAATTTTAATTCCAAAATGTGGCTTACTTACACTTACTCTTACCGTCACCAAGCTAACACATGTGGCCCATGGACCCGTTTCCCAATCTCTCCCTATATAGGAGCACAAAGTAAAATATTACACATTTAGGTCAATGAAATCTTTTCATTGCACATTTCTTTAATTTCACGCTGCAAAGTAGTCGATGAAAACCACGATGAAAACTCTAACAGTTTTGGCTACATTATTCTTGTTAAAAGCATAGGAGCGAAATTATACAAGTAAATATGTTATTTGGCATTCTACTGAAATGTAGTAAAATAGGGAACTTTAATCATAAAAGTTGTTGCTTTTTCCTTTGTGTGTTTGCAACATTACCTTATGGAATGCTGGAAAAATAAAAATATCGCCGCGTGACAATACGTATACCGGCTAAAATTCAACCATCAGTCAATTTTGATCACTGAAACTGATAATCTGGATGCTTGGCACTGGTTAGTCGAGTTTTCACTATGCGGCAAAAAACTTTCCCGCTTCTCTCCCAAAAAAGAAAATTTCATGACTGCACTAATAGCTGTAAGTAAAATAAATAATTGAACCAAACTAGTCACTATCGGAAAAAGAAGTTTTCCCTTCAACTATACATATATGCAATTAAAATGGTACTACTCCTCACAACAATTATAAAACGTATGGCAATTTTTGTAATACACAAGAATGTTGATTTGAAAGAAATATTTCATAATATTCCAAATAGTTTTTTTTTTTTCCCCTTGACTGTAGACTTGTATTAAAACCATTAAGCCACTGTACGTTCACATTCACATTTGATGTTTTACTAATCCGTAAAGAGAGCGAAACAACTTCATATTTCTTAAAAGATGGCGTCAAGTGCATGTGAAGAAGAGCACATTGGAGAAGCAATTGAAACTGTGGTAATGGAAGAATTTCATGAACCTATATTGGAAGAGTCATTAATTCAAGAAGTCGCAGAAGAAATTGAAGGAGGAGATGTAATTGCTGACAATGAAAAAATTCCGGAGAAAGCTGAAAAACTTGTACAGGTTCCTCTATCGAGAATAAAATCCCTTATCAAACTTGACCCAGATGTCAGTTTTGCAAGCCAAGAAGCCGTGTTCATGATAGCCAAAGCAACGGTATGTTACTGCTTAAAAAAATATTTCGAACATTAAATTTGAAATACACAAGAAAAATTTTCAAAATTCTGCAGTTTTCCTTGAGTGGACAGTGTGAATTAGAGCTTTGATTGTATTTGCCAAATGTTAGCAGTTGACCTTTGTAAATGTTTTGTATACAAAACAACCTAATTTAACGGGAAAAATGTTTACTCTAGAAATAGATAAGAGAACTAAATTGTGTGGTCTATTAATATATAAACCTGTACCAGTGCTAAGGCAGGAACGACAAAGTAGTGCAGTAAAAAAGCTTATTTTGCTTTAAAAACAAACCCCTTTGATCAATCAGTAGCCAAGCAAGCCAACCAGTTGACCGGGTGTTAAAGAAGTTTGGCAGAGTTGCAGTTTTGATCACTCGCCCACCATTGTTTTGATGCAACTTAATGATACGCTGCGTCATTTCCAGAGCAGCGCCATCTGTTGGCTGAAAACTGAACAGGCAACTGACCAATTTTTTTTCCAAAAGAAGTGTGTAAAAATTGCTTATTCAAGTTACTTCCATAAAGAAAAGCACTATATATGTGATTTAAACTAATGAAAAACCTTAAAATTATTATCACAATAGAAAGAGTATTCAACTTTCAAAAAATGTTCTATCAATGCCTAAAAAATTATTACTAACAGCGAAAACATTTGCAAAATGAGGACACGTGGAGTAAAACAAAATTAGAATGTTGAATAAACGTTTAATCATAAACATTTCCAAATGTAAAATTTTTATTCTGCACCTAAAACCAGCCAAAATAATAGTATCTATGGCAAATTTTCCTAACTGCATATATTGCAATACAACGAATGTCAGTGCCAAATAAAACTGTTTCAACAATGTGTTATCCTAACAAATACTTGTTTGCTAGTTTGTTTTTTAAATTAAAAGTAATTTTTTTGGGGTTAAAGTGATTTTAAAAAAGCATATAATGCCAAACAGCAAACTGCTATCCCACAATTTAAAGAAAGAAATGCTATAAAGTAATTTTATCAAAATCAACCATATTAATCCAAGCATACCATTTAACAATAAACTGCTCTTCCACACTTTAGAAAACTCTGGATTTAAACAAGTCTAAAATATTGTAAACAATTTACCACTGATCCACTGTATAGAAAAGCTCACAGAACAAAATAATCTCATCCAAGTCTGAAAACCAAACAAATTGTTAAACAATAATAGTGCTGTTCTGCAGTTTTAGAGAATCCCTAGAAATAAACCCAATCAGAGAACTAAAATAAACATGAATATCATAAACTGTATGGCTGCTCTGCATTATAAAAAAAGCTCCCAGAACTAAATAATTCCATCAGGGACAACAAGCATAAAAAACAAGAAAACTGTAAACAGTTCACCACCAATTTATATTATAGAAAATCCCCCCCCCCCCCAGAATAGAAATGCAAATTATAAATCCCATCGTCTTACATTTCCCACTTAATATAAGCAATAAACTATACTACCTCAGAGCCAAAATTTATACCTAGATGCTACATATAAAGAAATAAATCTAAATCAAAGATAAACAGTACAAATTTCTTATCAGTTACATGCCTAAAAACTTTGACCTAAAAGTAAATCAAAAGCCAGGCCACAAAATACAACCCAATGAACCATGAATGCACACTGTGGCATTGACATACTACTCTTTTTCACCTACATTCCAATGCCAAGAGTTATCACTTGTAGTGCCTTCTAGTGAAATGAGTGATTTAAACTGCAGAAGTATCAAAAATTCTTGATGTGTCTCAACAAAGGCCGTATCATCATTTTTTCTTCACTAGCAGCATGTAAAGTTTGATCTACAAAATACGTGCATGTAGCAAACAAACATCTGGTTAGCAATAATACACTGTTGAAATTGTTCATTTGTTGTATAATGATATACACAGTTTGGAAAAAATGCAATAATTATTTAGTACTCTTGCCTAAGGTTACTGTATGTCCTTTTTTATCTCATATCCTCCCAGAATTTTGAAAAACATTAATTGCCTCCTTTTTGTATAAACTCATAATATGTTTTAAATTCAAATTAAAGCGCTTTTTTTTTGTATTTTCCTTTTTAAAATTTTTGGAATTTATGACTAGAATATAATTTATTGCTAATCATGAAATAATATACTGCAAATGCAAATCGTGAATGCTAAATTAATTATTGTAAAAGTTACTATTTTTCATAATTCTGAAATGTGCAATTTACATGTTAGATTGAAAGAAGTACTTGCAAAAAAAATGCTTTTGTCCACTGATAATTGGAGCTAAGAAAGTTGACAGCAATTTTACTTTTTTATTTGCAACAAAAGGACAGCAAAAAAAATCAAGGGACTACTCCTAGTTTGTATAAGCCTTCTCATACAAGATATGCTAGCAAGGCTGAAATCACTGTTGACCACTATCTCAGTTATAGGTAATAGAAATACACAGAGTGCCTCATGCAACAGCAGATAATTAGTAATCTCTATTCCACTCAGGCCATATAACCTTTGCTTCTCAAGTATGAATAAAAATTGCATGTCATATATTTTGAAGTGTACTGAATAATTAGAATTATTCCTTTTTCTGATTATTTGATAGTACTTGAAATAAAACTTGGTAGAAAAAACTTATTTCACAAATTGAAAGCATGCCCTCCGTTTCTACCTTTTCTGCCCATGAGGCAGAAAATTTTTTTTAGCCCATGAGGCCTTTTAAATGTTGAGCAGTAGTATTTTTTTATTTATTTTTTATTTTTTGTATGTTTACCTTTGCTTTATGGTGTTGCAGAATGAAAATAATTGTAGGAAGGACCAATTTTATTGCAAGAGAATATATTTGTTATATAAAGTGATAAATTTACAATAATTTATGACTCAAATTCTGCAGATAGCCCATTGATCAACTTTATAAATTTTCTGAAAATGTGTGGCAATGAAATTATGAGCTTTTTATTTCCATACTTTACTGATTCATTCCCTCTGTAATCTTATATACAGTGATACCTCGGTTCACGAACATAATCCGTTCATTGACCCTGTTCGTGAACTGAAAAGTTCATGATCCGAATCAATTTTTCCCATTGCAATTAATGTAAATCCAAATAATACGTATTTTGTCCTAGAAAAATTTTTTTTAACATGTTATGGCTTTATGTGTGGAAATAATACAGAAAGGAAATAAATATAACAGTAATATTAGAAGAAAGCAGTTTAATTACCAAAATAAAACTAATTTTACAGTACATATACAATTTACCTTTGTGGTTGATAATTGCTGGTACACGGGGATGGAGGAGGTGGAGAGGGGGAGGAGGAAGATTACACCTTTGAAGGAGAGGCAGTTGATAATTGCATAAGATAACGATCCAGAGAAATTTGCCTTTTTCTTTGCTGGAGAATTTTGCGAAAATATGCCATTACATTATCATTTAAAATTTCAACTGCTCTGCTGGTAACAGTTTTGTCAGGATGATGTTTCTCAATAAAAGCCTGCACTTCACTCCACTTACTGCAAATGTCCTTTATTTCAGCAGTTGAAGCATCTGGCACCTCTTGCTCTTCTGCTGAGTGCTCCTCCATAGCTTTCACCTGCTCAAGTTGCAATTCAATAAGTTCTTCTGGGGTGAGTTCTTGGCTATGATCCTCCAGCAGCTCCACCACATCATCCTCATTGACTTCCAACTCCAAACTTTTGCCAATGTTTACAATGTCTTCTACCACATCTTCCTCTTCCTCAAACCCTTTAAAATGTCTGTCAGGCACAGAAGCTGGCCAAAGTTTCCTCCATGCTGACTGCAATGTGCGGTAAGAGACATTGTTCCAGGCTTTATCAATAAGATTTATGCAGTGGAGAATATTAAGGTGATCCTTCCAAAAATCTCGCAGGGTCAAATCTGTATCATTGGTGACCTGGAAACACCTTGAAAAAAGAGCTTTCATATATATTTTCTTAAAGTTAGAAATTACTTGCTGATCCATTGGCTGTAATAGAGGTGTGGTGTTAGGAGGCAGAAATTTGATCTTAATAAAGTCGTATGCAGGATCAAGGTCTTCTTCAACATTTGGAGAATGAGAAGGAGCATTGTCCATAAGCAGCACACATTTAAGGGGCAATTTCTTTTCCTCAAGGTATGTTTTAACAGAAGGAGCAAAAACATCATTCAACCACTCCCTAAAATATATTCTGGTAACCCAAGCCTTAGAATTTGATCTCCACATTACTGGAAACTTACTTTTTATCACTTTATTGCGCTTAAAAACACGCAGATTTTCAGAGTGGTACACTAAAAGGGGCTTAATTTTAAAATCTCCACTTGCATTCGCACACAATAATAGTGTAAACCTATCCTTCATTGGTTTGTGGCCAGGTAGTAACCTTTCCTTCTTGGTTATTATGTCCTTTTTGTCATTTTTTTCCAGAATAGCCCTGTTTCATCGCAATTAAAAACTTGATTCGGGACGTAACCTTCTAAGTCTATAAACTTACCAAAGTCCTCCACATATTTCTCTGCTTCCTTTTGGTCCGAACTAGCTGCCTCTCCATGCCTAACAACACTATGAATTCCAGTTCGTTGACGAAATTTTTCGAACCATCCTCTACTTGCCTTAAATTCCTCGACACTAGTATCACTTGTACTTGGCTGGTTCACCAATAAATATTGATGAAGCTATAAAGCCTTCACACATATCAAAGCCTCGCTCACACTAACTCCCTTAAGCCCCTTTTCATTAATCCAAACTAACAACAATTTCTCTACTTCTTGTAACATTTGAGGCCTTTGCTTCGTTAACTTAGTCACTCCTTTAGATACATCAGCTTTCTTCAGCGCATCTTTATTCTTTAGAATAGTGCAGATTGTTGATTTCGCCATGTCGTACTCCTTGGCGAGATCCTAAACACGAACACCACTTTCATGTTTAGCTATAATTTCCTTTTTTGTATCAACAGTAATACATTTAGGATTCTTAACACCACCTTCACTAACACTTTTCACTTTTTTGGGAGCCATAATAAGGGATAAATTTAATTAAAGAAAAAACTAAAATATCAACACTTGTTGTTGGGACTCTACTGCACCCACGCGAGATGAGCTAACTGGGTTGCTGCGCACAGGGTTTTGTGCACCGCGAGTCCCGTGCATGCGTGTTCGTGAACCGAAGCATCGTTCGTGAAGCAAAGCAAAATTTGTTCGCAAATGGTGTTCGTAGACCGATTTGTTCGTGGACCGAGACATTCATGATCCGAGGTATCACTGTATATATATTTTTTCCTTTTTATAATGTGGCCAGTGGATTCTTATAAAACTAGAATTCATGATTATAAGATTAAACATTGATAAAGTTTTGATATAAACTTATTAATTGTGCATATTCCACATCGTCTTCTTCAAACAACAAGTGATATGATGACCATTACTAACCAGTGCGAGCAAGCAGAATAGTGAATTTTTATAATTACTTTTTGATAATATTGAAACATACAATTATGAATTCTCGTTTCATATGAATCCACTAGTTGCGTTATAAAAAAAGAAGCCACCCAAAAATGTAAGGTCACTGAGGGAGGGGATCAATAAAGTGTGAAATATTTTTTATTATTTTGTAAAATATATTCTGGCAAATAAAATAGTCCCAAAAATTATTTTCATTCTGTAGCATCATAAAAGGTAAACATACCATAACACAAACCAACAAACACAGCATAATTTTTTTTAATGCATTACAGGTCCACATTTAAAAAAAAAAATCCGCCATGGAGTAAATAATATAGTCACACAAAACTCTCAACACCTGATTGTGTTCATATGCTACAACATGGTTTCAGTACAGCTATGCGCTTCAACCAACTCACAACTCCGTAGATTTAATGTGAGGTAATAGTAGTATTTCATGATAGTCTGTTACAAAGTGATTTTTAATTACATAATTGATAAATTAATGTTTCTCATTTTACATTTAATAAATAAAATAAATATTCCCTCAAGCAGCTGCTTGTCACACAGATCTGACAGGAGTTATACATCATAGCAGAAAGTCTGTGAGGATGGTGGAACCTCAGCAGAAAAACAACAGGAACATCCATGCTTTACCTGGGGCTCGAACCCAGATCCCTTAGATCAATAGCCAAGCGTACTTAACCACTTGCCATGGGGCGGCATTTTTTCTACAGCTGCATGAAGCAATTCTGTAAGAACCCCCACCACTTGAGGGTACCTATCCAAAACACTGTTAACACTTTTTTTGATTCCTCAAAACTCTTTAATAAAGGAGTAGCTCTACAAAATAATTACTTCAAAATAAAAAAAAAATGCTTCTCTTGTTTTTAGAAATACATTATTTTTAATTAAAACTTTTTTTTTAATCCAAGAGCTCCCTTAGTACAGATCTCATATGTGATGCCCCCATTATACTCCACTTCTACAAAACCTTGATTATATTCATTAGAAGTTGGAATGAGGAGTAGCTCATAATCTGAATCCCAGGTTGATGTCCAACTGCAACAGCATTGAGATTTATCTCCACTAACCCTTGCTCTGCCTTCTATGAGGGAAGAGGCCCAGTAAGCTTAGAAAAGGTGAAGAAATCATCTGTCACATGGGAGGATGTTATTTATGGTGGCTCTGTGAGCAGGAGAATTATATGCTCAGCACATAAAAAAAACTGGATGGTCCTTGACAGGAGATTTTGATCTGTTCAATGGGTCTCCTTCCTCTATCCAACTGTGAGCCCATGGAATTTCTGAGACCTGACTTTTTAGCCCACTGTATGCATAAAACTACCTCTCAGAAGAATCAATCATGTGGGAGAGTAAGAAAAATGGAAACTCAGAATATGGGGGGTCAGATTAAATAGTCATTTATATTAAAATAAAAGTAGAATTATTATAAAAAAAAGTATTAATTTTTATTATATTTATTTTATTAATCTATTGTGAATTGCAATATAAAATTTCATGTAATGAAATGTTATCTGCATGCTCTCTGAAATAATCAATCACAGATTTAAGTTATTTTGGTATTCCTTATGATTTTTATAAATCAATGAATATTTTGCGGAAAAAAATTTGCTGACATGCGGGACTTGAACCCGCATCTCTCCAGAAACATGCCAGAGTATTCTACCATTGAACTAATACCAGCTCTGTCTTTCTTCTGCTAATTTAAGACTGCTCCTGGAATTCTAATTTTTTTTAATCAAAATTAAATTGCAATATATTTAGTTAAAATTATTCTGGTACATATATATTCACTTTCATTCTTATGCTGTTTTTATTTGGGATTTATAACTTTGAAACCATTTCATCATTTATATAAAAAAACATAATTAAAATGACCTTGCTCAGAAAATAATTAAAATGATTTTAAATTCTCTTTTGTTGAGTAATAAAATTTTTGAAGTTTTCTTTCAAATAGTTTGAAGAATAAGCTTCAAAAATTTATTGCTCAATGACAAAGAACTTAAAAAATGGTTTTCTTAAATAATTTAATATTCAAAGGCTTCACCGAACAAAAGCTGTAAATATTGAAACTCTTAATTGTTTACTGACAAGTGAAATGAGTATTATTGGTTTTATTACTGCCCAATATTGTGTGACTCAGACTTCTTTTTATGGTGTCCATGTAGTAGTGTTGCTCCATCTGCCCATATTATGGCTCTATAATCATTTTGTTCCATATTACCCTGTTGCAGTGGTAGTTCATCCTAAGTAACACATGAGCCAAGTGCACCCTGGGATAATGTGAAAATAAAATAAATTTGGACAATAAATGTTATTTTCCTCTAAGAAAAATGTTATTTTGTTATTTGCTTATGTATGGGGCACAAGAGAGGTGAAGCATATTTCCTCCTGCTGAAGCATCAATACAAACAGGAACCTCAACTTTGCACTAGTAACACACATTTGAAGGGTGTACGTACATTTAGTACAGTTTATTATAAGCTCACCGGACAAAAAATTAGTCATCTCCTGCCGTAAGAGGGTTACTGCCATTAGACAGCAACAGAGGGTGCTCCAGTAATAAATGCATCCTACAAATAGCTGTGCCATGCGCTATGGGGTTCTTACAGTGACAAGAAGTGGTTGTGTGCCATGTGTGTGTTATTCGCTCTGTGAAACATGAGTTGTGCCAAAGATATGAATGAGTGGGAAAAAAGGTGTTATTGTATTTCGCCGAACCAAAGGGTATAATGTGAAAGAAGTTCCTGCTTTTGCAGGTGTGTCAAAACCAAAGGGTCTTGTGTACATCATAGTCCACTGCTAATTGTCACCAGAACTGTGGCAGAAAGACTGCTGCAGTGTGTCACACACTCTTAGGGCAAACTGCTTTGCAAAGAGGCAGGAATTGCTCCAGTCAGTCAATGCAGGCCTACAACAAGCTGTTTCCGAATGAACACTCTGAAGGGAACTGCATGCCATGGATATCTGGAGCAGAGTACCACAGAAGAGACCCATATTAACAGCTCTGCACAAGGCTGCACAGCTACAGTGGGCATGGCGCCATAAAGACGACTGCTGACTCTTGGAAGCATGTGATCTGGTTGGATGACTCATGTTTTTGCTTGTACTTGAATGATGCGAGGCGACGGGTACATCATAAGCCACATGAAGCCTTCCATTCAGACTGTGTGCAAGGTTCTGCTCAAACTGGAAGAGGCTCTGTGGTGTTCTGGGGGTGTTTCACATATAAGGAAATGGGTCCTTTGGTTGTGGTGACGTCACACTTGAACCAGAAAGGCTATATGGAGCTACTGGACGACCACATGCTTCCTTTTGTTCAGCATCTCCACAATGAACACCAGAAGGATACCCCCAGTCTTCCAAGATGACAATTGTCATGTGCACAGGGCTCATAGTGTGTCGGATTGGCACGACGAGCATTCTGAAGCCTTCAAACATCTCGACTGGCCCACCAAATCCCCAGGTTTGAAACCCATAGAAACTTGTGGGACTATTTGGGGCAATGAGTAAAGCACCATCCCAGCCATCTCGCCAAACTGTGGCATTTGCTATTGGAAGAGTGGATGAATATTGATGTGTACTACATCCGCACACTGGTGGTATCCATGCCAGACAGAATTTCAGCTGTTCTTCGGTCGCATGGAGGTGTTACATGCTATTAGGTGACATTCAGTGAGGGGTGACTAATTTTTCATTCGGTGAGCTTATAAGAAACAATCACATGGCAAAAAGATGCCTATTGAATGCATCAACATTAGGCTTGGCCAAAAATTTCTCAAAGTGATTCAATAGGAAGGAAAAATATATTAAGTCAAGTTTTGAAGGCTACAGTTAATAGATAATTTCTTACTTCTTCACAACACCATTTGGCTAATTTAATAGAGTCCATTAAATAAATGTATGATGCTTTGAATATATAATCAACTGGAGACCACACTTTACCTGGAATTTTTATGTTCTTAAAACAACTGCCACTCTCTGTCAAGATGCTGTGAAGTTTTGAAATGACAGTAAGAGATAAAGAGAATTACTATGTTATTCATAAATCTATTAATTTCATGCCTAAGATCACAACCTTACTACATTATAAAACAAAGTCAATATGAAAGTACTGCAGGAAAGTATTAGATATTTGTCCTATATTAAAATGCTAATAAATTATAAAATATTTTTGCTAAAAATTTCTTTTTGCCCTGAGTGGGATTCGAACCAACATCTCCCAGTAACGTGTCAGGTATAATAAACCACTATACCATCAGCAGCTAACCATTTTCTTAACCTAATGTAACTTACAGACATCCCCACATATTTTATTTGCTTATGGTGTCATATGATGCCAACTGCCTCATATGATGAATTAATATTTGTCACTCATGCTCACAATATTAAATCAATAATTCAGAAAAAAGTATCACAGAAAATGCTGTTTCATGTCTACCATATTTTACTAAATTGTTAATAAATTATTTAGATTCTACACCTATGCAAGTAAAGTTTGTCATTGTGATTTTAACATTAACATTTGACTTGTGGGTTGGGTTGTTTTACCTCTGAGTGGCACTTTTTTGCACACCATGGGCTAAATTGCCAGGCCACAAGGACCCCAAAGGCTCAGAGAAGGTTGGGGGAGGGGACCCACTGGAATAGCTGTTGGGAGACAGATGATAGCCTCCTGTCAAGGCCATCCAGCATGTTCTTTAACGTGCACAGGGTATGGCTCTCCCACACACTGGACCATGGGTTAATGTCCCATCCAATGGGCGGCAGCCTTTCCAAGCCCATCGGTGTCCCCTACTGACCGTGGGCAGAGGCGGGGAATTTTGCGGAGATAAATCTCAAAGCTGACCCAGATGAGACTCGAACCTGGGAACTACAGATCACGAGCCTGGCGCACTTCTGACTGAGCCACTCCCGCCCCATTTGACTTGTGATTAAAAGGTCTTTAGTTCAATTTCAACCATGACTGGGATATTTATTTCCCATAAACTTTGCATTTTCTACTTCTCTTTTTACCTGTAATACAGAAATATATGTAAATGCTGAATATAGAGTTATTTGCTATTTTTTTTAATAATTCATAAAGTAATATAAAATAAATGTTAATTTTAATTCCAAATGGGACTAAACTGAATTTATTATGCTTAATTATAAAATGTTATTTCATTTTTATGGTATGGTATTTGATACTTTATACATAATTTCAAAATAAAATTCCTGAATTAGTTTATTTTTTTATTTTTTACTTTTAATATTTAATAAATGAAATGCACTTTACAACTTTACAATTGCTTACTATTTTAAGTAATTAATAGTTGCACCTTTGCAATTAATTATGGTTTTTTATTTGGGCTATATTGATTTCTTCTATATTCTTTGGCATGGTTTCTGCACCCTCACTGACAAAACTCAAGAGGTGCCATTTCCCTGTTGACATTCTCAAATAATAAATATTTGCTTTTAATCTTTACAGGAACTGTTTATTGAAACCTTGGCCAAAGAAGCATATAGTTTCACAAAACAGAACAAGAAGAAAACAATACAGAAGAAAGATATAGGTAAGGTATAGCTCATAATCTGTTAATCACTTAAATATAAAGTGATTTTGTATGATTTGAGAAATGCTGAGCATCGTTTTTTCTGTATCAAGTTATTTTGTAGTGTAAAATCCACCCATCCAAATCCATTTAAAATGGTTATTTCTCTATTAACATTGTTCATTTACTTATAAAGTGATGAATTGTAAATTCTAATTGTCTTTCAGCCTACTTTTCACAGAGTTACCTGTTGATTTTAACTCAATAAATCTTTTTTCCACAAAAGTAAGGATTTAATAGTTTTTCATTTTTACACACTTGTTTTCATGGACAAAATTAATATACATAAGTATTGATTGGTACATATTAAAATGAAAAAGTTATATTCCTTTTTTAACAATAATAATTCTAACTGATTATTATTATTTTCATTCAAATCAGTCTGCAAGCTATGTCCTTAACTTTCTTATAATGCCCAAGAGTTGTTCAAAAAGTGATGACAATATATGTGGTACTTACTGAACACTTTATCCATGTCAAATTAACATTCCATACCCTCATTTATAATCACTGGTTAGGTTAACAACTTTATCCGAATTTGTGGGAGCTAGCAAATGCTGTCAGCAGATCTCTTTCTGTTGATTACTGCAATAGATCACCCTATGTTTCACAACACCCTAGTCAGACTGTGAAACCATTATCCTGGGATTGGTTCCTTCATCTTAGGAAACAGGTCAAAGTCACAAGGACCCATGTCTGGGGAACATGGCAGATATTCCAAGGTTTCCCATTGCCACCTTGACAAAAGCTCCACAGGTTGGACCACATGACAACAGGCATTGTCATGAATGAGAAGTGGTTGATCTCCTGTGATGAAGTGTTGACACTTTCTTTGTATGGCCAGATGCAGATGATGTACAAGAAACTGCCAGTAGTATTCTGCATTCACAGTTTGGCTCTGAAGCACTGTATGGTTGAGGAGAACACTGTTGATGTTATAAGCAACAATTTCATATTGCTGGATTCTTGCTGCAGTTCGGGCATGGAGAACCCTGGATAGTGCCATTTGTTGGACTGATGTTTCGGTTTCAGCTTGGAAAAATGAAGGTGATACCTGGAATGGTATCACCTTCATTGTGATACCATCCCAGGTAGAGGTTTGCAACAGCCTATCTGTGCCACTTTTGCACCTCTGTGAGATGGTATGGGACCCATTATGCTGTGATTTTTCACATGCCCAGGATATTCTTCAGTATGTGCTGAATGGTGGAATTACTGAGTCCATTTTAATTGGCCAACTGGTACATTGTCCAATGTCTGTCAACACATAGCAATGACTAAATAAGCTGAACCTTCTGTGAAATTTCTGGATGCCCTTAACAGTTAATATCAGCATTGTGCCAATTGTGACACATCGAGCAACTGTGATAGGGTAGTGCTACATCTCCACATGCTTCCCTCAGTCTATGGCAACAATCCCTTGCATTACGACCACATGCCACCTCAACTTTGATCTGCCTTCATGAACATGTCTGAGGTCACTCTTGCAGGAATCTAATATTGTTGTAACTTCATTTTGTCCACTCCTATTTTGGCACAGCATGAATGATAGCTTATCTCCAGAACAGGTTCTTTATGGCACAGGATGCGTAAACAAGCTCATTGACTGGGTGGCAGGGTTGGCAGGCATTTGGGGCATTTGGTGGCAGGGTTGCCATTACTTTCCAAACAACTGATAATTTCTTCTGTAGATTTGTAGTTTTCATCAGTAGATTATTCTTTTATTATTTTGTATGAAATGTTTCGAGTATCTTGTGAAATGCTTCTTTCTTTTTGGCATGGTAGGCATAGACACATTTCTTATTGATGAGTCAATATATGTTGGCACCTATCATGGGTTATAATTGTGTACTCAATTTTATCATATACATATCATGAGATATATATGATTACCTTGCTGGAAACAACTGTTCTCCATGCAAGACTGTAAACAATAAATAAACTTTCAACCTTATAATTTTTACAATGCTTAAGTCCAATCTGCAGAACAGCCACACTGAATTTCAGGATTTGTGCATTTAACCCTTTTTTAGCCTCTGACATCTGCTAGCTTCACTTGCCAAAATAGAAATGTTATGTCTTGTTTGCAAGAAGCCCTTTCTGTTTCTTCTTTCCCATATGTTCTGTTCAACTGTTAGATTCATGAGTCACCATTTCCTCGTATAACAACATTCAGCCCCAGCTGACTAATCTGATAAATTGCATGCCAATGAAGCGTAAAAGGGGAAGGAACTGCATGTTCACTGTTCAAGTAACACATCTCATGTGTGATCACAATATCTTGTTCTGAATTATATTGAAGCAAATGCATTTTTTTTTCAGAGATTTTTTTTTAAATCATGGTAGTGTCATAAGATTTGTAGGCTTTACTAACTCTAACATAAATAAGTATGTAGCATAATTCTACAAAAAATTTGTAATGCCTTTCAGTTGGTTATATAAAACAAGTGTACCACCTAAAGCATAGATAATCCAGTTAAACTAACATTATGTGGTCACAAATCAATATAAAGTTTACCATTTGAAGAAAGCTAACTTTAATATATGGTCACATACAGTATGTTTTTAATGTTTTATAAAACATATTTCTCAAGCTGCTGATTTGCTACAAGAGATCTGACAGAAGTCTATCAGTATGATGTAATGGAGAAGCACATCAATAATTATCTGAAATATTAGGCAGCAAATATTATCTATCTCTGAGGAAGGTGAAACTTCAATAGAAAGAAAGCATAAATTGTAAAGAAAACAGCTGTTTCTTTTAACTGCCAAGCATTAATTACTCAGGTACCATTACACTATGATTGCTCTATGGCATAATGTATATTAGTATAGAAGCCCTGTCAACTAGGGTCTTGCTCACCAGTAGAGGAAAAATCATAAAGCAGATATGTTATTTGAATCTTTTATTTTTGCACTTGTATTTGGTGTGTATAGGATTTTAAGAAAAATATAGCAATAGTTGAAATAATTTTTTTTATGGATGGGTGGGGAAAGTTGTGTGTGAAGGTGAGTTGTGTATTTTTATATTTATGGAATCACATTACCCTACATAGTAGTTTTTCTTATATTCTCTTATATCAGAGGTTCTCGAACTTTTTGACACTGCAATTCCATAGAATTGTAATAAATATATGCAACCCCCTAAAATAATAGATAAAATTATGTGACCTCTCCCCTACAATGTAGGACTTGTGTAGTTAAAACCCCTTCGTGTCCAGACTGAAATATTGATTTACACTCAGGAGCCCACCTATTTTTTCACTATTCTCAGCCAAAAAATTAACTTGGGCGAACTTTTTTTTACCCTGATTTAAAGTGTTCCCAATAGTTATATAATACAGATATTTACAGTAAATTATTACTACATATTTCAATTCATTTGATAATTACTTCTGTATAAATCATTCTGGCATCAACTAATCAGTTGGAACTGTGTTGTGGTTGTACTCTTTTAGCAGAATAGAGAGAGTTACTGATTAGATTAAAGAAAATAACGAGCTTAATATTGTTAGCCAGCAAAGCAAATAATAAAACATGATAGATATTTAATATGCAAGTGGTTGCCTCTGAAATATTAATATTGCAATTTTTTTCAATTTACCTGTTATTATGGGCATTCAGAAAGTTCTTGACATGCATCTACAGAACAAAAATCATTGCATTTACCTCAACGAAACTTTTACTATCTTTCGAAATGCTCCCCTTCAGCATCTATGCAAAGTTGCAGATGTCTATGCCAATTCTGGAATGCTTGATGGTATTGCTGTTGGGAATACTCTGCAACTCCAAAAAATACATTTTGCAAGATCTTGCACCCTTGAAAAAAGGCTTCCCAACAAGTTCCTTTTTAATTTTTGGAAATAACCAAAAATTGCATGGTGCAAGGTTGGGTGAATATGCCAGATAGGGTAACTGTGTGATTTTTTTTTTCCTGCTCCAAATAGGATATACATTTGCCAGGTTTTTTTAGCACTGGCATTGCCATGAAGAAGGGGAATCCTTGACACACCTGTTGTTAGATTCTGCTCTTTCATCTCCTTAACGGTTTTGGGCAAACAATGTTGATGTAGTATTTTTCAGGTAAGGTGTCCATGCTACCACTCCTTGGGAATTGAAATAAAAAATTGTGAACAATCATCTTCCTTGAGCAAAAGTCTTGTTGGAGGATTTGGAGACATGATTCATCTTCTGCAAACAAACATAATTGTTGATCTTTCTGGGAGTTGTATAGTAATAAAACCATGTCTCATCACCTGTTACATGTCTGTTAACCGTTTGAGGCCACTGGGTCCAAATATTGTTAGCATCTCCTTGTATCAGTTGACGTCAGTTTATGGGATACCCATTTGGCACAGATCTTTAGGAGCTTTAAATATTGATGAATAATTGTTACCACATTGCCAATCAATACAGTGACATCTAAATTTATTGCCTGAATGGTAATGTGTGGATTTTCCTTAATAAGATCACAAACAGCAATGATGGTTCTCTCGTTCACAGACTCCTTCAATTTTCTTTCACAAGGGTGATCTTTGAAGCTATGTCACCTTTCTCTGAATCTGCTCATCCATCCCATAACAGTGCCATATGAACAGGCATGATCCACATATACTTGTGATAAATCAGCATGAATTCCCAAGCTGCACCCTTGTGAAAATGTAAAATCTTTCTGCATCTTTAGTAGGTTCCATAGTAAGAACACAGAGATTTTGAAGACTGAACTTTTTGCACTACCAGCAAAGAGAGAAATGATGATATGGCCTTTGTTTTTAACATGTAATGACAAGTTTAGATAAGCTTTCAAACAAGTCATAGTTTGTCAACTTCAGAGGAATGGCAATTGTAGTATTGTAAGGCAAGACCCGATGCTCCGCTATTCAAGACAGCACTACATCTTGTGGGAATTGCCATTAACCACCATCACTCTCTAGAGAACCTTCAATAAAAATCATTACTGCTGTATAACAGCAGGGAAAGGACCTGTCCTTTGGAGCAAGACCTTACTGATAAATCATGCTAGTCTGGATTTTTAATCATTGAGGTGTAGTGAGAGGTCTTTTCGAATTTTGAGCGTTGCGTAAATTGTAAAGCCAAACATTTCAGTGAAATTTCCTTCCAAATCTAATTTGCCAAACTTAATCACATCTGTGATGGTAAAAAAATTTTGAATTTAGTAAGCCAATCAACAGAAATTCCTAACTTTTCAATTGGGGAAGCTATCATGGTGGAGACACCTGGTTGGCTTTTCCCATCGGAACCACACTTAATAGGGATCCCCACATCCATTCAGCATGACCGTCGACTTTGTCCTCTCCATCTGGGACACCAACCGGCAGCCCCACCCCCCCAGCACTTCGCTGCAGCCGAGTTGACAAGCCCACTTGACCAGGCTAGCCAAACCCAGTCAGCAGGCCCTCAACAAGAGCCACTCTATCAGGACTCCATGGCAACCAAAGACTTCGCTGCGGCCGAGTCAATAAGCCCACTTGACTGGGCCACCCAATCCTGGTCAGCAGGCCCTCAACAAGGGCCACTCCATCAGGACACCAAGGCAGCCTAGGATTTCGCTGGGGTCGGCCAATGACCTGACTGGGGACTGAATCCCAGTGGGCCCCTCCATCGAGGTCGCAAGGCACACCAGAGACACCAATGAGCCGGTACCCAGCTTCACAAAGGCACCTTCAGATCCTCCACCACTGTCATTCAATATAAACTTCTAATCTTGGAATGCCGAAAGAGCTTGCAGGGGACTTAGTTCGGCTGGTCCATCAATAAGCCTGTCGACCGGGGATCCCACTCCCAGTCGCAGAGCCCTCAATTTCATTCGCTCCATCTGGGTCATCAACTGGTGCCCCCCCCCCCCCCCCCCCCACCACCACCACCACCACCACCACCACCAGCAATACCTTGAACCCAGGACTTCATTGCGGCTGAGTTGATGAGCCCACTTGGCTGGGGACTCCAATTCCAGCCAGCAGGCCCTCAACAAGGGCCACTCCATCGGTGCTCCAAGGCGACCCAAGACTTCCTGTGCAAATCTACAGACACATGTCAAGAACATTTTAAATGCCCTCTCTAGAAAACAAAGATATAGCTACATATATATATTCCTGCAGCCATCTTAAGTTCAAATTGCTTGAAAAGTATTAAAAGTGGATTAATTAAATTTTTTATTTTGTATATTTTTTAAATGAATATATTTTAGAACAAAAAATTTTTAATGATTTATTTACGTATAATTTTTTTAACAGAAGATTGCATTGATGCAGTGGATGGATTAGCCTTCTTGGAAGGTAAGCAAACATATCTCACATACTATTTCTTTGGACAAAAAAGCGATTTTGAAATGAGATATTATTAGATCTGTTTAACTAAATTTTCATATTGTATAAGAATTATGATATAGACAACAGTATGCTATAGTAGAAATGATAAATATTTTCTGTTAATATTTTTAAATAGCAAAAAAGATTGTTTAGAACATAAAATTACTCAGCCATTAGTGAAGAACATCAAATGAAAGATATGAGGAAGGCATTAATTCAAAAAAATGTTAGAAAAAGTTTATATCTCAACAGAAAACTCAGGTTTAACAAATATCTATTATGATTGCTTGAAGATAAGAATTGCTATTTCAAGTGCTCTGTGAATAATTATGTAGTAAAAGGCTTTAGCTACTGCCATGGTACAATTGTCCAAATATGTTGTTACTTCTCACCTACTACAATTCTTTGGACCAATTTTACTGTGACCATTGTATTCTTAACTCTGCTCTCAACTCTATTCTCATCAACTCGAGTAATTTATATTTTATTAACTAAATATATTATGTGACTAATGGTTATTACAAATGCATATGCATTCAAAATTCTTAAACAATCAGAATTCAATGTTCAACAACCAGATTGCAGTATTTAGCTCATTTTCAGAAAAAACAGGCTAATGTTTTTCATTTTGTTGTCTGGCAAAATGTTGACATTAAACTGTTTTGCTTTTAGAGATTAAAATTCTTTTTGGGTTGGATAGGTATTGATGAAACATTATGATTCACATTTTCGGAATCTTCTATAGCTCAAATGTATGTTTCTAACAGTGGAAAAAGTTGAAAATTACAAAATTTCAAACTGATATTTCATGCGATGTAATATATTAGAAATTTGATATTTTGGTTGTGAAATATGAATGGCATGAAGTTTGCATTGACAACAATAATTTTTACCTTTACTCCAAAGGGGGTGGCATAAATGCAGTTTTTGTGTTTTAAGAGATAACTCTTTGGTTTTAGAGATAAATTGAAAATTCCTTTTGGGTTAGATAGGTGTTGATAAACTATTATGATTCACACTTTTAGAATCTTCCAAAAACTTTAATTGTGCCCCCTAACTGCAGAAATTTAAAAAAATTTGAATTATTATTGCAAACAATGTATTTATGCTAGAAATTTTGGTGGTGGAATGTGAAGGTTTCCATATGTAAGTTAACCCCTTACCCCCAGGAAGGATGGGAAAATGCAACTTTTTGTCTTGAGAAATAATGAAAGATTCTTTTGTGGTTGAATAGGTTCTAATGAAATATGACAATTAAGAGTTTTCAAATCCTCCAAATCTCCTTAATTTACCATCGTTAGAGGGTGCTAAATATAGAAAACGTAAAACTTGAAGTAATATTGCAAATGATATGTTTATACTAGAAATTCTGGTGAAGAATATGTTGATGAAAAGCAGAATAATTGATAGTGATATGTGTTTTAATTAAATTACAATGTTAAAATTCAACTGGTGGCTCCTTAATGTTATTAATTTAGCACTTAATTTTAAAAAAATTATATATAGTATTTTAATATAGTAATGATAAATAAATAATTTTATGTTCATTGGATGATTTGCTCCTTAACCCTAGAGAATAAAAAAATGAAACTTTCTGATTTTAATGGATAAATGAGATATGCTTTTTTTGATATATATTGCTAATAATGTATTATTTGCGTTTTCCAATCACCCATTGGTACAAATTTCTACTGTTAGAGGATACAGTTTTGGAGAAATGAAAAAACTTCATATTCTTTGAAAATGAGTATCTCATATGCTCAAGGGTGATATGTTTCTAATTTCCACAGATATTTCTATCCCAAGTAGCAGCTGCTGCATTTGGTTACTGAATGCCACTTATAGTAAGTTTAACATTATCAACCTTACTTCTTCTTCCCTGCTCCTCTCACTCATTCCTTTAGGAACACTATTCATAACTTTAATGAGTAATATATGAATCACCCATATAGGCAATATTGCAAACCAGTTCACTATTTTCTCACAAATAGATAGTGTGTAGAATTATTGATGATCACTGTCTAATCAATTACATAAACATATGGAGTAAAAAACATCAAGCGTTCTGCTCTTTTGTTTACAAAGTGCCCTAAGGTTCACTAACCTTGTAAACTTTAAAGAGAACAAAGTTATTATATAACTTCTTATACTATGTAGATGTATTTGCCTACTTCTCCACTCTTCATATATTCTTAAAAGTTTTCACAGAAGTTCCAGTTCTCTCTTTGCATACATGCATACCCAGTTCTGGTGAACAACTCCAAAGTAAATTCCGAAACTTGCTCTAATTAAATGATGTAATACCTGTATTGAGTAATGTTATTAAAAAGAAGACCAAAATTTTTACATCAGATTCTTGTTATGCATGGGCAAATTATTTATGCCGTGACATAAGTATGGCTTCCTTTTTTTAGAAATGTAAAAAAATGACAGATCTAACAAGTTATATATGTAATTTTTATCAAGTTTTCAAAGAAAATGAGGTAATAGTTTCGCTTTGTTGTGTGTGTTGTGATGCCCCCTCATTCACTTTTACTTTACCTTAACCAGTTTTGCTTAATTTACGTTATATTTATCATTTTGGGGGGTTTTATTTCATTTTTGGCATCACAGTGCTCGTTTACAAGAGCATAGGAGTTGTGCATGCGCAACTCCAAACTTTCGATTGTCATCCGCTAAAGCACGTGTACAAGGACATGCCTCCACTTGCGTCATAGCTTGCACCGATAGTCGATTTATGCAAATGTCTTTCCCGACGTGCAACATGACACGTGCTGGCTTTGTAGCCTCTTGTTATAACCTGGTGACATGTTAGTCACAGTCAGAACAGTTTTTGAGAAGTTAGTTGAGAAAGAGTGTAGTTGGAGTTGTGTTAAATTTGTAATGAAATAGAAATGATGTAGTATCTTCTTCATTAAAGTTTGGTGAGTTTGAAATAATTTTGGAAATAAATTTGTTTGTTATTAAACCTTTTTTGAATCTTTATTAATTTTTCTCTTGAGCAACTTTAATTGTTTTTGATTAGAATTTACATTAGAATTGACAATCATTTAATCTTTTCGAATTCTTACTCATTAAGTAACGCTCGCTGGTATTCGAACCCTAATTGAACTTTATTTTTTGGCAATTTGTTAATTATTTCCTGGCGCTCGACTCAGCTATCCGGAGCTTGAGTAATTATTGGATCAGACAAAGGGTCCAAAACTTAATAAACTTTAAAGTATTTTCAAATCTTTGGAGCGTTACAGTGTGTCTGTAGATATCGAACTTCTTTGTTTGCAAAGATAATTAAAAATCCTTTTGAGTTGGATAGGTATTGATGAAATATTAGGATATGCACTTTCTGAATCTCTCTAAAGCTATAATTACGCCTTCTAGCGGTTGAAAAAGTTGAAAAATTCCAAAATTTCAAATGAATAATGCAAACGATGTATTTATGCTAGAAATTTGAAATTTTGGTGGTGGAATGTGAAGGCCATGAAGTTTCCATTGCTAACAATGAGTTGACTCCTTAGACCCAGAGGGGGTGGGAAAACACACCTTTTTAGTTTTAGCAGATAATTGTTTGTTTTTAGAGGTAAAGGAAAAATTCTTTTTGGGTTAGGTAGAAATTGATAAAATATTATGATTCACACTTATGGAATCTTTTGAACACTATAATTGCACCCTCTAATGGTGAAAAAGATTGAAAATTCGAAAATTTTAAATGAATATTGCAACAATGTGTTAATGATAGAAATATGAAATTTTGATGGTAGAATATGAACGTCATGAAGTTTCCATTGAAAGCAATGAAAATGATAATTAGAAAACTATTTTTTAATTTGATTGGTACTAATGAAATATTATATAATTTGCATTTTTCAAATACTTAGTAATTGTGCTACGATTGTCTATATTAAAATTACTATGACCACCCACGGAATCACAGTGTACCCACCCATGCGTGTCACAGAGTGCACATGACAAGGTCAACCACACGGTGATATAAGCAGCCAGCCAGGACAGATGAGCCATAGTGCGTAACATGAGCACAATGAGCAGAGGTATTGATTTGACAGACATTCAAAAAGGAATGATCGTCGGCTACCACACCAAGGGTGGAAGCATCTCGGAAACAGCAGACGTCATGGACTGTTCATGAGATGATGTAGTAAGGGTGTACCAAGAATGGACTGCTGGCACACCAAGTACCTCCAGACGTCATAACTGTGGAGTCCCAAAGGCCATTGACCCCAGAGGAGAATGTTGCCTCTGTTGACTGGTAAATTCATTGACAACTCAAATGAACGCTGGGGCACCCAGGTACGTGTCCCTGATAACAGTAGAGTGAACCCTGTTATGCATGGGTCTCCAGAGTCAACACTGCTTAAAGGTGCCCATATTAGCCAAGGTCTGTCGGCAATGATGCCTGCAGTTCACATGGGACTACCATCATTGGACAGTGGAAGAGTGGCAAAAGGTTGCCTTCTCCGACAAATTGAGGTTTCTACTCCACAGATGAGTGGTGGCGGATGCGGCATCAGACACACAAGAACCAACACCTGGACATGCTTGTTGGTCAAGTAAGGCTGGCGATGGCAGTCTGGGGGATGTTTTCCTGGTATGACCTGGGACTGCTGGTACCACTGGATGGGTCCCTGAATGCCAACGGCTACCTGTCCATCCTTGTTAACCACATACATCCCTTCATGTTGGATGTTTACTCTGGTGGTGATGGTGTCTACCAACAAGACAATGCACCCTGCCATGTCGCTAAGGTGGTGTGTGACTGGATCCAGGAACACAACAGCGATGTCTTTGTTCTCCCTTGACCAGCAAAATTGCCCAACCTCAACTCATAGAGCACTTGTGGGACCATTTGGATCGACAGGTTTGGCATGCAGACCCACAACCACATAATCTCTGGAACCTCTGCTGGAGTCTGAATGGGCACATGTGTGTCTGACAACCTTCCAGGGCCTCATTGCGTTCATGCCATGCTGTCTCCCCGCTCTCATCCAGACCAAGGATTTGTGGATCCCAAAGGCCATTGACCAATTAATTTGCATTGGCCAAGTTATGGTTATTCCCATTATTAGGTAGGTGGTCATATTATTCTGATACGACTGTGTATATATATCTTTGCAGATCACTGAAATGATGAAACAAAAGAGCTGTTATTGAGTTTTACAAATAATATGTGTAGAATTGAAATTTGAAAAATTAGTGTTAGTTTTTAAGATATATTCCACTGATAGCAATAATCTACCCATTTTTCTGAGAGGTGTGGAAAATTTTTTTACATTTAAGAATTAAAAGATGAATACTTTTATGTTGGCGCGCTTGGCTACTGATCTAAGGGACCTGGGTTCGAGTTCCAGGTAAGGCATGGATGTATGTGTCGTTTTTCTGCTGAAGTCCTGCCATCCTCTCAGATCTTCTACTGTGGCATATAAACTGACAGGCTCCTGTCAGACCTCTGTGGCAAGCAGCTGCTTGAGGGGGTATTTATTTTTATTTTTTTATTATGTGTAATCTATATAATGAAAGAAGGTGTCTCTGTGTGTGTCTGTCTGTGGCAGCCATAACTCATTGGGAAATCAATGTACACACTTCAAATTTTCAGAGAATGTTTCTGGTTGTGGTCCGGATTGCAATGCCAAATTTCAAGTCAAAAGCCCAAATGGGGGGGGCTTGCTACAAGCAAAATATTTACCATGCTATTCCTACAGGAAATGAGAATTGCTGTCAAATTTATTGTTTCCATTTACTGCTCCCTAACTGTGAAAGTAAAGAGTTAAAATAGCATTTAAATCTACTGCCATTGCCAGATTCTCCACATTTCCAAAGTCATTATTTAGGCATTCCATTGCAACTAGGGACCTGATTTTCTAGCCTAACCCCCTTAGGCAGGGAGGACCCACCTATGAAATTTGGTACCTTTCGGTGAAGTATATCAGGAATTACAGAACGCCAAAATCTGACGAAATAAATATCTAGATCGTTTGCCACAGGCTCTGAGAGTGCACGCCGAATCAGCAATGATCTTTGCAACACCGGGAAATTCTTCCTGTTGAAACTGTGATAAAATGTCACAGAGGAGGGATACTCACAAAACTAACCTTTAGTGCAGGAAATAACAGAATATGCAGATTAAAAGTGATACACAAGATGTCATATTGTTTAGAACGAAATGACAGGCCAAGCGGGACCCTGGTTTTTAAACCACTCACTGGGGGGGACACTGGGCGGGAAATTTGGACCGTGCAGATGAATATCACGGGAGCCATAGAGCGTAAAAATCTGTGGTAACAGAAATAAAAATCTCGATAGCTTATGCAGAAACTAAGCCACAGGCTATGAGAGAGTTCACTGACATCAACAACGATCCAAGCCAACATCGGGCAAATTTCTTCCTGTTGAAAATCTGTGCTAAAGTGTCGGGAGGGGGGAGGGGGAATCATAGTCTGAGATTTTCCATGGAGTTCCATCACTTCTGTTACTGATGCTTAGCCCATTCTCCAACAATGGCCCCCTTTCGAAGTCACTCAGGTCAGCCTTTTTGCCCATATCACATGACTTTGCTATGTTGAATGTTTGTCAGTTTTGCATACATTAGCATGTTTTGTGGTATTTTGTGCACAATGCAATATTTATATAATCTGAAGTTTTTTGGTTGTGAGTATTAGCTATGCGAACAATTTGAAATCTGTTTGCCTATGCCTGTCTATAATTTGTTCAGACAGTGATAGTTCTGTATGGAATAATTTGGCACTGTATAGGATAATTTGTCCAGGCAATGATGGTTCTATATGATATTTATTTTAATTCAGGTCATATAGGGATGAGGGTAGCTCAGTCAGTAGCATGCCAGGCTCGTAATATGCATATTCCAGTTGAGCCAGTGTTGATATTTATTTCCACAGAAATTTCTGCCTTGCTCTCAATGAGTAGGGGCACTGATAGGCTTGGAAAGGATGCTAAGCTCTGGCCCTGTGTGCAGGAGAGCCATACCCTGTGCATGTGAATGAACACGTTGGATGACCTTGATGGGAGGCTACTATCTGCTTCCCAACGGCTGTCCAGTTGGGCCCCCTCCCTCCATCCTCTGAGCCCTCATGGTCCTTGTGATCTTGCCATTTAGCTCATTCTGTGAAAAAAATGCCGCTGAGATGTAAAACAACCCAACTCGGGTCGTACCTCTCTACGGTCTAAAGCTCGTTTGGCATCCTTAAAATAACTTCAACAAATTTTAATAATTGTTACAGCAGATATCATGCACATCTTCATGCATTTGAAAGCCGGAGTATTTTTGCATATTATGCTGTAACATATAATGTAGTAAGGTAATAATGAAATTATTACATTTCATTTAATCCTGAGTAATATGAAAGTTTTTCCGTTTTCCATAAGGCATGAGGTTTCACAGAAATTCACAAAGAGGGATTTTTATCCTGCAGCTTAGGTACTAAGTTCAAACCAAATTGAAACAACTATTACAAAAACATAGTTTTATTAAAATTAGTTGATCCTGTTTATCAACACCGGGAAATTCTTCGTGTTGAAACTGTGATAAAATGTCACAGAGGAGGGATACTCACAAAACTAACCTTTAGTGCAGGAAATAGCAGAATATGCAGATTAAAAGTGATACACGAGATGTCACAGTTTGTTTAGAACGAAATGACAGGCCAAGCGGGAACCTGATTTTTAAACTACTCACTGGGGGAAACTCACTGTGCAGGAAATTTGGACCGTGCAGATGAATATCAAGGGAGCCGTAGAGCATCAAAATCTGTGGTAACAGAAATAAAAATCTCAATAGCTTATGCAGAAACTAAGCCACGGGCTATGAGAGAGTTCACTGACGCCAACAACAATCCAAGCCAACACCGGGCAAATTTCTTCCTGTTGAAAATCTGTGCTAAAGTGTCGGGAGGGGGGAGGGGGAATCACAGTCTGAGATTTTCCATGGACTTCCATTGCTTCTGTTACTGATGCTTAGCCCATTCTCCAACAATGGCCCCCTTTCAAAGTCACTCAGGTCAGCCTTTTTGCCCATATCACACGACTTTGCTATGTTGAATGCTTATGTCAGTTTTGCATACATTAGCATGTTTTGTGGTATTTTGTGCACAATGCAATATTTATATAATCTGAAGTTTTTTGGTTGTGAGTATTAGCTATGCGAACAATTTGAAATCTGTTTGCCTATGCCTGTCTATAATTTGTTCAGACAGTGATAGTTCTGTATGGAATAATTTGGCACTGTATAGGATAATTTGTCCAGGCAATGATGGTTCTATATGATATTTATTTTAATTCAGGTCATACAGGGATGAGGGTAGCTCAGTCAGTAGCATGCCAGGCTCGTAATCTGCATATTCCAGTTGAGCCAGTGTTGATATTTATTTCCACAGAAATTTCTGCCCTGCTCTCAATGAGTAGGGGCACTGATAGGCTTGGAAAGGATGCTAAACTCTGGCCCTGTGTGCAGGAGAGCCATACCCTGTGCATGTTAAAGAACACGTTGGATGGCCTTGATGGAAGGCTACTATCTGCTTCCCAACAGCTGTCCAATTAGGCCCCCTCCCTCGATCCTTCTCTGAGCCCTCATGGTCCTTGTAATCTTCCAATTTAGCTCATTCTGTGAAAAAAATGCCGCTGAGATGTAAAACAACCCAACGCGGGTCGTACCTCTCTACGGTCTAAAGCTCGTTTGGCATCCTTAAAATAACTTCAACAAATTTTAATAATTGTTACAGCAGATATCATGCACATCTACATGCATTTGCAAGCCGAAGTTTTTTGCATATTATGCTGTAACATATAATGTAGTAAGGTAATAATGAAATTATTACATTTCATTTAATCCTGAGTAATATGAAAGTTTTTCCGTTTTCCATAAGGCATGAGGTTTCACAGAAATTCACAAAGAGGGATTTTTATCCTGCAGCTTAGGTACTAAGTTCAAACCAAATTGAAACAACTATTACAAAAACATAGTTTTATTAAAATTAGTTGATTCTGTTTATCAACTTCCTAGCAGTTGATGTTTGAGTCCAGTAGTATTTCATTATTCCAGAAAATTTTACCTGCATCAATGTTTCTCACTTGCAGTGTCACAACAATGATGGGATAATACACTTTATATGACAGGATAATAATTTCCCAAATACTTGATAGACCTGTCCAAATTTCATACATGGGTTCCCTGAGTATTCAAATTTAAAAAGTTCAACTCCCTACCTTTCATATGCATTATAAAAACTGTAGAACTTTATTAGAACTAGAATCACTGTGTTTCACCATCTCTATAATTTATAATATGAAGAGATGCAAATCATTTAAATAACTGAAAAAAAAAATATATGCAAATTGCTGATATGTAAATCATGGTTGACAGACAACTTTGGTGAATTTTGTTACAATTTAAAGTTTGTATGATGTAGGGACAGTCATTCTGCAACATAAAAAATGTTGTGTGGTATTCACAAAGAAATGGCTTCTTTTTTTTTGTATTTTGTGTAAGATAATGTCAGTTCTTTCAGTAAAGTTTTAAGATTATTTGTTTTTGTTCTTAGTATATTAGTCAGGTAGTTTTGAAAAATATCAAAAAAAGTATCAGGAATTAATGATATTTCTATTGTTACAGGTACATTGGAACAATGAAAAAGGTTCAAGATCTTTAATATTAGTCTTCAGTTTATGTAAATAATCTGTATATATGATTTTACAGTGTTTACCTTTTTAAATAAAGTATTTAAAAATGTTTTTAGTTTTTTTTTTAACTTCTTCCATTTTTAAAAGATTGTTAGCAATATGATAATGAATAGCATATTATCATCCTTTTCACCTTTATTTTAAATGGAAAGATGTTAGCCATTCAAAAACATCAGTTTTGGCACAATAAATATGTAAGAACAAAAAAAATTAAGATTAGCATAATCATGCAGCTTAGCTACAATTATATATATTCCTTAGTGTTAATGACTGCTTGAAAACCCAGAAATTAAGTTTACTGGACCTGTGTAACGAAGTTTTTTAGGTGTGAGTATTAGCTGTGTGAACAATATTGAAATTTGTTTGCCCATGCCTGTATAGTGAGCACCAAAAATGATTGTCTTAGTACATCTTCTGTCATGTAGAGTCCAATTATAGAAACAATCCTTGCACATTAGGGAACATTTTGGATGTCTGTGGAGACAGGCTCTCCAAACCCCTCTTTCCAAGTAGTTTGCCTCTACTTGGCACATTTGTAAATGAAATATGTTAGGGAATGTATATTTTTTAGAGGTGGGAAAAAATTGTTTTATAAGATTTTATCAGATAAATACAAAGTGGCAAAACAAGAAAATTTTCAGTGTCATACACTAGCGTAAAGTTGACATATGAAGCATTCGTATTACTTGCAGTTTGATTCTACTACAGGGAACTTCGTTATGAATGAGTTTCAAACGATTAATAATGTAACAGACTGTGAATGCTCGCCATTAAGATTGAAATAAATTAATCATTTTACAGATTTATATATATGTTTATTTAAGCACTACGGGAAAAAATTATTTTTACTTCGAATTTCTGAAATCACCATGAAAACTAGCATGTTTTAAAGTGAGGTTGCATAGAACTGGATGTGAAATGGAAAATATTTAATAACTTCAGATCCTCTTCGGCATTCCTTTACATTAGCAGGCAACTGTTATAGTGTTTTTAGTGACTTCGGCGAAAATAATCTGGGGAAAAAAATTATATATCATTACATATGTCAAAAATGCTTAATGAAGAACTAAAAAAAAATTCACGTGCAGTAATTATAATGTCTAATAAAAAATAATAAATAAATACCCCCTCAAGCAGCTGCTTGCCACAGAGGACTGACAGGGGCCTGTCGGTTTATATGCCATAGTAGAAGGTCTGAGAGGATGGCAGGGCCTCAGCAGAAAAACGACACATACATCCATGCCTTACCCGGACAAAATGAAAAAACTTGTTTTCTGTCATATCTTCTTTTCTACACCTTTCCACGTTTTTTCATTTACAAAAGTCTCCATTCTCCAGTCATTGAAAGATATTGGTACACTAGACAAGCCCAGTGTGGATAAGCAGTATCACCCACTAAAGTTTGAAATAATTGTGCCTAAAAACAGGTAAACAAGGATGGATAAAATTTCAGTGCTTTACACCTGGAGTGTGACCGTGGCCGAATGGTTAATGCACTTGGCTACTGATCAATGGGATCAGGGTTCGAGCCCCAGGTAAGGGTTGGGTTTTACCTCCGAGTGGCACTTTTTTGCACACCATGGGCTAAATGGCCAGGTCACAAAGACCCCGAAGGTTCAGAAAAGGGGGGAGGGGAGCCACTGGAGCAGCTGTTGGGAAGCATGTAGGCCATCCAGCATGTTCTTTAACGTGCCCAGGGTATGGCTCTCCCACACACGGGGCCACGGCTTAATGTCCCATCTGGCGGACAGTGGTCTTTCCAAGACCATCAATGTCTTCTACTGACATTGAGCAGGGGGGGGGGGGGATTTTGTGGAGATAAATCTCAACGCTGACCCAGCTGGGACTCGAACCTAGGAACTATGGATTACGAGCCTGCTATGCTACCGGTTGAGCCACCCCCTCTCCAGGTAAGGCATGGATGTTTGTGTTGTTTTTATGCTGAGGTCCCACCATCCTCATAGATCTACTACAGCATACAAACTGACAGGTTCTTGTCAGATCTTTGTGGCAAACAGCTGCTTGAGGGGTATTTATTTTTATTTACACCTGTAAGAATTTCTGAGAACATAAGGGTTGACTCATAATCTTTAGTTGAATATTTGAGTTCTATGCCAGTGTTGACATTTCTGCTAAACTCTCACCCTGCTCTCAGTGAGTAGGGAGTACTGACGGGCTTGGAAA
Source organism: Ryuthela nishihirai (assembly GCA_038380435.1). Lineage (NCBI taxonomy): Eukaryota > Metazoa > Arthropoda > Arachnida > Araneae > Heptathelidae > Ryuthela > Ryuthela nishihirai. Next base: position 39,528,136 of record JAWZYU010000013.1, on the reverse strand, counting down.
GTCTGCAATTCATTGGATGGGACAAAGTCATGAACACTGTGTGGAAGAGGCCTATTCTCTGCATAAGAAAGAAAATAATATCCCAATTTGGCACACGTTGAAAAATATGCCATTTAGGTAGTAGCCTCGTTTCTCTTTGTACACACGCACAATTCGGCCCTGGATTCAACACCTGTCCGACTTGCCAACGGTTAAGAAATATTTCCCTTATCCAACAAAAATAGTTTGCTTTCAGAATTTTTTTTTTGTATCTGGAAATGAGCTTTGATTATTATTGAAGAGGAGCAGTTATTTAAGATTTTTTCGAGAACTTAAAAGAATTATCAATTATATAGTGAGTATAAACTATTTTTATTACATTTAGCTTACCACCACCTGATTAAAAAAATTATATTTAATATGTAAAGTTTCTGTGGCTTCACAGTCTAAAATAATTCTATAGGCAGCATACTATTCTACGTACAACCATGTGTATTGAGGAAGTTGACGTTATGTATTCTATGCACTTAAGAAATGATGCTACATATCCATAACTTTATACTGAAATGCCCTCTTAGCCTTGGACAGTTGTTTCGGAAATATTTCGAGTGTTTTGGTATTGTTCCACAGTCTATTTCTGACATTGAATTATATTTGGCCACTCAGTAGTGTTTCTAGAAGTAGAAGCATGGTGCGTATAGAACTTCTGATTTTCGAGGACTTCCTTAGAAAATGTTCATTATTCCAGCCTTCGGAGTAACGGGTAAACTGAGTGGTTTATAAACTCAAACCCTCTTGAGTACATCATTGTGGTCACTTGTGCCTGACTTCGGCCAACCTTCGTTCTATTTACTGTTCCTCATTTCAAAAAACAATCATCAAGGCGGTTTCTTTATCATATGGTCAGAATGATGGTTTGTTTAAGATTAATACTTCAGACACCACATGAAAAGTTTCCAAGACTACGAAATTGAGCAGTTGATGCTCAAATAAGTCTCGTAGATCTTAGGTTGACTGGCAAATAATTGATAGATCGTTGAGATATGATCTAACAGAATCATGAAACAGGGTTGCAACCAGGAGTGAAAAATAACCGATATTTGACGTATCCATACAAATTTTCAGACGTCCGTAAAAATGCTAAGAATATTGCACGAAAAAGAAGTCGTGCGTAAAAATTACTGTCTTTTGTAGTTTTAATTTGTAGAACTTAGGGTACATTGGGAGCACAACTTAAGCGAATTCGATTTCTGGTAATATGTCCCGATCCCGAGATTTTTCTCTGAATTGGGCTGTCACTTGAATTTGAAAATCGTATATTTTTTATATATTTATAAAAATAATGCATAATTTATGGTTTAGAATTATTATTGTACGTAGGTTTTTCATCCCTTATTATTAATTCCTGTATTGGAAAGTTAATGTGGAATATTAGTACCTGATTCGCAAAATTTCGCTTACTCAATGGTTCACAAAACCGAATCCTCACTCAAGTTACAACTCTATCGTATAGTTCTGATTTTTAAAACTATAATTTTTTGGGGCATTTAAAGTACTGTCAAGTCGAAGTTTGGGGCGGGGGTGGCTCAGTCGGTAGCGCGCCAGGCTCGTAATCTGTAGTTCCCAGGTTCGAGTCCCAGCTGGGTCAGCGTTGAGATTTATCTCCGCAAAATTCCCCGCCCTGTCCACGGTCAGTAGGGGACACCGATGGGCTTGGAAACGCCGCCGTCCGTCAGATGGGACGTTAAGCCGTGTGCGGGAGAGCCATACCCTGTGCACGTTAAAGAACACGCTGGATGGCCTTGACGGGAGGCTACCAGCTGTTCCAGTGGGTCCCCTCCCCCAATCTTCTCTGAGCCTTCGTGGTCCATGTGACCTGGCCATTTAGCCCATGGTGTGCAAAAAAGTGCCGCTCAGAGGTAAAACAACCCAACTCAGTCGAAGTTATCATTGATACAATTAATATAGGATTATTTGATTTCCAAGCAATTGTTTGGACCCTCCTTTAATATGTTGCTGCAGAAAATTATTTCAAAATAGTCAACAATTTTTGTTTGCAAATATTTCTGCAAAAAAGTTTCAATGTTTGAAACACAGAATATATTTATGAAAATATATACTAGTCATAGCTGAATAGGTATAGTATCATAGCTGAATAGGTATAATAATACTAGTCATAGCTGAATAGAATTAAAAAATGCGATTAAAATGGGGATAAACCTGTACTATATGGAATATGTTAATTCTTATTAAATGCCAAAAAATGTATAATTTTTAGACGGATTTCTTAATTTGATTTCTCTACAAAGTCATTGGAGATAGAGAAAATGTTATATCTCCCGCAGACAAGAGTATTTTGATGACGATGACTATAACTTGGCTAAATCAAATGAAACTAGCTGTCATGAAAAATTAAGCGTTTTTATCAAGTCTACCTGGGTTCGAGCCCTGGATAAGGCATGGATGTTTGTGTTGTTTTTCTGCTGAGGTCCTGCCATCCTTACAGACGTACTGTGGCGTATAAACTGACAGGCTCCTGTCAGACCTCTGTGGCAAGCAGCTGCTTGAGGGGGTATTTATTATTTTGTTTTGTTGTAAGTAATAAAACAAAACTTTTTTGTATATAGTGTCATTTGCATTTTTTTTAACATCAGGCTTACCATTGTCAATTTTCATAAACATCAGAATTGTCATTTGAAGATTTATCCTCGTCACTGCTGTTTTCTGAAAATGATTTGAAAACATTTAAAATTATGCAGATTTATAAGGTATTAAAAAAATTTGAATGATAATTTATAGTGTTATTTCATTTTTATAGTATTTTTTTTACGACTTTTTCATAAATCAATCTTACCATTGTCATTTTTATCGCTATCGGAATCGTCACTTGCATCTAAAGATTCATCCTCATCAGTGTCGTCATCTGTAAAGATATTACGAAAAAATTTAAACATGTATTCAGATTATGACGAAATTACGTTTTCCTGTAAAAAAGATTTACAGGAAAACTCTTTTTTTCAACTATAGTAAAAACTTGTCAAAAATGAAGCTTGGTAATGGTGGAAATCTAGAAGACGTAATATTTTTGTCCCTTTTTATATTAATTATTCCATTTTGTGGCGGAAAAATAAGAGATGAGAACGGAATTTAAAATTTTAGGATTACAATGAAATTTCGTTTAATCGAACAAAAGACTTGAATTTTGGAAGGATCTGGTGATAGCACAATAGTTTTGCATCGAAAATTAACTAAAACTTAATAAACATTGTTTCAATCATTTAGGAAAATAAATGCTCATTTTAGAAGTTTGCTAATGATTATTTCAATGTTAGATAATTATAAATAATTTATTCTTAAGTATTCCACTTTCGATAACTTGAAATACTGAACGAATATTGTTGGGGGGAAAAATCGAGATTTTAGTAAATTTATAATCCATAATTTATCTTAAGTCCCTTTTTTTTCCCCTTAAATGCATATTTTAAAAGTTATACAGCTGCGTAGATTCCAATTAACAGAATGTGGAAATTCTCTAATATTTTGGGTAGAGTAGTGTATCTCGACATGGAAGGAATGTAATACTTGTACTGTGTTGTTGCAGAAATAAAAAAAATCCAAGTCTTGTTACATAATTGTTTCAACTAAAATAATGATTAAAAATTCTCAAATTTAGGTCGAAATATTAAGCAAACTACATACCTAGATCTTGTTCAGCTGGTAATTCAATGGTAATAAGTTGTGCAGCCGTTGGCGAGGTTTCTTGTGAAAGCTCTGGAAATGTAAAGAAAAATAACACTGGTTTACAAGGTTTTTATAACATGAACAATTGTAGCTGCCTTTAACTATTTTTCAGGTGCTGATTTCAGATCTGGCATTAAAAAATGTTCTTATGTTATTGGTCATTTTGATTCCTATTAGGATCTTCCTATACCAACACCTCCAGGCAACTAGGAGGATACTTGACTTTTGTGGTGTTCACTTTTTGTGGCCGGCAACACTGATTGCCAAGTGGGAGAAAACATGTAATGGTAAACTAACCTCAGACCACCATTCTTGTTGTTTCCACTGTAGGAGGGAAACGTGCTGTACGTTGATGAGTGAATTGTAGCATTTAAATGGCGCAAAGGCCGCGTCCCTCATGCCCTTTGTAGTTCCAATGGTTTGCGTGAGCCAACTAGTCACTTGCATGATTGCTACTTTTGTTTAATAGAGTGTCTGGCTTTTCAAAAATGAACAAAAGCAAAATACAATATCCAAATGTGCCTTCAGCCATAAGGCTAGTTCCCCATGGAAAAGATCTTTTTATATCAACACCTCCAACCAACTGGAGGAGATGGATTCACATTCATCAGAGGAAGACTTTGAGGCACATACAGATCCTGATCCTACATACACCCCTAAAAATTTAGACGAGCCTCATCTGATTCAGCAAAATGAACTAAATGATCTTGTTCGAGACCTGGGACTTTCCAAACAGCAAGCTGAGGTTTTAGGTTCAAGAGTGAAATCTTCTAGCCAAGGGTACCAGAGTTTCTCTGTTCAGAAAGAGAAATTTAGCTTTATCTGCTTATTACGAGATGCAAGATGGTTTGTGTTTCTGCACAGATTTTTCAGGGCTGATGGAAGAAATTGGAACAATTCACGACCCTAAGGAATGTCTATTTATAGATTCGTCAAAATTCAGCTTAAAAGCTGTTCTTTTGCATAATAGAAACCAAAAACCTTCCATTCCAGTGACACACGCTGTGGAAATGAAGAAAATTTATGAAAGCATAGAAAAAATACTGCTATAAAATATGACCAGTTTAAGTGGACAATATGTGGTGACCTAAAAGTCATCTCTTGCTTGGGCTTCAAAGAGACTTCACAAAGTTTTGCTGTTTTCTGTGTTTGTGGGACAGTAGGGCCAGAAAGGAACACTACAAAACAAAAGACTGACCGAAAAGAGATGTTTTTATTCCTGGAAAGAGTAATGTGAGGTATAAGCCTCTAGTAGACCCCTCTGAGGTTCTGCTTCTACCACTACACATCAGACTAGGGCTTATGAAAACTTTGTAAAGGCTATGGACAAACTGGTAAAAGGTTTTTGCACTCGAAGAAAAAATTTCCAAAACTAAGTGATGCCAAACTCAAAGAAGAGATCTTTGTTAGTCTTCAGATCAGGAAGTTACTGAATGACACTGTCTTCCAAGAAAAACGAATATGAAGAAGCGCGCTGCATGGAAATCTTTCACGTCTGTGGTCCAGGGTTCTCTGGGGAATCACAAAGAGGAAAACTACCATCAGCTCATTCACTAAAAAACGGAAAATTTTGGCTACCGAATGTCTTTGAAGATCCATTTCTTGCACTCGCATCTCGACTTTAAGTTCAAGAGTGGAATCTTCCTACCAAGGGTACCAGAGTTTCTTCAGAGAAAGAAATTTGAAATTTTTTTCCCAAGAACGTAGGAGCTGTGAGTGATGAGCAAGGGGAAAGATTTCACCTGTATATCGGAACCACGGAGTAGAGATGCCAAGACTGATGGGACCCAGCAATGACGGGTGACTACTGCTGGTTCTTGCAGAAGGAAGATACCTCAGCACATAAATGACAAAAATGAACTTCTTGTGAGTATAAAAGATCCTTACCCATATTTTCTTATTTTGCTTTTCAATATTATTTCATTTGTTACTTTATATTCAGTGGTCTATAACTATGATGTTTCTATTTTTTTTTTTTCACTATAATCATGTAATTCAGGGGTTCTCAACGTGGGGTACGCCGTGAGAGCTTAGAAGTCTCTAGATCTAGTAAGAAAGTCGCTAAAGTTGGCATTTTTATACTATAATTAGAGTTTTATTTATCTATATAAGGGGTACGCCAGTTAAATACGCATATCCAGGGGGTACGTGAAGCATAAAAGGTTGAGAACCACTGATATATATGTTTTATTTTATTCCTATTGTTATACTATAACTATAGTTTTATCTATCTATACAAGGGGTACGCCAGTTACATACACATTTCCAGGGGGTACGTGAAGCATAAAAGGTTGAGAACCACTGACGTAATTAATTAATGACCTTTGTAATTTAATAAAATAGTCGCATTTATTTTCATTTCCCTAATATGATTATTCATTGAAATACATCAATCCGTAATTTAAAAAAAACTGTACGTGCTGCAAAATTTTCACAGTCATATTGGAATTCAGCACCCTAAAATTAGTTAAAACATTCTATTTGACCAATGTTATAAAAAAAAAAGTTTCAATTGTTGTCTAGTGTGATTATACCGTGGGTATTTATTATTTTATTTATTATTGTTTTAGTACGTATGTAAAAATCGTAACAATATAATTATCAGATGTTTAAAAAATTCATTGTTCACAGATATTTAACTTTCCTCTCAAGGGCGACAACAAGAATTTTTTCGGGGGATGACAATCAGTTTCCAGTTTTGAATGAAGCTGTTTTTAATGCCGTCATTTTCCTTTATAACTCTACAATATGCACTAATAACAATGAACTGGGTGGAACAGTTGAGTTGTTTTACCTCAGAAGGCACTTTATTGCACGCAATGGACTAAATCAGGCGACTTCCCTGGGCCACCACATTGAGTGAAGATGAATTGTTTTGGGCAGCACATAAAATATATAATAGTTAATGTATATGAATAATAAAACTTCATTTTTTTTCTTATGTTTTTTTATTATAAAATTAAGAAAAGGGCAACATGACACTAGTGGGATATCAAAAACTCGCTGAAAATCACATAATCGTGTTGAAAGCTTATGTCGTAAACACGTAAACTTTACGATTTTGTGGGCCGCTTTACTAGCTGTACAGGGCCGCGGTTGGACACGCCTGGACTAAATGATAAGATCATTTATCTGAAGACCATTGGATTTCTTATCATTTATCCAATGGACTAAATGATAATATCAGAATCCTGAAGGTTAGGAAGGGGACTCACTGAGCAACTGTTAACAGACAAGTGGAAGTATCCCGTCAAGACTATCCAGAGTGTTTTTTGGTGTGCATTTAACGTCATCCGACGGACTGCCGCCTTTCCAAGCCCATTGGTGTCCCCTTTCTGTTCAAAGGCAGGATGGGAGTTACCGGATATAAATATCAACGCTGGCAACAGGTGGGAATCGAACTTGCCTAGCTTCCTATGTACTGAATCCCAGCCCCCCGACTAAATGTGTATACCCAAAACAAATTTTAAAATAAAGAAAAAGCTACTTCAAAATCTTCTTTCAGTATTAAATTACTGTACAGTTTTGTAGAAACAGTACACAAAATAAATAATCATATGCAGAGGCGTAATCAGTTATTTTTATGTAAAATGAAAAGAAAATTTTAGAAATAATGTTAACAATTGTTTTTAAATTTTAATAAATAAAAATAAAAGATATGCTTCCGAAAACAAGGGATTTTTTTTTAATATAGATTACATTTCGTTAACATAAAAGCGACAGTAATTTCTGGCACTCTTGATATTTTTCCACATAAGTTAATTTTTTCGATGAAATCATCCAGTAGCAGGAACAACTGTCCTCCAGTCCACCCTGCAGACGCCCATGTTCCTTGCAAAAGAGTGCTAGAACACTCGGTAACAGCGTGCTAGGTTTATAACCAGACTTCCCTGCTACGGTCTCCCAATGCCAACTGTTTCAAGCATTTAGAATCGTCTCTGAGCCCTGGCCTCGCTGAAAACAGAGCCTGCCCTTAAAATGCGATGTTATACCATAGTTCCTGTAAAAGCGATACTCTCCTTGTGTTAAAAAATAATATTGCTATCTCTGCGAGATTGTGTACCCTGAATCATGCATGAGCCATGGTCTTTATAACCTATCGAATACAAAAAAAAAAAAAAAAAAATTCTCACATAAGATTTTTTTTTAATCTGATCTTAATTCTCCTGGTTTACATCTGAGACTCTTTGGTTTAAGACTAGCAGGACTCTATCAAAATAAAAAGATTCAACGAAAAGTCATCAGTCCGGTGATTAACTTGCCCCGCTAAACAAACTAACATCCATTCCATCATTAGAAATTTTGAATTCGCAACCTATTGGTGCATTCGAATTAACGCGAGAAGAGTGAACAATAATTCAAAGAACAAAACTATTCCACAGCTGTTACTTTCTAAGTGGTTAAGTCAGTTTCACTGGTTGTACGAATATCAAGAATTTATTTAATAACGCTGAACAAACTGACAAAAGAGGAATACATATCAGGATTGAAAAATGCAGCTTTCAAAATCAAGTTTTGCATCGTATTTTAAGCGAAATATTTAAATTTAACTTCAAGCCTGTATCAATAAGATGTGTTGTTTTACCTCTGAGCAGAATTTCTTTTATCCCATTGGGCTAAATGTCCAAGTCACAAGGATTTCAGACTCAGAAGGATGTGTGCAGCTGTTAGTTGATCAAAAGTCTAAAGTCCCATCCGAAGAATGGCGGGCTTTCCAAGCCCATCGATGTCCCCTTTCCGACGGAAATCCGGTTGGGGTTTTGTGGAGAAAATCTCAACGCTGCAACAGGAGAGAATCGAGCTTGGGAACTGCAGATAAAGATCCTGGCGAGTTATCAACTGATACCCCTTCTGGATCAATAAGTTGAAATGGTTGTCACCTTTTTCAACTAAAAAATATGCTTTCACAGCCATGATAATAACACGAGTTTTAGATGAATACTACAACACTTCTAGTAAATACTTAAATAATTGATATTTCTATTCAGTAATAAATTATCACAGGAAAAGTCCTGTAGACAAGGAACACTTGAAAAAAATTAGTTGTCAAGGTGTAAGTTCATGGTGAAATTAGCCCCCAATGAGGGGTTCCCTACACCAGCCACAACAGAAGGGCGAGGAAGGAGGGACTGCCTCTCAGCTATCTCTCGGGACTATTAAGAGAACTAATCTCTTAGAAGAAAAAAAAAAAGAAAGCAGATCTTGCAGAAGAGGCCGATGTTCTGAAAGAAATCAGTGACTAGTCGGAAGCACGTTCGCTGCAGCTTCAGATTGTGGTGGTTACCAAGTAGGGAGGTGATGGAGTAGTCAATGGTTCCGATGGCTTCTCTTTCGGCATTGTAGCGGGAGCAGTTGAGTAGAACGTGAAATATAGTCTCAGGTGTGATGCATGTGGCACAGTTAGGACCGTACGCTCTGCCGAGAGTGTGAAGTGTAAAGTTGCTGTAGATGACACCAACTCGGAGACGATGAAGGAGGGTCTCCTCAGATCTGTGGAGATTGCCAAGGTTAGGAGCAGTGAGAGAAGAACCGGGTACCTAAATGAGGAACAACTGGAGCACATTATTCTGTGAACTGGAGTCCCTCTGCCACTGGGCAAGACGGTACTGGCTCATCAGTTGTGAGAGTCTTGCAGTCGCTGAGAGACAGAATGGGTAATTAGATACATACCTCTGATTCTCAAGCGCTTCCTTCGCGGTGCGATCAGCAAGCTCATTGCCAGGTTTTCCTACATGGGAAGGAATCCACTGGAAATAAACCTTGATTCCGGCAGAAGTGGCCTTGGGGCATTTCACCATGATCTTCTGGATGAGGAAGGGGTTGCAGCTCTTGCTATCTCGCTTCTGGAGAGCTTCCAAGGCTGACTTGGAGTCGCAGAGGATGACAAATTTGCCACTCTCGAGGCTCGGGATGTAGAGTACAGCTTCAAGGATAGCATGAAGCTCTGCACAGGTGAAGGAAGTGAGATGCGGCAGACAGAAATCTCTGACGATGCCCCCATATCGGGGATGGCAGAGGCAGAAAATAGTCTCTGGGTCAACAGATCCATCAGTGTAGACTTCAGTACATCTCTCATATTCGCACGGTGACAAAGGAGGTAGAGAGAAGCCTGATAGCCACTTGGTCTGAGTCGCTCTTTCGACCTAAAGAAGGGATAGTGACATTGATCATAAGATCATTGTTCCTCCAAGGTGGAAGGTCAGGGAAGAGTGTATTACCAGCAGTGGAGCTCTCAGGGATGACTCGGTCGTGGAAGTCAGTCGCACACGTGGCGATGACAGAGTCTGGCCTGTCTTGAAACTTCCAGAGAAGCTCAGGGTTAAAGTGGAGGGAATGGAGCCTCGAGAGATGACACAGTATATCTCTCTTCCAGTGCAGGCAGAACGGCATGTCATCAGCCTCTGCAATGACAGATGCATTAGGTGTGTTAGGGCAGAGTCCGAGACAGAGGCACAGAGATTTAGTGTGGACAGTGGCCAACTTGTGAAGCGGAGGCATTGCTCAGAAGATGACCACTATAGTTGATACAGGAGAGGATCAAGTGGCGGAACAGAACCAGGAGTGTCTTGCAGGAACTTCCCCAGTGGGCAAAACTTCCCCAGCGGCCAGGAACTTCCCCAGCAGCAAGGAAAGACAATATATTTCTCTGTGCTGTGGCAACTGTCTTGAGATGCTGGATGTGAGGTCCCCAGGTCAGCCTGTTGTCCAAGAACCAAGGAACTTAAGCTGTTTGACGACCTTGATGTGGTCTGGTCCAAACATGAGGACAGGGAAGGTGGGCGGAAGAGGCCACAGTCTTATCAGTGGAAAGTCTATGATCCATGGCCACAGTCTTATCAGTGGAAAGAGTGAGGCTTAGGTTGTCAGGTTAGACGACCATGGTCACAGCTCGTTTCATCTTGAGCTGAACATAGGAAGGGTCCTGGCTAGGGATCCAGATGCAGATATCGTCCGTGTAGATGGAGATACCCACTCTATTCTCGAGTCGAGGGAGTAGACCTGACAACCAAGCAATCAGTACGACTCCCTGTAAGGATTCTCACTGGTTCCTCCTGGTACTGTCTTACAGGGAGTCGAATGCCTTCTGAATGTCGAAGAAGACAGTGACTGTAGTCTGTCCCTCGGATAGCACCTGATCAACAGCGGAAGTGAAGTCAATAATATCATCGGACATGCACCTCCCTTTGGGAAAACCTAAGAGGCTGTCAAGGAGGAGGCCCTTGGACTCTAGATACCATTCTAAGCGTCCAAGGACCAGTAGTGTCTTGCAGAGGCAAGTGATAGATCAATGGGCCTGTAAGAGGACAGCTCAGTGGCGGGTTTTCATTGCTCCAAGATAGGCACAATGTGTGTTGCCTTCCATGAATCAGGTACTGTGCTGGTGGTCCAGGAGTGATTGAAGGCTTTAAGAAGCACAAGCAGAGTCTTTGGTGGTAGCTAACTGAACTGTAGTTGTCCTGGCTGAGATTGAACTCAGGTCTCCCACAAGCCTGCCAAGCATCATAACCACTAGAACACCAAGGAGCTGACCAACTCTTCAATTAAGTGATATATAAGCCTTCCTGTTTGATTCAGTAGTGGAGCCATCTATTATCAGGATTTGGGCAGCCAAGCCGCCACATATTAGATGGTAGTATTTGACTTAGTTCAAGAGTTGGTTAGCTCCTCGGTGGTCTAGCAGTTAAAACACTCGGCATGCTTCTGGGAGACCCTGGGTTCGAATCCCAGTTGCGACAACCAAATATTTCTATGTTTTAATAATTTATCCAGTGCTTGAATGTCAGGAAAGCTTGACGATAATTTTGAAGGAATGATAAAAGAAATTAATTTAAGATTATTGATTTCTGCAGTAATGTCTGACCAACCTGTATGTGATTGAGCCCCCACCCTACTCTTGGTCAGAAAGGGGAACACCGATGGGCTTGGATAAGGCCGCCGTTAATAGAATGGGACGTATAACAGTGGTTCTCGTGTGCAAGGTGTGAGCCATATGATCCCCTGGCGGGCCATAAGGCTCACGTCGTCGAGAACCATTGATTTAAATGACAATGCAAATTAAATTGCCTACAAATAATCGAAATGCAAATAAATACAAACATATTATCATTTCACTCTTTTATTTAAAGTTTTAATTATTATAAATCTCATTTCATTTATCAGATAATATCTGTTAATTATGTCCATCAATATGAGGAGTTTTTGCTCCAGCATCAAATCAGTGATTCACAACCGAATTTGGCAATGCAAATGGTTTATCAACGTGTAGAATACATCTACGGGACCTGGGTTCGAGCCCCGGGTTAAGGCATGGATGTGCGAGTCATTTTTCTGCTGAGGTCCTGCCATCTTCACAGATCTTCTACTGTGGCATATAAACTGACAGGCTCCTGTCAGACCTCTGTAGCAAGCAGCTGCTTGAGGGGGTATTTATTTATTTTTTATTTATTTATTTAGAATACATTTGGGTTATGGACTTAGTTTCCTACATTTTATATGTGTAGATTTGACATGTTCTACATTGTGAACTAAAAACGTTGTTCACAAAAGTCTTTGTGGTGGGAATTGGCTCAGTCAGTAGCGCGCCAGGTTTGTAATCTGAAGTTTCAAAATTCGAGTCCCCTGGGATACCATTGACATTTACTTCAGCTAAGCAGTCATCCTGCCCTCAGCGAGAAAGGGGACACTGATGGGCTTGGAAACCCCACCGTCCTTCGAATGGGACATTAATCCGTGGCTCCCTGTGAAGGAGAGGTTCTGTTCACGATAAAGAACATGCAGAATGACCTTGACAGGAAGCTTCCATCTGTCTCTTAACAGCTGTTCAATGGGTGTCCTCCCCCAACCTTCTCTGAGCCTTCGGGGTCCTTGTGACCTGCCCATTTAGCCCATTATGTGAGCAAAAGTGCTGCTCAGAGATAAAACAACTCAACCTATTTCATCCGTTAAGAAGAGCGTGTCTAAAAAATTCGAAAACTTAAAATACTTCCGATCAAAACTGATGGAAGTTGGCTCAGTGAGTACCACTCCAGGCTTGAATTTGCAGTCCTCAGATTCAAGTCCCACTGCTCATATTCAAGTCCCCACTGATCCAGCGTTGAGATTTATATCCGCTAGACCCCCTACCCTGCCGTCGATGAGGAAGGAAACACCAATGGACTTGGAAAGGCAACTTCCATCTCTGGGTTTCATGTTTAGCAGAGCCATATCCTGTACTCGTCGGGGCGGGGGTGGCTCAGTCGGTAGCGCGCCAGGCTCGTAATCTGTAGTTCCCAGGTTCGAGTCCCAACTGGGTCAGCGTTGAGATTTATCTCCGCAAAATTCCCCCGCCCTGCCCACGGTCAGTAGGGGACACCGATGGGCTTGGAAAAGGCCGCTGTCCGTCGGATGGGACATTAAGCCGTGGCCCCGTGGGCGGTAAAGCCATACCCTGTGCACGTTAAAGAACACGCTGGATGGCCTTGACGGGAGGCTACCATCTGTCTCCCAACAGCTGTTCCAGTGGGTCCCCTCCCCCAACCTTCTCTGAGCGTTCGGGGTCCATGTGACCTGGCCATTTAGCCCATGGTGTGCAAAAAAAGTGCCGCTCAGAGGTAAAACAACCCAACCTGTACTCGTTAAAGAACACGCTACATGACTTTGACGAGAATCTTTCATTTATCTACAAAGAGCAGTCCAATAGATCCTCTTTCCCGACATTCTCTGATCACGTGGGTCTTTGTAACCTGATTATTGATCCCATTGTGTGCAAAAACAAAAAGTGCTGCTCAGAGCTAGAACAAACCCATTTCGATCAAAACTCTAATTATTTCTTTCGATTGCAATATCTGAAAAATTAAGGAAGATACTTACCACAACCTGAACGAAAAGGAAAATCACAAACTCTAAGGTGTGGGTTGAAGTGTAAATCACCGGGACAGGACATAAGAAAAGCGTTGCCTCCGTTGCATAAGTAGAACCTGGAACAGTTTTTGAGATCAGCCACAAAGACTGGAAGATCTGTGTCTCTTCCCTGAATCAAACAAGCCTCCATAGGAATGGGGGTTGGTGGAAGACGATCCGATGTCACCAAAGTAATTGCACAGACCACCAACTGTACCATTATTTGTTCAATCATCTTTCCTGTTGTTTCCGGAAGCTGAAACAAAAACAAATATTCGTTTAACACTAACTATGTGATCTTTTTTTTTTAATTGACGGTTTGCAAATATTTTCCGCATTTTACTATCCAATCTTTCTGTAGTATAGAGGTACACTGTATGGACAAATTATTATGCCACCTACCTAATATTTTGTCGTATGTATCACTGTACAATTCACAAATTTCAAAGTTTTAAATTCTGCGAATAGTTCTGGTTTGTTGAAATGGGTTTTGAAGTACTGTTAGTGGTCATCCCTCTAAGCTGATTGACTATATGTAGCAGCTCGGTTTTGCCGTACAGTTCGTGCCAACAAATCCCTGTCTGTCAGATCCTTTTTCCTCCCACATTTTCAGCGATTGGCAGAATTTTTTTCAGACCGTTGCCATTCTCCATACACTTAGGATATTGTGCCACGTGATTTTCCGCTGAGTTCCATCACCTCCGTTACGGATGATCCATCGCACTCCAACGATGACCTCCTTTATGAAATCAATCAGATCAGCCTTTTTATCATGTCGCTCTTGGGTTGGGTTGTTTTACCTCTGAGCTACACTTTTTTGCACACCATGGCCTAAATGGCCAGGTCACATGGACCCCGAAGGCTCAGAGAAGGTTGGGGGAGGGGACCCCGAAGGCTCAGAGAAGGTTGGGGGAGGGGACCCACTGGAATAGCTGTTGGGAGAAGATGGTAGCCTCCCGTCAAGGCCATCCAGCGTGTTCTTTAACGTGCACAGGGTATGGCTCTCACGCACACGGTGCCACGGCTTAACGTCCCATGCGACGGACGACGGCCTTTCCAAGCCCATCGGTGTCCCCTACTGACCGTGGGCAAGGCGGGGAATTTTTGCGGAAATAAATCTCAACGCTGACCCAGCTGGGACTCGAACCTGAGAACTACAGATTACGAGCCTGGCGCGCTACCGACTGAGCCACCCCCGCCCCGTTTTTCTGAGAATCTCCTTATTGAGATAATTACACCTACAGGAACCAGGTACGATTTTTTTTTTACCAATCGAAAAACAAATGCTGAATGATGAGTAACTATTACTAACTATTAGTAATGTTTATCTTTTACTTTTTAAAGCACACTTAAAATGACGGATGTTTTTTCTCAATTTTTTTTTTATTCTTGAAACTTACTGAAATGTGATTTAATTTTCCTCCAAAATTGGTATGACCCAATTTTAAATGACAAATCTTGGAATTTGAACAAGCTGTTAAAAGATCTTCCGTCTAATGTTTCTCCATTGGTAACATACAGGGGTTTATCAAAATAATGAAAACACCTACGGCGACTGGAGTACACGCAATGCGCCATATGCGATGTGAGGTATATAAAGGTGAGAAGTACGATGTCGGCAATCACGTAGGAGAGCCACAGGCACAGGTGAAACAGCTGTGCTGGTGTAATTGTCGACAATGTCAGATCTCAATGATCTCCAAAAAGCATGATCATTGGTGCGCGTCTTACAGGAGCTTCAGTAACCAGAACGGCAGAAATAGTAGGTGTAACACGAGGAACTGTATCGAAGATTATGACTACCTATCAAAAAGGACAGGGCATTGTCACCAAACGTGCAAATTGTGGACGCCATACGAAGTTGTCAGACAGGGATAGGCGACTATTGTCACAGATTGTACAATGGAAGCACAAGACCACAGCACCACAAAGAGCAGCAGAGTTGAACACCAGTTGAAATGATCCCGTTTCCGTCATAACAGTTCGTTGGGAACTTCGTCGTGCCGGTATTTATGGCCATACTGCAATCCACAAACCTCAGATTACCAACATCAATGCAACACAACGTGTAAGGTGATACGAAGCACATGAAAACTAAGATGCTAAAGACTGTCAACGTGTCATCTGGTCGGATGAATCGTTCTATACATTGTTTTCCACCACTGGTAGAGAGTACATCTGGAGAAAATCTGCAGAAGCGTACCACCCCGACTGTTTGGTTCCAATTGTGAAGCATGGTGGATCCCTGATGCTCCAGGGTGCCATATCATGATATTCCTTAGGGCCATTAGTTATTCTGCAGAGTCGTGTCACATCCACAACGTATGAATACATTCTCGGGAACCACCTGCACCCAAAGTTATGGGCATTGTTCCCTAATGGCCGTCCCTGGTTTTCAAGCAAATAATGCATCTGTTTGGGTTGGGTTGTTTTACCTCTGAGCGGCACTTTTTTGCACACCATGGGCTAAATGGCCAGGTCACATGGACCCCGAAGACTCAGAGAAGGTTGGGGGAGGGGACCCACTGGAACAGCTGTTGGGAGGCAGATGGTAGCCTCCTGTCAAGGCCATCCAGCGTGTTCTTTACCGTGCATAGGGTATGGCTCTCCCGCACATGGGGCCACGGCTTAACGTCCCATCCGACGGATGGTGGCCTTTCCAAGCCCATCGGTGTCCCCTACTGACCGTGGGCAGGGCGGGGAATTTTGCGGAGATAAATCTCAACGCTGACCCAGCTGGGACTCGAACCTGGGAACTACAGATTACGAGCCTGGCGCGCTGCCGACTGAGCCACCCCCGCCCCCTAATGCATCTGTGCATTGCACGAAATGTGTCAAGTTGTGGATTGTAGAGGATGAGATACAGCAGCTATCCTGGCCAACTCAATATCCAGACCTCAATGTTATTGAACATTTGGGGGAATATGGAGAGCAAGGTCAGATCACACTTTTCACTTCCAGCATCGCTGGCACAGTTTTGCCATGTTTTACAGGAAGAATGGTCCCACATTCCATTACCGTATGTGCATAAATTGTATAAGTTTATTCCACGTCGAATTGCGTCTGTTCTGAATGCCCAAGGTGGGCCTACAGCTTATTAATAAAATGTTCTTCCCAAACAGTTCGTGTTTCCATTATTTTGATAAACCCCTGTATATTTCACCATCACATAACGTTCAGTCGGTAATTTGGTAGCGGTTCAGTCGATAGCGTTCCAGGCTCATGATCCGCAGTACCTAGTTTAGATTTCCAACTCTGCTAGCTTTGAGTTTCATCTCCGCTAGTCGGTAAGAAAGAGGACACCGATGGGCTTGGAAAGTCCGCCGTCCGTCGGATGGGACGTTAAGCCGTATCTCATGTACAGACCTTCTCTCGTCGTGCAACCCTTCTCTGAGCTCTTCGAGTACTTGTGACCCAGCCATTTAGCCCATTTCTGTCCCATGGCTATGCCACTCAGGTGGTTAGATCCAGCTCTGGTAGGGCGGGGTGGCTCAGTCGGTAGCGCGCCAGGCTCGTAATTTGTAGTTCCTAGGTTCGAGCCCCAGCTGGGTCAGCGTTGAGATTTATCTCTGCAAAATTCCCCGCCCTGCCCACGGACAGTAGGGGACACCGATGGGCTTGGAAAGACCGCCGTCCGTTAAGCCGTGGCCCCATATGCGGGAGAGCCATATTCTGTGCACGTTAAAGAACACGCTGGATGGCCTTAACAGGAGGATACCATCTGTCTCCCAACAGCTGTTCCAGTGGGTCCCCTCCCCCAACCTTCTCTGAGTCTTTGGGGTTCTTGTGACCTGGTCATTTAGCCCATGGTGCGCAAAAAAGTGCCGCTCAGAGGTAAAACAACCCAACCCAACCCAGCTCTGGCTACAATTAATTCGAATACAGGAAATGTTACTCTAATAATGCAAGTTGCTTTCTTCAGCTTAAAGTTGGTGAGTTGGGTTGTTTTACCTGTGAGCGGCACTTTTTTGCACACCATGGGCTAAATGGCCAGGTCACATGGACCTCGAAGGCTCAGAGAAGGTTGGGGGAGGGGATCCACTGGAACATCTGTTGGGAGACAGATGGTAGCCTCCCGTCAAGGCCATCGAGCGTGTTCTTTAACGTGCACAGGGTATGGCTCTCCCGCATATGGGGCCACTGCTTAACGTCCCATCCGACGGACGGCGGTCTTTCCAAGCCCATCGGAGTCTCCTACTGACCGTGGGCAGGGAGGGAATTTTGCGGAGATAAATCGCAACGCTGACCCAGCTGGGACTCGAACCTGGGAACTACAGATTACGAGCCTGGCGCGCTACCGACTGAGCCAACCCCCGCCCCTTAAAGTTAGTGAACTAAACCTAAAGATATCGCGAGATAGAAATAACATTCACCATAACAAGGATATCCAATTAGTATTTCACAGATCATGACTTAATCATTTATTACGCATTTAAAGAAATTAATTTTTTTAAACAGGTGTAGGCAGCACTCCCGAAGGTTGTGATGGTAGCACAACTTTCAATCTAGAACAAACGTTGTTCTTACCGTTTCGTTGAGTTTCTATCCTTTTGCCTTTAGTGCACAGAGGAAACTGAGATCACAGCTACGGAGGTCTTTGCTGTTGGTGGCAATGTTTTCAAAGGATTTGGCTTCTCAAATAACGGATTTTATATATATATATAGTTTTATTGTTGTCTTTATTCATGAGGTGGTGGGTTGGAATAGCTAAATAAATAAAGTTTATGCAACTTGAAAGTTGAGCAGTAAGATTTATAACTTTAGCGATAAGATAGAGACAAGATTTCAGCAGATTTCTGGGTATTTCTACGGCAATAGTGGAAAAATGTCTCCGTCTCCTAGACCGAAATGAAAGGAAGTGTACCGTTGGCAATTAAAGCTGTAGTCACTTTGAATTGCATCTTACTGTGCAAGGAAAACAAGTTAGGAAGAAATAAAGTTGAAGAAAGTGAAAGGTGTGAGAGATAAATACGTAGAAGCAAAACACATCGAGATCAGAATTTATGCCCTTTTACGTCCATAGTCCAGAGGTAATGAAAAGATTACTGTTGGATTTTCTAAACTTACACTGCTCGTCACTAAAATCGCTCCACCTCAAGGAGTTGCTCCCTTTCAGCTCAAAACAAGTGCAGTGACAATTCGCAATGATAGACAAGAAATTAATGTTTCAATATCAAATCAGCTGTACTTACTTAAGATTGAGTTGTTTTACCTCTGAGCTGCAGGGGCGGGGGTGGCTCAGTCGGTAGCGCGCCAGGCTCGTAATCTGTAGTTCCCAGGTTCGAGTCCCAGCTGGGTCAGCGTTGAGATTTATCTCCGCAAAATTCCCCGCCCTGCCCACGGTCAGTAGGGGACACCGATGGGCTTGGAAAGGCCGCCGTCCGTCGGATGGGACG
Source organism: Ryuthela nishihirai (assembly GCA_038380435.1). Taxonomy (NCBI): domain Eukaryota; kingdom Metazoa; phylum Arthropoda; class Arachnida; order Araneae; family Heptathelidae; genus Ryuthela; species Ryuthela nishihirai. The sequence goes on along the minus strand of JAWZYU010000013.1, from coordinate 39,509,141 downwards.
TTAAGCCGTGGCCCCGTGTGTGGGAGAGACATACCCTGTGCACGTTAAAGAACACGCTGGATGGCCTTGACGGGACCATCTGTCTCCCAACAGCTGTTCCAGTGGGTCCCCTCCCCCAACCTTCTCTGAGCCTTCGGGGTCCATGTGACCTGGCCATTTAGCCCATGGTGTGCAAAAAAGTGCCGCTCAGAGGTAAAACAACCCAACCCAACCTCTGAGCTGCACTTTTTTTTGCACACAATAGTGCAATAAATGTCCAGGCCATAATGATCCCCTAAGTTTCAGAGAACGTTGGATAAAATAGAATAATTGTCAAGACTATCAAGCATGTTCTTAAATGTGGAAAGGGTACGAATCTCATTCACATGAACCGCGGTTTTACGTCGCATCCGAGTCGTAGAACAGGATGACCTTGTCGTGTTCTATGACTAACCTCACATGTTTCTTGAAACCGTGTCTAAAGTATTGAGCGGGCATTGTGGAGTACGTTTAAGGGCTTTAATTCCTCAGACTGGAATTGACCAGTTTTCATTCTAACATCGTATGCGATCATCCATAGCAGCGCGGACTGGCGATCAAAATAGGCCCGGGAACCCAGTTTTTCTTCCTGATCGGTCCATTTGAAGACGGCCCACAGGGAAATTCTCGGTAGTCCGTCCCTGATCCATAATCGTCTTTATGACATGGGGAAATCATATGTCTTCCCAAGTAATGTCTCACTGGATAGAAAGGAAATCAATAGCAACCGCAACCACGCACTATAAATCCTAATTCGAATACTCGTGGTCGACTTTGTTAAATCTACACTGTTTTTCCGGCTTTGCAAAATTTATACGCACATCACATTTCATGTTATTCCCTGGTGGGGTTATTCCCTGGTGGGGTGGCTCAGTCGGTAGCGCGCCAGGCTCGTAATCTGTAGTTCCCAGGTTCAAGTCCCAGCTGGGTCAGCTTTGAGATTTATCTCCGCAAAACTCCCCCCCCCCTGCCCACGGTCAGTAGGGGACACCGATGGGCTTGAAAAGGCTGCCGTCCGACGGATGGGACGATAAGCCGTGGCCCCGTGTGCGGGAGAGCCATACCCTGTGCACGTTAAAGAACACGTTGGATGGCCTTGACGGGAGGCTACCATCTGTCTCCCAACAGCTGTTCCAGTGGGTCCCCTCCCCAAACCTTCTCTGAGCCTTCGGGGTCCATGTGACCTGGCCATTTAGCCCATGGTGTGGAAAAAAGTGCCGCTCAGAGGTAAAACAACCCAACCCAAAATCCCTTATGTTATTATTATCTGGACACATTCTCGATAATGGTACCTTGTCTTCACCTATTTATAAAACAAATTAATCACTCAATCAGCTTTTCTTTGAACAATTCTAACACAATGACTAAGTTGCCAGGTCACAAGGACCCGAAGGGTTCAGAGATGAGTGGAGAAAGAATATCCACTGGACAGCTGTTAGGAGACAGAGATGCTTAGAAATGGAAACCTACTGTCATTCTTTAACGAGAACAGGGATGGCTTTCCTGCACATAGAGTCACGGCTTAACGTCCCATACGACGGACGGCTGCCTTTTCCAGCTCAGCGGTGTCACCTTTCTCACCGAGGGCTGGATCAGTGTTAGCGGAGATAAATCTCAATGGTGAAACAGTTGGGACTCGAATCTGGGAACTGCAGATTACGAACCTGGCGCAATACCGATTTGACCCACCCAAGCATTATAATGATAAATTATTGTTACGGAAGCACACTGCGAGTCAAATATATACCAAAACAAAAAAAGAACCTATTTATGCAGAAATATCATTCGGGATATAAGCATCCCAAACAAATCTATCTAAATCTTAATTTTCATCCGTTTATATTTAAAGAATTATGAAAACTGAAGCATCAGATATTCACAAAAAATACTGATAACTGCACATACTTTAAAATACCCATAATGCAGCATATAGTCGTATTATGAGTTATTATTTGGTGTTTTGAGAAAAATTCTAATGACAATCCCATCGCTTATAACGATTCAGTTTGTATAACTCTTTCAATATTAAACGAATCTTGTTCAAAGTCGAAATTTAGAGAGATTTTATTGAAATCATTATATTCAGTGATTAACAGTCCGCTGATCAATGATCTATGAGAACTCTCAAAGCACAAACTGCATAGTTTCAGAGTCTAGCAATATTATCTCCGGATGACACTACTAAATAATTTTCAGTTATATCTCGATCCTCTTTCTGTGTCAACTAAGTATTTCTATCAGCTATAAATTGTCAATACACTAGAATTTTTTCATGTTATGTTTCGAAATAGATTATACTTGATCTAAAATACTACTTTTAATTGGGGCGGGGGTGGCTCAGTCGGTAGCGCGCCAGGCTCGTAATCTGTTGTTCCCAGGTTCGAGTTCCAGCTGGGTCAGCGTTGAGATTTATCTCCGCAAAATTCCCCGCCCTGCCCACGGTCAGTAGGGGACACCGATGGGCTTGGAAAGGCCGCCGTCCGTCAGATGGGACGTTAAGCCGAGCTCCCATGTGTGGGAGAGCCATACCCTGTGCACGTTAAAGAACACGCTGGATGGCCCTGACGGGAGGCTACTATCTGTCTCCCAACAGCTGTTCCAGTGGGTCCCCTCCCCCAACCTTCTCTGAGCCTTCGGAGTCCATGTGACCTGGCCATTTAGCCCATGGTGTGCAAAAAAGTGTCACGTGACACGAAGGTTGCCAAATCACTAATTTCTAAAAAAATCGTTGCTAGATATTTTTTCTAAATTCTGTAGTCAACCATAGTGTTCGGATGCTTTTTTGAGCGACTGTACATATTATAAATGTATATTCTGTTTTTTTATCAAGAATATTTTCTTATTTCCTTAATATTTAGTTTTTTTCCCAATTGATTGCTGATAAAAATATATGTTTTTGTTTTTTAATAAAAAATGTTTTCTGCAGCTCTTTAGCCGTCCCGTGGACGAGTGGTTAGCACGCTTGGCTACTGATCTAAGGGACCTGGGTTCGAGCCCCGGATTAGGCATGGATGTGTGTGTTGTTTTTCTGCTGAGGTCCTGCCATCCTCTCAGATCTCCTACTGTGGCATATAAACTGACAGGCTCCTGTCAGACCTCTGTGGCAAGCAGCTGCTTGAGGGGGTATTTATTTTTTATTTTGCAGCTCTTTAAGAATAAGTTTTTCTTTTCTAGTGACTCTTCACTAAGTTTGAGTTATATTGACCTGGTTTAAAAAACTGTTAAAGGCACAAAGTTCTATATATACTAGAGGCACAACTCATATGTCTGCTATATTAGACACCATGGGTCGATTAGGAGGTAGTGTCAGGGTTGAGTTGTTTTACCTCTGAGCGGCACTTTTTTTCACACAATGGGCTAAATGGCCAGGTCACAAGGACCTCGAAGGCTCAGAGATGGTTGGGGGAGGGGACCCACTGGAACAGCTGTTAGGAGACAGATGGTAGCCTCTTGTCAAGGCCATCCAGTGTGTTCTTTAACGTGCACAGGGTATAGCTCTCACGCACACGGAGCCACGGCTTAATGTCCCATCCGACGGACGGCGACCTTTCCAAGCCCATCGGTGTCCCCTACTGACCGTGGGCAGGGCGGGGAATTTTGCGGAGATAAATCTCAACGCTGACCCAGCTGGGACTCGAACCTGATAATTGCAGATTACGAGCCTGGCGCGCTACCGACTGAGCCCCCTCTCTCCCGGTTAAGTTGGGTTGGGTTGTTTTACCTCTTAGCGGCACTTTTTTGCACACCATGGGCTAAATGGCCAGGTCACATGGACCCCGAAGGCTCAGAGAAGGTTGGGGGAGGGGACCCACTGGAACAGCAGTTAGGAGACAGATGGTAGCCTCCCGTCATGGTCATCCAGCGTGTTCTTTAACGTGCACAGGGTATGGCTCTCACGCACACGGAGCCATGGCTTAACATCCCATCCGACGGACGGCGGCCTTTACCAAATCCATCGGTGTCCCCTACTGACCGTGAGCAGGGAGTTTTGCGGAGATAAATCTCAACGCTGACCCAGCTGAGACTCGAACCTGGGAATTACAGATTACGAGCCTTGCGCGCTACCGACTGAGCCATCCCCGTAGTGTCAGGGGAAAATAGGTGGGCTAAATATCAGAAACTTTGCTCAAATACATGCATCTGTTTAAGCTTTCATATGTTATGAAAGCATTATGTGGATATGTTTTTTTGGTAAAAAGAACCCCAAATACATCCATATAATTACTACAGAGGTATTTCATAATGAAGAAATATTTTTTACTGTAGAAAACCTTTTTTTTTTTAACTCATGTTCCAACACTCTATTTATCCACAATTAGTACCAAAGGCGTCATCACTGTGCTGCCTTTGGATACATACCATTGTACTTGATTCTCCGGGGCGGGGGTGGCTCAGTCGGTAGCGCGCCAGGCTCGTAATCTGTAGTTCCCAGGTTCGAGTCCCAGTTCAGTCAGCGTTGAGATTTATCTCCGCAAAATTCCCCACCCTGCCCACGGTGAGTAGGGGACACCGATGGGCTTGGAAAAGCCACAGGGGCGGGGGTGGCTCAGTCGGTAGCGCGCCAGGATCGTAATCTGTAGTTCCCAGGTTCGAGTCCCAGCTGGGTCAGCGTTGAGATTTATCTCCGCAAAAAATTCCCCGCCCTGCCCACGGTCAGTAGGGGACACCGATGGGCTTGAAAAGTCCGCCGTCCGTCGGATGGGACGCTAAGCCGTGGCCCCGTGTGCGGGAGAGACATACCCTGTGCACGTTAAAGAACACGCTGGATGGCCTTGACGGGAGGCTACCATCTGTCTCCCAGCAGCTGTTCCAGTGGGTCCCCTCCCCCAACCTTCTCTGAGCCTTCGGGGTCCATGTGACCTGGCCATTTAGCCCATGGTGTGCAAAAAAGTGCCGCTCAGAGGTAAAACAACTCAACCCAAATGGAAAAGCCACCGTCCGTCGGATGGGACGTTAAGCCGTGGCCCCGTGTGCGGGAGAACCATACCCTGTGCACGTTAAAGAACACACTGGATGGCCTTGACGGGAGGCTACCATCTGTTTCCTAACAGCTGTTCCAGTGGGTCCCCTCCCCCCACCTTCTCTGAGCCTTCGGGGTCTTTGTGACCTGGCCATTTAGCCCAGGGTGTACAAAAAAAGTACCACTCAGAGGTAACCCAACTTGATTCTCCAGAAACGAATACAGTAGTTCCAAAGAAAACTTCATCTCACAATAATTTCTAAGCATATATTTAAGCAGTAATGTATAAAGAAGTTAAACCCTTCCATCATAATCGACATAAACTTGAAATTAAAAGCCTATTAAATCAATTAATGTGCGCATGCGTTGCTAAGGAAAAATGGAGGAATCGACTGATGAACTGAGGTTGCAAAGGTAGGAAATTTCTCAAGGTACATTTATCAGAAAGCTTATTAGTACAGATAAAATGTAGCTTAAATTTCATAAATAATATTCTATAACCGTTAAATTTAACAGAAATTTCTGAATATCGCAATGATAACACAGAGCGATTTTCTAAAGAATGTAGCAACTTATAAATAAATAAATAAATACCACCTCAAGCAGCTGCTTGCCACAGAGCACTGACAGTTTATGTGCCACAGTAGAAGGTCTGAGAGGATGGCAGGACCTCAGCAGAAAAACGACACATACATCCATGCCTTACCCTAGGCTTGAACCCAGGTCCCGTAGATCAGTAGCCAAGTGCGCTAACCACTCGGCCACGGGACGGCAAACATACGTTTAATTAGTATGTTGCTTAGCATTAGATCTATGGCATGCTTTCCTCAGGTACATATACATAATATTTTAAGGCGTAATTTGGGAAATTCTCACTGTAATCATTACTGCTTTCTTGCGTCACGAAAATGGGGGAAACATTAACTTTCATTATAAATAACAATGAAATTCCAAACTTATTGGAGAGTTTTGTTGTTGCCTGTGTTTAAATTTAGTGTTTATGATATTAATGTCTAAAAAATATTTTTGGAAACGATTTCATACAATTATGATTCATTCTAAGAAAACATCTAAATTTTTTAACCACTGAAGAATAATAAAATTTATTCTTATCTAGACTCAGTAGAAGTTATCAGTAACAAGAAAATACATACAAAAGGACCATTAAAAAATTGTGATAAAAAAAAGAGAGCCTGCTGTATAATACCTTTTTTCTGTCTTCTCGTACGTTATGATTACCCGTATTTTGGATTTCATGCAGTTAAAGGACCACATCTTTCTATACCGAACGTTGAATCTTCACCTTTCTCACCATTGATAAAATCTTCAATTAATATTACTCATGGATTTCATGAAAATTTATTTTATATAACATTTCACTGTAGTAATTTAAACGTAATACGTATGAAACGGAAAGGTTGGAATAGTTATAATCTACGATTGTAATTGCTTCGAGTGGCAGGAAGTCTAAAACTAAGCCTAATTAAGAACTACGAAGTTAATTTTGCTTAATATAGCAGATTCAATATACTCATTTGAAGAAATAAAGATTTTTCTTGATTGTAACGATTTGTGCTTCATAAGTAGAATTTTGCGGTTATTTTGGCAATTACTTATGTATTTTTGGAGTTCTGTTTTCCAGCACTCGGTCTCTTCCAAACGAAATAGGCTTGTATTCCCGCACACCAAGTTAAGGGATGCTGCAGAAACCATGACGAGGGAAAACAGCTTGAACAAGCCAGCGTTCTTCAGCTACTTGAACGAGAGAGGTGAGAGCCAATAATGGTCGTAACAATTTGTGCATCCTACGGCGGAACACAACTGTACCATTAGAATAATATGGGAGAAAAAACTGCCATTAGTCGGTGGGATCTGAACCCACGATCTCCTGATAACATGTCAGCTGCTCTGGCCACTGAGCTACCGGCCGCCGAACAATCATTTTCTATTAGTGGCATTATACCATAGAATATAAAAAAAAATAATAAATAACCCCTCAAGCAGCTGCTTGCCACAGAGGTCTGACAGGAGCCTGTCAGTTTAATACGCCATAGTAGAAGGTCTGTGAGGATGGCAGGACCTCAGCAGAAAAACAACACACACATCCATGCCTTACCCGGAGGCTCGAACACAAGTCCCTTAGATCAGGAGCCAAGCGTGCTAACCACTCGGCCATGGGACGGCTACCATAGAATAGTCATTGGAAATGTAGTTGACTGTAATTGAAGACTGGTTCAGATGGCATCTTCTAATTTAGTGCACACGAGGTCATGGGTTCAGATCCCACCCGGCTAATGACAATGTTTCCTCTATATTATTCTAACAAACTACTACCATCTGATAAATTCTATTATTGTAACAATTGTACCATGACATTTAACTACTTTACAAACTTGGACGTCACTATGATAAAAATACATTACAGGTATTCTTTCTGCCCAACTTTTTCCTGCTCCTTTGTGAACCATGGTACGGTTGCTATATCTGTAGTATATATGTTACCGCTAAAGTGCAGAAATCAGTTATTCTACAGATTATCTAGGTATTGTGCAGATTAACTAGGGTGATCCGTTAACGTGCGGAAAATTGTTTCATTTCTCAAATTACCTAGGTAATCTGCAAATTACCTGGATAATCTGCACATTACCTACTAGGCACTCGTTAAAGTGAAAATAAGATCTTTGCTGGAACAACAGGAACGTTTCTGTACGCTTAAATTAACATAATGTTATTTATCTAGTGTCCGAGAGTAGAGTTGAAACCAAGGTCATCCTTCTGTCAACATGAATCAGTCGTCCGAATTATAAAAAACGCCCCCAAAATGAGCAGGCCAAGTGAGAACGAATCATTTTAGTGATTCGTTATCAAGAATGAATCACTTTACCGATTCGTTCTCACTTGGCCTCCGCTCATCCGGGACGTTTTTTATAATGCGGACGAGTGAATCACTTGACACGAAGATTCATATTCAAGAGATTCACCACTATGAGAGAAACAAACTTTTGAACTTTAACGATACGGAAGACGTTAATGTGCACATTACCTAGGTAAAATGCGGAAAACTCTTGATTCCGCACGTTAACGGAGCAAATCAGTTAATCTGCAGATTAGCTAGGTAATGTGCACATTAACGGCTTTCGAGCTTTAGCGGTAACATGTATAGAACTCTGTGGTAAAACGTGATAATAAGAATCTCCCAAATTGACTTTTTCGTACCTCGCATGCCAGTGAAAAAGTTTATGAAATATTGATTGGCAACATAATCCTCAATAAGTGCATTCTCATTTAAATTACAGAGAAGTTTCTCTTAAAAAAAAGTTTTAAAACAACCGTATTATTTTTTTCTTTACGAATAATTGTTTTTTAGTATCACAGATGCCATTATTGTAACCTTAACCGCAAATCGTATAGGATGAAATCGATATTGTCATGAATATATTTCTAAGTATTTGTTTTTAATTTATCTCGGTGAAAAAAAAGTTAATTCCTCCAACATCACAAAATTTTTATAAATATCTTTCTTCTATGTACAGAATAAGTCTTCGAAATAATGCTCGAACATATAACAGTTGAATGTTTTCCACTGTGCTGAAGATGGCCGTCTTCGTCATTTTGGTTGGAACTTTCTCATGTGATAACCTGTAATATTAATAAAAAAGCAAGAATTAATAATTAGAATAATAAAAAAATAAATACCCCCTGAAGCAGCTGCTTGCCACAGAGGTCTGACAGGAGCCTGTCAGTTTATATGCCAAAGTAGAAGGTCTGAGAGGATGGCAGGACCTCAGGAACGTGTACAGCAACTGTACACGCTCCAGTTACCGTTCACAGCAAACTGGAGCGTGTGCAGTTACTGCACACGCTCAGTATTTCTGTGAGTGGGCCCACACGATCCAGGTTTTTGTGAGCTCACACGATCCAATGTAAATAAAATAAAAATAAATACCCCCTGAAGTAGCTGCTTGCCACAGAGGTCTGACAGGAGCCTGTCAGTTTATATGCCAAAGTAGAAGCAAGGAGTGTCTAAGGGAGAAGAGAGCTAGCTTCCATAGACGTAATGTAAACTTTTCGATTGCAGCGCCCTCTAAACATGGCAAATTCGTGCATTGCAGTGAAGCCACCTATCCAGGGAGAAGATCGAGTTCCCTGCATTATTTTTCCACCTCCGAGCAAAGTTTTCAATTGCTTACACCAACTGATTAATTTTACATACACTTTAACTCTGAAAAATGTTCATTTTCTCCATGAGGTACACTCATAATTTGCTTTTCGTTTAGTGAGAAAATTTCAAGAAGTATTGAAATCATTTTCTTTAATAAAATCCAATTTTGTAAAACTGGTAGTAGCTATGCTAAAGAACAAAATTTAATATTTTGAACAACCTACAGCATTTAGTATATTATAATAAATTGTGATTTATGTGTCAATGCACGATAATATGATCTGTATAATTATATTTTATACAATTGCTGATATTTTCAATAAATATCATATCGAGTTTTTACTTGTATAAACGTTCAACAGATGGCAGCAGGTACTTCCCGTATCAACCATAAAGAAATAATTACACTGTTGGAGCAAAGTGCAGAAGCCAATGTACATCGATATGCTCCAAGGAACACAAACCTGCAACATACATTGACTTATATATATTTGCAAGATGATTAAATGTATAATTTACATATTAATTTAAAAAATTATGCAAAATTACACAAAATAAACATACAGCGGTTTTTCCAGGTATCGTAAAATGTAATCCTGAACGGGATAAAACACTCATTGAATAACTTTAGGGTCAGCTACCACTGTGCCAAACAGCCATGGCTGTTAGACATTTGGAAACACTGGTTAAATCGCAATATATATACCAATAGTAAAACAAACCATAGCTGCAGTGGGCTAAAAATGATTACACTGCGCATGCGCAGATCGCCCCTTACAGTTGTTTTTGTGCCTGCACATGAATTTGCCACGTTCAGCTTCGGAAAAATTCCGCAGAATGGCGCCACTTACGCTTCTGCGAAGCTAGCCTTCTTCTCCTTAGACCTTCTTTGGTAGAAGGTCTGAGAGGATAGCAGAACCTCAGCAGAAAAACAACACGAACATCCATGCCTTACCCACGTCACCAAAACTAACAATTTCAGTTTTGAACAAATACTATAAGTTTATCGTATGTTTTCGATTGCAAGGGGGGCACACCGCAAACGTGATAAATTGATCACCGGGAGTTCCGCCATCTTTTTTTTTTTTGTATAAATCGAGCAGTAATGGCAGTCTACTGTTGATTCCTTTAATAAAATCAGATTTCTATAAATCCATATTCCGCAATATAAAAAATTTCGTTCCGCAAGTATATTTTACTTAAAGAATAAATAATATAAAAATAAATAAATACCCCCTCAAGCAGCTGCTTGCCACAGAGGTCTGACAGGAGCTTGTCAGTTTTTATGCCACAGTAGAAGATCTGAGAGGATGGCAGAACCTCAGCAGAAAACAACACGAACATCCATGCCTTACCCGGGGCTCGAACCCAGGTCCCGTAGAACAGTAGCCAAGCGCTCTAACCACTCGGCTTAATAAATAAAAAATAAATCTCCCTCAAGCAGCTACTTGCCACAGAGGTCTGACAGGAGCCTGTCAGTTTATATTTAACCTTAAAATAATATACTAATATAGCATGTATGTATTGCACGGGTTGTTTTACCCCTGAGCGACAATTTTTACGTAGTAGTCTAAATGGCCAGTCACAAGGTCTCAAAAGATGATTGGGGTAGTAGTTAGCAGACAGGTGTAAGCTTCCCATCAAGGCATCCAGTGTTATTTTAAGGTGTATAAGGTCTGGCTCTCCTGCACACAGAGTTGATTACAATGATTTAAAGTCCTATCTAATGGACGCATGCTTGTTCCAAGAACATCAGTGTTCCCTACCAAAGCCGTTGCCACTACTGAGTGAGAGCATGGCGAGGAGTTTCGCAGAGATAAATCTCAACGCTGGCCTAGGTGGACTCGAACCTGGGAAATACAGATTACGAGTGGCTCACTACCGAACGTGGGAACTACAGATTACGAGCCTGGCCAACACCACCTAGAGGAGAAGGCCCTACAAGTCGGTGAAGCGATTCTGATGACGTCAATTTTAGTCGACCCGTAGCTAGTAGCGTCGCCTCCATCTTGCCTTTGTTAGTGTTTAGCTAGTTCGGCAAAACGTATGATTTAGTGTGGTTTGTTATTACGTTCATTGATTTTTTTTAGCGAAATGCCATCGCGCTGCTGCGTTCCTCAGTGCAGGAGCAATTACGATGGGGAACAAATATTCTCAGTTTTTAAATTTCCAGAAGATATCGATTTGCGACAGAAATAGATTCGTTCAATACCAAGGCAAAACTTCTGTCCAACGAAAGCATCCAAGGTAAGAAGAACTTTATTCTGTATTAATAACTGTTGTCATACTTATGAACTTCTAAAGTAAAAATTATCGTTTTAACTATTGTATGTTACGTTTATATAATATACATATATAATATCATTAATCTGTTATGGATTAATTTGACGTTATTTTTATTAAGTAAGAAACCTAATATGCTGGAATAAAAAATGTCGAATGTACATATGCTTAAATAGAAAAGAATATTTCACAGTGACCAGACTTTTTATTTAATAGATTACAGTAGTAAGTTAAGAAATTGGTACTTTTGTTGGGATAGTTTCAGGGTCTAATGTTATATCACTATATTTATATATCCATAGAGTTCAAATATATCTCGTATAAGTTAATACGATAATACTGTTAAACTTGAAATACATATATAAGCCAAAGGCAAGATCATGGGAAAACCTACTTTTAAATATAAAATCCCTGCATAAGTATTAGAAATTATTTTGGTGCTATTACTAGTATACTTGGATACAAATTGGACCCATGTTCAAAGCCTAGAGATGGCTTTGTGAATATGTATTATTTTCCTGCTGAAGTTTTGCCTACCTCACACATCAGCTATTTTTTTTAATAAAAGCAGGACAGGTAATGGTAAAAGTTCATTGTAGAAACTGTCGACAATAGTAAACTTCCTGACCAATCAATTCCTAATAACTTTCAGCATTAAATTATTCTGCATAATTATATCTCAGAAACCAGGTCAAGTTATAGGGATATTAAAGAATGGGTGGGCTACATCTAGTGTACATATGGATTAATAAACGAAAGGATATTTTGAAAAAGGATTTAATAGTAAAGTTAAAGAATTTTTTACTTTCAAAGGAGTAATTAAAAGTGCATATATTTTCAATCACTCTCATTGTAAAATGAGATAAGTCAGGTATATTATAATAAAGGTATAACAGTCTACTGTCATATCTTTATTGCATGTGACTGCAGATTTTGTTTAATTTTGTTACAAATGTATTCTATAATCATATTAGAGAATATTTGAGGGGATATCTGTCATTTCATCTATTATGTGAATATAAATATGTTAAACACCACAAATGCATACAATATTGTTTTCTAGTTAACTTCAAAGTTTATCCTCTGTACTGACTACTGGTTTGGATTTTACAACTGAAGAAATACAAAAATTATCACAAAAATTTGAGGTTTTTTGATTTTACTGATATGTAATGGTAAAAGTTTATTGTAGAAACTGTCGACAACAGTAAACTTCCTGACCAATCAATTCCTAATACCTTTCAGCATTAGTATAATACCAGGTGCTGTCAATATAAACAAATTTATGCCTAATAAACTGAAAATTACAGTAAGAGGAAATTGTCTGAAACAATAAACTTATACTGGAGTTGTTTTCAGGCTCAATTCCTGGACTGGAATATTTCAAACCTTTAAACTTTCATTCATAAGAGTTGTTTTAAATGATTTTCAGCTCGGTATGATTTTTTGCTATTTATTTTACATTATCACCTTATAGTGGCATTACCAAAAGCACTTTATGGTTAGTACTAGCAGTGGAATGCTATTAGATGGTTAGCATTAGCTTTCAAGGTGAACTATATATGATAAAAGAAGTGCTAGAAATATTGAGAAAAACCAGCTTACTGGTAGAATAGGTGCATTCCTTGGGAGAATTCATTCTTTTAACCATGGATTTTTATTGAAATCTTAGAAAATACACTGATTATAGAATTGTTTTGAATACAATTATAGCTTTTACTTTCGAAGGTAAAAAGTCTTCAGTTTTGAATAAAATTTTTTTGTATGGTGAACAGTATTCCTGGTGTTTGGATTTTTGTTTTAATGTTTATCATTCATCAGAGGTTTTTTTGTACATATTCTCAATATTTCTTTGCATACATAGGTGTGTGAACTCCACTTTGCACCATCTGATGTTGAAAGAGAAACCAGCATGTTTGACATGAAAACTGGGAGAAGGTTTTCTGACCTCTAAAGTATCCATATACTGATGGAGAGGTACTGTTCAACTACTTTTAAAGCATCCACAAATACACTTTTAAAAAATATTACATCCAAAACTGAAATCATTGCTGACCACTACCTCAGTCAGAGTTTGAAGTAACAGAAAGTTTACCTTTTATGACAGTGCATAGTTACTAATCATTATGACACTTTAGGAGAAATAACCTTTGATTGTTTATGAAATAGGAATAAAAATCACTGCACCATATATTTTATAGTATATTTAATGAGTATTGTTTTTTTTGACTCAACTGTTAGTACTTGGCAAAAAACTTAGTATGAAAAAACTTATTTTATTTCACAAAGAAAGCAAGTCCTCCATTTCTAGCTCTGTTCTCATTTTATAACACTGGCATCGAGTAACCCTACGTCTGGTGGTTATGTGTTTGGATCTCACCTGGCTAAAGGTAATTTTTCCACTATACTCATTATCATCATAATACTTAAGGAGTTTGATAGTGATTAAATGTTAGTAAATCAATAAGGTACTGTGGATTAATTTGTGTATGTTACTTTCACTTTGAGAAAATTATATTCAGATTTTTATACAATTTGATATTGTGTGAAAGTCAAAATGCTGATTGTCTAATTTCACACCTTAAAAATTACTCATGAGATTTAATATAATTCAAAAATTTATGTTTGGTAATCTCAATCATGTTGCAAATTTGATATCAGTGGTTGATATTTTTAAGTAAATATTTTATTGAGTCCAGAATCCAATGTCTTAATTTCACCCAATGCAGATAATTTCTTTTAAACTGTTAAATAAAGATAATTAAATAAAGAAATTATTAATCTTCATTCATCTTTAATATCTGGAAAACAATTTGCACAGGCTTTGAGCCAGTAATTGAACATGGATCTTCTATAAAGCATGCTTTTGGATTTTTCATATTACACGAGTCTTTGGATTGTCCATCTGCTCGTGTACGTGGCTCGTCTGTAAGTACCTTAAAGTACCTAATGTTAAAAAGAAGGTTAAGAAATGTCGTATTTGGAGGGAGGTAAAAATAGCTGGTTGTCATTTTCATCAGTTAGCATGAAGCCTTTTGGAAAGTAATGATACACTGTAATGGAAAAGTCTCCAAAACATCATAGACCCACCTTTAAATAATTATAGCCCAATAAGTACAATGGTGAAAAACACTTTGGAATGGTGTGCTATTGTTTCAACCATTGTTTTTTAGACATAAACACTGGTTAACTTTATTGTCAAACATTTTGCAATATTTTAGTGGAAATTTTATTGCATGCAAGCTGCAATAGCTGTTTTCAGTTCCTTTAACTATATTCTGCTATTGTACAGGGTCTACTAGATTTATTTCCTTTTTATTTTACTGATTTAACATAACTTTTGTGGCTAAATCTTTGATCCAAGGGAATCTCTACCTGCACTTGTCAGTAGGTTTTTTCTTAATATTGTGTTTAGTGTTACTTTTGAGTGATCTTTTGCCAATTCCACATTTTCACTTCCCACTATACTCTTATGGCTGGACTCCTGAAGATAAATTATATTTTTGGTTGTCTTTAAATTTTTTTTATCAATGTATCAAATACTTCGGGTGGATGCTTTTGTTAGGACAGCTATTCAGTACTGGATGCAGTATGTGACAGTATATGATTTTCTTTCCAATCCATTTCATTGCTTCTGTTAGACATGTATTTAGTTGGGGTTTGAAATTTATAATTTTCTGTAGGAACATATACCACCAGTTTCTGGATGAAATGATCAACTGAAACTCATTAAACTGCAAATAGAATTTTCTGAATATTATTTTTCCTTCATTACTTTAAATTGAGAACATTACACATAGAAAACTTAAGTGTCAATCTTTGGTTTTTGTAAAAGCCATGGGAGATTTAGGAAGTTAATTTATTCCTTGATTTTCTTTAATTTATATGCATATCTTGTGGCTTCTGCTGCCTTGCAAATGTAGGATTTTTTAAATTTCTAATAGTGATTGCCAATGGGTGTGTGATATGCCTATAAACTAGCCTGGTCAACAGATCAATAAGGTTTTCTGTATCATTGGGGGATGTCAGTTTCTACTTGGAGGGAGATGATTGACTATGTTATTAGAAACCTTGTACTGGTTCTGATACACATTTTCTTCTTCCAAATTCTTTGTTAATAATTGGTTTTACACTGATAGTGAGTTAAAGTAATATTAAAATTTTAATGTAAAAATATCTGTTTATAAAGGGAAAATACCCTGTTGCTCTTAGCATTCGAAAGTATCTTCACCAGATATGGCAGTTAAGATATGCATAATAGTTAATGACTTAAGGTTTAAAAATCTCTGCAGAAGGTCAAGATTTAGAATAATGTTTTTATTTAATATGTTTCCAGGCATGTTAAGTATATGCTCTTTATAAAATAGCAAAACATTTTTTTCTGTTCTGTATATTTTTGACCCCATACAAATTTAAAGTTATTTTATCGACTTGACTTTGGGAAGGAATCCTATAAGAACCTACTGGTGTAGTTTATTTTTGCCACTTCATCAACCTTTATGTAAATGACATCTAGATATTTTTTTAATTCTTCAATTTGATTTGCACATTTGGAGTATACTGAATCATTTGAAACAGCTTGACCTCTATAAAAATATAAGAAAATTTTAGATGCTAATTCTATCTATTCAATGTTAGTAAAATGTTCAATAGTTGATATATATTGCTTGTAGTACTTTATTTTTACTTAATTCAAGTTTTGCAATGTCACTTAAATCTTAGTTGCTGATGATGCTACAATTCTACTAATTATATATATAGCTGCAAATTTTACAGGTTAAATCTTTTCTTATTACATGTATGTACAAATGTATTATCATAAATATTTTTAATTCTGTGTTTGCTGCCATGAAACTACCCCATATACACTCTGTTAATTATGACCACCCAATCCCATGTTATGTCAATGGAAAGATAATTTCAAACCTCTGTAATTTCTAAAATAAACATTTCATGGGAAAATATGACTGAATATATATAAGTTAAAATTCTATCTTAATTTTCTACATTCCAATAATATTCATTTAGTATTTAAAGAGGCTTCGCTTGGTTACTAACCTGGGTTCGAGCCCTAGGTAAGGCATGGTTGTTCGTGTTGTTTCTCTGCCGGGTTTCCGCCATCCTCACAGACCTACTATGGCATATAAACTTACAGGCTCATGTCAGACCTCTGTTGTAAGCAGCTGTTTGAAGGGGTATTTTATTATATATCAACATCTTAAACAGTAATGCGCATTCTGCAGAGTTGGTGAAAATTTAAATAATTGTTACATTTTCTGCTAAAACTATGCTAATAAAATTTAATATGGGACACTGTTTTGAGAATAACTTATTTCAACTACTTCCCAGATCAATATTTTAAAACAGCCATTGTTCATATTAAATATCCCAGTTTTCATAATTCTTTGATTTTTAAGGAACATAGATTTAGATAAATTTGATTGAGATCTTTAATTGATCTTCATTTCATTTTTTTTTTTCATAAAAGCTCATTTTAAAAGCTACAAAGGTTTGAAATTAGCTTTCCATTGACATAACATGGAATTAGGTTTCATAATTACTGAGTGTATATGAATATTTCAATGTGACCTTTACATTGTATAATACTCATTGTATTTTATATTTCTGTTGTATTTTGAATCTGTTCAAATCTTTTGACCACATGTATTTAGATGTTGCTTTCATGTTTCTTCAGAATTTTTTTTTTCTATTATTAAAGTTTATTATGATAGCAAAAAGGATAAAAATTTCTATGTTATGTGAAGAAATTAGTTTTAATATGCATTAGGGTGAAAAAGTTTGGGAAAGCAATTTTTCTTTTCTTTTTATTCAAAAGTCATAGTTGTCCTAGAAACAGTTTTTATTAATGTGATGCATTTTAAAAACAGCTTTCATTATTAAACTATTTTAAAAAAAAAGAGTTCAACTGGGAAGAATAGAATATCATAAAATTTTCCTTTTCAATTTAAATAGTATTGCACAATACTAAGTTCCTTCATATTGCTTAAAAATTCTCCCATATGATTGGTGAATTTTCCTGTTTTAATTGCTCAATTTTCTTAAAAATAAAGTAAACAATGAAATATTTGTTTCATTGTAATGTGTATCCTATATATATTTGTTTTCTCATATTGTAAATAAAAGTATTTTTTTAATGTGGAATTTGTTGGTTGTTTTTCTTAAAATATGCAATATTGAAACATACTGTTTTCATTAAATAATGTTTTAGACCTCATATATATACATACATATTTGTGAAAAAAAAATAGATATCTGTGGTATTTTGTAACAAGTACAGTAAAACCTTGGATTGCGAGTAACTTTGTTTGCGAGTATTTTGCAAGACGAGCAAATTTTTAAAATAAATTTTAACTTGATAAGCGAGCTAAGTCTTGTAATACGAGTAACATGTATGCGCATGTCTACCAACCGTCACGTTCGGTTTCAGTCGGTCGGTGTGCTTTACATATTTACTCAACATACGTACGAAGTATTGTTTATTTTATTTCTAAACGTGGTTAATGAGTATTTTTTGATAACAGTACTGTAACGATGGCTCCCAAAAAGGAAACTTGAAAAAGAAAGTGATAAGAAGAAGAAAATGATTACGGTGGAAGTTAAGAAGGAAATCATCGAGAAGCACGCACGAGGTATGCGAGTGGTCGACATCGCAAGATTTTATAATAAGTCTACATCGACTATTTGCACAATATTAAAGAAGAAAAAAGAAGGGAACTAGATGTAGCAAAAGGAGTCACGCGACTATCAAAGCAACGGCCACGTGTTCTGGAAGATGTAGAAAAGTTGCTTCTCGTGTGGATAAACGAGAAACAACTAGCAGGTGATACTGTGACGGAAAACTGTATCTGAGAGAAGGCAAAGATTTTGTACACCGACCTCATAAGTAAACTGCCAAATACGTCGATAAGATACGAAGAAGGCTTCAAAGCGAGCAGGGGCTGGTTTGACAACTTTAAGAAGAGAAGTGGTATCCATAGTGTTGTGCGACACGGAGAAGCTGCGAGTTCGGACGTTAAGGTAGCTGAGGCGTTCGCCACCGAATTTCCGAAACTCATGATTTCCAAGGGTTACCTACCACAGCAAGTTTTTAACTGTGACGAGACAGGGCTTTTTTGGAAAAAGATGCCAAAGAGGACTTACATTACTATAGAAGAGAATGCAATGCCTGGTCACAAGTCCATGAAAGACCGTCTCACCCTCTTGTTTTGTGCTAATGCAAGCGGGGATTTTAAAATTAAGCCCTTGCTGGTGTATCATTCCGAGAATCCACGAGCCTTCAAGAAATGCAAGGTACAGAAGAATCAGTTAAACGTTATGTGGAGGTCCAACAGCAAAGCTTGGGTCACTCGTATCTTGTTCGTTGAGTGGATCAATGAGGTCTTCGGTCCTACAGTGAAAAAATACCTTTTAGAAAATAATCTGCCACTCAAAGTTTTGCTAATTATGGACAATGCCCCTGCTCATCCTCCAGGTCTCGAGGATGACTTACTGGAGGAATTCGAGTTCATTAAGGTGAAGTTCCTTTCTCCCAATACCACTCCACTACTTCAGCCCATGGATCAGCAAGTCATTTCGAACTTTAAAAAGCTTTACACCAAAGCATTATTTCAGCGGTGCTTTGAGGTAACTGAAGGAACAAATCTTACCCTCCGAGAATTCTGGAAAAATCATTTCCACATCGTGAACTGTCTCAAGATCATCGATAAAGCTTGGAATGGGGTCACCAAGAGAACGCTCAATTCTGCTTGGAGAAAACTGTGGCCTGACTGCATTCTAGGAGATAACTGTGAGGGGTTAGCTCACGAAGAGGAACTGCCAGTTCTCGATGAAATTGTCTCCTTGGGGAAGAACATGGGACTGGAAGTGAATGAGGACGACATTCAAGAGCTGGTGGAGGAACATCGCCAGGAGCTGACCACCGACGAACTAATGGATCTGCATCGCGAGCAACAGCAAAAGTTTGTGGAGGAGATCTCGTGTGAGGAAGACGAGAAAAAGGAGGAGGAATCACTCACTTCAAATGAGATTAAGGACATGTGTAAAATGTGGGAAACAGTCCAAAATGTTGTAGAAAAACACCACCCAAATAAGGCTGTGGCAATGCGAGCAGTCAACCTTTTTAATGACAATGCAATGTCACATTTTCGGGAAATTATAAAGAGAAGGCAGAAGCAAATGTCCCTTGATAGTTTCGTCGTTAGAGTTACACAAAAGGAAAAAGATTCCAGTGTTCCAAACGCAAATTAATTGTGTGTATTATTTTTATGTACCTATATGTATTCTTTTTATTTTGTATTAAACATTTTATTTGAATAAATTTTTTGTTGTGGAACGAATCATTGGGGTTTCCATTATTTGTTATGAGTTATTCGCTTTGATATACGAGTGCTTCGGATTACAAGTACGCTTCCGGAACGAATTAAGCTCGGTAACCGAGGTACAACTGTAGTTTTTTTCTAAATATATTTCGCTCTTCTAGAATCCTTTAAGAGCGAAAATTTAGTACTTGTTCAATACATTAATCGATCGTTTGCAAAATTCGTTAAAAGTTTTGAAATTTCCGAACATTTAAAGAGTGTTATTATCTAAATAATAATTTAAAGCTATCTGTATAATCGGAAACGGTAATTAATTGTTTACAATACTAATCAAAGCAAAAAAAAAAGTTATCTCTAAAAAAAAAATTAGAAAAAAGTGGGATTTTTTTTTTATTATATGAAAACAAATTATTTTAATGATTTATTAGTGAATATTCAAAATCTAAATGGGAAGTTCTATGAACAAGGATAAGCTATCTCTCAATCTATTCTGCCGGCAGTCCGGTCTAGTAATGCTGACGTCACAAATCAGTGGTACGGCCTTCTCCTCTAGGTGGTGTTGGTTGAGGTGCGTCTATATGGCGTATTCCTTGCTCCCGGCTCTAGATAAGCACGGCTTTTCATAACCAGGTAGTGTCGTGAGACGGAACCGGGAATTACCGTGGTTGCATAAGATCGCAACAAAAGAGAGGTAGCCATTTAGACTACTGTATAACACACTGTATACCAGTGGCGCACTCAGGATTTAATCTTGGGGGAGCCGAGGGGGCCGCTGGCCCGGGCAAACGAAGTAGCTCTCGGTCCGCCCGAGCTCTACTTCATCCGCCTTGTGTTCACAGCGTCGGTGATTCCCGAGAGCTATAGGGTATTCCTACTTATGTGACCGCTAATTCATAAGTAGTATAGAAATAGAAGTTGTTGGGTTGAGTTGCTTTACCTCTGAGCGGCACTTTTTTGCACACCATGGGCTAAATGGCCAGGTCACATGGACCCCGAAGGCTCAGAGAAGGTTGGGGGAGGGGACTCACTGGAACAGCTGTTGGGAGACAGATGGTAGCCTCCCGTCAAGGCCATCCAGCGTGTTCTTTAACGTGCACAGGGTATGGATCTTCCGCACACGGGGCCACTGCTTAACGTCCCATCCGACGGACGGCGGCCTTTCCAAGCCCATCGGCGTCCCCTACTGACCGTGGGCAGGGCGGGGAATTATTTCGGAGATAAATCTCAACGCTGACCCAGCTGGGACTCGAATCTGGGAACTACAGATTACGAGCCTGGCGCGCTACCGACTGAGCCAGCAGAAAGGAAACCTCCATGCTTAGAGATGAGTTCGGGCTCAATTTTTCAATTTTTATATCTCAATATATAGCCTAATTTTTATATCTCCGATTTGGGAGAAGTTCTCAGATATCATAAGACATACACATAAATGCATGTCGCTAATCATTTATTTTATTCTTATATTATTCATTGCGATCATTTTATGACAGAATTAAAAAGTTTCTCCTATTTGGAACGAAAAATATTAGAAATACTAGTAGCAGAAACTGAAAGTTTGTGGGTAACATCATTATAAACACAATAAGTCATTCATCTGCTGCATAAACACCCCGGTAGTTCTCTGATGTAAACAACCTCAACCATTATCGTGCTGAGAGAGATCATCTGTGATGATTGCCAAAACCCTAATTTTTAAATGGCATTTACGTAATAGTGATTAGATTAATAATTTTAAAGTACGCTTCTGAAGGATATTAAAAACCTTAATAAAACAAATTACTAAAATAAAATGTATTTAAATATGAAAAACAATTAATTTCGTTAGAAAAATAAGATTCCAGCCCGAAATATGGATTTCTCCCATTGTTGGGTATTTAAAGCATTGGTTCTCAACCTTTTATGCTTCACGTACCCCCTGGAAATGTGTATGTAACTAGCGTACCCTTTGTATAGATAGATAAAACTATAGTTATAGTATAACAATGGGAATAAAATAAAACATATATATATCAGTGGTTCTCAAACTTTTATGCTTCACGTACCCCCTGGAAATGTGTGTGTAACTGGCGTACCCCTTGTACAGATAGATAAAACTATAGTTATAGTATAACAATGGGAATAAAATAAAACATATATATCAGTGGTTCTCAACCTTTTATGCTTCACATACCCCCTGGAAATGTGTATGTAACTGGCGTACCCCTTGTGTAGATAGATAAAACTATAGTTATAGTATAACAATGGGAATAAAATAAAACATATATATCAGTGGTTCTCAACGTTTTTATGCTTCACCTACCCCCTGGAAATGTGTATGTAACTGGCGTACCCCTTGTATAGATAGATAAAACTATAGTTATAGTATAACAATGGGAATAAAATAAAACATATATATCAGTGGTTCTCAACCTTTTATGCTTCACGTACCCCCTGGAAATGTGTATGTAACTGGCGTACCCATTGTATAGATAGATAAAACTATAGTTATAGTATAACAATGGGAATAAAATAAAACATATATATCAGTGGTTCTCAACCTTTTATGCTTCACGTACCCCCTGGAAATGTGTATGTAACTAGCGTACCCTTTGTATAGATAGATAAAACTATAGTTATAGTATAACAATGGGAATAAAATAAAACATATATATATCAGTGGTTCTCAAACTTTTATGCTTCACGTACCCCCTGGAAATGTGTGTGTAACTGGCGTACCCCTTGTACAGATAGATAAAACTATAGTTATAGTATAACAATGGGAATAAAATAAAACATATATATCAGTGGTTCTCAACCTTTTATGCTTCACATACCCCCTGGAAATGTGTATGTAACTGGCGTACCCCTTGTGTAGATAGATAAAACTATAGTTATAGTATAACAATGGGAATAAAATAAAACATATATATCAGTGGTTCTCAACGTTTTTATGCTTCACCTACCCCCTGGAAATGTGTATGTAACTGGCGTACCCCTTGTATAGATAGATAAAACTATAGTTATAGTATAACAATGGGAATAAAATAAAACATATATATCAGTGGTTCTCAACCTTTTATGCTTCACGTACCCCCTGGAAATGTGTATGTAACTGGCGTACCCATTGTATAGATAGATAAAACTATAGTTATAGTATAACAATGGGAATAAAATAAAACATATATATCAGTGGTTCTCAACCTTTTATGCTTCACGTACCCCCTGGAAATGTGTATGTAACTGGCGTACCCCTTGTATAGATAGATAAAACTATAGTTATAGTATAACAATGGGAATAAAATAAAACATATATATCAGTGGTTCTCAACCTTTTATGCTTCACGTACCCCCTGGAAATGTGTATGTAACTGGCGTACCCCTTGTATAGATAGATAAAACTATAGTTATAGTATAACAATGGGAATAAAATAAAACATATATATCAGTGGTTCTCAACCTTTTATGCTTCACGTACCCCCTGGAAATGTGTATGTAACTGGCGTACCCCTTGTATAGATAGATAAAACTATAGTTATAGTATAACAATGGGAATAAAATAAAACATATATTTCAGTGGTTCTCAACCTTTTATGCTTCACGTACCCCCCGGAAATGTGTATGTAACTGGCGTACCCCTTGTATAGATAGATAAAACTATAGTTATAGTATAACAATGGGAATAAAATAAAACATATATATCAGTGGTTCTCAACCTTTTATGCTTCACGTACCCCCTGGAAATGTGTATGTAACTGGCGTACCCCTTGTATAGATAGATAAAACTATAGTTATAGTATAACAATGGGAATAAAATAAAACATATATATAGTGGTTAGTGCGCTTGGCTACTGATCTAAGGGACCTGGGTTCGAGCCCCGGGTAAGGCATGGCTGTTTGTTTCGTTTTTCTGCTGAGGTCCTGCCATCCTCTCAGATCTTCTACTGTGGCATATAAACTGACAGGCTCCTGTCAGACCTCTGTGGCAAGCAGCTCCTTGAGGAGGTATTTATTTTATTTTTATTTTATATATGTAACATATATCTAGAGACTTTTGAGCTCTCAGGCGTACCCCAAAAAATTGTAACGCGTAAATTTTACCATTGAGAACCCCCTAATCTAAAGTATTGAGCACATGATTTAAATATTCACACCTTAAATCAGTCTTTCTCAACCGGAGTTTCCCGGAACACTATAGGGTTTCGTGAGAGGTCTCTAGGGTTTTCCAAGAGATCGTGATTTAAAAAAAAATGCAAAAAAAGAGTAGGCTAATACAGATCCATAGAAAAATATCTTTCCCCACTCGAAAGAGCATTGACAATTGTTATTGGATTATTTTATCTACAACTTACGGATTACGCTAACGTATCATGAGCTGCAGATATAATAATTTTTATGCAGGGGTTCCCTCAGGCCTGGGCGGGGGTGGCTCAGTCGGTAGCGCGCCAGGCTCGTAATCTAGTTCCCAGGTTCGAGTCCCAGCTGGGTCAGCGTTGAGACTTATCTTCGCAAATTTCCCCGCCCTACACACGGTCAGTAGGGGACAGCGCTGGGATTGAAAAGGCCGACTGCCCGTCGGATAAGCTGTGGTTCCGTGTGCAGGAGAGTCATACTCTGTGCTCGTTAAAGAACACGCTGGATGGCCTTGACGGGAGGCTACCACCTGTCTCCCAACAGCTGTTCCAGTGGGTCCCCTCTCCCAACCTTATCTGAGCCTTCGGGGTCCATGTGACCTGGCCGTTTAGCCCATGGTGTGCAAAAAAGTGCAACAACCAAACCCATCCCTCAGGCCTGAAAATTATTTCAAGGGTTCCTGCAGAGTAAATAGGTTGAGAAAGACTGGCTAAGATGAATAAAAGACAATTTCACTTAATAATCGTTTTCCTTACCTGCAGTGCATTCAGCTCTATATGGATAATCGCATACCATCAACTTGGGATTAAAATGCAGACCTTTTGGGCATTGCCTCAGCTTTGGAAAGCCATTGTCGCAGGCGTAGAATAAGTTGCAGTCGATCGGGTGAGGAAGCAATACGTGTTTATGGCTCTCAGGAGGAGGACAAAGTTGCAAGGAATGAGGACTCGGGTCTGGGAAGAGAAAAGAAAATGCAATGAACATAACTGAAAACACTTTTTCTAGTGTGCTTCTACTGAAACTTAATGGTACAGTCGCTCAAAAAAGTATCCGAACACTACGGTTGATTACAAAATTCAGAAAAAATATCTGGCAACGATTTTTTTAGAAATTAGTGATCTGGCAACCTTCGTGTCACGTGATTACAGAATTCAGGAAAAATATCTGGAGCGTGTACAGCAACTGTACACGCTCCAGTTACCGTTCACAGCAAACTGGAGCGTGTGCAGTTACTGCACACGCTCAATATTTCCGTGAGTGAGCCCACACGATGGAGCACGATGGATGTTCACAGCAATGTTCACGATGGATGTCACCCACACGATGGATGTTCACAGCAAACTGGAGCGTGTGCAGTTACTGCACACACTCCAGTTTGCTGTGAACGGTAACTGCACACGCTCAATATTTCCGTGAGTGAGCCCACACGATCTAGTATCAAAATAATATGACCACCTACAGTCGCTCAAAAAAGTATCCGAACACTATAGCTGATTACAGAATTCAGAAAAAATATCTGGCAACGATTTTTTTAGAAATTAGTGATCGAAGGTTGCCAGATCACTAATTTCTAAAAAAATCGTTGCCAGATATTTTTTCTGAATTCTGTAATGAACCATAGTGTTCGGATACTTTTTTGAGCGACTGTAGGTGATCATATTATTTTGATACTAGATCGTGTGGGCTCACTCACGGAAATATCCAGCAAACTGGAGCGTGTGCAGTAACTGCACACGCTCCAGTTTGCTGCGAACGGTAACTGGAGCGTGTACAGTTGCTGTACACGCTCCAGATATTTTTCCTGAATTCTGTAATTGAACGACTGTACTTATCGTAACTGAATTCATTGCTACCTTAGAATAGGAAATTTATGATGAACTTAAGACAAGACATTCATATATTAATGAATAAATATCCTGGTGCTTCGAGACTGGGGTCGTCATCCAGGGGATGAGGTTGCAGTTCTGTTGGAACTCTTTTTGTATTAGTGCCACTGATACAAAAAAGAGAGAGTTCCAAAAGAACTGCAGCCTCCTAGGTTGACGATCCCTGTCAGGGGTCGAAGTACCAGGATATTTGTTCACGTGTAAGAGAATTTTTTAAGTTTATCATACGTTTCAATTAAATTTTATGAAATCAAATTGCACTCTCAGTAATACATTACTTACATTAAGGTACATGTTCGGGGCGGTGGTGGCTCAGTCGGTAGCGCGCCAGGCTCGTAATCTGTAGTTCCCAGGTTCGAGTCCCAGCTGGGTCAGCGTTGAGATTTATCTCCGCAAAATTCCCCGCCCTGCCCATGGTCAGTAGGTGACACCTATTGGCTTGGAAAGGCCGCCGTCCGTCGGATGGGACGTTAAGCCGTGGTCCCGTGTGCGGGAGAGCCATACCCTGTGCACGTTAAAGAACACGCTGGATGGCCTTGACGGGAGGCTACCATCTGTCTCCCAACAGCTGTTCCAGTGGGTCCCCTCCCCCAACCTTCTCTGAGCCTTCGGGGTCCATGTGACTTGGCCATTTAGTCCATGGTGTGCAAAAAAGTGCCGTTCAGAGATAAAACAACCCAACTGACAGGCTCTTGCCGGATCACTGTGACAAGCAGCTGCTTGAGGGGTAATTTATCATTATTTTATTATAATTTAATAAAATGCTTATTCAAAAAGTTGCGGAGCTTCTATATTGACTCTCCGTTGAGGTACATGGGTACAATTTTTCAGTCCAGTATTTGTACTTCATAATAACTCAATGATACAGAAATAATATAATTTTACTTCCAATAGCTCCTACTTACTTTATCGAAAAACGTTTATCGTTCCAAACCCAAAGATTACAATGTCTACCAGTTCCTGTATGTTGTGAAAGAGGCAGGTGTCAAAAAAACCAAATTGATAAGAGGTGACTTTTGAAACGCGATACCAGACTTAATAACTGATTGAAAGCGTCTATCAGTACATAAAATTCCTATCGAAATGTGATGAAATGCTGAATGTCTGAATATCTGATTATATTTATACTTTCATCTAGAGTTGTGTAAACTCGTAGAGCAAACCATTTAAATACCCCCTCAAGCAGCTGCTTGCCACAGAGGTCTGACAGGAGCCTGTCAGTTTATATGCCATAGTAGAAGGTCTGAGAGGATGGCAGGACCTCAGAAACGTGTACAGCAACTGTACACGCTCCAGTTACCGTTCACAGCAAACTGGTGCGTGTGCAGTTACTGCACACGCTCCAGTTTGCTGTGAACGGTAACTGCACACGCTCAATATTTCTGTGAGTGGGCCCACACGATCCACTGTAAATGAAATAAAAATAAATACCCCCTCAAGCAGCTGCTTGCCACAGAGGTCTGACAGGAGCCTGTCAGTTTATGTGCCATAGTAGAAGATCTGACAGGATGGCAGGACCTCAGCAGAAAAACGACACACATCCATGCCTTAATCCGGGGCTTGAACCCGGTCCCATTTGATCAATAGCCAAGCGTGCTAACCACTCGGCCACGGGTTTTGAAAAAAACTCATATCAGGTTTTTACCAGCAACTTGTTAGAAAAGAAGATGCGTGTGATGGAATGATAACCCAAATTCAAAGTTATTATTTCAACATTTTTCTATTGTACTTCTGCTACCGTCAAACACGGTACCCATAACTCCAATCCCCCCCTCCCTCAAACCCATACTTTTCTAGAGTTTCATCACAAATTTTACCCAAGACGAATCATCATATTAGAAGACATTTTAAGAAGATCGAGTTGACTTTCCCGACCTGTAAGACTCTCTATCGAAGGGATTATTAGTTTGTTTTTCCCCTAAGTGGGAAATTTGTATTGTTTCCCGGTGGTTTAAATGGCATAGCTGTAAAGAACACAGGGGCGGGGGTGGCTCAGTCGGTAGCGCGCCAGGCTCGTAATCTGTAGTTCCCAGGTTCGAGTCCCAGCCGGGTCAGCGTTGAGATTTATCTCCGCAAAATTCCCCGCCGTGCCCACGGTCAGTAGGGGACACCGATGGGCTTGGAAAGGCCGCCGTCCTTCGGATAGGACGTTAAGCCGTGGCCCCGAGTACATGAGAGAGTCATACCATGTGTACGTTAAAGAACACGTTGGATGGCCTTGACGGGAAGCTACCATCTGTCTCCCAACAGCTGTTCCAGTGGGTCCCCTCCCCCAACCTTCTCTGAGCCTTCGGGGTCCATGTGACCTGGCCATTTAGCCCATTGTGTGCAAAAAAGTGCCGCTCAGAGGTAAAACAGCAACAACAAAAAAAAGTAAAGAACACAACACTCAGGATAAGGTTAGATGAGAATGACCAATGAGTGTGCTGTTTTATCTCTGAGCGAGACTTTTTGCACACAATGGACTAATCAGGTGACAAGGATCCTAAAGGCTCAGAGTTGGATTGGATTGTTTTACCTCTGAGCGGCACTTTTTTGCACATCATGGGCTAAATGACCAGGTCACAAGGACCCCGAAGGCTCAGAGAAGGTTGGGGGAGGGGACCCACTGGAACAGCTGTTGGGAGACAGATGGTAGCCTCCCGTCAAGGCCATCCAGCGTGTTCTTTAACGTGCACAGGGTATGCGGTCTCCCGCACACGGGGCCACGGCTTAACGTCCCATCCGACGGACGGCGGCCTTTCGAAGCCCATTGGTGTCCCCTACTGACCGTGGGAAGAGCGGGGAAATTTTGCGGAGATAAATCTCAACGCTGACCCAGCTGGGACTCGAACCTGGGAACTACAGATTACGAGCCTGGCGAGCTACCGACTGAGCCAGCAGAAAGGAAACCTCCATGCTTAGAGATGAGTTCGGGCTCAATTTTTCAATTTTTATATCTCAATATATAGCTTAATTTTTATATCTCCGATTTTATATCCCCTGCCTACGGTCAGTAGAGGACACCGATGAGCTTGGGAATGCAGCCGTCCGTCGGATGGGACATTAAGCCGTGGCTCCGTGTGTGGGAGAGCCATACCCTGTGCACGTTAAAGAACACGCTGGATGGCCCTGACGGGAGGCTACCATCCATCTCCCAACAGCTGTTCCAGTGGGTTCCGTTCCCCAACCTTCTCTGAGCCTTCGGGGTCCTTGTAGCCTGGCCATTTAGCCCATGGTGTGCAAAAAAGTGCACAGAGGTAAAACAACCCAACCCACTATTAGGGAATAAAAAAAATTACATAATCAGGGGCGGATAACTAGTGAAATATCAGGGCGGATAACTAGTGAGACTGCGCAGTTGATGCTTTGACGGTTCTTAGCGATGACCTACGTGTACCGCCTGTCAACAAACCTATGATCTATGCAAACTATTGAAGCACCTAGTCACGCTTCGCCATTTGTTGCTATTGGAATAAATACAGTTGTTTTGGGTTGGGTTATTTTACCTCTGAGCGGCACTTTTTTGCACACCATGGGCTAAATGGCCAGGTCACATGGATCCCGAAGGCTCAGAGAAGGTTGGGGGAGGGGACCCACTGGAACAGCTGTTGGGAGACAGATGGTTGCCTCCCGTCAAGGCCATCCAGCGTGTTCTTTAACTTGCACAGGGTATGGCTCTTCTACACACGGGGCCACGGCTTAACGTCCCATCCGACGGACGGCGGCCTTTCCAAGCCCATCGGTGTCCCCTACTGACCGTGGGCAGGGCGGGTAATTTTGCGGAGATAAATCTCAACGCTGACCCAGCTGGGACTCGAACCTGGGAACTACAGATTACGAGCCTGGCGCGCTACCGACTGAGCCACCCCCGCCCCAATAAATACAGTAGTTGGTTTATTGATAGTGTTGAAATAAAATACACGCTGTATTGCTCTTGAAAATATTGTTTACAACTGATGTTGCCAACTTACCAATCTCGCACTTATTTCGTGTTCTCAGCACACACAACTGAAGTGTGGAATTAAAGACGCGATCGTCAGTGCACACAAACTCTTCTGCAGATCCGTCTTTGCAAATGTAAAGTCTTCTACAATCCGTTGGATGTGGAAAGCGCCAAGGTATTTCTCCTTTTGTCTTGGGACATAGCAGAGACAGTGATGATCTCTCATCTGCTGCACTGATCATCATCATCATCATCACGGAAATCAGACAGATAGAGAGCAAAGAATTCGGATTTCTTGTCATGGTGAAAGATGATTGAGTTCGGCTAAATAAATTATATTTCTCTGAAACAAAGAGAGTAAAAAAATTCAGACATTTAAGTGATTACAGTAATATAAATAGTCATGCATGAAAATGCAATAAATTGTTTTTCATATCAATATCGAAACTGATATTACATAAAAATTTCCATAAAGATTTCTTACGAAACTACTGAAAAATGCATGTAGAAAAAAAAAAGGGAGGAAAATATATGTGGGGAAAAAAGAGGAAATTACATGTAGCCAGAGCCTCGGTTGGGTTGTTTTACCTCTGAACGGCACTTTTTTGCACACCATGGGCTAAATGGCCAGGTCACATGGACCCCGAAGGCTCAGAGAAGGTTGGGGGTGGAGACCCACTGGAACAGCTGTTGGGAGACAGATGGTAGCCTCCCGTCAAGGACATCCAGCGTGTTCTTTAACGTGTACAAATTCTGACATCCAGCGTCAATCATAAATGTAATGGTTCTGCCGGCCACCGGCCAAATCATAAATGTAATGATTCTGCCGGCCACGGCTTAACGTCCCGTCCGACGGACAGCTGTCTTTCCAAGCCCATCGGTGTCCCCTACTGACCGCAGGCAGGGCGGGGAATTTTGTGGAGATAACTTGAGGCTGACCCAGCTGGGACTCGAACCTAGGAACTGCAGATTACGAGCCTGGCGGCTACCGACTGAGCCACCCCAGCCAAAGCCTGAGAGAGGTGAAAAGAATCCGAGTCAGTTACTAATGTGGGGGCACCCCACTCTGAGAGCAATGTAAATATATAAATATTTTAAAATTATCTCTCCCTCATTGAGAGCTAAAAATATATATTTTCTAAGGCGGTCTTTGAAGATCAGAAACTCAAGCAACCCCCCTCCACCAGTGGTGGAAATGGTGTAGAACGGTGTTCCCCCCAGTTCTGAATATTTAAAAGAAATAGCTGTTAAAACACTAAAGATGGAAAAAAAAATAACGCAGACCCAACGTCCTCCACTTTGAGTAAATCGTTTTTTTAATAAATGACCACTTCCCTACCCCGGGGAGAGATTAATGGTATACATACCCGGTTAGAGAATTAATGTATTTTGCCGTATCCAAAGTTCAAAATTCCCATTTCCAATTTCCAGCGCTGCCCCTCCTCCAATTTGGAATTTTCTGGATGCGCCGCTGTATATAACGAAAGATATTGAGATATTATCTATTTTATGCATTTCACCCATAAAATAGAGTTCATTGGCGCCTCTTTGATCTATGGTATAGTCACATTAAGAATACAGAACATAAAATATCGCAGGACGCCAGTTGGACAGCCAATGACTTACGAGCTCATTTGCACTGACATCGATAGTTGATCTCAATTCTCATGCCAATACAATAACACTGTTTTAGTTCTTCCGTTAAAGAAGGCGGAAGAATGGTGTCTCTATCTTTGTAATCAACTCGCCTCCCATCGCAAAAGCACTGAAAATGTTCATAAACTTAATAACAGATGGAAGAACGTTTGGTTACTCTTCTGCTGTTGGGAATGTGAAACATGAAAGCAAAGCATTGCTGCGGTAGTCACTAGAATTTTCCATTGTAACTAAAAAAAAGAGATGCGCCAAGAACAAGAGATGAAAGAATGTTCGGGAAAGATGGGTTGGGTTGTTTTACCTCTGAGCGGCACTTTTTTGCACACCATGAGCTTGTACATTAGGATGGGCTTGTACACACACCATGGGCTTGTATCTTTGTACCTTAGAGCCATAGACTGCACATGTTAAATGGGGAACGTTCAAAAACACACCGGATGGCTTTGGCTGGAAGCTTTCATCTGTCTCCTAACAGCTTTCCAGTGGATCATCTTCCCCGAACATTCTTTCATCTTTTGTTCTTGGCGCATCTCTTTTTTTTAGTTGCAATTGGATGTTCTAGTGACTACCGCAGCAATGGGGGCGGGGGTGGCTCAGTCGGTAGCGCGCCAGGCTCGTAATCTGTAGTTCCCAGGTTCGAGTCCCAGCTGGGTCAGCGTTGAGATTTATCACCGCAAAATTCCCCGACCTGCCCACGGTCTGTAGGGGACACCGATGGGCTTGGAAAGGCCGCCGTCCGTCGGATGGGACGTTAAGCCGTGGCCCCGTGTGCGGGAGAGCCATACCCTGTGCACGTTAAAGAACACGCTGGATGGCCTTGACGGAAGGCTACCATCTGTCTCAAAACAGCTGTTCCAGTGGGTCCCCTTCCTCAACCTTCTCTGAGCCTTCGGGGTCCATGTGACCTGGCCATTTAGCCCATGGTGTGCAAAAAAGTGCCGCTCAGAGGTAAAACAACCCAACCCAACCCTAAAACCTATTCCCTTATGTTGAGGCGTTGTTTTTTAAAAATTTTCTAGAATGTAGATCTTCACCTTTCAAAAAGTTAATAATTTCACTTTGTTTACAAATGAGCAGAAAGAAGGCAATGAACTCTTTGAAGTTTTTTTTGGGTTGTATAGGTATCCATAAAATATCCGAATCTCGTGGGAGTTTCAATAACGCCCTCTAATGGTTCAAAAGACTGGAAATTGCAAAAGTTTAAATGAATATCGCAAACGGCACATTTATTCTAGAAATTTCAAATGATGCTGGAGTGTGAGATGCAAGATCTTTAGTATGGCAGCAGTGATTTGTCTTCTTGTCCAAAGGGGCTGGAAAAAAAACTTTTTTTGAAGAGATAACTGAAACTTTTTTTTATGTTCCATAGGTACTAATCAAAGATTATGATTTATATTTTCTATTCTTTCAGTAGACATAATTTTTTTTTGTCAGAGGGCGCTAAACGTGCAAAATGCCAAATCTTTAAATGAATATTGCAATAAATTTATTTATTCCAGAAATCTGAAATTTCGGCTCTCATCAAGAGATTTACACTGCAACGATATGTCCCATTTTCTTCCAGGGGTGCGGACAGCACAACTTTTTCATTTTATTGGGTGAATGTGAAATTCGTTTTATGCTGTAAAGTGTAATTTGTAAAATAATAAAATATTACTCGCTGCATCTTTCCAATTATTCATTAATTTGATTTATCCCCGCTAGAGGGCGAATAAAACGAGAATATATAAAAAAAAAAATTTCTTTGAAAACGAGCATCTCAGAGTCGCCAGGGGTTGTGTCCTAATTTCACAAGTGTTTTTAATTGAAAGACTGATGCAAAAATGTGATACCCGTAGTTCCTTTACATTACATTTTGCATACTCTCATGGTATTTTTTTTTTTTTTTCAGATATGTAATACTAGGATAAGATAGGCATTGTATAATTTCAAAAATATGTATTATGTACCATTAAGATATTTTTATTGATTCCTTAAAAAATAGTATTTTTTTTTCTCATTTCAGTTGTCATTAGAAATACATAGCTCTTGATAGAGAATTTGTCATTTGGATTTTTCATTTGGCATTTATCTAAGTTTACGATGCCAGTTCTGCTACAGAGGATTCCATTCAATTCCGAAACCTTTAGAATCGATTTATGCCAGCAGGTTTAAAATTTTCAATTTTGTTTTTTGAGAATGGCAATGATAAAGAGGGCTTTTTCTGGTTTGGACTAAAAATCAAGAAATTTAGGGGAAATGAGGCATATCTGGCAATACTGCCATCCTGTTTTCTTGAGCATCACTTTATTACGTCATACTTTAAGCAGTACTTGTTTAAGATCATAACAATGACCTCTGTGACTGTTGTTACTCAACAATTCTTACCCAAGATGTATAAATAGCCGGTTAGAAATTGTATCAATTTTCATTGCGTATGTGAAATATAAGGTCAGCACAGAATGGCGCCAAGAAAAGTAAAGAAAATGAAAGGTTCCTCGAGCCATCCACGTCGTGGTAAAAAGGAAGCCCCACGAAAACAAAAACTGGAAGGAGGCCCAAAAAAACCCAAAACGTGGGTTCCTGAAGTAGCTCACAAATACGCTACCAGAAAAATGTCCAAAAGGCCTGCAACAGCAACAGAAGAAAAAAAAAAGAGCCAGGAAGTCGCTTTCTGGAAAGATTACGCGAACATCTGAGAAATCTTCGTGATAATGGCTCCGAATTCACGTTACAGGGTCTCAGGAACTTCATGAAAATCCAAAAGGATAAAAATACGGCGTCAGAGAAATGGCTGAACAATGAAATAGAGAAGTGGGTGGAGGATGGCGCACTGACCAAAACATCTGGCGTTTACACTTTTTCCTAAAAAACATCATCACAACGGCCCTTTTAAGGGCCACTAATCTTTCAGGTTTGTGGCCTCCACGTGGCGAAAGATGGGCAACGGCATTAGTGGGTTCCGGTTGGGGTTGAAAGCCCAACCGGAATCCTCATAATGGCGGCTAACACAAACAAAATAAGATAAAGAAAAATACATTTTATATTCACAACACTTTAACAAAAGTTATAAACAGACATTAGAACTTGAACTAAGTAAGATACAGTTTGCATATAGACACAATACAGCAAGGAAATGTAAATGAAACGTTTTCTGCAATATTTATTTTATTATAAATTGGGTAAATACAGGGTCGAAATGAAACATGATGAATTACATTACAACCAAAATGATGATGTAAGTAATAATTAACTTTTATATTTGCATATATACATTGGAAAAGAAACAACTAATTGACAAAAAACTTACAAAGTGTCTGATATGCATTATCCAATATTGTAAGAGTTCTTAATCAGCATGAGTGGTTAGTGCACTTGCCTACTGATCTAAGGGACTTGGGTTCAAGCCCCAGATGGATGAGTAATTTTTCTGCTGAGATCCTTCCATCCTCACACACCTTCTACTGTGGCATATAAACTGACAGGCTCTTGTCAGACCTCTGTGGCAAGCAGCTGCTTGAGGGTTTTTTGATTTTGATTTTTTTTTATATTATGAAACCAAACACTTTTATAGAAAAAAATAGCAACCTTAGAGATGAGAACTTAGTTGATGAAGTACCAATGCAGCTTTTAACAAGATACTAACACCAGTATTCTAAAGGAATTTCAGATGTAAGGAATCTGAGTTAGCTGACACACTTTCATTCGACAGACGTTGACTGCCGAATGAATCGTTTTCGATTCGCCCTTCTGCTAGACCACTACACAGCAATATGATTAGATTGTTGGTCCAGGCCGCTTAGTTCACCCATGATTCGCGCCATAATGAACTGCTTATGAGTGATAGGAAATTGTGGTCGCGTGAACAAGTCAATACGTTTAGCGCAGCAAAATTCCCTCTACAATGCCTCGTAGGATAATTCAAATGGTTCTTCATCAGAAAGAATTCCATTTAGGAAAGTTTTTTGGCACAGAACGGGTTAGAGAAGTT
This sequence comes from Ryuthela nishihirai, assembly GCA_038380435.1. Classification (NCBI taxonomy): domain Eukaryota; kingdom Metazoa; phylum Arthropoda; class Arachnida; order Araneae; family Heptathelidae; genus Ryuthela; species Ryuthela nishihirai. The sequence goes on along the minus strand of JAWZYU010000013.1, from coordinate 39,473,832 downwards.
TTGATATTTTTCATAAACAATTTTATTTAAACGTACAGACATTAATCACATAAACAATGAATGAAACATTTTTAAACGCATAAACAATGAATGAAACATTTTTAAACGCATAAACAATGAATAGCTATATTCTTGTATTGCAGATTAGAAAACTGCTTGCATGAACTTGTGACAAATTCTGTATCAACTTGCAAATCCGCTAATCATTTATTCACGGAGTGTCCCAGTATGAAAATTTTCTTTTTATAAATCGCGAGATGCACGTGATTCACACTTAAGAATAGAACGTTAGTTTTTGTAAAATATAAATCCTTCATAAATTTTTAAAACATAATTCATAAATTTAATAAAATTTTGGAGGCAAATACAAGAGAAAACAACAGCTTGGTCTGGGGAGAGGAAAGGAATCCTACAATTGTTGACATTGCTGCAGTCGATGTGTTAAGAGCCATCATAATGTGAATAATAAACATAATTTCGAATCTTTTGAAGACTATAACACAGGATCTAGAAATTTTATGCAGGGGGCATCAAAAACGAAATTTACAAAATACGAAATTGTTTATTATACTTTTCATACATAACACCAGAACCTTCTCTTTAGAGGTGGTGTGGTATCTATATGCCACACTCGACCGACGGAAACAGCATTGTTGATACGTCATAGGCACCACAGTTTTCTTCCCCAAATCAATGGAAATCGAAGGAGTCAGCCGAGTAGCACGTGACCCATTCCAACCTCTTCAAAATACACTCTTTTCATCACTCTGCTGTAATCGGGTCTAGAAGAGAGGCCATTCCTCCACCCCACTTTGAATCGGCTACCAACAGGAATGGAAGCGAAAAATTATTTAACGCAAGGGCCCCTCCCTATGTTATGTACCACCGTGAATCAAGAAATATAATAGCAACCTTATGAAGGATTAGAAATGTCATGTATAAAATATTAAATTCTTTTCATCATAGTCTACAACAGTAAGAAATTCTAAGAAACTCTGTGGCACAACACACAAAAAAATTAATCAGAAAAGAAGTTTTTTTTCTGCAGGATCACACAGTAATACGGAGCTACCTAAGTTGTTTTCAGGCATAGAATAATAAATCTTCTCTCAAGCAGCTGCTTGCCACAGAGGGGCGGGGGTGGCTCAGTCGGTAGCGCACCAGGCTCGTAATCTGTAGTTCCCAGATTCTAGTCCCAGCTGGGTCAGCGTTGAGATTTATCTCGCAAAAATTCTCCGCCCTGCCCACGGTCAGTAGGGGATACCGATGGGCTTGGAAAGACCACCGTCCTTCGGATGGGACGTTAAGCCGTGGCCCCGTGTGCGGGAGAGCCATACCCTGCGCACGTTAAAGAACACGTTGGATGACCTTGACGGGAGGCTACCACCTGTCTCCAAACAGCTGTTTCAGTGGGTCCCCTCCCCAACCTTCTCTGAGCCTTCCGGGTCCATGTGACCTGGGAATTCAGCCCATGGTGTGCAAAAAAGTGCCGCTCAGAGGTAAAACAACCCAACTTCATTAAATCGAGAGGAAATCGTAAACTCTTAAGAAGCAAAACTAGGTCAAGTTTAATTAAATTGCAGTAAACAGGGTTTTAAATTACGAAGTATGCCTTTATTTTTATTTACTGTATATACGATGTATTGATTGGCTGATCACGGTAATTCTACCTATGAAGTAGAAATGGTAGAACTGTGAAAATTTGTACCTAAAGGTAATCCGGGTCGTAGATATCAGGAACCTCGTTCAAGGTGAAACAGAAGTCACGTCAGTCTTGATTAAGGAGGGTTAGAAATGTGAAAATTTTTGTCTGGAGGAGTTTCGGATTGTATTTGCATGATTTTTTTGATTAGGAGGATCCTTCAAGGTGAAATTTAGATTAACTGGCGCTCCTTCATTTCACAAAAACAATCCCAATTTTCAGAAATCGCCCTTATTTTACCAAGTGGATTCGAATTTTGCCAACAGCCCTAGATTTTGCCATCTCGCCACAATTTTACAGAAAAGAAAAATCCCAATTTTACATCACACCTGATTTTTGCAAAGCCACTCTGAATTTTGCCAACTCCCCAAGATTTACCAACACTCCTAGATAATGCGAAGTTGCCTCGATTTTACCAACACGCCATAATTTTACAGAAAAAAGATTGCAATTTTTACATCTCACCTGAATTTTGTCAACTATCCATGATTTTGTCAAGTCACTCCGAATTTTGCCAACTGCCCCTAGAATTTGTCAACTTTCTTACGTTTTGCCAACTCGCCATAATTTTACAGAAAAAAAAAACAATTTTTACATCTCACCTTATTTTTTGCCAACTCTCCACGATTTTACCAAGTCACTCCGAATTTTGCCAACTCCCTAAGATTTTGCCAAGTTGTCCCAATTTTGCCAACTCACCTGTATTTTACTAAGTGGCTTCGAATTTTACCATCTCTCCGTTTTCTAAACTGCTTTAGATTTGCCAAGTTGCCTTGATTTTGACAACTCCGCTTAATTTTCCAAAAAAAAAAGATTAGAAATTTTCACAACTCACCTAGATTTTACGAATTCGCTTCGAATTTTGCCAACTCCGAGTTACTTTGGGGGGGAGCCTCCCCCCATCCCCCCCCCATGGCTACGCCCCTGGCCGTGTCTCCGTGTGCAGAGTCATACCCTGTGCACGTTAAAGAACACACGGTATTATGGCCTTCACGGAAGGCTTCCATCTGTCTCCTAATAACTGTCCAGTGGGTCTCCTTCCCCCAATCTTCTATAAGTCTTTGGGGTCCTTAAGACCTGGCCATTTAGCCCTTGTCTACAAAAAAAGGTGCCTCTCAGAGATAAATTAACCCGACTGGACAGAAAAAACGAAAACGTTCCAATGCTACAGAGAGTCAAATTCGAAATTCAGCAGCTTCTTAAAAAATTTTATGGGAAAATATGTGAGGGAATAAAGAATCTCTGTCCAATCTAAATCTAGATTTTGAATAACATTTCGTTCGATAGTTCTACGAAAGGTAGAATATTCAACAGTAACAGTGCATCAAAAATATATATATATATAAAAATAGACGAATTTTTAAGAGCATTTCGAAATCGACGAATTTTTAAGGGCAATTCGAAATCGACGAAATTTTAAGGGCAATTCATAATCGACGAATTTTTAAGGGCAATTCGAAATCGGCGAATTTTTAAGGGCAATTCGAAAACGACGACGTAATTTTTTTTTACACACACTTATAGAAACACTTATTCATTAAACGATCGAACTAATGCTCCTTATTTGTTCTTGTTTGGTAAATTCTCACGAATATTATTATTTTTAATATTCAAACTTTCGCAACGTTTTAAAAAGCAAATGAGTATTGCTGAAACCCCGAGATTTAAATAGCTTCAAGTGAGTTCTTTAAATTATATTCAGTCACAATTTTCGATAAAAAGAATTTTTAAGAAGAATATTTAAGTCTCGAATTTGACTTATTTCCATCGTTCTTTCGTCCACTGTGTTTAGCTAATGAGCGGCGTTACCTCGTGCTTTCGCCCGAATCGAGAGTGAGAAGTTTTGTGAATGGAAGTGAGCCTATGCTCAGAAGAGATCACTTATCCGACCTTGCTGCACAGGAAGTACGTGAGCGGTTGTGGCTGGGAGTGGTGGACAGCCTTGGCCCCATTCACTCTGACAGGCGTGTTAGTGACCGACCACCTTCCTTCCTCCCTTCATCAACTTCTCTCGCTCCTCCTGGACACGTTGTTGTTCATTCTGCTTGTTCTTTCGATCCGCAGCATCTTTTTTTCCCCTCCTTTCTATCCGCAAATCGCCGCCGTGACACGAGGTGATTGCTAATCGGGTTAAAAAGCACGATTCGAGATTGGCTAATTAAGTGTAAATCACGCCATTCAACAGATGGTGGATGGTGTTTTAAGGTCGTTTATTTCACTTATCAGAAGCCTGAGAAGTAATTATTTCTTAGGGGGGTGGGGTTAAGATTTGTTTATTTTTACGATTTAAAAGGCGACGTTCACATCATTAGAGTTTCTTTTCTTCTGCGAGATATATAAGAATAAAAGAGGTTAAAGAGACACTAGATTGGATTCTTTTTATCTCTGATTGCACTTTTTTTTTTGCACATAACGCACCGAGGACTCTGGAAACGAATCCACTGGACGTAGGAGACAGATATCAGCCTCCCGTCAAGGCCATCCAGCGTTTTCTTTAATGTGCAAAAGTTATGACTCTCCTGCACACGGGGCCACGTCTTAACGCCCCATCACGACGGATGGCTGACTTTCCAGGCCCATCGGTGTTTCCCTTCTGACCGAGGGCAGAATGGCGGTTTAGCGGAGATAAATCTCAACGATGGCTCAGGTGGGAATCGAACCTGAGACCTGCAGAGTATGAGCCTCGCGTGCTATCGATTCGCGCTAATTCCCCAGCACACTTTACTAGGAACAGACCTATTAAATGTCATTAGAGCACGTGTTCCCTAACCCAGCGTAGCGAAAAGCTTTTGGGTTTGGCCACTTAGCATATAGGTACTATTATTGTTTGGATCATGAGAAAAATAAAAAATAAAATAAATACCCCTTCAAGCAACTGCTTGCCACAGAGGCCTGACAGGAGCCTGTCAGTTTATATGCCAAAGTAGAAGGTCTGAGAGGATGGCAGGACCTCAGCAGAAAAACAACACACACATCCATGCCTTACCCGGGGCTCGAACCCAGGTGCCTTAGATCAGTAGCCAAGCGTGCTAACCACTCGACCACGGGAATCCGATTTTAATTTGAATGTGGTTCTGTGTCTTTCAAGTCAGTTGAATGGATATCTTACGTACATCCAAAAACAATTTAACTTGCTTGAAAAAACCGCTCTTGGTTACTTTTACACCAAATGCGCAGTAGTGTGCATTGAAGACAAAAAAGGGTACAAGTCTTTAAATATCTTGATTTTTGTTTCACGTTTTGTTTGACGTGTGTTGGGCAACGTCTCATCCTGTCTGATATTTATTTAATATATTCTGGGGCGGGGGTGGCTCAGTCGGTAGCGCGCCAGGCTCGTAATCTGTAGTTCCCAGGTTCGAGTCCCAGCAGGGTCAGCGTTGAGATTATCTCCGCAAAATTCCCCGCCCTGCCCACGGTCAGTAGGGGACACCGATGGGCTTGGAAAGGCCGCCGTCCGTCGGATGGGACGTTAAGCCGTGGCCCCGTATGCGGGAGAGCCATACCCTGTGCACGTTAAAGAACACGCTGGATGGCCTTGACGGGAGGCTACCATCTGTCTCCCAACAGCTGTTCCAGTGGGTCCCCTCCCACAACCTTCTCTGAGCCTTCGGGGTCCATGTGACCTGGCCATTTAGCCCATGGTGTGCAAAAAAGTGCCGCTCAGAGGTAAAACAACCCAAATTTAATATATTCTAATTACTTAGCAATGTGACAGTTGCTAAGTTGTCATAGTTTGAGGCTCACTAAGAAGGAGCCAGGACGCCAGCAACGTTAATCGAATGTACTAAAATGTCTTCCGATTTAAAATGATTGTTGGAAGCGGATTCCGGTTCTTTGGTTGTGCCAGTTTTTCACCTTAACAAAGTTAGCGAAAGTCACAGAGACCATGAATTTCTAAAAATTACGAAATATATTTCCATTATGGTTTTACAATCGATTACATATACTTTCAAATCATCCCTTAGAGCAGTGGTTCTCATCCTTTTAAAGCCCCTGGAAATGTAACTGGCGTACACCTTATATAAATAGATAACACTATTGTTATAGTATAATAATCCCGATTTTGTTACTAGATCTAGCAACTTTTGAGCTCTCACGGCGTACCCCATTTACCGCGTACACCAACGTTGAGAACCCCTACCTTAGGGAATGCATCCCATAGGGAATTCATATAAAAGGCTTCCTTAAATTAGGTTAACTGGTGCTGTGAGAAGATTAAGAAAGATGATGATCGCGTCTCTAATTTTCATCTTTCCTTATCTTGATGAGACTTTTTATCTCCTTCAAAGTAAAATCTGAACCATTAGCTGGATCTTCTAGTTGGTTTGTCTTTTTTTTTCACAGTGTTTCGAGATTATAATAAATAAATAAATACCCACTCAAGCAACTGCTTGCCACAGAGGTCTGACAGGAGCCTGTCAGTTTATATGCCATAGTAGAAGGTCTGTGAGGATGGCAGGACCTCAGTAGAAAAACGACATATACATCCATGTCTTACCCGGGGCTCGAGCCCAGGTCCTTTAGATCAGTAGCCAAGCACGCTAACTACTTGGGCATGTTTAAAGATGGAGATTGCCGACTCTTTTTCAGTTTGTGATTAGACCAGCAGGTTATGACGAGAAAAAGACTATGTCAGGGGTCGGTTGGTTGGTTGGTAGTTTTTCCTCTGAGCGGCACTTTTTTGCACACCATGGGCTAAATGGCCAGGTCACATGGACCCCGAAGGCTCAGAGAAGGTTGGGGGAGGGGACCCACTGGAACAGCTGTTGGGAGACAGATGGTAGCCTCCCGTCAAGGCCATCCAGCGTGTTCTTTAATGTGCACAGGGTATGGCTCTCCCGCACACGGAGCCACGGCTTAACGTCCCATTCGACGAATGGCGGCCTTTTCAATCCCATCGGTGTCCCCTACTGACCGTGGGCAGGGCGGGGAATTTTGCGGAGATAAATCTCAACGCTGACCCAGCTGGGACTCGAACCTGGGAACTACAGATTACGAGCCTGGCGCGCTACCGACTGAGCCCCCCCCCCCCCCCCCGCCCCCCAGGGGTCGGTAATCGGAGGTTCTGAACACTCTAAAAGAAGGCTCTTGAAGATTTTTGGTTCAACATTAACTCTTTAATTCTTTCTAACGATTTTCATTATAAACAAGCATTAGAGTAGATTGGCAGACGATAGTTTGAAAGCAGTGATGCCATTCAAATGCTCTAAATACAGTCCAAATTTGATTAAGTTGAATGAGAAGACCCAAAAAAAAAAGACACATTGATCAGTGGCAGATTTTTTAAAGAATTCTTTTCAGTAGTTTTATTGTATTCACTTCAATATTTTAAAATTATATGTATGGTTTTATTTTCGTTAATTAAATAATCTGATTATTATGATTATGGCTCTTGACTCAATGAACGTTATATTTGCGGCTTTCAATACTTGTTGGCTTACCTTTTTTTGGTATTTTGGCTCTTCACCTAAAAAACGTTCCCGACCCCTGGACTATGACATACCGGGACTCGAAACTACATCCCGGCGCAGTGGTGTCGCATCGGTTCGAGATGGCACTGCAACGTTCGCGGTTAGGGTTCGATTTCTCGGATGGCACGGTCGTTTGTTCTCTTATAACCTGCAGATAAGCTATTAGCTTTGCGGATCGGATAAAAAATTAAAGAAAAATATCCGTTTGCGCTACATCAACACTGTACAGAAAGAATTAAAATTAGTACCTTGTAGCGCAGCAACAAAAACATTCAGCGCTTTGTAACGCAGCAATTTATTGAGCACTTTATAACGAAACGTAAATAAATGGGTTGAAGCATTTAAAAAAAATAATAAATACCCCCTCAAGCAGCTGCTTGCCACAGAGGTCTGACAGGAGCCTGTCAGTTTATATGCCAGAGTAGAAGGTCTGAGAGGATGGCAAGATCTCAGCAGAAACACAACACACACATCCATACCTTACCCGGGGCTCGAACCCAGGTCCCGTAGATCAGTAGTCTAGCGTGCTAACCACTCGGCCACGGGACGGAAACAAAATAAATTTTTTAACGGAAAAGAGTTGATTAGAGACGATGGTGAAGGACTGGCTTTCGTCAATGAACACTTAATCCCTGAGCTAAAGCGTGTGATATATGAAACTAATAAGTTTCAACGTGTTAATTGATTCAAATAGAAGTGAACTACGAATTGCAAATATTTAAATATTTTTGCGACGAAGTGATACTAGCCATGTCATAGGTGTTAGATTCTTAGAAGACCTAAATGCTATTAAGGTTTGATAGTTACTCATTTGTATTTTGTATTTTTTTTTGTTCTTGATGTTTGTTGGTAATTTTTCTCTGATTCAGTTAAATATATGAAGTGTTAGGGCACACTTTGATGAATTTTTAATGTACTTGGGGACTTTTCAGGAAAGACCCAGATTAATTATATTGACAGAAATTTGGATCTACTCCTGGGAAGTCTCATTGTACAGAATAGACGGTTACAAGTGCTTCTCATTTTGAAGGGATGATTACAGATCAGGTGGAGTATTAATTTATGTTAGCTGCGACATCGATGCTATACAGCAACCAATCACAATGAATTGCGCAGACATTGCGGTTTTAAAACTTGAAATTGAAAACAAAGAGTGGACATTAATGGCTGTATACAGATCTCCTTCTGACAATGTACTTAATTTTATTTCCAAGTTAATCGGAGTCTTAGAATTACTTGGAAGTTAACGGAGTCTTAGAAAATACTATTAATATTCTGTATCTTGGAGATTTTTGGGTTGTTTTACCTCTGAGCGGCACTTTTTTGCACACCATGGGCTAAATGGCCAGGTCACATGGACCCTGAAGGCTCAGAGAAGGTTGAGGGAGGGGACCCATTGGAACAGCTGTTGGGAGACAGGTGGTAGTCTCCCGTCAAGGCCATCCAGCGTGTTCTTTAACGTGCACAGGGTATGGCTCTCCCGCACAAGGGATCACGGCTTAACGTCCCATCCGACGAACGGCGGCCTTTCCAAGCCCATCGGTGTCCCCTACTGACCGTGGACAGAGCGTGGAATTTTGCGGAAATAACTCAACGCTGACCCAGCTGGAACTCGAACTTGGGAACTGCAGATTACGAGCCTGGCGCTCTCCCGACTGAGCCACCACCGCTCCCCATAATTCGGCCGTCTTTAACAAGAAATGCAGAGTGATAGGGAAAGCTTTCTTTCGAAGCAACCACTTGAAATGGAGGTTTGGCGGAACTTCAGTGTCAATAGCGATGGAGAAGATAGGGAAGATAAGGCGAGATATCTGCAGACAGAAGATAGGAGAAACTCCAGCACTCGGCCTTTCGGTTCCTTTCCAATGAATTCAAATACGATAAACTCTCGGCCACCATGGCGACAGGCAAACAACATAAAAGAAACAAAATCCAAATGGCGAATATCGAATGGTTACGTTTTGTGCTTTTCAATTTAACACCTGGTGGCGAAAATTAAACCAAAAGAAAATTTTTTTTTTTGAATTTTTGGTTTTCCTTTAAATCGGAGGGGCAAAGACTGAAATTTGATTAAAAATCTTTTTAAAAAAAAAGTCTTTTTTTTTCCTCAGGCTCAAAATATACGCCGTATTCTTAACTACAAACCATATGCACGTGGCACATTCAAATGTAAAATGTCCGTAACAATCTAGTTTTTAGGAACCATTACTTCTGGCTTATTGCTTCGCTCAATATGTTGATGTAGAAAAATCATATACCTGAGCGCATTTATTATTATTGTTTTGCACAAAATGGTTTGGGTTGTTTACCTCTGAGCGGCACTTTTTTTGCATATAAGGTGCTAAATGGTCAGGTCACAAAGGCGCAGAGAAGTTTGGGAGAAAGGGATTCACTGGACAGCTTTCAAGACACCGGTGGTAGTCTCACCCGTCAAGGTCACCCAGCCGTTCCTTAACGCGCAGAGAGTATGGCTCTCTCCGGACAAGCGGGGGCGGTGGTGGCTCAGTCGGTAGCGCGCCAGGCTCGTAATCTGTAGTTCCCAGGTTCGAGTCCCAGATGGGTCAGCGTTGAGATTTATCACCGCAAAAATTCCCCGCCCTGCCCACGGTCAGTAGGGGACACCGATGGGCTTCGAAAGGCCGACGTCCGTCGGATGGGACGTTAAGCGGTGGCCCCGTGTGCGGGAGAGACATACTTTGTGCACGTTAAAGAACACGCTGGATGGCCTTGACGGGAGGCTACCATCTGTCTCCCAACAGCTGTTCCAGTGGGTCCTCTCCCCCAAACTTCTCTGAGCCTTCGGGGTCCATGTGACCTGGCCATTTAGCCCACGGTGTGCAAAAAAGTGCCGTTCAGAGGTAAAACAACCCAACCCAAATCCGGACAAGCGATCACAGTTTAATGTCAAATTCGACAGACAGCGACCTTTTCAAACCCATTGGTATCACCTACTAATCGAGGGCAGAACAGAAAGTTTTGCGGAGATAACTCTCAGTGCTGGGTTGGGTTGTTTTACCTCTGAGCGGCACTTTTTTGCACACCGTGGGCTAAATGACCAGGTCAAAAGGACCCCGAAGGCTCAGAGAAGGTTGGGGAGGGGACCCATTGGAACAGCTGTTGGGAGACAGATGGTAGTCTCCCGTCAAGGCCACCCAGCATGTTCTTTAACGTGCACAGCTCTCCCACACATGGGGCCACGGCTTAACATTCCATCCGACGGACGGTGGCCTTTCCAAGACCATCGGTGTCCCCTACTAACAGTGGGCAGGACGGGGAGTTTTGCGGAGTTAATTCTTAACGCTGACCCAACTGGGACTCGAACCTGGGAACTGCAGATTACGAGCCTGGCGCACTACCGACTGAGCCACCCCCGCCCCAACTTTTGATGCGTGGTGATCAACGTCTGAAAAGAATTGGTTCTGAGAGCCCAGTGCACTTAGCTAAAGTTTTGGAGTACTTGATGGCTGAAATTCTCGAACCAAATAATTTAACGCATGGTTATTTTTATTGGTAAAAAGTAAAAAGAGTTGGTAAGATTAATCTCAGTAATTTATACGTATATTGGCAAAGATAATTGTATCATTTATTGAGTGTTGTACAGTACTGTGCGAATTAGTTGGGACAAGTGAAGGAATGCTAACTTCCTTCCGCTGCAGAGTCTAAACCAGTGATTCCCAACCTTTTCTGGACCATCGCCCCCTTTAGAAGAGAACAAAAATTTCAACGCCCCCTAGTCCATAATAGTTAATTTTATATGAAATATTAAAATATTGTTGCATATTATCTGTACCTAATTTATCTGTTTATTTATCTATTAAAAATCATAAAGCAGAAATTAATAAAACGACAACCAAATGAAAAATAAAATTGTTTATTAAAATTTTAAAAATAAACACAGAATCAATAAGAAATAAAAAATAATGAGATAAACACAAAATTAATAATAAATAAAAAAATTAATGAGATGGTTGAGGCTGGTGGAGTGTTAACAATTTGTTAATGTCGGGTTCCAATTTCGTTAACATCAATCGCAGATCGCCACATTCAGTGATGTGTAGTCTTGATCCTCTTCTTTGACAGTAAATTAGCTACTGCACTGAATCCACGCTCAGTCATATAGGTAGAAGGAAATGCGATTAAAAACTTCTGTACTATTGCCCACAATCCAGGGTAGAGAACTGGTATTCGTTTTTGAAGCCAGAACTCTTGGTATCCATGTTTGAATTTTACTTTGTGTACTTCGTTAGTCGTGAGTTCTAAGAGTTCCTCTTCCAAATTTGATGATTCTTCAGTATCTGTGTTTGCGAAAGGATCTAAAACCCAACTCGGTATATTCATGTCTAAAATATCTTGGAAACGCTCCGTAAAATCAACATGAAGAACTTCCAAGTGTTGGCAGTAAGTAAGTAAATCTTCCGGTTTTGCAGAGACTGCTGATAATGTGGGAAAGTGGTTGTATTCACCTCTACCTAGATTTCGTTTGAATAGAAGAAGTTTTCCCGCAAAAGCAGCTATGACGTTTTTTGTTTTAATTAAATTCAACTCATCACCTTGCAATTGTAAATTAACTTGATTAAATATTTTAAACAGGTCTGTCAAATAAGCGATGTCATTTTTTGACGTAATCAGGTTTTCGCGCAATTTTTCGTCTCTGTCTTCAAGAAAGTCCAGTACTGAGTCAAATAGATTGAAAAAACGATTCAGACAAACACCTTTAGAGAGCCAACGTACTTCTGTGTGCAGCAGCAAGTGATTGTAATCTTCATCATTTTCATTACAAAGCTTACCAAATAATCGGTCATTCAATGAATTGCTTCTAATCTTATTGATTGCTTTAATAACGTAATGGAGCGACGTATGCAGACGTTCATTCAAATTTTTTGCAACCAAATGCTGACGATGAATAATACAATGTACAGCTAGTACATTTGGTACTGCTTGTTTCAAATGCGCTATGAAACCCTTATGACGCCCTGTCATTGCTGGAGCACCATCAGTAGCAGCAGACAAAATATTGCAAATAGGAATTTCTTTCTCTTGAAAAAACTCTTGAATGGTATTAAGTATAGATTCTCCCTTTGTATCAGATTCCAAATTTTTAGCAAATAATAACTCTTCATGAATTTTTTCTTCTTTTATATATCGTACGTATGATAAGAGTAGAGCTTCGTTATTTGGTAGAGTTGATTCATCGAGTTGAATGGAAAATTTGCAAGTCTTTAAATAATCACATAATGATATTTCAACGTCTTTTGCCATTTCATCTATTCTTCTTTGCACTGAATTATTACTGAGAGGAATTTTTTTGATGATATCTGACGGTGTCTTATGATGAAGAACAGTTTTTAATATCTCTTTGACTGCCGGCAAAATTAATTCCTCGCCAATTGTGTGTGGTTTTCCTGCTTTTGCGATTAACAATGAAACGTTATATGAGGCTCGTAGTCCATCATCATCATGTTTAGAAGACGACGCAAAAAGGTTTGACATAGTTGGCTGTTTTAAATATTGCTTTTCCAGTTCTTGAAAATAGGATAAATCTTTGTTCTTCTTATCAGCATGCATTTTATTTAAATGCTCTTGTAGCCTAGAAGGTTTCATAGCTTCATTTGAAAAAACTTTTCGGCAAATTAAACACATAGGTAATGATTGGTTTGTAGGAGAGTACGTAAATCCATATTTCAAATACTCAATACTGTACTGCCGGCATTTCTTTTTAGATGTAGATTCAGACATTTTCAAATACAAATTAACTTCTCAATAGATTTATAGATAGTTATAAAAATAATGTTTATAATGACTTCTAACACTTATCACTCACGTCTATTTATCACAGCGAAGCACATAAAAATAATAAAACATTCCTAGAGCTATCGCTTTTATAGATTTGATTTTGTGCACGCATTAACTTGTATGTTTGCGATGCCGGCGCACTTGCTCCGTAAATAAGTCATTTCAAGCTCCCATATTCTTGTCGAAGCATGTTAAATTGCATGAACCGCGTGTTTTCCTACCAACTTGCAAGGACTTGTCACCGTCAATCTATTCTAAACTAAAACAAATTAGGTATAGGTATTCCTAATGCTAATTTAAAAATGCTTATTAACGCGATAACAATAAGATAATTTACATAGCTAGATAAAATATTTATTCATGAAAACAGGTATTTTCAAAGTATTTTATTATATTAAAAATATAATTATAAAAAATATTAAATATAATAAATTTATTATTATTATATTATTATTGCATCAAGGTTGATTTGCCTATCAGGACGGACACACATGTCCAACATAATAAGCCTGATATAGTAGTGCATGAAAAGGTATTGAATGAGATTACAATTATTGAAGTAGGAATAACATCTCAGGATAACCTGCAGACAGTAGAGGTTGAAAAGAAGAGGAAGTATGATCTGCTGGCTAATGAGTTGAGCCTAATTCACAAGTGTAATGTTAATATTATACCTTATGTTCTGACGTGGGATGGTATTGTAACTACGTACCATAAAGCATACTCAAAGCGACTTGGAGTTGGAAAACATTGAAGGTTATATCCAATCTGTGATCTTGAAGAGAACTTTTGAGAGCATCTCAGTCGACTTCAGACGTACCAGTACGCTAGTAGGCGGTAGCAGGGAACTTATTGTCCAAGCTGCAGTTGAAAAGCTGTACATGACGGATGAGGTAGTGGATGACCAGAATCACCAGGAAAGACACCACAGAACAGAAGAGATAAAAAGGTTGTCACAGAAAATTCCAGTAAATTTATTTATTTATTTGACCGCCCCTCTTGACTGCCTCAACGCCCCCCATTTGCCTCTGGATCCGCTACCGCCCCCATGGAAGGCTCCTGCGCCCACTGGGGGGCAGTATCGCCCCCGTTGGGAATCTATGGTCTAAACTGATGCAAGTCTAAACTTGTTTGTAACCTTCTGTTCTGCTGCAAATCTAAACTTGCGTGTGTCCCTGCAATGGACTCGCGCCAGTTTAGACTTGCAGCAGAGCGATATCTGCAAGTCTAAGTGTGTTGTGTTACTCTGCTATTATTTACACTTGCACTTTAGTCGGAATTGATATTTCATAGGCTGAGGACGTGATTATGTAAGTAGTTCACAATTTTCATTGGAAACTTTTTTTATTAAATGCATCATGGACATCACGCCTCGTAAAGGAACTAAAATAATCGCTTTAGGCGAAAACGCTTCACTTACTGCTAGGCAGATAGCAAAAGCAGTTGGCGTCGGGAAATCCAGCACTTCACAGATCATGAAGCTGCATAAGGAGACAGGGTCCGTGGACATGTTCCGTAAAGGACATTGTGGAAGAAAAAGAAAAACCACATCTAGAGATGATAGTTTAATTCGAAGAATTAGTATCATAGATCCGAAGAAGACCAGTGAAGACATCAAAAGGGAGATTGCGTCTCATGGGGTTTATATAGATGCTTCCACCGTACGTCGTCGCCTTCTGGAGTGTGGCTGCCGGACTCGAAGCCCCTCCAAAAAGCAGCTTTTGACACCCGCTATAAAGTAAAAAAGGTTATCCTGGGCAAAAACTTCGAGACTGGATTGTGGAGAATTTGGAAAAAGTGATATTTTCCGACGAAACCCATTTTGAGGTGCATGGCTACAGGTCAAATTTCGTCTGCTGCTCGCCTGGAGAACCTCTTCGATCCGTCCACATCCAGCAATCCCCCAAACACCGACCTAAGGTCATGTTTTGGGGATGTTTCACAGTTTCCGGACCACAGATGCTTTACCCCATTGAAGGAATGATGGACAGAAAAAAGTACGTAGGCGTTCTGGAGGCGAAAATGGTCCTAACACATCAGAAGCTGTTTCCTAACGGCGATGGGGTACTTCAACAGGATATACCACAATTCTAAGCTTGCTAAGAGCTTTACCCAGCAACATTTGAAGGTATTGGAATGGCCAGGAAATTCATCCGATCTAAACCCCATTGAAAATTTGTGGGCCATTATTAAAGCGTGCATATCTAAGATGGATTGCACGACGAAAACCAAAATGATAGAAAGTGTCATGAAAGTGTGGTACCACGACCTTGAAGTGAAGAAGATGTGTGGAAAGCTAGTGGCATCAATGGTTGAGAGGGTGACAGAAGTAATTAAAGCTAAGGGGGTCACATTCACTATTAACTATGTACACTATTAAACAAATAAATATTTTAGTTGTGTCTTTATTACTGCATTTTCTTATTCTCCCAATTAATTTGCACAGTACTGTAAAAGGTCTTTTATGCTTTGAGTGGAGGCTGTGAGAATTATAAAAACTGCAGTTTATAGTAATAGTGATAAAATATTCAGATAGATGGTTTAGTTTGATATTGATGAAGATTAGGATTTGTGTTGGTTGAATTTAGTTTACATAAATGTTTTTACATATTTTTGTAATAAATTACCTCAGGCCTAACACCTAATGTCCGACCCCGTCTTCTCGTGGTGCAGAACGTTAGTAACTTTCAAAAGAGATACTCTCTTGTGGAAGTGAACGGAAGGAGAGGGCTGCCAGATTAGTGTGGCCTACTGATCTGGACAACTATGGCTACTTTTCTTTTTTTTTCTACCCTGCTGAGGAGTGGTCAACTACACGGGGTCCTGGTGCTGACCATATATACCAACCTGAACGGAATTATGGCTCTGAGCTTGATTATGGATCCTGATTTTACTGCACTGGTGGGCTTCTGTGGAGGGAAAATCTTCCGCTGTGTTTTCTGTTTGTTTGTGGGTTGACAGCCCCAAGTGAATAGATTCACAGGATATGTTTATCAGCTGGTGGATAATCCTGAGCAGAAGTCATCGCAGGCACCTGAACTCTTTGCTTCTATTGGTATCGTCAAATTCTACATATAGGGGAGCTGAAATTAACAGGCATATAGGGGAGCTGAAATTGAATCTGATCATTACCTTGTTAAAAGTGTGTTGCAACTTAAACTTAAAAAGAGTTGTGCTAGGGTTAAAAAAATTAGTTATAATACTGAAGCTCTGAAAGATCCAGTTATAACCAAAGCTTACCATGATAGGTTACTTAGTCATTATGACAGTCATGGTATGCTTACTACTGAAGTTGAGGAAGAATGGGATCATTTTAAACAGGCTTTTTTGGACACTAACAGTACACTTTTAGGAAAAAAGGAGCAGAAGAGGCAGAATTATCTGAGTGATAAGGCACTTGAGCTTATTTCGGAAAGAAAGAACTGCAGGAATGTCCTTAATCAATACCCTACTAGTCCTAATAGAAAGCATTACAGAGAACTTAATAAACGTGTAAAAGATCAGTTAGCTGCTGATAAGAATCTTTGGCTTGATGGTTTGGCTGACAAAGCCGAGGAAGCAGTTAGACAGCACAACAGCAGAGAGCTGTACCAGATAGTTAATGTTTTGTGTGGTAGAAAACGGACAGGTATACAAGGATTGAAGGATAAACAAGGTAAGGTTAGAGAAGGGGAGGATTCTGTCATGGCTAGGTGGGCTGAGCATTTCAGTGATGTTCTAAACAATGTAGTTAGTTCTACTCCCGTTGTTTGCAATGATGATAGATGCATTGGTGGCTTTAATGTTGGCCCTATAACACAATCTGAAGTTATTTTGGCTGTTTCTAAACTTAAACTACATAAATCCCCAGGGGTAGATGAAATTACTACCGAAATGCTTACAGCTGGGAATGTTTCGGTTACCACTTGGATGACTGAAATTCTGAATATCTTTTATGATAAAAGCATGGTTCCTAAGGATTTTACCAGAGCTATTGTTATCCCTATTTTCAAAAAAGTTGATCGCAGTTCTTGTGATAACTATAAGGGTATCAGCCTACTCTCTGTTCCAGGGAAAATTCTTTCCATGATTGTGCTTAATAGAATTAAGAATCTGGTTGACATGCAATTGCGTGATGAGCAATGTGGATTCAGAAGTGGTAGGGGATGTGTGGATCAGATATTTTCACTTAGGCAGATTCTTGAGAAATGTTTAGAGTTTCAGAAACCTTTGGTTGCTGGCTTTGTTGATTTCAAAAAGGCTTTTGACTCCGTTGATCGTCATAATTTGTGGTTGATTGTGAGATCATATGGTATACCAGACAAGTTAGTAACATAATGAAAGCTCTCTATAATAACACTGAGTCATGTGTGAGAGTTGGTAAGGCTTGTAGCAATTGGTTTAAGCATTACTTCTGGTGTTCGACAAGGGTGCATTTTGTCTCCTTTTCTCTTTAGCTTGGTTATTGATTATGTTATGTGAAATTCACTTCAAGGGAAAGATTTTGGCCTTAAATGGACTGAGATACGAAAATTTCTGATTTAGATTATGCTGATGATTTAGCCCTTTTGGCAAATGATGTTGATGAGATGAACTCTTTCATTCGAGCTGTTGATGAGACTGGTAGTAGAGTAGGTTTGGTTATAAACAGAGAGAAAACTAAAGTGATGAAAATTGGTCAGGCAGGCTGTGATTCAGTTAATCTGAATGGTTGCAGTCTTGAGCAGGTGTCACAGTTTAATTATCTTGGGAGCTATGTAACAGATAATGGTGATGTGCGGCATGAGATTAACAGACGAATAGGGATTGCTGCCGGGACTTTTAATAATCTATGGAGAGTGTGGAGAAATAGGCGTATACACCTAAAGACTAAAATTAGACTGTATAATAGTTTGGTTCTTTCTAGGGTTAGTTATGGTAGTGAGACTTGGACACTTTGTAAACAAGATAACAGGAAACTAGATGCTTTTGATTCCAGATGCTTACGCAGTATCTTGGGCATTAGGTGGTTCAACTTTGTAACTAATGATGAGGTTAGGCAAAGGAGTTTGCAACCTCCTTTAAGCAGCATATTGTGCAGAGAGAGACTCAGTTGGTTTGGCCATGTTGCCCGTATGAATAATTATAGATTGGCGAATAGGGTTATGAATAGTGTCCTAAAGGCCTCAGAAAGAAGGGGAGACCTAGGATGCGGTGGGCAGACAATGTCAAACAGGACATTGTTAGAATTGGTGTGCAGTGGCCAGATGCAGTAGATGTAGCTCAGGATAGACTTGCTTGGAGAACTAAATTGAACGGTCTGGTTGGACCTCCGTAGCCCATGGCTGCTTGAGGAGGATGATGATGATGAAATATTATTTTGAACTCAGGCTCGAGATTTTCCTATTTAAAAATTGTAACAATATATAATGACTTTATTTGCTATCGTTAAATATACGGGATAAAAAAAATTGGAATTAGGGGAATGGCGCCTAAATGTCTCCCCCCCCCCCATATCCAACCCTGGTAAAGCTAAGGTATTAAAAGCAAATTAATACAGACGAAATATAGTTTCTTATTCTTTT